>OY728119.1:511166879-512416879 GCA_963277665.1 Viscum album
TGGGTATTGGATATTATTTTAATCTTTATAATCTTATTTATTTTAAATCATTTGATAATGAGGTAAATACTATATCATTATTGTGTCATAAATAATATTATTTTCTCGATGTTTAAAAAATTTTCAAAACTAAAATGATGTATGAAATATTTTTAGATTACCAAATAATATTTATAGTCGAATAGATAACTTATATAACCCCATTTAAAAATAAATTTACTAAAAGATATTTGTTTATGTCATTTTTCTCTTTACTTTAAGTTAATTAAAATAGTGTGTCATCATCACTCTTTAGTGGATTTATGGGGTCCCAAAATAGACCCAAGGATGCCCATGGTCGGAAATTGCTCATCCAAAAAGGTTTTGACAAGTTTTATGGAAATTTTGTATTATTATGATATTCTTTTTACCATATATTACTCTATTGATCTTTAATCGCGATAAATAAAAGTCAAAAGTTAATATTCACTAAAAAGTATTTTCATATTATTGAATGAAATTTTACATAATAATAACAACAATGTATGTCATATTTTCAAAATTTAATTCACAGAAGTGGTACAATTTCATTTAAATGAAATAGTCAGTTTTTTAACTTCTACTTAGTTGTTTCACTATTCATCAAAAATTGAAGTTTTTCAGAAAAACACAAAAAATTCATCCTAAGATATATTTGATATTATGAGTTCAAAAATGATGTCTATTTTACCAAATTCAAAACATATAAGTTAGATTAATTAATTTAAAATTAATTCTCTTTGTCAAAACAAAAGGCCTGTTTTTTAAAAATATTAACTATCAAAAGATTGACCCTTTTATGTCTAATTTCTAAATGAAGTTAATTTCAATGACCAACATTGAATTAAATGGTAAAAATATAATCTAATTAAAATTTAAAACCAATTGAAATGATAATATAACTATATAGGTAAATTATATTAAAAGGGAGTTTTAATTAAAATATATTATTTTTCGCTATTAATTAAAAAATAGTTTTTGTCATAGAAATACCAAAAATATACCCAAAGTAAAATTTGATGTCCCGACTGTAAATAAGAATTTTATTTTGTCAAATAGAATGTATAAAAGTGAACAAAACTATATTTAAAGAGGGTTTCCCATTAAAAGGATGTAAAGTGACCTTTTAAAGTAAATTATGCTTAAAATCAAATTCATTCACATTTTAAGCCTCTAACATTTATTCGATAAATGTATAAACATTTAACAAACATATATAATCTTCTTTTTAATATTTTTATTCATTCTTTCCAATACAATGGTTAGGCGTTAACTACCATTTAAAATAATAATATTATATTGTTAGTGGGAAAATTAAGATTTCAAAGAAACCCGTTGTTGCGTCTCGGGTATGCCATCGTACATTGAGACCCCTTTAAACTAAAATTAATATTTAATTCACAAATATTATTAAAAATTATAATTTCATATTTCTTTATATATCTGGGATGTTACATGAAACCCATGAGAATTTCCATTGCACATTCAATTAGAAATAAGAAAGATAAAGAAGAATAAGAAGTTGTACATACTCATTATTCTTCAAAATATTGAATATAGAGGGAAAATAAGAATTTCTCTACCCTGAGGTGGGAATAAGAATGTAAAATAATATCTATACATTAAATAAATGAGTTTGTTAGAAGGTTATTTGTTGTAGTGAAACTATCTGAATTATCCTTACCATGCATGATACACTTACACCTTCTAGAGAATATGGTTTATTTAGAGTTCAAGGTTATACCCTTATTTCTTTAATCCACCTGATTTATTCTAGATGTTTTATAATATTTGGTGTTTCTAGATCATACACAAAACTAGATACTATTATTGAGTGGCGAACCATGTGAAATATGCTATTCCTTGTTTATGTGTGTATATGGGTATGTTTAAAAATCAATCCTTTTTTACTATAAAATGTAATGTAGGTTTTTATATGGATAATAAAATGTTAAGAACTAATTAAAACCCTACCTAGTTTTATCATGTTCTTGTGGTTTCCATTTCACCTCAACCTAGGATTTAAAAATCAATAGATTGTAGAATATTCATGGAACCTTATTATGATCCATTCCGGGTATTAGGATATGAGTTCTCAGGGTAGGGTTTATAAAAATATTTATGTTATATAGGTTTTAATTCATGAGTCTTTGAAATATCTTATTCATGTAGAATAGGCTAGTTAAATCTCATATGATACCCAAAAAATGTTTAAAAAACTTCTTTATTAAAAAAATGACATTCCATGGATTTTGAGTGAGTTTTTTTATTACTATTTCCCTTGTATAATGTTGTTTAGTTATTCCATATATTGTTTTATCACCATTATGGATTGGGATGTGTAGTTTTTTTATATATAATGATTGGGATTTTTATTATAGAACTAAAAATGCATCAGTTTTTTAAATATTATTTAATTATATTGAATTAAATTTGAAATATTATTTGAAGTGATTCCAAAATCATTAGTAATTTTTTTTCTATAATTATTTTTCATTTATAGTGTGAATATTAAATTATAAAAATAAATGAATTTATATATGGTGAAAAAAACCAACGAGGCATAAAAAAAATTCATGATTTGAAATTTAAATGAGTTTTATCTATGTAGATGGAATTTGTGTATAAAGCCTCATTTTATCTTTTAGTTTATTGTGTAATACATTCTCCTATATGTATTTTGTTTTTCATTAGGAAAGTGCTATGAATTAGGATATTGTTCCCAAAATAACGAGTTTATATGCCATTTAAAACAAATTTCTCGGAACAGGAATGGGTAATGAGCGAACTAATGAAGTTGATTGAGTGTCATAGTTCTAGAGGCTAAGTGAACATACATTTAGGGGTAAATGAAGAATTAAAAAATTCATAGGATCGGTTTGAGAGGATCTACCATATATTCTAGTTTTTTCATATTACTGAGATGTCGAAGGTGGATTTATATACGTATGTGATTAAGGGAGAAACTAATATGTGTCTATGGATAAATTTTTAAGTGAATCTATATAATAGTATAACATATATTATATTATATGAGTAACATAGAAAACTTTTATACCTATATATATTAAAAATAGATAAAAATAGTTATTCATGGGATTGGAGAGAGAGAAAATAATAATGCTAATGTATTCTCCACTTTTTATGAAGTTGGTACATTTTCTATAGTTCTCATAAATAATGAAAATATCAAACTGAAATTATTTGAGATGAGTTTTTTTTAAATATTATTTTTGTTGATTATATTAAATTTAGACATCTATAAAATGATGTTTAACTTGTAGGTTATGAAAGAAGCCGGTCTAATGGATGCTATGTGGAAAAAATATTTTCTTTCTTATAAAAATTGATGAAATCAATTTTTGGATGGATGAAGAGGAAGAGGGGTGACACCTAGAAGTAGTAAGTTAAAATAAATTGGTTATATTTGGTTCATAATATGTGGGGATACAACTTATATGTTACCAAGGTGAGAGAACAGAAAAAGATAATTAGTACTATCCCAATTTTCTAATGAGATTTCATTAGTGTCAGAATCATGACTATATGAATAAGACCTATATTCACATTATTTGAAATTTAGTTAATTTTTATTTTTACCAGATACAATAATATATGATTAACATAGATAAATTAAATCATTTTATAGATAAATAGCACATGGGTAATTGTGTAAATATGTTGAAGATTCAAACATAGAAGAATCTAAGACAACTATTTGTTCATGACAATGCGTTAGACGAATCTAAGTATGGAACTATGATAGTATGAGATAATCATCATCTCATTTGTACATTTTTAATTTCATTGTTTGATGTTAGTATATATTATCCATTAATTTTTATATATGTATTTAAATATATTAATTTTCACATGCAGTTGATGTTATATCCTGGAAAATTGAGATTCTTATTGAAGAAAATTAAGAATGAGGACTTTAGTTTCTATCTTCTTCCATTTTTATTTTTAATGTGAAAATATTATGTGACTTCCTAGTTCCAGAGAATAATATATAATATCTAATAATTTAAATGGATTGGATTGTGAATTACATGGCTTAAATTTAATTTTAATGAAAATTTGGTTTATTTTTCTTTAATAGATTGAAGTGTTTATAGCATTTTGGGGAGAGGGAAATCGTTATTGGTCAATGAGGAGTGGTTGTCAATGAAATTATATATTTACTCTGATATTTAATTTTACATGTTCTTATATTAAAATCTTTATTAATTAAATCAATTTTTGGAGGTGTTGGGAGATTTTTGGGATGAATTTCCTTATAACTTCTCTAGAGTCCCCCAAGAGTGGGATGCAGAGTTCTCTATTGACCCATTTCATTGGATGAGTATGATATTGTTTCTTTAATATTACATAGAAAATCTTTGAAAATATGTTTAGAAGATTTAGAGGAGAGGGTATTTATCAGATAATATATATTTCCATAATAATATTGTATTATGTTTTCTATAAAGGGTAATTGTAACTTGTGGTTATACATTAACATTGATAAGTAAAATTAGATGACAATGAAAAATAAATTTTCTAAAAATTGTATTGACTATTTGTTTGATGAGTTAAAAAGAGCTTATATGTTTTAAATAAAAGGACTTTTGGAAGGGATATTACATGTTTAGGGTAAATGAGATATACATTCTAAATTATATCTCCGTGAGAATGTAAAAACATTATGGATTTTTATAATAATATTTGGGGTTATTATTTATATCAATATAATTCTTTCATTCATGCATAATATCTTCTATAAATATATTAAATCATTTATTGTGGTGTTTTTTGATGTTATTTTGATTTATTCTAAATTAGTGGAAAAGCATGAAAGATATTTGAAAATTATGCCAATGAAACTACGGATTCATATATAATATAAAATGATATCCAAATGCTAGTTTCAAATTTTCAAGATGTTGTTCATGGGACATGTTATATCAGAGAAGGTTGTTTTAGTGGACCTTTAGAAATTCAATGTGATGATGTCTATGGAGTGGCCTAATAATTCTTTAATGATAAATAAATTTTTCTTTTGTTATAAGGATACAAATGGTGTTACACCTCGATATTTTAGTATGAATTTTTTTAAATGAAAATATTTTAGAATATATTGTGATATAAAAAAACAAAATAAAATGAATAATACTTTATTTAAATCAAAGGTAAACATTAACAAATTATGAATGTATAATTTTCAAAAAAATAAAAAACATTCATTTCTAATTTATATATCATAAGGTTAAGATTGTTTATTGTTTATAAAATTCTTTTCATATAAAAAAATTCATTATATTTTAGGTTATTTTTTGAAAGATAAATTCCAAAATTTTATAATTTTAACATTATTAAATTACCTTCATTATTAAATTTTTACATGTAAAACATATCTTAGGATTATTTTTTTGGGAATATTATAAAATGTACTTTTAGGTAAATTGGAGAAAATACATTTTTAATAAATAGAAAAACTATTAAAACATCATCAGGATATAAGAAATTAAATGTCTATAAAACGATTTTATTGAAATTATATTTTTTATTTATTAAAATAAAATATTTAAAATGATATGATGAATTTATAAACCTATATTTTTCATTTTAAAAACTATGCGATGATTTATTCTAGTAACAAAATCATTTTTTGATCCAATACATTAATTAATTATTGAAATGATTAAATACTATTTTTTCATTGGTTTTAATGTGAAATAAATCTCTTTTTTTATTTATAAACTGATTAATTTATTGGTGGTCAACTCTCAAAATTATTTTTTTGTCAATTTATTTGTATGTTTAGACATTCATTTTTTAAAAAAAAATTATTGAATTATCCATATATATATATAAATTTATTTTTAAAACCTCTATAAATTTAACCATATATAATATATAACATATTCAATATATTCAAATTATTTACTAATTTCTATTTCATTTTTAGTCACACATTTATGTTACTATAAAAAAGATATTCATTATGGTAATTGTTAAATGAGTTAAATAGTAGTTTAACAAATGGGATAAGACCTAAAATATAATTAAAACCATTTTAATTTTTATCATTTTTGGTGATTTTTACATTATATTATCTTATATGTTAAAAATTTTCCATATGGTATCACTTTATAATTATAATGAAAAATATAAAATTTTAAAGATTAGAGTATTTACGAATGTGTCACCCCTTACACTTATAAAAGGAACCCTCATATCCTAACGTAATAACACACATTGAGAATTTTATTTCAACCAATATATCCCATATTAAATTATAACCATAGTAAACCATGACCTAGAGGTTCTCTGATCACCAAAATACCATCCAAAAAAGTCATTAAGAGAGATCCAAATGTGGATATCAAAGGAAGATGTAATCATCTTAATTGAGTTCATTAAATATTCTCTTATTCTAAATATAATAATTATTGTATTACAATATTAATATATTAAAATTATTATAATTGTTTTCTTTCATTTTATTATGATTTTGAAACAACCATAATCTATTACATTTCCATCCGGTTGAAAATGAAAACATTTCTCATAAAAACATGCTGACTACTACATCCATGAATAATGTATTTTTTCTTCAATAACCACCTTAAATTAAATTTTATAAAATATATATTTAATTAAAAATTATTATATTTATTAAATAATTTTTTTAATTTTAATATATACTAATATCTATCTATTGTCTATTTGATTTATTAGAAAATGAAAATTTCACATGTACGTTCGTGCGAACTACCAACTCCATGTATAACATATTGTAATTTCCATCACCACATGAAATGGATGGTTTTAAAAATATATTAAATGTATAAATATAATATTAATAATATTATTAATGTTTTAATGGTATTATACATATTTCTCACAAATAATAACAATTCTTTTTTTGGCAAACAAAATTTCTAAAAAATGAGATTTTTATGAGTTCAATGTGATTAACCACCATAAGTTCCATGATGTGACCAATTAACTCTATAATTAAATACAAAATACTATAAACAATAATAAACATTGTGGTTATTATGAAACCATGAATTATGTGTAAATACTATAACTGCATAATTCATACATGCATGTAAACAGAATAGTTAACATAAATATATTGATTTAGAAAAATTATTAATAATTAGGTAATTAGAAATTATAATATAATTTAATATTGAAAGATAAATATAAATATGGTTTTGATATTAGTTTATAATAATTAAAAATTCATTATTCCTGGATTCTAGATTTCTTTCGTCTATGAATGAATCAATAATAATGGTTTTTTGTCTGAAACTCTCGTCTTCGAGACATGTTTTGAATTACACAAATTTTTCACTTATATGTTGTATATAAAACCTAGATTAAATAGTATATAATTATAAAATCACTAATAATGGTAATTAACAATCCATTTCAATTTTACTCTTTCAGGATTCATGGATTCATGTGCCATAAGATCTGTAATGTTTCATGGTGTTATCTTCGATTTCTTGTAACATATTACACGTTTAACTATGTTTTAGGTTATATGGTTTAATTATGATATGTTTAATATATTTTGGATTAATATATTATAAAATTCATGGAATTTTTAAAATAATATTATGATATAAAATTTTAAGTCACTTAATTTGATTGTTATTAATATAGTAAGGGTTTATGTTCCAGTATCACTTTTAATGAGGATTATTTTTTCATTAATTTATTTTGAATATTTACAAGATATTTCTCTCAAAAATACCCATATATTTTATTTTCATATAGTTATTTATAAATTTTCTACCATTATTTACATTTTAAAATTTTTGGTGCTCAAAACTATAGAGAGAATATTTATTAGAAATTATGATGTTATTTTTCATTTTTTATAGGGAACCTTTATATTCAATATCTATATTATTTACTTTTTTTCACGAAATGTCCTTTTTATCCTTAAATAATTTATTAAAGTAGATTCATATTATCTTTTAATTTATTCACAAAACATAAAACAAATCTTTTTATCATTTTATGAAAAATATTATTAAATTTATGTATGAAAGTGTGAAACAATTTATTTTCAAACAATTTTGTTATAAATGATTTTACCATCATCATGACCATTCAACATTATTTATTTCCCATTCCATTTTTTGATGGTTTTACAAAGTAATATCCATTTCCATTATTGTGGGAATTATTTTCATTATTTTATTAATATAAATGGACA
Organism: Viscum album; assembly: GCA_963277665.1. NCBI lineage: Eukaryota > Viridiplantae > Streptophyta > Magnoliopsida > Santalales > Viscaceae > Viscum > Viscum album. The sequence goes on from OY728119.1 coordinate 511,175,119, forward strand.
TTATTATCATAAATGTTATGAAATTGATTTTGTTTAACCAGTGTGTATTTATTTCTTCCACTCCACATTTTCTTACTTAATAATTTTTCATTTTCAATATTACATTATTATATGTTATTTAAAATTTATTTTTTAAAGGAATTTTTTGTTCCTCATGAGAATAATTTTTAAGGTGACTTTTAACATTTTTTCATCAAAGTTATATAATTATTAATGTATTTTTCAAAGTTAGTATTCTATTATCCAATATAGATCCTTATAAGATTATATTTACTTAAACACCATCATTTTTATGAATTTATTATATTTCTATTTTTAATGTTTTTTATTATAAAGGATTTATTCTATATCATGTCTTTTATTGACGTATATGTATACCCAATACTCTATATGATATCGACAATCTATTTAAACAAAATACAATTGGGGGTGTCTACCCATAATGATCACGTATATATTTACTTGGAAAAATATTCACAATTTGTATACTATTAGTTATTTGGTCGTGGTTATTGATTATTTAGTAATGATGATTTTGTTTTGTGGAAATATTGATATTTCGTATTACATGATTAAATATAGATATATATTAGTTGTTAAGGAATATTGATTAGGTATTGAATTGTATATTGTATACATGAATAATTTATTGGACAAGTGTAAGTGATGGGTGGTGTAATGAACAAAAATTATGTCAACGAAATTCCCTTATTATAGTTATTTCATATAGTATAATCATATAGAATCACATATAGAATATAATACAAACATTATAAATAAATAATGAATTAAATAAGAAGTACTTATAGAAGTTAAGGTACCTATACCAGTGTAATATACACTATTCCATTGGAATATTTATTACACCATTAAGAATAGTAATCTATCCAATATAATAGTAACCTCACCAACAAATGTATGAATAAATTTGTTATATTATAAATATAAATATAACATATTTATACCATGGAATAAGTAAATAAATTCTTAAAATGATAAATTATCTATTGGTATTTTTGTGAAATGGAAAAGTTTATTTTCAATTTTATAATTAATATAATGGTTTCAATGAAAAAAATACATTCATAAAATATACACGTAAATTAATATATTTTTTTTCATATGATTTTAATATAACATTATGCGACCATAATCCATTTTTCAAAGTGTTAAAATCATAGTTTATTGGGTAAATAATAAGATTATTTAAAAATTAAATTTCTCATTTTTAGAAAATTATTTTTATAATATTATTGTCATTTTTAATTGAACATGTTGAAAACGGTTAGGGTGTACATTTTTTTATTTTTATAAAATACATTATTTTTTGGTGAATAATAAAATAATAGAATTTAATATATAGATACATTATATGTTAAATACACTATTAATTTAGTCTATTCTAATATAATAACCAAATTATAAAATTAAAAATCATTATTTTAATATATTTTGTGATAATTTTCAAACATTTCAATGTTTTTAACCAATATAATAAACAAATGATTAAAATATTTAAAAAACACCCATCTCCTCCAGTGTAAATACCACCCCTCAACACCTCTTCTCATAACACCTTCCAATATTTGAGACCTATCCAATTTATACCAAATAATCTTCCAAATCCACTCCCCCACATCCAAGACCCATGGGTCTCATAAATATGCCAAACCTTTTTCTTTAAGGAGGTTCTCAACGAGGAGATAATCAAGAGGTAAAACCCTCTTTCTTTTTATTTTTAATTTCATTTCATGTTATTTTTTTTCTTATATTATCTTAACCTACCTACCCCAAGGTGAAATGATATAACTAGTATATTTTATATACTATAATTTTTTTTGTTTAGAGAAAAATCCACAATCAATTTCCTTTCTTTACTTTTATTCTAAAAAATGAAGATATCGCCCGTACGGTGCCGATTTACCACCTTTGGGGATGATGTGTTTTTGTTTTTCAATTCCTCTTTAAAGGCTAGTAATAAAACAATTTTTATGTATAAAAAAGATTTTAGTTTATTATTTTAATTTTATGTAATGTTCAATAACTATTATATATACATGATGTTAATTAACAAAACCAAACTAGTTTCTGATGATTGAGAAACTGCCAAAATAATCTAAGTGGTTATCACCAAGGTGTTATTTAATGATTCATCCTAACATAAAATAACAACATGAATTATATAAAAATATAATTTTATAGATGTTAATTAGTAACATTTAGCATCAATTAGGTAAGTCTATTCTCATTTTAGTGAACTTTCATACTCATATAAAAGTAAACTGAACATGAAAACAAAGGAAACAAATATTCCTGAATGGTAAAACTGTTTCTTATAACTCATCAAGAAAACTATAAGTGAACATAATAAAATTGTAATTAATCATATACATGTATAAAATGTTATGAATTAATTTACTAACTATTCTAATTTTATATTTTAGGATATTATGTTCAAGTGTAGTACATTTTTATACGTATGTTAAGAGTTTTGTCCCCCGAACCTCTATGTTCTTTTGGGTTATGATTTCTCCTTATATAAACTAATTTAATTATTAATTATTATTATATAATTATTCTAAATTACAAGTATATATTCCGAAATCATATATCCAAATCAATTCATCTTTTCTTTTATGGGTAAATACATGTTTTACAAGGTTGCCCTCTCAATTATTCCCAATACACAATCCCAATTAAAGTGAACTTCTTGTTTTCTGACCCATTTTCAAGTACTATCCATAACCTATTTTATGATAACATTATTTTTATAAAATAAGAAAATTTTAATGAAAAACTATATTTTTTCATTTCTAGTTTTATACAAGTAATTATGACAAAAACAATTAATTTTTTCATAAAGAACCATTCTTTGCAAAGTAAAAAAGTGTATTTCCCTCAAGAATTCCTCAATGATTTTATTACATTATTTTCATCTATTTAAAAAACTAAGTTGAATAATATAATTTATTGATATTGATATATTATTATTATTATCATATATAATATTTTATCAAATGGTTTATGATCTGTTTGACTATGGATGTGTTACCTTAACACCATTCACTATAATACTAGAAATTGATGGTGATTATGTTTATAGATTGGAAAAAGTTATTTAAATTTAATATTTATAAGTTTTTTATGTTTAAATCAATTTATATGAGGAATTAATTGAACTTCTTATGTGATGTATGGGGCATACTATAGTCCCTCAAGGCATCGGTAGGTCTCATGAGATGAACTAGACTGAGTTTTTATGCATTATTTATGGTGTCTAAGGTGAATCCTTGACAATATGAATTTAATTTTATAAATTATGGATTCCCTCCTTATGAAACTAGTAATTGATATTCCATGTGATTATTTGACTATCATAATATCCAAGGTTATGTTTTTTATTGCATGGTTTAAAAATATTTTATTCCGGCCATATTTTGATAAGGAATATTTTTATTAACATGATTTTTTACATATTCAGCATGCCTTATAGTTTATGTTTATTTATGATTGATTCAGCTATATTTCACACCCTTAATGAGAATCTGATCTCACCCCTTTATTATGTTTTATTTTCCCTAGAAATATGAAGATGCTTGTTACGAATGATATGTAGGGATAATAAAGGAGTTTGTAGGTGTTTCCAATGGAGTGTCTTTGTTATGTTTTCTTTAATGTTGTAATGTAACATTATTTTATGTAATATGGCTTCCCAAACTTCAAAACTGATCATTCCTATGATATTTGAGTCTTTAATATATTCCAATGAAGTAATGTAAGGTACTAACTCCTGGTTACCAGGTTTGAGGTCTATATAGTTGGTATTAGATGAATGTTTGTAGAAACCTTGGAAACTAGATTTAGAAATCATAGATTTAAGAAAATAACCCTAATATAGGCAATGAGGATAATAATATAAGAAAAACCTAGTATCATGGTAATGTAGATATTATATGGGTTATCCTAGAAATACATCCCTATCCGGATACTATAAGTGGATGTGGGTTTTTAATAGTTGTACCTAGGGGTAACAATTATGACAAGGGCCCAAACTAGGGTAACCTGGTACAAAAAAATGGGACATATTATATAACAGGTTTTACTTTCCTAGGTGATATGATTAGGATAATTAACATTTTCTTTACAAACCATTATGAAGGATTTATATGTAAATACGTTTCTAAAGATACCATCTATATGATTATGAGATAAGATATGTATTAAATACAATTTATTTTAAGTGTTTCTATAATTCAAAATTATGAATTATGATTCATAAATCAATTTAGTGTTTTTCATTGTTTAGAAATGTAGCCTACTGAATGGAATGGAAATCAAAATGGCCCAAATAATCCATGCAGGTATTTCCCTACAATGTAATATTATGATGTTGCAACTTGAGGTGTAACTATTAATGAACAAAATATAACCATACTCGGACCACTGACTTTGGTTATGAATAATATCCTTACCATTTTGGAGCATCTTGATCCACATCGTGGTGTAACAATGTTAGAAAAATTTATGTGAAAAAATCCTCTACCATCCAATTGAAAACATACTCATTTGTAGTTGATCCGTTAATAAATTTCATAGATAAGATATTTATTGCTATTAAAAGTAATTAAATATATTTTTTTAACTGAAATTTATCATCTCTTTGGAGATTTAGATAAATTGGGTTCATATATATGAACAATGAAAGAGGAGGGAGAAATATCTGCAATTTTATGGAAGGATTTCAAGGAAATTTTCAAAAATAAATATCTCTCTCTCAAACATTGATCAGATATGGAGAAAAAATTATTGAATCTTAGGATAAAGGAACATAAGAATGTTTATAAGTATAAATCCGACCTTATATGGGAAGAATGGAATGTTTTGTATTATATATGAAAACCAATTAAAAATAGTTATTGTTTCTCTGATGGGTTAAAACCATTCCATCGAAGGTCACTAGTCCCCCAAAAATTCTCATCATATGAAGATGTAGTACCATGTTCTAAAAATATAGAAAACGAATTCCTTATGTATTATTAATTTAATGTAATGAAATATAATAATAGGTCTTCATAACACAATTAAAAAAATAAGAAGAAGGAATGTAATAAAGTGTTGAATTTTCATCTTGTGATAATTGTGGGAAGAAACACACTGGTTCTTTACTGAATGGAATGGGTGTTTTTTATACGTGTGTAGAAAAAGGAAACCAAGCCCTTGATTTCATGGGAAATAAATAATCTATAAATGTTCAATGATACAATTATAAAGGGAAGAGAAATTATGAATATTATTTTCCCAATTTTCAATGAATCATTTCCCAAAAAGGTCAAGATGGAAAAGATAAGATTTTGTAATCACAACTGATGAGGTTGAAACACATAATGATGTGGTGGAATTTACTTTAGTTGTTTCCTTAAACATAGAAAATTCTTTATTTAATTTTTGATCATCCAATTGTTTTATATCATCCCAATTTTCCATTAAAAGTAGACATTTCCATTTTGATTTAATAAAGGTGTTATCATTCCAAACTCATAAGGGAATTCTCATAGCAATAATGATGTGTCAGTCAGTCCCCTTTATGAAACAGAAACATGATTTAGTTGCTAATATTTTCATAATACATGTGATTGACTTTTATATAACCCTTTATATAAACTAGATATCAAAATATTATGCAAAAATTTATTTTAAGAAGAGGAAAATTATGATTGTTGCGAATGATATAGAGTCCCTTATCATTAGAGTAGAAGCCACATCATCTGAGCCATATATACATCCACCTCTAGAATCTCTTCGAAATAATATTTTTAGGGAGTAAGAGAAAACATTATCTATAGATGAGTAATAAAATCTTAAAATGATATATGCAGCTAATGTGCAAGTATATATTGATGCATTTCCAAAGTATTTAAATGGAAATCCTCTAGAATGGGAAATGAGTTCCCTATTGTTTTAATTCAGGGTGAAAGACCTATTTCAAAGACTACATATAGAATTACCACTACGAAATTAGTGGAGATGAATAAACAAATAGTTAAATTTAGTGATAATGGATTTATTCAACCTAGTGTTTATCCATGGGGAGCACAAGTTCTCTTTTTCATGAAGAATGATGGATCAATGAGGTAGTGCATCAAATCTAAGGAAATATTTTTTGTTACTATAAAAAATGTATCATCTATAGTGCATTGGTGATTTATTTTATCGAAGTCATTGGGATAAATTTTATTTGAAGATTGACCTTCGATCAGGATATCATCGGTTGCATGTTTGGAAGGAAGATATTTCGAAGATAGTATTTCAAACCATTTATAGACATTATCAGTTTTCATTAATTCCATTTGGACTGACTAATTAACCCTCTATTTTTATATATCTAGTGAATGGAGTGTTCAGAAGAATACCATGACACATCTTTTTGTTATATTTATTGATGTTAGTTATATATATTTCAAAATCTATGAGGACCGTGAGGACCACTTATATATTATTCTAGAGACACTTAGAAGGAATGTGTAATATGGTACATTTTTAAAGTATGAATTATGGATTCAAATAGTTTCTTTTCTTGGACATATTTTCTATAAGTATGTAATCTCAATTAATCCTGTAATGAAAAGGTGTTTTAAGAATGGCCTACACCAATGAACACAACTGAAGTACATAGTTTCATTGGTATACCTAGTTAGTATCGATGTTTTATTCATTATTTTTATGAATAACTAACCCATTTACCAAGATGACTTGTCAAGGGGTTATTTTCAATTGGAAAATTTAATGTAAAGAATTTTTTGAATAATTGAATAAGATATTAGTGAATAATAAAATCCTGAATCTACCCTCAAGAAATGGTGAATTTATGATTTATAGTGACACGTCAAATAAAAGACATGGTTCTTTCAGTATGTAGAATGATAGAGATATTACTTATATATCAAGAGAGTTAAAAAATCATGAATAGGACAATACAACACATAATGTTTAGTAAGAAGCCATAATATTTACTATGAATATATAGATACACTATCTATATAAGAACCTAAATTTAAACATTACCTAATCTTGAATTAAATAAATAATTCACATTGAGGATCTTTTCAGGTTTAGAGATTTAGAGAATTCAGCCCTAAATATTACGTATCAAATTGAAATTATAATTAGGGACTACTACCCAGTATCCATTTTTTATAAAACTAAAAACTCTAAAAAAGAAACATGTCTAGTCCCATGTTTTAGATGGCATGACTTTTCCTTGATCCCATTATTTACCCCATTAATATTTATGTCCTATGGAAAAATTTCAAAAACACGGGATGAGCATAAAAAGCACAGTAATGGTTACAAAATAAGGAAAGGAAACATTAACCCATCAATAAATACAAATAAATGAAACCATACTTTTCTATTCTAATATTCCTCATAAAATCATAAGATTTATGAACAACGCATAGAAATCATAAATCAAAAATGTGACTTGTGTAAATCATATCATACTTACATTGTAGTTATCACAGATACGTAAGGATTTACGTTGGATTACCCATCATAGTATATTCCCTAAATCTCTTCGGAGAAACATTAACATTTACCTCTGTCACATTACCCAATGCATTGGAGAGCTATCTCAGGCTCAACCACCCAAGGTTTATCACGGAACAACCCGTATATGTAAAAATATCCTAATTAGGATAATCATAACAAATAACACAAGAATATTGGAAACATAACATTTCCACATTCCAATTACATTATATCAAATCAAGATATTGAAATAAAAAATGCCTTATCTAACCATTTTCAAAACCATTTAAAACATTTTAATAAAGATATTTTTAAATCAATGTGTATTATACCAATTTGAAGCTTTTAAATGAATTATCATTTGAAAACATTAATGGCTGTATAAATAATTCCTAAAAACCACTTTTAAAATATGGAAATCAATGATAAATATTTAGAAGAATAAATCTTTTAAACATTTAAAATGATATTTTAGTTGAAAAGCTTTAAACAAAATGAGAGACGCTTGAATACAAATAACTAATGAATAAAATTAAACAAAATCATTATAATATCATCTGAGTAAAGGGAGTCTTGATATAATAAGCCAAAGGATAGTATATACACCGTACAAAAGTGAATTGGTGCATAACAAAAATTAAGTCTCAATGGAATGTAAATTGAGACGAAATCCTTTATAAAAACTATATCATTAGATTAAGGATAAATAAGGTACATAATAATGTGTGACAAATATAAATACACACAATATAATTTTATATTATGTGTAAATAAATCATAAGAAATTCATACATGTTATTTTTAAGACAAAACTAATGACATGGATGGTTAACTCAATGATAGGAAATTGAGTTAAAATTACTCTTATCATGTTCAGATAGATGACTTGAGAATTTATCAATGGAGTGATTATTTCTATCAAAATTATATTCAAACAATGTGGATTGGAAATTACAACATAAATAAATAAATAGTGATTCCACACATAATCGTATCATGACATAATTTAGAATTATAAGATTATCCCAAGGAAAGGAAATTAGGTTAAAATGTTCCCTTACCGATATGGTAACTTACGAAACATGAAACCCATGAAAGAAGGATCATAAAATGAAGATGTAAATGCCCATAAATTTAGGTATATTACACAATGAATACAATCATGGTCATTACATACACCATACAAAAGAAAATAGTGGCAAACATTGCATAAATCTCATGGGAGTAAAAATTGAGATGATACCACTTTGTAATCAATTGAGTCGTATGACCAAAAGTTAATAAACACCAAATGAATCAAATAATACCATGAATATAAAAATAATAATGATAATATATGTCCAATTTAAGTACACAATACACCATATGCAATAAATAAGTTGCGAACTAGGGAAATATCAAGGAATTAAAAGTGAGATAAGAAATATCTTACCTCATTTCTCACTTGACTCGGTTGTCCCCTGTTCTTGCTGAATAACAAACTTAAGTTAATCACATATTACCATGTGATATTCATTTTGTAATCATTTACGTTAATAACTGTCGTTTTGTTGATATTTGGTACTTGAGTCAAAAATGAACTTCTTATATTTACAAGTTGTCAATGTGGTCAAAAGACCATTTTTTACAGAATGATATTAATTATTTAGATATCATATATATCAAATATATCATATATATCCATTATATATATATATGTATATGTATTTATAACAGTACGTAACTTTTATTGGTAATAAATGGAATGCACTATTAATGGAGACGGTAAGCCATACGTACACATGAACGCAAATTTCATTTTTATTTCATATTTAATGGAATGAAAATATAATGATTCCTAGGTATATGATAATTCAAGTATAATATAATAAATAATATCATTAACTACAACCTTTATTCATCCCATGTATTTCCAGAATTAGTTATATCACTTTGAAGGGGCGGTAGTCCGCACTTCCTAAAAACAATTATCGTGTTTACCGATAATGGAAACTACAATGTTATGCTATAAATGAAAAATACATAATCATAATGAAAATATAAACATAATATATATCATATATAAATATAGTGCCATCATAATGACCACCATGTGAGGTGGTATAAGAAAATTGAACAATCATCATTTCGTGAGGCATTAGTTTTCCATCCACAGAAACAATATGTTTTTTACACATTAGATGGAGGTGTGTGTAAGTGTAGTAACAATAATTCTCATAACAAAAACATTGTATATTGAAGATACTGGTGTTCTTATTAAATAAATAATAAAATGATTTTAGGGGTTTGGATATGTAAAATAAAACAAAACGACTTAAGAGAAGACGTTACCTTTAAATAGGGTATCTCCCAATGGTTTGAACCAAAAGGATTACATGAAGTTCCATATACCCAAGGTAAGGATTCTAGGAGGAATATATGGTTATTGATCGATTATTTGGTCCAGGTTTCGATGAGCCAAGGGGCTTGAGATGTGTCATTAATGGGTTAGAAGTGAGGGCTTTTTATAAGGGGAAGGAGGGGCTCTTTAGGAGAGTGTGAAACTATTATTATATTATATAATGATTTTCGATATCTAAAGGACCAAAACTAATTAAGGTCAGAGATAAGATGAATAATGGTCAAAATAAAATCATCCATTAATAATTGGATAGATTTTGGACATTATATTAATCTTTATAATTTTATTTATTTAAATATTTTATTAATGAGGTAAACACTTCATCAGTATTGTGTCATAAATAATTTTATTTATATGATTTCTAAAAATTATAAAAAATTACAATGCGGTAAGAAATATTTTTATCTTGCCAAATAAAATTTATAGTCAAATATATAACATATATAACCTTATGTAAAAATGAATTTACAAAACTATATTTGTTTATGTCATTTTTGTCTTTACTTTAACTTAATTAAAATAAGGTTTCATTATCACTCTTAAGTAGATCAATGGGGTCCCAAAATTGACCAAAAGATGCCCATGGTAGGAAATTACTCATAAAATAAGGGTAGTATAAGTGTTAAGGTAATTCTTTATTATTATCATAATCTTTTTACCTTGAATTACCCTATTTACCTTTAACCGTGGTTAATAAAAGTCAAAAGTTATTATTCACCAAAAATTATTTTTATTTTATTGAACCTAATTTAACTTACCAATAACAACCATGCATGTCGAATTTTTGAAATTCAATTCATAGAAACGGTAAAATTTTATTTAAATGAAAAATTCAATTTTTAACTACTACTTAGTGGTTTCACTATTCATCAAAATTGATGTTTTTCAGAAAAATACCAAAAATTCATCCTAATCATTATTTTATATTATAAATATAAAAATGATTTCTATTTTACCATATTCAAAACATATAAGTTTCATTAATTAATTCAAAATTAATTCTCGTTGCCAAAACAAAAAGCGTGCCTTTATGACACAATTACATTCAAAAGATTAACACTTGTTTATGTCCAATTTCAAAGTGAAATTATTTCCAATGTCTATCATAGGATTAAATGGTAAAAATATAATCTAATTACTCTTTAAAAACAATTAAAAAGATAATCTAAACATACAAATAAATTAGATTAAAAGGCAGTTTTGAATAAAAATACATTATTTTTCACTATTCATCTAAAAATGAATTTTACGAGAAAAATACAAAAAATTTACTCTAATTGAATTTTGATGTTCGGATTCTAAATAAGAATTTTATTTTGTCAAATAGAACATATAAAAGTGAAAGAAACTAGATTTATTGAGGGTTCTCCATTAAAATGTGGTAAATCCACCTTTTAAACAATATTAGAGTATTTATGCTCAAAATCAAATTTTTTCTTATTTTACGCCTCTACCTTTTATCAGAAAAATGTAAAAACATTTAAGAATCATGTGTAATAATTTTTAGTTTGTTTTGTTCATTCCCCCCTTTAAATTTGATAGGCGTTAAATACCATTTAAAATAAAATTATGTAATTATTTTTCAGTATAACCCAACGTTGTGTGAAATGTCTGATATCAAAGAAACTCGTTGTTGGGTATCAGGTACGCCATAGAACATAACATCCATTTTAAACTAAATTTAATAATTAAATTACAAATGTTAATAAATATGATATTTTCATATTCTTTATTTACATGTGATGTTACATCCATCCCCCCTTTTGGGAATTGTGTCCTCTTAATTTTTAAATTGGGCTCAAAAATGTCATTTAAAGTACCATATCGAAAAAAGAATCAATTAAAATATCACTTTAAAATAAAGGAAGAGAAATAAAATGGTCACCCAAGACAATAGATACTATAATTCCTTGATAACATGGATATGGAAGAGAAACTAATTCTCATAGATTAATAAAAAAATGATAGAGAACTTGATAATGGAAAGTTAACCACCAAAATACCATTAATATTTTGTTTGGTAAAATTATGATGATAAAGGAGAGATTATAACAATTTTCCTTCAATATCCTTTTCATAGAGTTGATGAATTTAATTAATAACTAGACTAAGATCGTAAGAGAATATACTTACTTCTCATGTACAGTGTCATCCTTTAATAAAACGGGTACTCCACCCATGCGATGCACGACACTATAATATAAATCTTAATATTCACTATAGATTACTATTTATATAACATAATAATTTATTATATGTCTTTTTAAGAGTACTATTAGTAATAGTTTTTAAGAAATAGTAATTTTTACTGTATTTTACTCACATATTAGTAGTGAATAAATTGGAATTATAAGTGATATATTAAGAAGACATCAATATAAAATTTGAAATTAAGATACATCAATTGTGATGTGAAACAATATGGAATAGTCAAGGATGTAAACCTGACTTCAATATAAAATGCATTTAAGAAAACAATATCGTATACTATGAAATACAATGTTGAAGTGGAGCTACGTAAATGATAGTTTATCTAATAAAAAATGAGATGTGCCGAGGAATAATTATATTACAAAAAAATTGTTGTCCACAAATAGAGATGTTGTGATGTTTAGACATGGAGTAATTTTCCAGAATGTAGAAGATGTTCCCAATTCATTTCAACTTTTCCTCACCAATATAAAATTGGTTGGAATCTTCCTTGTATAACATATCATAATAGTGAATATACAGCATAATAATACAACATAAGAATATATACAACATAAGTATGCAATATATGAATACCTGAATATGCAGAATAAGTATTAATGTCACTGAGAAATAGAAATGAATGATATATATGACTGAAAAAGAACATTCAAATAGACATGAAGCACACAACATAAGTTTATAAATCATAATATATAAATGTAAATGAATGAAAAGAACATTCAATGTAGCAGCCCCCTCCCCCTGGCCTCATCCTCCCCTCCCCTCACCCCTGCCAAGCTTTCCCCCAGCACCCCTCTCCCCTACCATCATCCTCCACTCCCCTCCCCTCCGCTCCATCATGCCCAGCCCCTTCCCTCCCCTCCCCTCCAACCTGCCCAGCCACTGCCCCTCCCCTCCCCACCCCCTACCCAACATTTTCCCCCATAAACCCCCTCCCCTCCCCTCCAACCTTCCTATCACCTTCCCTCCCCCCCCTCCAACCTGCCCAGCCCCTACCCTCCCCTCCCCTCTAACTTTTCCCAACCACTACCCCACCCCTCCCCTCCCCCTGCCCAACATTTTCCCTCAGTAGGCCCTCCCCCTACCAACATCCTCTACTCCCCTCATCTCCCCTCCCCCTTTCCCAACATTTTATCCCAGCAGCCCCCTCCCCCTTCCATCAACCACCTCCCCTCCCCTACCCTCCAGCCTACCCAGCCCCGGCCAAACCGTTTCCCCCAGCAGTCCCAAACCCCTTGCCATCATCCTCTCCTCCCCTCACCTCCCCTCCAACCAGCCCAACCCCTCCCTTCCCCTCCCCTCCCCTCCAACATGCCAAGCCCCTGGCTATATGCTATAAAACTAAATGACATTGATTTGGAAAATTTTAAAATTATAACAGAAAATGAATTGGAAAATTTATATATATCCTAGAAAATCTATCTATATGCTAGAAAATTATAACAAAATCTTCTATACAGGTAATCTAGAAAAACACTATATTGTAACGGTCAGTTTAAAGAAAGAGGGAATTCAGTAGGAAATAAATGAAGTGTTCCAAAAAAATACTAAGAATACAGAACACATTGATTTAGGTTTCATCAGAAATTGTGCAAGTGTCGGGGTGAATTTGGTGATGGCGCAAAGAAACCATTATCCCTCGGACATTGCAACAATATTTTTTGTTGTGGAATCTGTGGGTATCATTTTTGATGGAAATATACATGATAAACATAAATTGGTAGTGCAGTCTAAAAAAGTGTGAAATTGACGCCAAAACAGTGATAAATGGGGTGTAATAGACCTCCTTGGGCCTTCTTATTTTTAAAGGGGGGAAATCCCAATTTATAAACACGTTTTTTTCATGATATTGACAAAATCTGATCCAAACCCCTAAATCCGTCGATGGAAATGGAAGAAGAAGAACATGGGAATACCTTATAATGGTATTTTTCAACACAATAAGACACCTAAAATCATTTAGGGGTGAACCCCCCCCCCCCCCCACCCTACCCAGCATGGACCCCTACCCCCAAATTTCCAGCATGTCCTGGTACCCCCACTACCTGGCGTCCCCCTACCCAGCACTATCCCCCACCAGTCCCCCATGCCCAGCTCCTTCCCCCCAAAAAATCCCCCCCTTTCATCCCCTTCCCCATAACCCCACCCCCTGGCCAACCACTTCCCCCACCAGGCCCTTCCCCCTACCCTCATCTTCCCCTCCCATCCCCTCACCTCCTCTACAACCAGCCTAGATCCTCGCCTCCCCTCCCCACTAACCATAATCTCCTCCCACCCTTTCTAGCATGTCCTGGTACCCCCCCCCCCCCCTACTCAGCTTCCCCCTTCCCATCACCTTCCCCCACCACTCCCCCACTTTCCAGCCCCTTCCCCAGTAATGCCCCCCCTTTTCAGCCCCTTCCCCACCAGCACTACCCTCTTCCCCCCTTCCCCCTGCCTAGGCCCTTCCCCTAGCACTCCCTACCTTTCCATCCCCTTCCCCAGAACTCCCCCCTTTCCATCCACTTCATCTAGCAATCCCCCCACTTGCAGCCCCTTCCCCTAGAAATTCCCCACCTTTCCTGCTCCTTCCCCCATAAGCCCCCTCGCCAACCTCTTCCCCCACCTGTTCTGTCCCCCCTTCCAACTATAGAAGTAAGTAGTGCAGCATAGACTACCCATTCATGTTTTGTGTAATTTAATCCATATAAACCATCCAATTAGCCAATAAAAATCTATAGTGTAACATTACACAATCATGTACTTTGAATACCTACATGGATCTCCTTTCAATACACCCCCACCCAAAGGTGTTGTTAAACCGACACAGAAAAGTGAAATTTATTTAATCCTAAAATTAATGGATAACTGAACATCTTTCACTATCAATGATAAAAAAACTATAGAGGGCCTCCCCCCGGCCCAGTACTACCCCCCCCCCCCCATAAGTTCCGTCCCCCCTTCCAACATGTCCTCAATCCTGCCCATCACCACCCCCACCCATTCCCAGCACATCCCATCCCCTCCCCTCCCCATGCTTGACCCCTTCCCTCCCCTCCCCCCTGGACGACCCCTTCCCTCCCCTCCCCCCTGGCCGACCCATTCCCTCCCCTCCCCCCTTAGCATCCTCTGCTGCCAACCCATCCCAGCACATCCCACTTCCAACTCATCCTCCCTCCTTCCCAGCAGCAACCCTACCAGGGCCCTCCTACCTGCCCTGCCCCTTTTCCACAAGCCCCCACTATGCCCAACCTCCCTGCCCTGCCCCTTCTCCCACCAGCACTGAAATACATCAACTAACGGTTAATATGTAATATAGTTACAATAAACTAAGTAAGATTACAGAAAAATAAACTAGAATATACAATCACCAGATATAGTATTACCTTTCATACATGAAGAACATACTAGTCATTCTTTTCTTTTTTGTCCTTCAATTTATCCTTTATATGGATTCCCATATTTTTTTTTTGACAATATATAGTAACAATTTTTGGTGGGATATGTTGAGATTTCTAAATAACATCTTCATTTAGAAAATCAGTCAGTAGGTTTTTCATCATATAGAACGTAGTTGAAAGAATCATAAGATCTATTAGCAATTACAATGTTGGATAAAAATAATTTCTTGTAAAGAAAATTCAAAGGGATAAAATATATATATATACCTGAATACTTGATGACACCGTAGATGATGTTTCAAATATAGATCCATATTTTTCACTGAGTAGAGATGATTCAACATTCTGATGGTCCAATGATAAAAGAAGAAATTATTAATACAGTGGCATGTTCGTTATACGTAGGGAAGTAAAAATGATGATAATGGATTATATTGTATCTGAATATGATAATTCACACTACTTACATTTGTATAGCCACTGATCTGACGATGCTTTATATAAATAATAAGACAAATGACTATTAGCAGTCTATCCACATTAATGAAAATAAGGATATGTAATAGAATATACCTGAAATTCTATGAAGCTATCATAGAAGTTGGTGATGTAGTTTTCATTGTCGGTGTTGAATATTACCCTGTATGAGTTTTGTTCTACTGAACTGTGATGATTTTGAATATTATAGTCTGACACTTCAATTGAAAGGAGAACCCTTTTTGATTTGAAAACAGTCAATTCAGTAGGATAACCGTGCTCATCAGCAGCCTTATTTAAGAAAAAATCTAAATGTTAGTTTAAATAAAGAGAAAATATTATGTCATAATGCTAGTTTATTATCTATTAGTACCTGAATCAAATAATCTCACAGATCTGAAGCAGTTTTTCTCACAAATTTCATTACTTGTTTATCAAATATGACAACAGATAAGGAGTCCGTGGGATCAGTCACAAGCAGCTTCACTCGAAATCTGTTGATTTATAAATATAATTACAAAGGATTTTGGATAATTGAAATTAATTACTAATGATATATAAAGTAACTAATAAACTGTTAAGAAGAAGAACAAATAAGAACCTATGAATAGTGCAAGTTGTAGATTTCTTGCAATTGCTACACCAAATTTGTCCATCAACATTATCCACATTTTCATGCAAGATTTGAATGAATCATAGAACCAATTGTGAGTTGTTTGAATTTTTTTATGGTGATGGAAATCAAGCACTTTGTATGCTTTCCAACATTGAAAATAATGTAGATAATGAAATTGTATAGTAATATATGTGTACATCATAATATTAAATGCATAATTAAAATTGTAAATTTCTGTATACTACATACCTGATCACAATTCTTCACTTCTCAATTGTTTTTTTTATTTTCCCAATATAGCAATGGTGTAGAGAATAAAGATGGGTTTGTTGGTGCTGGACTTTGAACCTCCGATGACATTATAAACGTACATCTAAAAATTGAAAAATACAACTCAAATGTCAATCATAACATCTACATATATCATATAATAAACATTGGACATCATATACAAAAATGACAATAAAATCAACTGTACATAGCACCTTTTTGGAATGCTCTAACATTTTCAATATCAAGATTGAAAATGATTTTTGTCGCATGAATGGAAATTGTCAGAATAATAGAGTCTGAAAGTAGTTTTAAATCAATTTTAGTTGGATTACTGGTTTAAAACTTTTAAAAGCATTGAATAAATGAAATTGCAATAAAAAATGTGTTATTAGAGAGAATACTATTTAATTTCTTAACTCTGATGAGTTTCAATATTAAAATAGTTGATGAACCGATGATTTATTCCATGTAAGAAGACATCTTGTTAGAATAGTCACCCCATAAACTACATTTACGTTGTAACCCACTGTAGAATAGTTTTTACCCTGTAATGTTAGATATGAACAGCAGGACAGACATACCAAAATGACGTAACAACTAACCTTTCATCCAGTAAGACAATTTTCATTTTGAAATTTCTATTACCCAATGCTTCAAGAGTATGTGAGCAATGTAAATATCCAATAATTTATTAATCATACAAGAACAGATAAAATATTCTATAATGTAAGATAATAAAAGTTGATAGTAATCCATAAAATGATATATTAATAAACAAACATATTGTACAAACAACAGTAAAATATTTCAGAAATCTCAGTAAACATTTACCTATTAAATGATGTTCTGGAACATTTCTTTGAATTATGTCTTCAAAGGAAGTAAAATAAAAATATAAATGTGGAAGCGGTGCATCACATGGTCGCACATGCGTTGTTGATGTGAATAGTACTCGACATGCATGACTAGTTCCTAAGTAGGTACCTTGATTTGCAGCTATCTGCATGTTTTGTATGAAATAGCACATCCCTTCCCATAATATATTTTTAAACATAGATCGAATATGATGCCCAGTAATAGTACTGTGTATCTTCACTTTCTGGAAAAATAAATTTATAACAATGTCAATAATTGAAATCATATAAATCAACTTGACAATTTTGTGGTATACTTAAATTGAGAAGAGAAATGAAATAGAAGAAAGATAATATGAACTCTATTATTATTATGATTTCACTTGTATATCTCAAAGAATCATATCAATCCACACAACATCATTGGAGTACCTGGATGATGTGTTGCACCAGAAATTGAAAATACACACTTGTATCTTCAATGTATCATCGGTATCAGGTGTGATATCATTCAAAGGGGTAATTGATCATGACATTTTGGTATGAATGTGATGTTTTAATTTTTTTTACAAAGAGATCATAATCAGAAACATTGAAATTCATAAAATAAAGCTTTAATAAATTGAGCAGAACCGGACATTGAAATTTTAACATAAAATTTAACATATACCTAACACAAAATATGGAATATTTATTTGTAGACAATATTTTGCGTTGATTCACGAGTTGTGGGATTATTATCATCAACTACTATTTTCAAACCTAATGGTGATGTGACTCTAGATAGAGAAACATATAATTTACCATGACAAAACATGGGTTTTTGAAGATACAACCCAATAGAAGACAGTGACTGTCCTTGATTTTGTTAATAGTCATAGCATAAGAAACAGTCAAAGGATATTGTCTTCTTTGCAGTTGAAAAGGCCACTTACTGTTGGAGTGTGTCATATTTAATCATAGGATGAAAGCAAGATAACTTGAAATATAGCCACATATAATTCTTTCTCCGATGACATGATCCCCCAAGTTCATAATAATCAAGAGAGTCTTATTACATAATTCCACTTTTTATCTACATTTCGAAGAAGCATGACATGAACCCCAATTTTGAGTGTAATGTTATGGGCAGCCATTCCCGAAAAATTATTCCCATTTAATACATCAAATGTGTAAATGTTTTCTCTCCAATCTGTATCAAACGTTCATCAAAAACTGAATCTGAGCTGAAATAATCTTTGCATTCAGAAGATGTGAGGGACATCATGTATGCATTAACTTCTTCAAAAATATCCCATGTTGGAGCTAAGATGGCATGGTCTTTAAGATAATTATCATCTTCATGATTATATATGATGTTGGGATAAGTATGTTCAACAATTTTAGAAATAGGATCTTCAGTCAAAGCAAGAAGGTATGCATATGGAATTGGAATTGTAGATTCACCATCATTTGGGTGTGCAATGCGACCTTCACAAATATCTAAAGTCCATTTGGAAAATTCAAGAACCTCATATGTAATTGTAGAATTATTGGAATTTAATCTAATGTTCCTTGTTAGTGTTAGAATGTGACAATGTTCCACAATTATGAAGAAGCTATACTTGAAGAAACTATTTCATTTCTATTACCACCTGGTACGACCGGTAGTATTTGCCTGAAATCCCCACCCAACACAACAGTTATTCCACCAAATGGAAAATTTGAGGCATTCTCCTTTTTTATGGACATTATATCTTTTAAATTACGGTCGACAAATTCAAAAAAATTATTATGAATCATTGGTGCATCATCCCAAATAATAAGATTTTTTAACCGTAGAGGATCCACGACATCACTGCCTTGTTGAATATTGCAAACAGAGTTTTCCGAATTAGAAATCAGAATTCAAAATTTTGAATGTGATGTCCTCCAACCCGGTAGCAGTAATGATGCAATGCCACTGGTTGCAACTACCAGAAAAATTTTACCTTCTGAAGGTAGTAATGATGTCAATACCTTTCAAATATAAGTTTTACTTGTGCCTCCATGACCATACAATAAAAATAATCCTCTAGTGGATGCAGTTAACGAAGACATAGTGGTACTAATCACATCATTTTTTTAGTAAGCTTATTTTCCAAAGTCAGATACTCATTCTGAAGACTCTCTCTATTATTATTTATTTCCTTAGCTACCAACTGATTTAGTTGAGAGACAATTTCAGAATCTAGAATGGGAATCGGTGGAAAATATTAAAGAGATCTACCATTCCTCTGTAGTAGGATTTCGATTTCAAGCAAAGCATACATATTTTTTTGTTGATCCGTGAGTGTCAAATCTAAATGGAATCATGAAATATTGTTACATAATTAGTACAATGTCATAATAAAGGAGAAAATGTTACTGAATTAGCATCTACACATTTCACATCATATAGATTGAGCAATAAGACAACATATACCTGACATTTGTAGCCTATTTTGTTGCGCATAGAGAATGTATTCCCTGAGGAGCTCCATGTTTCATGACACACAATGTCTGGGAGAGACAAATTGTTTGAGAACAAAATGTTGGAAAATAGACAGCGCATACACCGTCCCATAGCCCAAGTCGACACCGCATTTATTGCTTCAATAAATTCCCTGTCATCAGCAAGAAGTGCCAATGCAGAACATGCCTCATGAAAAGTACCATGAATAATGTTGTTGACTATTTTAATACTATCAAATGAATTTGAACCTCTGATCTTTGTGAGCATTAACAAGAGGTAATATAGCTCTCCAGTTGTCGGTGGCACATAATTAATTCTACCAATACTAAACCCCTGCATTCTTGGAAACCATATTTTTTCACATTGGTGGGATACAAATCTAGTTGGAAATTATGTGAATGTGAGACATCTTCCTTCCAGGTAAGCAACTTTAACTTGAAACCATGCCGTAAGCATTGATTCGGAAATATTATCCTCACTCAAGACAACCTCAATATGATCATTGTCAGTGTACATAACACTATTTTGGCCTGGTAAATGAAAATGTAATCTTTCAACCAGAGGATATCTATAGTGGATATCATGGGAAAATATCCTCCAAGAGGCCTCGAAAGGAAATATGTATCAGCAATCATAATACATTTTAATCTCATTGACATGATTGCCTGACAATGTTGTAGTGTTGGTTTCATACAGAGCTCATGTTTCATGATCATTAACATTTCTAATATACTTGAGCATATATTTCATGGAAGTAGATTGATTGCAAACTTCAATATTCAGAGGAGCTTGATACATCATTAAAAATAAAGGATTATACGGTACAAAAAACTATTTATCCAATGGGACACCATTTTTCACAATTTTGTTTCCATAATTTCTTCATCTGTATAGAACATACCCATCATCATCAACTTTTTTATTCTCAACAATTTTTATTAGAGAAAACATTATACATTTTTTGATTTTCATACAAGGTGATTTACAATTTGTATTACCACAAGGACCAGGCATCATAAACTTTTTAACAGCCTCATGATGTTTTGGGAACTCACTATTTTCTAGAACTTTATTAGAAACAAATTTGTAAATGCAGGCATGAGTACCTATTTTTCTATCTCTATATAAAAATATTAGAATGTGTACATGAGGCAGTCCTTGTTTTTGAAATTACACTATATGAACAACTGCACAGAAAGTGATAATATAAATGAAACAATTCAAAAAAGGATTCAATAAATAAGAAAAAGTTTGTCTCATAAAATACTTTGTATTAGAAAAGGTACTTTCTTGTGACTTTCCAAAAAAATCTCTCTCTCATAAATCTTTCATTAATTGGAAAACCTTAATATTGAAAATTTTGGATACAATGTGCAGAGAGTCTGAATGATGATTATTGTGCTGTGATACAAATCTGGTGATTTCAGGCCATAGTGGATTGCATGTAAACATTAATAAAAATCCATATATCCTGCCAAATTTCATATTGACATTGCATCATGGTAGTTTTGAATCATATATCTAGGACCACCAGTAAATGTAGACTGTAATATGATTTTCTTCCCGCATGCATACCCATCTTGGTCACCTAGAAGAAATGCATCTTGCAGCCCATTGTACAACTCTTCCCTCAAGCGTTTTTGATTAAAGCGTATGAAGGATATTCTCTGAGACTCTATCATTGTATAAGAATCAACAATAAATTGTGGTGGCGATCTTCTTGAATGTTGTAATATCGATGTATCACTCGACCTTCATTTCAAGTGAAAGGAGAAGTATTCATGCATTGTTACATTCCGAACCATTCTACATGTACTCATAGACGTAGATCGATGCAAAACATTGTCAACATATCCATCTTGACCATTTGTGAAAATTAGAGAATATTGAAATGGAAGGTACAAGGGATGATGCTCATCAAATCTGATGCAAATCACCACTTCTACATTGAATGATAATATCTCTTTCACAGTTGAGATCTTCAATGTCACCGACAATACGAATTGCATTCTCAGAAGTAGTAGGCAAGTTGTATGTCGATGCATCTATTTGTCTTCTCTGAAGAAGGTGAAAATTTATGTTTTCATGTTCTTGACGATCAAGAACATCCCTTTCACATTTGATATGACTGGCTAAAACATTAATTTCATGAAGCATTTTTTGTAAGTTGACAACAATATTATGATTGACCACTTTGTTTGAATTTTCTCTGGCATAACTGAAAAGTGAATTAAATTTAGAATGAAGTGAAAATATGAAAGGCAAGTGAATGTTTTAACCATAATGTCAAATATTACCTGACATTCAGAATCTTGTTTTGAGACTTGTTCGTAGTATCATAAACATATAGATGGGAAAACCTAGGTGGTTTTCCCTGTGGAGGACACAAACTACCTATGTGATGGTAGTTTTTTCCATTCAATCTGAATATCATTGGAGCTCTTATGTTATTGAATGATCTGTCAACCTTACCACCCATTGACGCGAATTCAAACATATAATTGTAAATGTGCATACATTATTGGAATTATTTTTCCCCCATAGAGTTTTTATTAAAGACTAACGTTCGCAGTTATAGAGGACATGACGATAGTAATTGTAAAGAGACTTTACCACACAAACAACATACACCAAATCGTAGGTTATCTTTGGTGCTGCATTTTATATTTCTCTCATCAAACCAAAATCTAGATCCATAGTATTGGCTGACATTAGAAGGGTCTCCACTATTCAGATATTTTGCAGGTGAATAACGGTTAAATGAATGGTGTTAATAAACTTGGAAACATATATTAAATAAAACTATGATGACTTTATTAATATTTTATAGTAAAAGGTAAAAATAATACAGTGACCTGCATATTCCGTAAGGTGAAGTAGATGCATTATTTCTGCGGTAGTATTTTCATTTAGTTAGTATGAAAAAGCGTAATAAAATTCTTTACTGTAACAGAAGATTATGTAGTAGGTCAAACCTGAACAGTTTCTTCTATGACTAATCCCAACATTGATTTCAGTAGTTGTTCCATCTCTTACTGAACTGACATGACTAAAATTAGATGACACATCCTTTTTAAGTGTAAAATATTCATTTAAATTAATTTGACATACCGAAATAATGGAATATATATAGGCAAAAAAGAAGAAGTCCGGAATTTTCCGCAAGGTTTTGTAGGTTCATTCTTTCTGCATCAGTATTTTGATTTAATTAGTAAGAAAATGCATACGAAATATCTGTAAAGTAACAGATGATTATGTGGTTGGCCAAACCTGAATAGTATCTTTGATGAGTAATTCCAGCATTGATTTCACCAGTTGATACATCTATTTCAAAAATGATATGACTCAGTTTAGATGACACAACCTTTTCAAGTGTAAATTATGAATTCACATAACTTGGAAATACCGAAAGAATAGACATATATATATATACACACAGAGAGAAGAATAGTAGAGCATGATTATAATATACATCACACCTGTGTCATGAAAATAATCTTTGTTACTAGTAGTTGAAGTAGTAAAACATAATCTGATTTAAACATAGTATGCAACAAATTTTAGTATGTGAAAATTAGAAAGAATTTGAACACATGATTTGTGCTTACTCTGATAATATGTTACGCGAAGGGTAAGTGGGAATTTTTCCATCATTCATTACACCTAGAAAAATTAATGCATAGTTTGTTAAACTTTTCAATAAATATGATAGATAACGTGATTGTATTCTCAAAAATACGCTGACGGAGTAGTCACGGGAGGGGTCATAATTTTTGTCATTATATAAAAATATATGCTTTCTCTTGCTACCGGGAGCAGATATTGTTATTGATGATCCAGAGCCTTGATTAGTTGTCAATGATATTTTGTAGTTGAAAAACCATACAATGTTATGAGATAGTAAAATAAACATATATACTTACTGTTATTTGACAGTGTAATATAAATCACCCTTCAAAGATAAAGGTGACAATGATATGCATGACCCTCCTTCGGTGAATATACAGTACATGAACTATGTTGTAATTATTAGATGGAATTTTAGAGTCAAACGATCAGATACATACTTGAAGTACAGTTAACAATGTTAATACAACCTTTTATAATGGTTGTTAAAACACTATTTTCTGAAGAAGATCCTGAATCTAGAGCCACTTTCAATTTAAATAAAAAATGAGTGAAGTAGAGTATAGTATTTAAAATTAATATATTGGTTGTATATGAAAATTTTGGTCAAATAAACATATACTATCCATTGGTAGGTATTGGTGAAAGTGGTATGCATGCTCCTTTGATCAAGTCGGAATTTATTTTCCTTAAATCTAATGAAGCAGTAGAACAAAGTTAATGGTAGTCGATGGGTGATTTTCCTGTCAAGTTAGGAGCCTGTAATTTAGTAAGTAAGTTTATGTAATATTTTCAAGGAAATACAATACTGTTGTACCCATTTTTCATTCTCTCATATGAATTATCCTTTGCAGCCTTGCATCTCTCGATGCTTATAGTGTCTGCATCTTTGTTTTGTTTTATTTTTGTAGAATTGACAAGTTTTCGAATGAAACCAAAATATGTTTATGGGTACATAGATTCAATTTAAAATATACTGATAAGTAAATTGACAGAGAATTCATGTTTGAATTCTGTATGATATTTATTATTAACAAAAACCGGATTCGTACTGTGATTTTACTGAATGTCAATTACACCAACACGAAAGAATAATATATTTATTATACAAAAATATACATTCGAAAATAGCATATTCAATTCAAAATAATGTAGTAAAGGAACACATAAGAAAAACATTTTGAATGATTACCTTGCATGGATATTGAGGAATTTTTATGCAGTGTAGATGGTTGGAATGGCGACTAAGTATTCAGTAAACATGAATTAGCACTGATCTGTGATTGCAATGAACTACAGTTATACCAACATCAAAAAAACATATATACATTAAATAGAAAATATACAGTTATATATCCCAAATGAATGTCACATAAGGAAATGAAAGGTACCAACATATGGAAGAGCATGACTAAATATTCTCAAAACCTGACAAAGCATTGTACTGTGATTGCAATGAATCAGAATTACAGCAAAAGAAACATATAAAATTCATACAGAAAATATAGATTCAAATCAGCATTTTGAATGTCACCTAATGCAGTGAAAGGTACCCACACATGGATTACAGTTGCACAAATGATTCTAATTATAAGTGGAGGAACATAGTGGAAGATAAAAGTCAAATATCATATGGCATAATGGAGGAATTTGTAACTAAATTTCAACGATTGTAGGTCGTCTCAAGAGAAACCGTACCAGGATGATGTAAGGCTGACTGCCTATCAAAGAAGATGTGGACAGATTCGTTGACCTCCGTCGAAGCAACTAGGTACAATAAACCCCTTATATGGATGTATGAATAGGCAGCGCACCGACCTACATAAAGGCGTCATAGGAATAGGGCAGAGCGTGCACACGGGAATCTCGGATGGCATTTCCGGAGCTCCTGATGCAGCGCGGGTGATGGTACTAGGTAGCTGGAGGGTGGAAGTATGCCCGATGAAGGAACCCTAATTTGGAGGCTTTAAGGAAGATACTGCAAGGTGGAATCGGGAAGAGCATGCGCACAGGATGTTCGGTTGGTGTTGCGAGAGCTACTGATGCAGCGCAGACAGAGGAGGTTGGTATCCATAGGGTGGAAGGACGGCCGATGATGGAACCCTAAGACAGACCCTTGAATGGAGATACCACGAGATGGACCCTGACTGCATCATGCAAGTTTTGGATGGGAAGTCGGAGGAATTGGGTTGGGGAGGTGATGTGGTTGAAGGGGAAGGAGACATGTATGCAATGAGGAATCATGTTTTAGTATTTATAGTAGATTCTACCACAAACTCTTCTTTTCTCTAAATAGTAAGTATTCAAGATTACTTGGTCACACATGATGTTCTAGAATAAACTGCTAGCATATAACATAATATAAAAAAGATAAATTATATATTTACTTTAACTTTAGATATCAACCAAAACAAAAATTAGATAGTAAAAGACCAGATAATCCCCAAAAGTATAATATTCTAAAAAAATAAATACTACCTTAATCTCCAAAATTCCACAAAAGAACCCAAATTTCAAAAAAGACCATGAATTATACTTTTGTCCTTAAAATTATTCAATGTAATCCAAACTAATATTGAAATCCAAAACCCAGAAGGATTTAACAACATAGTCTTCCAAAGTAAATCTTTACATTTATCTCAAAAAACAACGAATAATTTTAAGTTCTGATATTGATGTCTAATTAAACTAACAACATATTCTCTATGAAAGATTTAATCATTTCAATAAATAACCCATATCACCTTATGTCCACAATAAAAACAAATATTCTTCCAAAATAATATTTCAACCATTACTCGACAAATTAAATCCCATAATATTTTATTTTCCTTAAGCATATAGCCTTCCCAAAAGAGAGAACTTCTTCCAAAATAACATTTATTACTTAATCACCAAATCATTTTTTATACTAAAGATGTACATTTGATAAAACATAAGAACCAAAATAAAAATATTCTTGATCCATAAAATCATTTAAATAAAAAGAATTAGTCATACTAACCATGGACTTCATGTAGACCAGTGGTAGGTGATAAATACCAATCACACTTTGGATGGGGGTTCGATTCATACAGATTTGTCCAACATGATGGGTTTTCACATGGTCTTCATGTTGTCATTTTTCAAAAACTATACAATTCCATAACTTTCCAAAAAAAAAGAGACAAATTCCTAAAAAGTAACCATAACATATTTTATTCTCAAAGGATATCTAATACCTTTCATTTTTCACCCCAAAATTTAATAACCATTTATCATCTTTAAAATAACAATGTCTCTTTCTAATATGCTTACCATCATGGTTATTTCACTGATTCTTAAATAACCTCATAACCAGTAAAGTTATCTTAACCGACCTCTGTTACCAACTATAAGGACCCGACTTTAAACATTACATAATCTTGAATTAAATGAATAATTCACATTGAGGATCATTTTAGGTTTATATTTTTAGAGAATTATACCAAATATTACATATTAAAATGTAAATTACAATTAGACACTACTACTTAGTATCCATTTTTTCATAAAAATAATAACTCTTAAAAAGGAACATGGTTAGTTCCAGGTTTTAGATTGCCTGACTTTTCTTTGATCCCATCCTTGACCCTATTCATCTTTAAGTCCTATAAAAAACATTTCAAAAACATGGGATGAGCATGAATATATCAGTAAGGGTTACAAAATAAGTAAAGTAAACATTAACCCATAAATAAATAAAAATTAATGAAACCATAATTTTCAATGATAACATTCCTCATGAAATGATATGATTTATGAATAACACATAGAAATTATAAATTATAAAGGTTACTTGGGGAATCAAAATCATCATTACATTATATATATCGCAGCTACTTAAGAAGTTAAATTGGAATACCCATCATATTATATTCCAAAAATCTATTAGGAGAAACATTAACGTTTACCTCAGTTACATCACCCAATGCATTGGAGAGCTATCTTAGGCTCACCCGCACTAGATTTATCACAGAACCACTTGTATACGTAAACAATTCTCAATAACCATAATCATAAAACAGAACACAATCATATAGTAATGATTACATTTCAACATTCCAATATCATTATATCAAATAAGGATTTTGAAATAAACAATGCTTTATCAAACCATTTTCAAAACCAATTAAAAATTTTAATAAAGAGATTTTGAATCAACGTGTCCCATACCACTTTAAAGATATTAAATGAATTATCAATTGAAAACATTAATGAAAATATAAATAATTCCTAATAACCATTTTGAAAACATGTACATTAATGAGAAATATTTAGAAGAATAAATATTTAAAACATTGAAAACGATATTTTAGTTAAAGTGTTTTTAATAAAATGAGAGACGCTTGAATACAAATAATTGTGGTATACAATTAAATAAAAACATTATAATATCATGAGACTAAAGGGATTCATGATATAATATTCCAAAAGACAGTATATACACCATATAAAACTGAATTGGTACATAACAACAATGATGTCTCAATGGAATGTAAATTGAGACAGAATCCCTTATAAAAACAATATCCTTAGAATAATGATAAATAAATTATATAATATTTTGTGACAAATATAAATACACTCAATATAATAGTATATTTAGCGTAAATAAATCATAGGTAATTAACACATGTTCTTTTTATGAAAAAACCATTGACTTGGATGTTTAACTCAATGAATAGAAATTGAGTTAAAATTACTCTTTTCAAGTTCATATCGATGACTTGAGAATTTATCAATGGAGTGATTACGTGTTTCAAAAGTATATTAAAAAAATTGAATTGGAAATTAAAACATAAATAAATAAATAGTTATTCCACACATAATCAATGCATGAAATAATTAAGAATTAAAAGATTAACCCAAGGAATTGAAATTGGGTTAAAATGTTCCCTTACCGATTTGGTAACTTACAAAACAAGCATCCCATGAAAGAAGGATCATAAAATGAAAATGTAAATACCCATAAATTGAATTATATTACACAATTAATAAAATAATTGTTAGTAAATAAATTACACAAAATGAAATAGTGGCAAACATAGCATAAATCTCACGAGAATAAAAAGTGATATGAAAACCCCTTACCACGTTGTAACTGATCAAGTCGTATGACCATAAGTTAATAACCACCCAATAAATCACAGAATACCATGAATATAAAAATAGTCATGATAATTTCTATCAAATAGGAGTACACAATACATCACATGAAATAAATAAGTGGCGAACAATGGAAATCTCCTGGAATTAAAAGTGAGATAAGAAATCCCTTACCTTGTGTCCGAATTGACTCGTTTGTTCATTGTTCTTACTAAATAATAATCTTATGTTAATTTAATCTTTCTTAATAACCTTTTCCATGTTTATTATTACTTTTATATAAAATATTACCATGTTTCAAATATTTTGTAATAATTTATGTTAATATTGGTTGTTTTGTCGATATTTGGTACTTGAGTCAGAAATGAACTTCTTCAATTTACATGTTGTCAATGTGGTAAAAATTCCATTGTCTCCATAATTATATTAATTATTTAGAAATCATATATAAATTATATATCCAGTATATATATTTATTTATAATATTAAATAACATTTAGAGTTAATAAATGAAATACACAGTTCATGGAGACGGTAAGCAGTACATACCCATGAAAACTACTTTCATTTTTATTTCATTTTTTATGGAATGAAAACATATTTATAGATAGGTATATTATAATTTGAGTATAATATAATATATAATTTCATTAAATCCATCCTTTATTCATCCCACATATGGAATGAACGAGCCATACCACTTTGAGGGGGCGATAGTCTGCACTTCCTCAAATGAAATTATCGGGTTTACCCATAATGAAAACCATAAAGGTTTAATATAAATAAAAAATACAGAAACATACAGAAAACATAAAAATTATATATATCATATATAAATATAGTGTTATCATAATGTAAACCATGAGAGGTGGTAGGATATAATTGAACAATCATCATTTCCTGAGGCGTTAGTTTTCCATCCAGAGAAACAATATGTTATTTACTCATTAGATGGAGGTTTGTGAATGTGTATATAGAATCCCTCACATATCAATAACCTAGTATATTTAAGAAACTGGTGTCGTTATAAAATAAGGGAATAAAAATATTTTAGGGGGTTGGAGATGTAAAATAAAACAACATGACTTAAGAGAAGACGTTACCATTCAATTGGGTATCTTGCTTTTGATTGAACAAAAAGGATTAATTGATATGCCTTCTGCCTAAGGTAATACTTCTAGGAGGAAGATAGGGATCATGATAGATTATTTGGGTAGGGGTTGGATGATCCAAGGGGATTGAGATGTGTGAGTAATGGGTTAGAAGTGAGAGATTTTTATAATTGGGAGGATGGGCTCTTTAAGAAAGGTTGAAACTATTATTTCATTATATAATGATTTTCTCTTTCTAAAGGTACAAAAATTATTAATGTAGAATATATGATGAGTCATGGTCGAAATAATATCATATAATAATAATTTCACAGGTGTTGGACAATATTTTAATCTTAATAGTCTTATTTATTTAAATATTTTATAAATGAGGTAAACACTCTATCATTATTGTGCCATAAGTAATTTAATTTATTTCATGTATGAAAATTATAAAAAATTTACTATAATGTTGTAAATATTTTTATATTTCCAAATAATATTTGTAGTCGAAATGATAACTTTGAATACCCTATGTTAAAATTAAATTACAAAAAGATATTAGTTTATGACATTTTTGCCTTTAAGGTAATTAATATAAAGTGTCATTATCACACTTATGTGGCTGCATGGGGTCCCAAAAATCACCGAAATGATCCCTATGGTCGGCCATGAATCATCCAATAATGTTAGGGAATGTTTTAAGGTAATTTGTTTATTATTATAATATTTTTTTTACATTGAATTATTCTATTTACCTTTAACCGTGGTAAATAAAAGTCAAAAGTTACTATTCATCCAAAAAATAATTTCTTCTTATTGAACAAAATTTTACTTATTAATAACAACCATTTATGTATAATTTTTTAAATTCAATTCACATAAGTGGCCAAATTTTATTTTAATGAGAAATTTAGTTCTTAACACAACTTAGTGGTTTCATTTTTCATAAAAAATTGATGTTTTTTTTTCAGAAAAATACCAAAAATACAACCTAAGCTATAATTGAAATTCAAAATTAAAAAATGATGTCTATTTTACGAAATTAAATACATAGAAGTTTCCTTAATTAATTTAAAATTAATTCATATTGTCAAAACCAAAAGCGAGTTTTTTAAGAAATAATACCTATTAAAAGATTAACACTCGTTTATGTCCAATTTCAAAGTAAATTTAATTAAAATGAACACCATTGGATTAAATTGAGAAAATATAATCAAATTAAAATTTAAAAACCAATTTAAAAGATAAACTTAACATATAAATAAATTAGATTAAAATGAAGTTTTGAGTTAAAATACATTATTTTTCACTATTCATCAAAAAATGAATTTTTTTCAAAAAAATACCAAAATTTTACACAATGTGAATTTTGATGTCTTGATTCTGAAGAAAAATTTTATTTTGTCAAATAGAACATATAAAAATTAACAAAAGTATATTTAAAGAGGGTTCTCTATTAAAAGGTGGTAAATTGACCTTTTAAAGAATATTATAGTATTTATACTTAAAATCAAATTATTTTTTTATTTAAAGACTCGAACTTTTATAGCATAAATCTAAAATCATTTAACAAACATTTATAATCATTTTTTAGTTAGTTTTGTTCATTTCCTACATTACAATGTCTAGGAATCAACTACCATTTAAAATAATATTATATTATTATTTTCCAGTATGCCCTAATGTTGTGTGCAACATAAGATTTCAAAGAAAAACGTTGTTGTGTATCATGTATGACATTAAGCATAACATCCACTTTATAGAAAAATTATGAATTAATTTAAAAATATTAATAGATATGAAAATTTCATATTCTTTATATACTTGGGATGTTGAAATCTATATGGAAGAAGATGCGAGATATATACAGATGACATGAGTTTGAAATATATCTTCACATAGAAAGAACTAAACACGAGTTAAAGGGATGCAGTGTACATGGAAAATGAAAATATTGATATGAGAATTATCTTGGAAGGTGAAACATAATTACTTTTTTAATTGTTTTCCCAAATAACTTTATAGATATTTTAAGGATCATTTCTGGTTGGATAATTTGAAATGGGAAATTACTGATTATGTATCAAGATGTTTACTCTATCAATTAGTGAAGGCTGAAAGAAACCATCCTAGAAGATTCATGAAACCAATTTCTATTCCTACACGGAAATGGGATGACATTACTGTGTATTGTTTCACTATATTACCAAAACTCCATGAATGAATGATGTAATATGGGTTATTTTTTATCGGGTTATCAAATCTGCACATTTCCTCACTATACGAGATAATTTTCCCTTGCAAGACCTTATACAGATCTATATTAATAAATTTGTAAGACCTCATGGAGAACAACTTTTAGTTGTTTCTAATATCAATTCATGGTTTACATCAAAATTATGGAAAATTATTCAGGATTATTTTGATACTGAGCTTCATTTGAAAACTGTTTATCACCCTCAAACTGATTAGTAGTGAGAAAAGACGATCCAACCATTAGAAGACATGTTACGATCATGCTCACATGAATTTAAAGGAATAGGGGAGCAGTATATAACTTTCTTAGTGTTTTATTATAGTAATAGTGTCCACTCATTTTTTCAAATGGCATCATATAAAACATTTTATATAAAGTTATTTCATACACCAACATGTTGGGATGAAGTTGGTGAAAGGAATCTTGTGGGCACAAAGCTTGTGGAGGAATCAATAAAACTGTTTATGATTATCCAATATCGTATAAAAGAATCTCAAAGTAGGAAAAATATCTATACTGATAATCAAAAGAAGGATTTTTTATTTCATATTGGAGATCATGTTTTCTTGAAAGTATCCCCATGGAAGGGTGTTATAGGATTTTGGAAGAAAGGGAAATTGAGCACCTTGTACATTGGAACTTTTGATATCCTAGATAGAGTTGGAGTTGTGTAATATAATTTGGGGATTTTTACTAGCCATTCGAAAGTATAATATATGTTCTACATCACTTACTTAATTAATAACATTCCAGACCAAACACATGTTCTCATTTCTAAAGAATTATAATTGGAATCTGATATATCTTAATATAAAGAGACTATACGGATTCTGTAGACTAGAGAACATGTGTTGATGAATCAGATGAATTAGATCTTACACTAACATTGTTAAAAACACCTAATTAATGATGTGGTGTGGGAACAAGAGGATGTTAGGATGAAGAACTAACAAAATCTTTTTGATGAGGTGACACTGAACAAATTCTGGGGAACAAATTTTTATAGGAAGGTAAAATGTAATGACCTATAATTATATCAATGAAAATTCTTGTATCATGGTAAATTAATATTGTATAAATCACATGATTTCACTTAATGAATACAATAAAAACTTTTTAAATAATTAATGAAAGACAAAATAGGTATATCTAGAAGTTAAGGAACCTATACTAATTGAATAGTAACTTCACATCTGGAATAGTGATGTGACACTTAGGAATAGTCTGCTGACATATAGAATAGTAACATGACCTATTAAAGTATGAATAATATTTTTCTATCTTATAAATAAAAATATTGAATATTCATATAGTGGAATATGTTAAAAAATGATTGAAAAATTATACATTAAGTATTGGTTTTTTTGAGAAACATAAATGTTTATTTATAATATTATTTTTAATATAATTGTTTAAAAGGAAATATATTTTCATAAAATAGACTCATATATAAATTTTTTTGTATTTTTATTATTACAAAATTTTATGAGAACTTAACTAACTTTTTAATGTGTTATAAAAACAATTACAATTTTAAAATCGGTATTTTTCAAGTAATTGAGAATTTTTTTAAAAATTAAATTTCTCATATTTAAATTTTTTTTACCTGAATTGGATTTCATTTTTTAATTATATATATTAAAAATGGTTCGGGTGAATTTTTTGTATTTTTCTTAAATACATGAATTTTTATAGAATAATTAAATACGGTAATATACAGTATAAATACATTTTGATTTAAATAAACTATTACTTGGGTCATTGATGATGTAATCACTATTATATAAAACTAACATTAATTATTTTAATATATTTCTTTATATGTATCAATTTATTCATAGTCCTGAGACAATATAATAAAAAAGTGATTAAAATATTCAAAAAACACCATTCTCCTCCACTATATACCCCACCCCTCACCACATATTCTCCTCACACCTTCCAATATGTTTGAATTTTCTAATTTTTACTTAATAATCTTCTAAATCCACAACCCTGTATCTATGATCCCTTGGTCTCGTAAAAATAGAAAACCTATTTTCCTATGGAGGTTCTCAATGAGGATAAAATCACGAGGTAAAAACCTCATTCTTTATCTTTTAATTTCTTTTCATGTTATTTTATTTTCTTATATTATCTTCACCTACCTATAAAAAAGTGACACAATATCTATATTTTATATTATATTTAAGAATTTTATTGGGTTTATTTAATAATCCATCAGTAATTTGCTTCCCTCTTTTTCATTCTAAGAATGAAAACATCGTCCGTAAGGTGGTAATTTACCGCCTTCGTGGGTGATGTGTTTTTACTTTTCAATTATGCTATCAAGGCTGGTAATAAAACCATTTTTGTAGTTACAAAATATAATATATTTCTTATATCTTTTTTAATGTTTTAGAACCATTATATATACCAGATGTTAATTAATAAAACCGAAGAAGTTTGTGATGATCAAAAAACAGCCAAAATTATCTAAACGATTGTCACTACCGTTTTTTCCAATGCTTCATACTCACCCCAAATAAATAAACAAGATTATATAAATATTTCATTTTATAACATTTTATTAATAACATGTAACTTAAATTTTGTGTATATATTCCCATTTATATGAACTTCCATACTCATATACAAGTAAATCGATTATGAAAACCAAGGAAACAAACATTCCCAAACGATAAAATTGTATCTTATATCTCATAAAAATGTACATAAGTGAACATAATAAAATTATACTAAAATACATAAACTTAGAAAAGGTTCTTAATTATTTTACTAATGAATCCAATTTCATATTCTTGGACATTAAGGTCAAGTATAGTATACTTCCAAACATAAGGTAAGGGTTTGCCCCTAAAATCCACTTTCTACAAAGTTATGATTTTTACCTCATTTGATTAATGTAATTCATCATTATTTTTATATAATTATTCTAAATTATATGTATATGTTCAAAAATCACGTATACAAATCAGTTCATCTTTCTTTTATGGGGAAATAATTTTTTTACAAGGTTCGGCTTTCAATTCTTCCCGATACACAAGCTCGATTGAATAGAAATTCTATATTTCTTATCAATTCTCATGTACCATCATTTATCATTTTTAAAAACAATTTTTTTTATAAAATTAATATTTTTTTCTTCAAAAAATAGATTTTTTTAATTTCTGGTTTATAAAAATAATTATTACTAATATAAATGATTTCTCCAAAAAACTCTTCATTGCAACGTAAAATAGTATTTCTCTAAATAATTCATTAATGGTTTTATTACTATAATTTCATCTATTTATAAATCTATGTTGAATATTTTTATTTAGCTATATTGATATATTATTATTATGGTATAACATATTTTATTAAATGGGTTATGATCAGTTTGACTACGGATATTCTATCCTAATACCATTCATCATACTACTAAGAATGGTTAGTAATTATACTGACATATTAGGGAAAGGTGTAATATTTAATACATATATCTTGTTTATGATTAAACCCATTAATATAATGAAGTAATTGGACATTTTATGTGATGGTATGGGCCTACTATATCCCTTCTATGTATCGGTAGGTCTCATGTGACACACTAGACCTAGTTTTTATCTACCAGGTATGGTTTTTGGCCGAAACCATGAGGATATGTTTATGATGTAATGAAATTTTATATTCCATCATTATGAAACATTTATTTGATATTACATGTGATTGTTTTACTATTACATTATAAATTTTTTATTTTCTATTATGGAATTTTTTAATCAGCTTTAATTTCGACTATATTATTCTCAAGATTATGTTTTATTGGAATGTGTTTTTAGTTATTTACCATGAAATATTATTTATGTTTATTAATGATATATTATTCTATAATTCTTACACTTACTAATCATATGGTATCACCCATTTTTTATTTTTTATTTTTCCCCAGGATGCGAGGATGTATATTAGGAATGATTTGGAGGGATAATCTCAAAGTTTATGGGTGTTTTCAATGGATTTTCTATGTTGTTCCTTGTACCATTAAAATTGTAATGTAAAGTTCATGAATCTAATATGGCTTCCAAAAAAATAAATTGATCATTAATTTGGGATTTTAGTCTTGTATATTTTCAAATTTATAAATTTGAGGCACTGGCTCTGGGAAATTGGGGTTGGGGTCTCTAGAGGTGGGGTCTATTATAGACCCTTAACACATCAAGTATAGTGTCATGAAAAAAAATAATGAGTATCACTTAGTGTTTTCCAAACCATACTATGTAATATGTCTTGGTTGAGGCCTTGAATGAATGGAATTTTCATAGTTGATGCCTTATTGTTTTTAAATAAATCTTGGTTGAGGACTTCATGGTTTAAAATATGGATTCTATGAGGCCTTGATGGTATTAATTATGCATTTTTTAAGGTCTTTATGGTATGAATTTGTATTTTTTAAGGGCATGATGGTAAAACTAAAATGTCGCAAATTATTTATTTCATTACAATAAAGATATTCGTTGGTTTTAAAGTGATTATTTACTTCATTTTTTTATTTATGGATATATATTTTTCTCATGTAACTAATTATATATAACATTAATTGATTATTTACTCATCCATATTAATAAATTTTGTTTCTCTATAAAAAATTTTATTGTAGTCCACCCTTTCTAAGTGTTTAAGATCACCTTATTACGATTCAATTCTATAGGTTATTAATTGTAGTAATAAATAAGAAATATCTATAATTATATCATGTATGTATATACTTTTGGATATATTATTGAATTATTGTGGAATAAGAAAATATTTGAATAATGGGAATACTGTCTATTTGATGGGAAAGACATGGATTTTACAAATTTAAGGTTTTTCTTAATTATTTAATTCTCTAAAACTTATAAGGGAATCAAAAATATATTTTCATATTGAAATTATAGATGTTAAAAATGGTTTCTTTATTTTTTATCAATGAAAATATTTACTGTTTATGATTTTTGCACCAGATCCCGGAATGTGGTTGTGGGGTCTTATTTGGTATTTGATCTATGTTTAGTAAGAATGTGAAATTAAGTTATTATAGATTTAAAAGAAATTTAATAAATATAAATATTATTAATGGTTTATAGTTTTAATGTTTATTATAGGTTTACATTTAATGATAATATTTTATATCTTAGATGAAGAAATATAAAATGTATTTATGATATTACTATAATTATTTATCAGAATACATGATCGAAGTAAATATAACCCTTTGGATTTGTATTTTATTTGGATTGGTAGTTTTTAGAGAAGAAGTTTATTTTTTGGGGAAAATTTCATTTTGTAGATGACTTTTTGGGTTAGTATATTAATTTATTTGAAAGTGATTATGGATATTTAAAGGGTTATAATATTTCAAGGAATATATTTCTAACCTTTATGACTGGAAGTTAACTTTTTTAAAAAGTTATTCAAGTATATTTTTATCATACATTAAGATCATAATATATTTCTTCTATTGTGTATGTGGATGATATTATTTTAGGAATATAGATTGAGTCATTATTAGGAAGAATATATTATTTTATTGTGATTTTATGTTAAGGTGATTTAGATTATTTTGGGCTTGAATAATATATTTCTAGGAGCATCTATTTCGATGATTTTTGGTATTAGAATAATGTGAATAATATTTTTATAATTATTATTGGAGTTAAATAATTTTTTGTGGTAAATGTTATGTCGATTGTAGAATAATACATTACAAAATCATTCTAATTTTAGGAACTTAATTTTTTTGAGAATATTATGAAGAGTTTTAGAGATTATTTAGAATTTATCATTGGGTGTCTTTATTGATTGATTGGAGATTAATGTATTACTTATTCGCATGAAGGTTAATCCTTATTGATTATTATCTTAACATGTGCTAACAAGTTTTTGTTTTAATAAATGAATAAATCCATAGAGTATATTTGTTCATTTTTGTAAGGATATTATGATATATTAAAAGTTGAGTTTCATGAATCAAGAATGAAAACATTCAACATGGTTATTTATCATTTATAAAATAATATTAAGACAAGTTGTAAACTAATTAAACAAAATATAATGTTGAAATAATGATTATTGAATGGAAAAAATCATTTAAATATGTTTTATGATATTATTTTTATCGATAGTAAATGAACCCTTAAAAATCAAGAAATAGGATAATAAATTTACTGAGACTTATGTAGAATACAACTCTCAGGTAACTAGGAATGTTTTTTGAAAATATTTTAGAAGTATCTGTCTTATGATGGTAGATACATGGTTTTAGAAATATTTAATTAATAAGTACTCAGATTCCAAGTTATCACATTGGAACTAGATGTCAAAATAAAATTAATGTATGAGAATATACCTATAACCACCAAATTTATTTATTATTTTATTAAAAAAAGAAAGGGCTTAAAATCCTACAAGAAAAATTAAGGAGGTCTGAAGAAATGAATTCCAAGAGCATCAGCCCTAACAAAGTGCATTATCCTAGGGGGGAAGATCCATGTTGAGAAAAAATAAGAAAATGGTCATTATGAGAAGCAATAGAAGTGAGGAAGTATGCCACCACATTCCCCTCTCTCTAGGTATGAAGAATAGAAGTATGATCATCCAGTATATTCCTGTAGAGTCTGATAAACGAGATAATGGACCATGGGATCAGACCCTAACCTAAAAAAGCATTATGGAGGGTTATCAAATCAGTCTCAATCTCTGTGAATCATAAGCACCTCTTCTTAGAAAACATGAGGCCAGAAATCATGGTGAGAGCCTCTTCTTGAAGAGAATAACTCGGGCCCAAAAATAATGAGAAGGAAACAAACATAGATCTAGAATTGTCTATAATAAATCCTCCCCCTCGCATCATTCTGATGCATCATGAACCATCAGTATTAAATTTAAGCCCCAAGACAATAGCTTTCCATTGAACCGAAGCACCCCTGACGGGTGAGACTAAACTGGACACGGAGTGATGGGGAAGAAGCGAAGAAATTGACGGGGCACCTAAAGACTGTTGTCTAACCTGCAAAAATCAAGAATGATGTTTCGGACTTTAAAGATGATACCCAAATGTGAAGCCTCCATTTTATAGTGATGCATATCATTTCAGGAAGTCCAAAGCAACCAACATCTTGTAATGAAGATAGTTTCCCTTGCCCGTCATTCCACACATGGTCTATCCAGCATCGAGAACCACTGCTGAAGGAAGGAATCTTTCGAGTAAATCTGATCTGACTAGGCTGTAAACTGACAGAAGGAACTCTAGATCATTTTAGCCTAAAAAATGGATAAATTTTATTTCTGGTAAGGTTAATATGGGTAAATAATATCCAAAACATGAGAATTAGGGTATGAGGACATGATTATAACATTTTAAAACTGTACGCTGCATATCGGAATCATAAACAAGAGTTATGAATCCAATATTTTAATTTCATAAGATATGTATCATAAGGATATAAAAGAACATGATCCATGAGATCGTAACATTGGAATAATATATATATATATTTTTTACAAATAAGTGTAGACAGTCTTATATTGAGGCTACCCACCAAGAAATTCACAACCTATTATTCATAGGCTAAAATCCCTTGTACCTACATTGGGATTGGGGTGACCTCACTTTTACCCTCTCTCAGGCTTGAGATAACCTCCCAAACACCCTCTTTTGGGATTGGTATAACCTCTTGTGTACCCTTTTGAGCACTTTTAACATTAATAATAACCCAATTTCTTGGTGAGAGATATAGGTATCACCCTTCACAAAATATATACATTTATATCCCCCAAGATCATTGAAAATTCATAAAATCTGAACCCATGAAAAGATATGTGTTTTATAAAACATTTCATAATACCATAAACCATAGAAAATACATTGGTTTAATAATTATATCATTATTTCATCATTATATAATTCATGGAAAATATTTTTGGTTCCTAAAAATTTCATCACATAAAAACATGTTGAAAAGAGAATGGTTTCATAATAATTTTATCATATCATCAAAAAAAACCTATATAAAAAGAAATTGGTTTCATAAGAATTTTCAGTATAGCTAGTAGAATTGAATGACGTTTCATAAACATATTTTCATTATAAATCATTCAGATGTTGAATAACAATGGTATCATTAGTTAATATCCCTAGTAAAGCATAAGTTACATCAAAGGATTTCAACATTGATGGAAAATTATTTTAAATGATAAATCAGTTGAAAAGTTTCTTAAAAAAATGATTTTTTTTAAAATTACTTTTTAAAACATAAAAACTTTTGGAAATCCTTTTATTTTAAAATAAACAAGCAATCTTATAAATAAATCTGTAAAAATAATTTAATAAATTTCTTGCTAAAACTATACTTCATAATTTTAAAACAATTTTTAAATCATTAAACATTTATAATATCATTTCCTTTTAAAATTAACTTGATTTATTATTATTTAATATTTAATTAAAATAATAATTATGAAGGGGGAAATTCTATTCATACCGTACATGAAGATTTCATTAAAATGTTTGATAAAATCTAATTGGGAATTGTTTAATAAAAATTCATGAAGATTTATTTTATTAAATTTATTTAATAAGATAAAAATGGTAAATTTTTATTTAAGAAAACAATTTATGAATGTGAAAAATATTTTTGAAAACAATTTTTGAAAACCTGGTTTTGGAAGAAAATGTTTTTTCGACAGAAGATTTTAATGAACATGATTTTTATGGTAAACATTATCCCAATTATGTAAGTAAAAATTAATGTTGAAAGTGTAGTATTAATTTAAAATATTATGGGTAAAATTATTAAAGAATAATTCATTATAATTATTTCGTTGTAGATCATAATATTTCAAAATTGGAGACATATTCAAAATAAATCCAAATAAATGAAGAGAATAAAAGATAAATACATACCAAATTTTTAATTTTGAATTGTTATACCAATGAAGTAATTAAATTAATTGAAACTTAATTTTTGATTAGAATATAAATATCCCTGATATTAAATCTCAAATGGGCTGTATATATACCTTATTAAATAATATACGTGTATAACATAATATATGTCTCAAGGATGGAAAACTAAGAGAAAAATAACTTGGTGCTTTAAGAATCATTTGAATTTTAATAATAAATAATAGATTACATAAAATGTAACATTAAATACCATTTAAATAACTTTATTAATGATATAAAATATAAAATGGGAAGTATATACACAATAATAATGAAATAAGTGGTGAATTTCCATATGTCTCCCATAAATAGCGCAGAGACAAGAAACCCCTTACCATTATTATCGACTCACATCATACTCATTCAAACCTCATATATAACAAATTTATGTTTATTGTAAATATACCAAATAAAAAAATTACATATATCAAATAATATATTATTTTCTTATTTCTATTCATAACCCATTTATTAAAAATTCCATGTTGAAGTCATGATTCAGGTAATAACCTCCTGGATTTTCATTACTGTTTTGATTTTAATTTTTTGTCCTATTACTTTAATCCTGGTTCAATATTTTATAGAATAAAAATAATGGAATATTAATAATATTTATACATCATAAATATTTTAAATACCAAACAAGAAATATTTTTTTGATAAATGAAGTATATTACCATTATGAAGATGGTAGACTGTACGTAAGCATGAATAATATTTCAATTTTCAACAGTCATTAAAGAAATGAGGTATGTAATATTTTATATTAAAATAATTATTATAATATATTAAATAAAATTTTATTTCTTTTTATATACATATACATATCATATAAGTTGCCTGGTGATGGAAATAGAGAGTCACATAGTTTTACGAAGGTGACAATCCACTCATACAGGAACGATATTTTAATAATTCGATGAGAAAAAAGGTATGAAATAAAATTATATATTATAATTTAATAATTATTAACATGTAATTAATATAACAATTGTCAACTAATATAATATATAATCATTAATTTTATCCATATTATCTTTAATGTAAAGGGTTAGTGGGAATGAATCATATCACTTCATGAGGTGGTAGTCCTTTGTACACATGAGAAACATTATCATATCCCTAGTGGAATGGAAATTAAAAACTTATATATGATATAATTAACCCATAGATATAATTTGGATATAAGTATCATATATATAATTTCTATCCATAATTATACATAACATTTATTTGTGTTAATGGAGAGAGGAAACTAATGACCTTTGTTCGTGAGGCAAAAATATGCCATTCACAGGAACAATGATTTCCTAAAAGATTTGATGCGTGCATATATGGTTTTAGTTAATCACCATAAAATAACAAAATCTATGTATATGTAAAATAATAATGTTATTATACCATCATGTTTTAATAATAATTTATTTAAGTTGACATATAATCAAAATAAAATACCTCTTTGAAGATCGTTTCCTCTTCTTCAGGAATCCTCCTTAGGATTGCACCAAAATCCTTCCTAAGATGGTTTTTGGAAAAAAATAAGGCTTATAGTATTGTAAGAGGGATTTGGGAAGTTATTTTTTTATATATTTTATGAACCGAAAGGGTCTTATTGTGTTTAGTAGAGAAGGGTGTTGGTGGACATTTTTAAGTGGGATAATTCAACCAACTTTGACACCACATGAAAATTTCCAAAAAGAATCCAAAACAATAAAGACACTATAAAGTAAAAATTATTAAAAATGACCATATATAAGAACTTGGTAATTATAATATTAATATATTTCCCTCAAATTAAAATTTTAAAAGTGTTATAGTCATTTTAAGCATTATCTTCTTAGTTTAACCCCCCAAGTAAACCATTTTTTACCTTAATTACCATAATTAATTTTTCCTATTTTCAATTTTAATCTTGGTAATAAATTAACTATACCTTACTATATAATATATGTTATTTTGATTTCAAATATAATATCAATTTTTCAAAATAATTTTATAGAATTGGAGAAATTTAATTGAAAAATAATGGTGCAGACGCGATGAGAAAATGAGTTTTCTAAGAGAAAATATTCAAAACATTTATAGGTTTTTTATATCAAAGGTTAGTGTGAAAATAACTCAAAAATAATAAAATTTATTAAATGATATAGAATTTAAGTAATTATAACTTAAAAACAATTTAAAATTAATTTTATCTTTATTATTAATATAAATGAAAATGTATTTTTCATTTAAAATTCAATTTTTTCACTGTTCGTTAAAAAATTAATCTTTTTAAAAAATTATGAAATATTCACCCTAAAATATTATTTAAATTATGAGTACAAAAATATATTTTTTTTAAAAAAATGAAAGATGTTTTATAAATTACATTCAATGTCAGTGCACTAAAAGGTAGCATAAGAATTTTTTTCAAAAAATATAGTTTTAAAGAATAAAAGTGGATTTGTTATTATCACTTATCTATGATATAAATAAGATGATTAAATTTTTTTAAATAATATATACTATAAAAATTTCTTTAATATAATTCATTAAATGTTATTTTTTTAAATTTTTGATATAAAACACACTTATGTGCATAAAAATATTATTTGAGAAAAAGATTTCATTTTTTTAAATAGTATTTATCTTCATTAGTTATTAATTGGTTCCCAATGAATTATTTTTATATACATGTGTAAACCATATATTTTTATAATTTATCTAATCCTATTTATACCCATTATTTCAATGTTTAGTTGATAAATATCATATAAAAAAAATATTTTAACAGTTTAATATGTTTAGTTTAAACTCGGTGTAGCATGTATCACAAATTACACAAAGTGTTTCAAGTAACACAAACTAAACATAGTGTTTTTTGAAATGAAAAATATCAAATGATTAAATTTATTGGAAAAACGGTTTCTCAAAATCTTGGGGTGTTAGATTCTACCCCCCTTTAAAAATGAATTTCACCTTTAATATTAATCTTGGTCATCAAAATTTTTACATTTGAAAATCCATTCATATAATCCCCCAAAAGAATGTGGTTTTTCATCAAACACTATTCAATTAAATTATCGTTTACCTATGAATTTACCATATTTTCACAAACTAGGGTTAACCACAATGAGGTCATTTAGAACACACAAATTCTCCTATTGTCACAATTTATAATCTCACAAATATACAACTAACAGAATAAATATATATGGGGGTATGAAATGAATAA
Source organism: Viscum album (assembly GCA_963277665.1). Classification (NCBI taxonomy): domain Eukaryota; kingdom Viridiplantae; phylum Streptophyta; class Magnoliopsida; order Santalales; family Viscaceae; genus Viscum; species Viscum album. The sequence continues at coordinate 511,219,627 of OY728119.1, forward strand.
AATATAAAATACTAAATATATATATTAAACTCGTTATGAAATCAAATTAGATAGAAAGAAATATTGTGAAAGTTTTTTGCAGGTTTAGGTGATTGATATCATTGTTCAAAAGGAATCTCAATATTCAACTTAATAAGGTGATTCATACAAGTCACACCACACCTTATCATTTGAAATGTCATCACCTAATACTAAGACATCTGAATATGGGGTAATAATATTCCTTAATTCATCTAGGATTACTCTTTATTCACCATCACTATCCATTCCATGCTCAATCATATGAAGAAAACAAACAGTTAAGGGAAGGGAAATGATAAACGAGAATAAGAAATTGGTGGTAGGGAAAATTGGGTGACAACTCACCATAATTTATTTAAACACCATATATATTACAATAATTAAGTAATGAGATAATAAATTGATTTAAAATAAAAATTAATAAAATTACAATTTTTTCCCTCAAATAAATAATGTGGTTAGTTCTTAATTTTTAATAGATCATAGAAGGGAAATATATTGGGAGAACATGTGAAAAATAAAATTATGAGAAACAATGTATTGAAGGAAAGACTGATATATTAAAAAATTAATATTACAAAAAGTAAAATGCAAAAAATATACTATTTATAAATAAAAATGTCTACCCCCATGTTTTCAATCCACATAAATAAATAAAGGATTCACTTTTATAGGGAGAAGGGGTGAAATAAATTTCTATAAAATAATCTTTCAAATGTTTCCAATTGTTACAGATAATAAATGATAGAATTGGATAACGTGACCTTCTTCAAAGATGTTCTATTTTGTACCTTCTACATACCCAAAACATATTATATATATGTTCCATGTGTGGATATAGTTTTACTCAATTTACTCAGAGAATTTATAATTCCTAGTCGAACTCTTTGTATACCCTACATCAAATTACCATTATATTATGACATTGAAAAAACGAGATTAAGGTGTATCATAATTAATTAATGTTATTCCTAAATTAAATATATAGTATGTGTTACTGCTACAGTTCTAGAGGAGGAAAGCGAATGGAAAGAAGTCAAAAGAAAAAATGCATAGAAGTATGATTATTGGAGGGTGAAAAAGACAATCAACCGAACTCATTCTATTTTGCGAACACAAATAAAGAATTTGATTGTGTCTTCTTCCATGAATGTTACGGAAAAACCCTCTTCATCACATGGAATGTCCTCAAAGAAACACCATGATTCAAATAAAGAAAAAGAATCAGAAGAAGATGAGTATGTGTAAAATCCTAAGTTGTCTTTGACTCTGGCAGACTTCATGCCATCTACTTCAAAGCCACGGGAACCGCCCCACCAAACGGCACATACTTAACAGGCTAATCAGGGAGAGTCTTCATCAGACGAAGAGTTAATATTCAATTCTGTTAATATGATTCAATTAACAGTTCCATATGCCAATCGCAGTTTCGATTTCGATTAGCCTGAATTCCCTGTATCAAACAGGGGAATCAATGGAAGTTCTATAGACTCACGATACAGGGGAAAACATGGATCTTTTAGAATCCAGTATTCCAATTCTACCCATACTAGAACTGTGTACGCAGTAGAAACTCGTGGTAGAGCCCTTCAGCGAGCTCAGCAAGAACAAGAAAGTTCTTCTACCAATAACAAATTCAGTCCTGGCTCAGTTATTTTGGAAGACCAGTTGAAGGTTCCATCTTCTTCCTCTCAGCAAGTAAATGGATCTAATTAGTCTAATCTTCCAAAACCAGAAATATTGCCAACTCTTATCCAAATAAAAGATTCATCAACTTCCAAAGCATATGCTTCCACGATACCTACTAAACCACATATTCCTATTGGGAAACGCATGCCTATGGATAAAAAGTATGATATATTGAAACACTTGTCCCCCGTACTAGCCATGTTATCAATTCTGGATGCTCTAAAAATGTCAAAAGATCTTCGGGAAGCACTCATCGAGGCTTTGTCAAGTCGTCAGGAGTTTGAAACTGAAATTGCTGCAGCTGAAGTCTATCACATAAAGAATAATACTGCATAATTCCATGCAATAATATCTTTTAATGATGAAGATGAAGATGATTCTGTGTATTGACATATTAGACCTTTGAATTTATCTGGCTATGTCAATGGCGTAGACGTCCGAAGAGATTTCATTGACAATGGTTCAGGAGTCAACCTCATTCCCATTCATACACTTATTCGATTAGGACTTGCAGAATCTATTTTATCTCCTTCTACCCAAATATTACAAGGATATGATAAAAATGAACAAGAACCACTGGGCGAAGTTACACTCAGAACTTAGTTTGGAGATCTTGTATCCAATTCGGATTTCATGGTCATTGATCAAGACCCAGCTATCAACACCTTTCTTGGAAGACCTTGACTACATCAATATGCGGCTATCCCTTCATCATACCATCAATGTCTCAAATATTGCTTTGATGGTCATGTTGGTACATTGTATGGTGATAAGGCCCCGTTCAAGACATGTGAGACTCAACACATTGAGACGGAATTCTATCACATGAAGGGAAGGGAGAAATATACAACAAAGGAGATTACCAAAGTTAATGCTCCATATGGTTTGGAGAAGATTACAGTAAATCCATTTACACATGTGAGTACAGATTATGTTTTTCTTATCAGTAAAATTGACAAGATAGACCACAATCTAAATACTCTTATGGAAAGATCCATAATTTCAATTACGTCAATCGATCTAGACAACATGGGAGGAATTTGTAACCCACCAAGCAGTGATGAAAGCACAAATAGCGACGTATTCATTTAATCAGTTTAAATCCAACAAGCTATACATCGCCAACCAGTCCAGAAGAAGTTATAGCAACATCAAAGGTGAAAAATGATGTCTATTCTCAATCAATCATCTCCTTTTTATAACCCAAAGAATACCCTTCACCATCAATCTGGTCGGAAATGGATGCTTCTTCTTCAAGATATGAAAATTTTAACACCTATTCTGATCATGAAAAATCTAATTTATCATCTACTATGCAAGTAGAAAGGGAAGAAATAATACATGATGAAGAAGAAGAAGAAGATCTCAGAGATACTCTTCTAGCATTTGAAGAGGGTATTTCTACCACTTTGGATGAACTCAGAGAAATAAATCTGGATACAAAAGAAGATCCATGCCCCACATTAATTAGTGTGGCCATGAATCTTGAAGAGAAAGAGATGAATATTTCTTTTATAAAGGAAAATGGAGATTTATTTTCTTGGATCTATTCATAAATTCCCGGGCTTGATCTTGATGTTGCTACTCATAATTTGGGTTTACCAGAAGAACATCGAGGATTTAAGAATTTCGCGAGAAGAACACACCCAACTTATGCTTCCAAAATTGAAGCTAAAGTGGATAAGATTATCAAAGCTTACTTCATCAGATAAGTTCAATATCCCAATTAGTTGGCTAATATTGTCCCTGTAAAAAAGAAGAACGGAAACATTAGAGTTTACATCGATTTCAGATATCTTAATCAGCATTGTCATAAGGATGATTTCCCAGTTCCAATTACAGAACTTTTAATTGATGCAATAGCTGGCTATGAAGCAATTTCCTTCATTTATGGATATTTTGGATATAATTAGATCCAAATGTCTTTATAATATGTGGAATCCACAGCCTTCAGAGCCCCTCATGGTGTGTTTTTCTACTGGGTAATTCCCTTTGGATTAAAGAATGCAGGTGAAACATATCAGCGTGCCATGCATCGTATCTTCAACCCCTTCTTAAGGAAGTTTTCTGAATGCTATGTAGACGATTTGGTGGTTAAATCCAAACAATGTTCTAATCACTTGTCTGATTTGGAAGTCATATTCCACAAGCTTAGAAAAAATTATTTGAAGATGAACCCCTTAAAATGTGCTTTTGGTGTAACCTTAGGAAAATTTCTAGGCTTTGTTGTATGCCATCGTTGTATTGATGTCAATCTTGAGAAGACGAAGTCAATCCTTGGTATGTCACCTCCTAAAAATTTGAAATAATTAAGAGGACTTCAAGGATACGTATCCTATATTTGTTGTTTTATCTCCAATTTGGTAGGAAAAATTTTACCCTTCACCAAATTGATGAAGAAAGGAGTCACTTACCAGTGGACTGAATAATGTCAAGAAGAATTCGATATTCTCAAGAAATACCTCTCGAGTCCACTGGTACTCATGCCACCTATTGAAGGAAGACCACTTATCATCTACGTGAAAGCTCTAGAGCAATCATTGGGTACCTTTATTGCTCAAAAGAATGATACTGGGAATGAAAACAGCCTCTACTATCTCAGTCGAACTATGCTTAAAGCAGAAACCCGGTATTCAAGTATTGAGAAGTGCTGCCGGGCATTATTATTTGCAGTTCATAAGTTATGACACTACCTGCAACATCACGAGGTCCAATTGGTATCTCGCAATAACCCGCTCAAATTCATCCATAGTCGTCCAATGCTTATAGGACGTCTGGCAAGGGTGGAAGTTATTTTGCAGCAATTCGACATTCAGTATGTGTCTCAATAGGCGATAACGGGCCAAGATCTGGCTGATTTCCTAGCTGAACACCCTCCAGTGGAAGACACATCTTCAGATATTGAACTCCCTGATGAGGAAGTCTTCTCTTTTCATTATAGTCCTCAGGCATGGGAAATGTATTTTGATGGTGCTACCAGAAGTCCAACAGGGAGGAAAATGTAAAATCCTAAATTCAACAAAGTTGTTTTAGGAATTGTGCTCATTTCCCCAAAAAAGGCAGTGTTACCTTATTTCATCTTATTGTAGGAAGGTGGTACCAATAATGAAGTAGAATACGAAGCTCTCATCGCAGGATTGGAATTAGCGCTTCAAGCACAAGTGAATCACTTAAAGGTGAAAGGTGATTCAGACCAAGTAATAAAACAAGTAAATGGGGATTATGCCATCAGAAAAGAAGAACTAATGCCTTTGTATGATTACATAAGAGAGTTAATGGAGGAATTCCCATTGGAACAGACATTTTCTTATGTCCCAAGATCACAAAATGCTCAATCTGATGCACTAGCTAATATAGCCATAGCTCGGGAAGATCCAAATCGGGACGAGACAACTATCAGTATTTCCCACCGTTATTCAATTTCACCTTATGTTCGAATCAGAACAGAGTAAATTAATGAAATTAGTCCCATTCCGGAACCGTATGGTCATACTATAGGATGGATGTCACCTATTAGGGAATACCTTCAAACTGGAACACTTCCACCTGATAAAGCCGAGAAAGAACAAATACGAAGATGTTTGGTCAATTTTACTCTTTATGATAGCCCATATCACCTAGATAAAATTCTCTGCAAACGTGGTTTTTATTGAGTTCTCTTCAGATGCATTGATGGGGAAGAGACAATTGCTGTCATGAAAGAAGTCCATGCAGGAGTCTGTGGTGCCCACCAGTCTGGACATAGACTGTCTGATCAGATTCAAAGGCTTGGATACTTTTGGCCTTCAATGATACAAGATTATGTTGATTTCCAAAAGAAGTGGCATTCATTCCATGTACATTCCAACTTCATTCATCAACCTCCATAGATGCTTCATACAACTAAATACTCATGGCCATTTTCCACATGGGGAATGGATGTGGTGGGACCTTACCCTTCGGCTATAGACAAGCAGTTTAAGTACATTCTTACTTCTACTGACTTCTTTTCCAAATGGGCAGAGGCAATAACTCTCAAGGAAGACAGTTCTAAATGCGTTGTTAGCTTCATCAAGTCTAACATCATTACCAGATTTGGTGTCCCTCATACCATATTGACGGACAATGGCGCCAACTTCTGTTCATCTGAGGTGAAGAAGTTGTATCAATAATACAACATCAAATCCATCCATTCATCTCGGTATCATGCAGCGGCCAATGGCCGGATAGAAGACTTAAATATAACTCTTTCAAATAAACTTCAAAAGATGGTGGATAAAGATAATAATTCATGGCCTGATAAACTCTTTCATGCTTTATGGGCTTATCAGACTACCACCCGCACTACAACGCGGTCAACTCCATATTCATTGGTATATGGAATAGAAGCAGTCTTGCCAATTGAAGTTAAACTACCCTCGCTCAGAGTTGCCATTTGTGATCAATCATCTACATATGAAAAATCACAAAAGCGATTGAATGAATTGGAATGGTTAGATGAGAAAGTATTGTGCACATTGCACCACTTGGAAGTCTATCAGAATCGAATAACAAGAGATTTAAAAAAATGTCTTCGTTCATTCACTCATGGAGAATTTGTATTAGTTCTCAAAACTCAAATGATACCAGGAAAGAAACCCCCCAAACTTGAGCCAAAATGGGAAGGACCTTACTAAATACATATGGTCTACTCCAATAGAGCTTATTCATTAATCTCGATGGATAGAGAACTCATCACTACTCCAAACATGGCCTGATTTTTTAAGAAGTATTTTGTAAAAATACAAAATATATCATCTATGGTCTGGTATGACCTTAAACTGCACCACCGTATATCAAGACGTTAAACTGCACCATCCACAGTCCATGCATATGACCTTAAACTATTCGCACTTTCGTCTAACATGACGCTAAACTCTATCGTCCCTTTTTCATCCAACATGACGTTAAACTGTGAAAAAAGTCCTCAATGCGTCCAACATGACGTTAAATGGTGTACTCTTTTGTCTTCACTACATGAAATTAAACTGCACAGTCCCCCTTTCATCCAACATGACGTTAAACTATATTTTCCTCATCGTCCTAACTACATGACGCTAATCTGTAAATAAATTCCTTGATACATCCTGCATGACATTAAATTGTAATTTGTTAAAGCTGTCGTTACCTCTTGTTTCTCACACCGAGTATGACTCATATGAGCTTAGAGAAAACCTCAACCCTAACACTCTCTCTGGGATAATAACCATGTTTAATTCCCAACAATGACATTTTTAGGTCGTTGTCCCCATGAATAACATGATCGTTAATTCATTCTTTAATTGAACTATGCGGACTTTGATCCTTGCCTTCTAGGGCGGGTACGTAGGAAACCTCCCAAGGTTCAAGACCAAAACCAATCTCCTCACATCGATTCACCTCCATCTAATACGATGTTGATTCGTGAAACCTCCAGTAGAATCAATATCTTTACATTGGTTCACTTTCGTCCTTGTTATACGACGTTAAAATATACAACACTTTTGTCCAGTATGACAATAAACTACAATATTATTTGATACCCCCACCCGAGAGGGAACCATTATTTACATTGATTATTCAATCATGTTTTATTTCAAAGACTACGTGCATACATGGAAATGCCCAATCCTTTTATATTGGGTTAAACCATCATTGTACAAAATTCCCCTTTCACCCTTCACATGTACGAACCAAATTTGTACAAAGGGTATTTCTAGAACTACGTGGGATTGATTTCCATCCTTATAGGATATATAGGAATGTTTGAGTGTCCCTCGAATCCAGTCCCAAGTCTTTGGGCCGAACCCCCAATTCCACATTCATTCCCCTGGCTAAAAAGTCCCCATGGAAACACACACTGTGTATTTCTTATAATCGTCCAAGCTCTATGACCCTAAACAAAGATCTCTAATACTTTTGTCCCACACGACTTTAAACTGTAATTTAAGAACTACGTATGGCTTGATTCCCATCCTTATGGGATACGTAGTGAAGTCCAACATTTCAATTAAGGACCCAGCCATGACATGATTATGGTTAGCATTGATCGTTGTATCTTTGTATACATTGGACAATACCCATATTTATGTGTCATAATCCTAACCTTAAACATATTTTCAGATCTTCGTAGCCCTTTTCTTGACATTTAGTCACAAAAATGTCAAATTTCTGAGAGTTCTTTTACCTGACTATGCAACACGTTCCCTTAGGCGGCCTTGAATAAACAGTCTACATAACAGACTTTTCAGCCAAAAGATATTATTATTTGACTATGCAACCAATGCCCTTAGGTGGACCTGCATAATTCAACCCCCTAACGAGTTTGTTAAATAATGGTAACTTCATTCTTGGGAATAATGCCTATTTTGTCCTTATTGGTCTCAAATGACAGTATGTAGGGATCTGCAAAAATAGCCATCCTTAATATATTTGTCCCATATCCTTTTTCATGATTTGAAAGTATTCATGTCTATGGTTTATATTCTCCTTCCCTAAGTTTGGGTCAGACCTTCGTAGGAGTAATATCCATCTAGTTCTTCGATAATCTTGTTTGGAAATATCTTCTCCATATTCAAGTAACTCTTTTCATACAGAAAACTCTATACTTTGGAAAATTTGAATCTCCATAAACTTTCACTGGCTTTTAGCACTAGGAAGGTAAATTTCTGAGAGTTCTTTTTCCTGACTATGAAGCACGTGCCCATAGGCAGCCTTGCATAACCAGTCTACATAATAGACTTGTTAGCCAAAAGATACTATTTATTTGACTATGTATCCAATGCCCTTAGGTGGTCGTTCATAATTCAACCCCCTAATAGGTTTGATAAATAATGGTAACTTAATTCTTGGGAACTACTTCTTCTAATTCCTTTTAGCTTTTTTTCACATCATTCCTCATATCCAAATATTCTTAAGTCATAATTTAAATATTTTCCCTCATACTTGAGTATGGTAATATGTTTTCAGATATATTGTCAAATAATTTAGTCAATTTTAATCCATTTCGTTCAAATCTATTTTGACTTTAAACATTAGTCTTTTTATATCCGAAATGCATGACTTTAAACAACCAGATTTCTTGTTCCTTCTCGATTTCCTCAGAGTCAAATCCTCATTTCTTTTGGATCCATCTCTGAGGGGGGACTTTTGTTGATGCTCCTTTCATCATAGAGTCTAATGATTGGAAAAGAGGAATATCTTAGCTCAAAGTGATTCAACCTTCGGGAAAATATCAAAAATTGACAATGGAAGGAAGAAGAAGAACATTGTACAAGGGTCGGGAAAGTTCTAAAATGGTCGTGCAAGTACACTTGCACGCCGAAGTAGGTCACGCAAGTACACTTGCACGCCGAAGATGGTCGCGCAAGTCACTTGCGCGCCCTAAGTGATAACCACTCGGGGTCTTCTCCAGCCTATAAATACCCCCGGTGGGCCCCCCATTTAAGAGAGGAATTTTTCCAGAATCCAGATTTGACCTCTCGGTGCCCTAGTCTCTTCTCAATTCTTTTGAAACACTTCTAAGGTAATTTCTTACCTAGTACGGATGATCTAAAGAGGGGGAGGAAGGCCTAAGAGTTTAAACTCATCAACACTTGTGCGCCTGAGTGGCCAACCCTTAAGGGAAATGGCCACACATGCACGCCTCTCTTATAGAAGAACCTCAAGAGGATTCTAAAGGCTTTAACCAAGAGTCACTCAAGTATTACCATGCTGGTTAACCGTCGCGCAAGTACCCATGTGTCGCGCAGGTATACCTGCGCGACCAGGAATTGCACGACCACTCAATACCTACGCGCCTTCTAGGACATGCGTTCCCTTGCCTTTTGGGTTCCCTTCTTGCCCATTTCACCCCTCTTAAGCCATTCCACCTCTCCTATACATGATTCAGTCTTCAAGACACTCTTCAAAGCCATTTATGGCATGATTTATTGATTTTACTTCCTTATCTAAAAGGAACTCTGTGGAATATCTCTCAAAACCTAGTAATTTACACATCTTTCAGTCACTAAAATTGAGATTTCATTCATTGAACCTCATCTTTTAAGATGAGAGAACCCCTTAACCTGGGCCTCCTTTTCAGAAATAAGCCCCAGTCATAATTCTCAAATCTAGGCATCCTCATCAAGTGTAAGCCCAATGTCCTCAATTATGCGGGCCTCTATTTCAGGAATAAGCCCTAGTCATAATTCTCAAATCTTGGGATCCTCCTTAGGAGTAAGCCCCAAGTCCTCATTAACCTGGGCCGCCTTTCGAGGAATAAGCCCCAGTCATAATTTCTCTTAACCAGTCCTAATTTACCTTTGATCTGGGATTCCTTCTCAGGGGTAAAACCCTATCATAAGTCCTCTCCTAATTTGGGCCTCCTTTTCCGGAGTAATCCCCATGTTAGATTATTCAAATCACCATAATGTACATATACCTTTGTGGACCCTGTTCCTGGATTTATTCTTTGAATTAAATCCTAATCTTCATTTATCTGGGTAGTCATACATACATAAGTCCCACATTAATTCTTATGATTGCAGCTTTCATGGCAAAATTGTATGATTTTTACCAATACCTCTTGTTTCTCACACCGAGCATGACTCACGTGAGCTTAGAGTGTAAAAGTAATTATGACATCCTTCTTTGAGCCATCAATTATAAACATCATACTCCCTTACACGAACTATGTAGGTTCTGATTCCTTTTGTAAACAAAGGATATGTAGGTAGCCCATCTACGGGTTCGATCCCAATTCTGAAATAATACATGTCCTTGTGAATGAAAATAAAATTCAAATGCCCCACTGAGTGGCTTTAAAACTAGCATGGTCATCATAATGACCATGATACTTCTATATAAATGTGTTGAAGGATACCACTGATTAAGAATCCTTAACAAATACAGATGATTCTTTATCAATGATGAACCTCAAATACAAATAAAAGATTCTCTAAATTTCCTACATATCAATAATTGATTTTCAAATCTAAAGGAAACCTCATTTTATACTTGGTAATGTAATAAAAATTCACAAACATAACTTAAATCTATAAAGAGAGTCTCAGAGTAGACAATAATTCCCCTAAAAAAGGTGTGATGAGTCCGACCTCCCATCCTCTCGAACAATGCAAATTCTTATGCCTCATCAGTCCACAAACTAATGATCACCTACATTTGGAATGTAGGTCCAAATAGATGTGTAATCATTGTATGTTTCTGGTTCTATGATCAAACTCGTTAGAAACTGATTGGAATACTTGAAACTTCAATCAAGGACATCATCCCCAAATTCTGAGGGAAACAGTATGAAGTTACAATTTTTCTTTCCGAATTATGGATTTCCTATGATGGACATTAATACATTTTACTGTTTTAAAACACTGAAATGTGTATAGAATAATGAAAAAAATATCCAATGACCTAATATTGATGTGGAATTATGGGAAAACCACTAGTAAGATATTTTTAGTGAGTATAGAATGAGAAGTCATCAATATAATGTGTGGTGTGGTCGGAATGACTTGGTAAACACTTCTCAAAGGTACAAAACCCATTAAAATTAAGTGTCAGGGGGGGTCTAGGAAAATGATGTCATATTTCTCTAAAATAAATGGAAAATGACCTTATATTGAAATTTTAAATTTATTAATTGAAGGCACAACATTCTTATTTATAGTTTTCTCAGGTTGACCGTAAATGTATTTATAGTGTTTCAAAAAACTAAATAATGCATGTACTAGTCAAAATGAATGAAAAAGACATTATACTGATGGAAAATCATGTTAAAACCACTATATTGTTATTTTTGACTTGTATGATTAGAAAACACATCAATTTAACATGAATTGTGGTTATAATGACTCGGTAAAAACTTCTTAAAGGTACATATGCCTTTAAAAACATGTACTAGGGGGTCAAAACTAGGAAAAAATATCATAATTACGTAAAATAAGAGGAAAATTACTGGTGATTGAAATTTTAAATTTAGGATCTAATGGAACATCATTCTGATTTTTGGTTCCCTAAGATGGTTGTAGGCACGTTTTCAATTTTTTAAAACACTAAAACATGCGTGGAACGATAAGAACCATAAAAAAGACATGAGATTGATGTGAAATCATGGGAAACCCACCATTGATATTTTTTTACATGTCTGTACAGACAAAAATCCAATCAAATATGTGGTGTCGTTATAAATACCCAGTAGATGCATCTTGAAGGTAAAAAACCATTTAAAAACAATTATAGATGTGTTAAAATGTGGAAAACATTGTCGAATTTCATTGAAATTATAGGATAAAAACCATAGATTTCATTGTGATACTTTGTAACAAATAATATATCATTTTGAAATACGCCTTTCACCTAATGACCATAAGGGTGTTTTAGTGTTTTAAAACACTAAAACATGCATGTTACTGTCAAAACCCTAGAAAAAGGCCTCGGATTGACATGAAATCATGGGAAAACCACCATCATGTTTTTTTGAAATATAATATAGGTTTTGATACCAAATTCTTTATAAATTTTAATTATGTAAATTTATAGAACATGACATGTCTATTTATAAATTAATTTGAATATTTATTTATCCTTTTATATTTTCTAGTATTTAATCACTCTTAAATAGTTAGGTTTTTGTTTTCAAAATATTTTTCATTATATAAATATTTATATTAAATTATCTTCAATTTTATTAACAAAATATTTTTTTGTGAAACATTCAGAACATATTTCGTTTCATTTCTCTTTTTCATTTATCTTCATAAATGTTATGAATTTCATTGTAAATGGTAGATGATGATAGTTGGTAGGATGTTGAACATTCGAATCCCAAAAATAATAGACAATGCAGTCATGATGGTTCTTAGAATCGAGGTTTTGTTAAAATTTTATCAATTATTCTACTTTAATTCTAATTTATTATATCTAATTTTAATTATTGTTTTATTTTTTATTACAATCTATTATAGGACATGGTCAATGTCAGTTTTTGAGATGATATTGATCTAGAAAGATGCATCAGAGCTAATGATGTTGATGTATATTAGGTATTGATCATTGTTGGACATATTATATATATATACTGATCACTGAGGTATTGGTTAACAAATAAATGGGTTGACTAATACTTGGGTTATGATGAATGTGGATATTTTTATATATGAATATGGATGTATGATGTTTTTATGATATGTTAATCATAAATTCATGTTTTAGATTATTCTATGTTTGGTTCTTTATATTTACATTTTGTTATTAAATATCATTTTAAAAAAAATTCTGTTTTAGCAGTGGTTTTTAGTAACTAGTGCTAACTAAATTAATAAAAATATTTTTAATAGTGGATATAAATAACTTCCTCTAAAACATACAACTGGTAAAATGTTCAGTGGTAGTTAGTTTCATTTTATTTATATTCTCCTTGGATTTTTTTTATAAAAAAACACCGCTAAAAAAATAAATAACTCTTAAATGCTCCAAAAAATAACACATAACAAAACTGAAAAAAATAACTAAAACACCACTAAATTACTAGATATTGTGCCATACACATAGGTTTTAATAACCACAACCATATTATTAAGCGGTGGGTTAAAGCACCACTAGTTAAAGAAATTATAATAATTCCCTTTTTAATAGTTTGTGTACCCTATTCTGGGATTTTGATAACCTCATATGTACCCTTTGGGATCATATAAAATTAATAATTACCCAATGTATTCAGGGGATATTTTTCTTCCCATAGTTACATATTATATACATTTATGGGATGACTGATCATAGAATATTTATCATATGAAAACCCATGAAAATAAATAGGTTTCCAAAAATAATTCGTCATATAATTGCACATTGAAAAGAAACAGGTTTCATAATCATTTCAACATTTCATCATAATATAACCCACTATAAAGATATGGGTTTTATAATAATTTCATCATAACATAACCTCGAGGAATGTGAGAGGTATCACAATCATTTCAAAATGTCATAAAATCACAACCCATGGAAAAATAAATGTGGTTCATAAGAATTTTTTCAAGTTATAACCTATGGAAGAGAAAAGAGTTTCATAAACCTATTGTCATGATAAACCATTCATGGGAATAATTATAATGGAATCCATTGTTAATATCACTAGTAAATCATAAGATACATCAAACTATGTCATATTATATAGAAAATGAATTTGAAAGGAAAATCACTTGTAATTTTTAAGAGGAATATATATATTTATTTGAAAATTAATTTTTAAAACAAAAACAATTTTTGAAATAATTTTCATTGAAAATAATATTGAAAACATATAAAATAATTTTTCAAAATAATTTAATTTTTTTGTAGAAAATATCTTTTCTTTTTTGAGAAAATTTCTATAAATATAAAAAACATAGAAAATTCAATCATTTAAAAATATCATTGAAAATAACGAAGGAAACATCAATGAAATTAATTTCAATGAGAGTGGAAATTTATGTTTATTCTATGAAAGATGATTCATTTATCATTTTTTAATAAAACCCTAGTTGGTATTGTTTTAAAAAAGTACATGAATATACATTTTATTTTTAATAAAAAATTATCATGGATACAATTTTATTAAATATATCATTTTATGTATGGTAAAAACAAATTTGAAAACATTTTTTTAGAAAACCTGGTTTTTTATTCAAAATGGTTTTCGAATGTTGAGATAAATAAATACGGTTTTTACTAAAAACATTCCCTATATTATTTTATGTACTAATGAATGTGAAAATGGGAATGTTACATTAAAAATTCATGAATAACTATAGAATAATAAAATTCATGAGAATTATTTAGATTTAGATTGTAATATTCAATCATTAAGACTTAATCAAAAAAATCCCGATAATGATGAGATTGTAACATAAATCATTACCAATTTTTTATCTTGGATTTTTAATCCATATAAATGAATAAAACTAAATGAAAATTAAATTACCATTATAATATATATATTCATTATATTACATGTCAATGGGGATGTATATACGCCTCATAAATGAATATAGGTGCATAACATAACATATTATTAAAGGAAAAAAAATTGAGACAAAAGGCCCTTATTACATTAGTAATATTTTGATTCATAATAAAAAATAAAGAATAACATGAAATGTAAATTTAAATATGATTGAAATTATGGGATTCATAATATAAAATTTCAAAGGGGATGTATATACACAATAAAAAATAAAATAGTGCTGAATTTTCATATATCTTCCAAAAATTAAGGACATTCTAGAATTCCCTTACGAGAAGTCTCAAAAACATTTTACTCATTTTAAAATCCTGTATAAAAAAGATCAATTTATTGTAAATATATTAAAGAAAAAATTACATATATCGTACCATATAAGATTTAATTACTTCCTTTTAATTTATTTTTATTATCATTGCCTCGTTAAAGTCACAATTCAGGTAAAACTATTTTGTTTTTTGTATATGTTTGATTTGTTATTTTTTGGTAAAATTATTTTGACCATGGTTCCATCATTTACAAAATAATAATCTTGAAATAATTATATTATTTAAAAATAATTTATAATTTTTATACCCATCATGAAATATGGTTTTGAGAAATGAATTATTTTGGGATCATGGTGATGGTAGGTTGTATGTACATATGCGTAACATTATCATTTTTCAATAATCATTATAGAAAGTAGATATGAAATATTTTATCACTCCAAAAATCTCCATAATAACATAAATGATATACTATTTATTTAAATATACATACACATATCATAATTTTTGTGTGGTTATGAAATGAGAGAGTCACATCGCTTCGTAAAGGCGGTAGTCCAGATAAACACGAATGATGTTGTAATCTTTTAGTGGGTGACAAAGTAACAAATAAAATAAAATATTTTCCGGATGAAACATATAATATTTATATAAAAATAATTTCATGTATATCACATATATTCATTAATTTTATGATTATTATCTTCCATGTAATTGGTTTGTGGAAGTTTATCACATCGCTTCACGAGGCAGTAGTCCGCCACACACAAAAGTGGCTTTATCGTATCCCATACAGAATGGAATTTAAATAGGTTTATAGGATGTAATATATAAATAGGAATTAAAATGTTATAAATATGATATATATACTTTATATCCATCATCATATCGAATAATTAGGGGTTAAAGTGAAAAAATGAATAGCATCGGTTCATGATGTTGTAGTCCGTCATGCATACGAACAATGATTTCATAACCTATTTGATGAAAGTGGAGATGATTGTATGTAATAAACATAAAATTAAATATTTTACATTTATATAAGATACTAAGGTTATTATATCATCATGTTTTGATTATAATTTGTGTAGGTGGAGGAAGAAATAAAATAAAAATGCTTGTTGAGGAATGTTTCCTCTTCCTCCCTCCTTTTGTTTTCACAAAATCCTTCTAATGAAGGATTTATGCTGAAATTAGGGCCTCTATAATGAAAGGAGGGAACATGGAATGTGTTTGGGAAGGTTTCTTTAAACTAAAAATATTTTAATGAATGAATAAGTGAATGGTGTTGTTGACCTCTTGTATGTGGGGGGGAAAGGAACCCACTTGGAAACTACTAGAAAATTTCCCAAAAGAATTCAAAATAATTTTCATTAAAAAGAAAAAAGAATCCAAATGAAAATATATTATATTTTTAGAAGTATAATATTAAACTATTTCTATCCAATAGTAATTGTACAAGTTTTATAGTCATTTTAATCCTTATCTTCATAGTTTTACCCTCGGTAAACCCACTTTTACCTTAACCAAGATAATTAATTTATATTGTTTTAACTATTCATATGGTTTAAAAATTACGTTCGAATTATTATATAATATAAACTATTGTTATTCTAAATATGTAATACATTTTTATAAATTAAATTCATTGAATTTTAAAAAATTTATTTAAAATTAATCGCACATACAGGATGAAAAAGCAGGATTTCAAAGATAATGTTTAGATGTTTGCAATGTTTTTATAAAACATTAAATATAAAAATAATTGAAATTAACTAACAAGTATCAATATAAAAATAAATAAATTATTTTTAATTTACAATCAATTTAAAGTATAATTGGACTTTATAAAAAATTTAATCGAAAAGGTAATTTTCAAATAACATTTAGTATCTTTCAATATTCATAAAAACCCAATCATTTCAGAAAATTATAAAACATTCACCTGAAGCTAATTTTAATATGATTATTCTAAAACTGAACATTTTTTTAATTGAATTTTCTAAAAGATTCAAAAAACTCATTCAATTTATGTGTGTAAAGAGATGAAAAAAATATTTATTTGGAAAATAATGTTTTTAATCTCAAAATTGTATTTATTATTTCACCTTATTAGGAAAACACATAAGATAAATGCTGGATATCTGATTAAATTTATAATATATAAATTTCATTAATATAATTCAACAAAATTTGTTTTTGTAATTTATTTATGTAAAACCAATATTTTTAGATATAACTAGTTTTTTTTTAAAAATATTTCCTTTATTTTCGATTAGTTTTTATCATCATTTTTAATTAATTTTTAACCAAAGAATTAATATTATATACTTGTTTAAACCATATATTTTCATATTTTAGTGAATCCTATTTGTACACTCCATTATAATGGATCAGTCATAAATTTCATTATAAATACTATTATTTTCATAATATGTTAAATTTACTTTAAACTTATTAAAGCATTTATTTCACTTTACACTCACTATTGTATGAAAGACAATATAAATTTTGTGTTGCGTGTAACCCAAAATATAAATCATTAAATTTATATCATTTTTTTACAAAATCTCGATGTGTTACATTACACATGTTAATATAAATTCATTTTGATATGAACAACATAAAATTTCAAATATGAAATTTATCTAAGGGGTGAGAATGTAAAATAATAAAATTTAAGTTTGAATTACATTAAATAAATATATTGTTGAATTTATTTTGAAATATACAACACCAAACTAATTTCAATGATAATTAATTAAATTTAATTGTATGAATGAATAAATTATTAATATACAATTTTCATACAAACAAATTTAAAATCATTGGTTATTGATATGAATTAAGGATAAGGATATATAATGTTTAAAAGTAAATTTTCAATATTTTTTCAATTTATATTATGTATTTATTTAAAAGATAAATTTTTATTTTTTGAATTTTTTTCATTTAAAATTTTCTTTATTTTTTCATTCAACATGTCAAAATTATCTTAGGGTGAATTTTTAAGAAATCATTTTTTGACTATTCATAATGCCTCCCACGACACATAGACAGTAATGATAATTCCTCAACCTATGTGTCCGCCTCTATGTGAACAATTCATAGTATAATTATTAGCTCCACAAATTACAACATCATGTTCCCATTTCCAATAGTAATTCCAATGACCTCATGCACTTCTTCATCCAATCCCTTTTCCTCTAATCAAATTTATTATAGTTAATTATAAAACATTTGAACATGATTGAGATTCCTATTAATATCCACTTATGAATCATCTAAAGGACATCTTATATAGAAGCTCACCTCCTATAAAAATCCAAATTCTATGAAACTCACATATGGCATCTTTATTATACATCCAGATTTTTAACTTCTCATAAAAAAAGGTATCCCAGTTTTGAAATTGAAAAATGAAATAATGGTTTCAATAAATCATTATTAATGAAATTTATTCCAGGTTTGTACTTTGCATCCGGTTTCCACATCATTAGTCGATCCACATCACTGTGTTCTCACGATCCCTTCATACAAAATATTCTTTGTACTCACTTTGAGATTCACCTAATAAGATCTGCGTTTATCCTTTATTTTTCTTATCTGGGATTCATCATAGGGTTAAACCTATTATCATCCATTATCTTAGATACAACATAATTTTGGAAACTCTGATTCCCCCACTGTTCAACCTTGTTACTTATGATAAAAAACACAATTTCTCTACTATGATATAATACATCCATCAATCAATGACTCTGTCAATTTCACAAAAAGTTTCACAATAGAAATTTTTCATATTGGTATAAATCAATGGGTTTCCTTTAATTTTATATAAATTTCAAAATATTTTTTTATTTAAATTAATTTGTTCTAAATTACTTTTCTCGACTATCCTAAAATACACTCTATATTATAGTTATGAATTGAAATTTCATTAATGTTAGTTTTTTATATATCAATGATACTAATATATTTATAATTTTATAATATTTTTTTACTGTTGATATTTTTGATCTTTTATATAGTAATTACAACAATTTATTCTTTTAACCTAGAGTGTGAACCACATAGGTCCCTTCATAGATAGTCTTTTCAACATTATTACCATCCTAAAAATTCGTTTGTTTTTTATTTTCTTTATACATTTAAACTACTTAGGTATTAAATTTAATTATTTTATTATATGTGTACTTGCAGCAATACGTAAGTATATTTATATTTCACATCCTCCTTCTTTATTTAGAATTTAGAAAATAAAACACTATTTTATTGAGTTGTTAGCCTAATGAATATATTGAATGAGAGATGGAGAGTTTCTTCAAACAATAGTATTTTCATATCCTACTTGATATAGAGAATTTTATACTATTTCTGAAAATATTTAAATAGATTATCTATTTTCCCATGAACATAATTGTACATTTATTAACTAAAATATTAAGTAACTCTGTTTCCTATGAGAAATACAACCCTGTTAAATAATTGATAAAGGATAACTCTACAATGATTTCTTTCATATACAATTAATTTTTTTATACAAATATTAACTATTTTTCTAAAATTACATCAATACCTTGAGTATTGTATTAAAAAATACATTAGTTCAAGATGCTTTCATTAAAAGAATGTTATAATTATGGTAAGGAATATTTGTACTAAAAATTATGAGATGATTAAATTTACCTGTAATTTATAACTACTCATAGCATCCCATGACCTTCACATGTGATTATAGTTTATCTAGAGATCATTAGAAATTAATCAGATACAATAAGTTAATTACTTTTTTCTTGACATATTTATTTAGAAAACTAATAAAATGGATTATAAGGATATCTTGTTACATAAAAAATAGGTTCATAGTAGAAATCCCTATGGAGTGCATGAACAAAAAATTACATGAATACATATTATTTTATATCTTCCCTATCCCAAAAAATACACTAATTTTTTAAATCATTGAAATATTTTTTATTCTGTTTCTAGTAATATATTAAAAAAGATTAATGACTTATTTTGTATAAAATTGATTTTGTTTGGTAGAAAATATGATTTGTAATTTTCTATTCAAACCACAATTATAGTTTTATTCTATAGAATATTTTCGTACCTTCTTGAATAGATTGGGAAATTAAAAAATAATTTTATTTCTAATAAAAGATATTTCTGATAGAGAAACACAAAATGAATATAACATCATTGGAGGTAAATGTTTATATAACTTTTCACTAAATTAATTTTAGGTGATATTTTTGAAAAAATAATTTTGAAACACGAAGTCGTTTTTCTAAATATTTTTTATAATTTCAAAATTTTAATTATAAAATAAATATTTATAATTATATATTTCAATTAGGGAGTGTATTTACTTTTTTTATGAAAGGTATTTCATTCATTAATATTTCAGTGATAATGATGAAAATTTTCAACTACTTACATATTATTCTATTATATATTACATCTAAAATTCTAGGTATATTCATAGATGTTAATAAAATTATTATTTTTCAAGGTATACATGTATCTATAAAGAAACATATTCATATTACACAACCTCCTCTTTTTTTGACAATAAAAATGAAACAAAATTTGATTCAAATTTAAAACTATTATATATTTTGAATGAGTGTTTCAGAGCATCTTCAAACAATAATATCCTTAAATTATATATAATATATTGTATTTTAGACTAGTTTTAAAATACAAAAACATTTTCTCTAATGTTCCATGTACTTAATTATTCATTAATTTACCCAAATCTCATGTCAAAATCATTATTTTGAAAAATAAGACCTTCATGCCAATAATTTAATGGGTAGATCCTCAACCTTTAATGAGTGACCATTTCATTCACGGACCATTAAATTGTTTTATACCAATATTCAATTATTTTTCCAAAACCACATTAAAAAAATATAATATCTCATATATCTCTAATGTTTCTACCATTTAATAAATAATATTATTCAAAAAATTAATAACACTTAAATATTATGGTATAAATTTACATACGATGTTTTAAATGTTTTAATAATATATTTATATAAATCATTTTTTTTCTAAAAAATAGTTATTACATAAGTTCATTGTTGATTAATTTACCGTGAAAACGCATGATACACCATATAAATTTCATAATTTTTAATTATATACTCTTTCCAATACATGGATATATTTTTTTATCATTTAAAATAAATATTTTTATAAATTACACGTGGAAACAATAAAAATATTTAATTATGTAGTACTATATGAAAATTATATATTTTTTAATTAGTTTTCATTTATGTTTTCTACAAACAAATTATTTTAGGGTATTCAATTTGAATTTAGATAATGTACTTAATGTATTGAAATATATCATTTTAATTCAATATTATAACACTCCATAGTATATAATCAATCACATACTAAGTGATTCTAAAATATTATTTTATAATATATTATTAAATAATTGTTATTTTTGGAATTTTGGACTTGGTTTTTCATAAAATTTGACAAAAAATATTTTATAAAAAAATATAATATACATTACTTATTTTTAATACCATAATAATAGAATTGATATCTTAACAAGTTATTTCAGATACTAAACCATTTAATAAGAATTTATGAAAGATGATAGAAAATTATTGGAAACATTGAATTCATTATAGATTACTATTAAGAATTGATATAATCCTTGATTCAACAATGATTCCATATCCAATTTTGGGTTTTTTTTTAAAAAAATATGAATCTTGATGAACTACTATTTTTTTATATATTTGAAAATGGAAGAATCCATATTTTTATAATTTTATATATAATTTTACAATTATTTTGTATATATTCCATAATAGTTAGTTTTTAATTTATTTCATCACACATTAATATTATTATTACTTTTCAAACTTATTGTTTGTTATTCTAGGTGACACTGCT
The DNA here is from genome assembly GCA_963277665.1 of Viscum album. NCBI lineage: Eukaryota > Viridiplantae > Streptophyta > Magnoliopsida > Santalales > Viscaceae > Viscum > Viscum album. Next base: position 511,241,530 of record OY728119.1, read on the forward strand.
ATGAATATAAAAAAATAATGGACAAATAAAAAAGTATGTACTTTTAGAGGAAACAGTTTTATTTGTCTTATGTTCTTCTGTGCTTGTTATAACCCATATATTTGATGCTGATATTATGATCCATAAGATCATAGGTTTAAAATTTTTCGTAGATTTTTACATATTATATTATTTGAAATGAAATTCAGAAGAATAATTTTTTCATGGAATATCTGATACAAGTGAGGAAGTAATAACTAAAATCAGAAAATATAGTTCAACATTAGAGTATCTTAAAAATCACTTGAGTAAGCATCAATTCAATATGAAAAAATGATATAATAAACCCACAAAATTCAACTTTCTATGTTCAATTGGTTATTTGTGATTATATTTTTTACGCATCGACTATTATTTACATTAATATTTCTTTCTCCTCATATAATCAATCTATAAAATGGTTTTATTTGACATATTTAGTTTTCTCTTCATATACCAACTATCTTTTCCTATGAAATTTAATTAGTGGGGGAACTTGTTTTATTAAAATATTGACTTTTAGGTGAATAGTGAAAATACCGTTTCTACAAATATTTTGAATTTCAAGACATATTTATGATGTAATGATGAATTAAAAGATTATAAAACGTTTTATAAAGTCAAAATATGTATATAATTATTAAAATAAAAACTTTAAAAATGTTATTTTGAATTTGGAAACCGATATTTTACATTTTAACACACAAGTGATGATTTAATCTTATAAAAGAACTATTTTTTATCATTTAATTTAATTATGTATTCAGAATATTTCAATAAATTTTAATATGTTTTCAAAGTCAGATTACTCTAGCTTTTTATTCGTAAACCAGTATATTTCATGGTGATCAATTTAATATATGATTTTGGGGGAGATTCATTTTTATGATTGGAAATATATTTTCCTAAAAACATTTTCCATTCTATTTTGAGCAATTATACTAAAATAAATGTTTAAAAAATATAGAAATGGAATATTTTAAAAAATATTCGATATTTTTAATTATTATAATAAAATTTTATAATAAGGTCATTTTATTTTTTTTATACAGTTATGTTACCACGATAAAAGTTATTCATGATGATAAACATTAAAGGTGTTAAATAGGGAGTTAAACTAAGGGATAAGATTCATATATCATTAAAACATGTATAATTTTGAATATATAATGGGATTTATACACTAGATTATCCTATCTTCAAAAAATATTTCTATTTGGTTCCACATTTCATGAATAATTACATTTAATTTATTTTAATGTTCTGATTATTTATAGAAGTACCACACTCCCCACTTATAATACAACCCATCCTATCCTCATGTCTACACACGCTTAGATAAATTTGGATCAAATAAAATATGCACAAATAACTTACTCTAACCCTTATCAATTATGAATAGGTTTTGGTGTCATCAAAAGGCCATCCCCAGAAGTAGTAAAGAGAGATCTAAAGTAGGATACCCAATGAAGAGGTAACCATCATTACCAGGTTAATTAAATTTTATTTATTATTAAAAAACCAAAAAAATATATAAGAATATTAAAATAATAACAATATTATCCTTAACATACTTAAATTTTAGTATAGTTATGTAATGTCCACCATCTATCTTCTTTCTATCTGTTGGAAAAAAAGAAAACATCACTCATCTATATATTCAGTATTCTTTCATCACCACCTTATATAAAAGATTAAAAAAGATGTATTTAATGAAATAATGTGTTATTTATGATATAATTATAGTTATTTAAGGATTAAATATTAACTACCTTCCTTTAGTCGCATTCATTGTAAAATAAAGAGATCACTCTACGTACATGCAGACTATCATCTCTACAAATGCGAAACATGATTTTATATAATCTATTGATATGGATTATTGTAAAAATGATTTTAATGTATAGATATGATAATTATAATATGATTAAAGTTCTATAATAATTATATACGTATTTTAATTCACAATTAAAATAAATTATTTTAATGGAATTGAAATTTATAAAAAATAACAGGGTTAAGCCTTGCTTGGGAATCATCACCATATATATCATGAGGTGACCATGAAACTCCATATATATATGAAAAAATATCAATTCTTTAAAAAAATTAGTGATAATATTAAACCATATCCTTGTTAACATCACTAGAACATTAGAATCATATCATTCATGTAAAATTAAATAGTTTACATTAAAATATTATTTTAACAAAACATTATTACTAGGTGGGAAAAAACTATAATAAAAATATATAAAGTAAGATAAATATAAATATGTTTTAAAGAGATTTATAATAAGAAGTAAATTTTTTATAAGGGGATTTTAGAGCACATTCAGATTATAAAAAATTCAATGTAAGGGTTTTTGGTTATAAACATCTTTCTTTCGGACATGATTTGAATCGCACACATGTTTCTAATATATGGTTTTAATGAGAACACTATGAAAAACAATATGATAATAAAATCATTAATCATAGTAATAAATTCCCTATTTCAATTTCCATATTCTTATGGCCTCTCACCTAAGTGTTATAAGTTCTGTAAGGGTTATTGGTGTGCAGTTCAATTTTATAATACATGTTTAATGTTTTACAAGATGATTTCATTAATATTATTTACATACCCATGAATAAATTATTAAATAATATTTTATATAACTCATTTTATTTATAGAAATATTTAATATAAAAAATCTCAAATGATTTTTATTTGATATTTTTCATAGCATTATGTGTTTATTTTCTAACCTCAATTTTATTCAATATTATTAAGGATTGAATATGATTTTGGAGAATTATATGATATTTATCTATTAAACCTCGTATATTTTATTATTAACCATTTTTTGGGGTTTTATATTTTTATTTCTATTTTTCATTTTTTGTGACTCAAAACCACTTTGATAATGTTTATAAGAAAATCTAACCTAATTTCTTAGGTTTTATGGGAACATTTATAATACATATATATATTCTTGTGTTTTGGTTCAAAACATTTGTCTTATATTCGTTAAATATTACATAATATCATTTTAAATTAATATTTACTTTCTATTAAAAATTTTAAAAGGATTTTTTTTAATTTTTTATAAATAATTATTTTTTGAATTTCTTTATAAAAGTGTGAAAATAATTTGTTATTAAACATTTTCCGTATGGATGTATTTTACCATAACTATGAATATTTTTAATTTTTTTACCTTCCTTAAAAATGTTTCTATGGTTTTAAAAAGTTATATTTATTCCCATTATTATGGGAATCATTCATTTCTAGTATTAAAATAGGAGTAATTATTTTCATTACTATTATGAATGGGACTTCATTTCACTTATGTATATTTTTTTCTTCCACTCTACATTTTTTTACTTATTTTTTTATTTTCAATATTTAATTATTATAAGTTCATTTCTAAATATTTATAGGTATTCTTGACATCTCAGGATTTTTTTAATGTGACTTTGAATTTTTTTTCTTCAACAAAGATACGTCTTCATTAAAGAAAATATGTTTTAAAATATTCACTTCAATTTTCATCTATATCTTCCAAATAACTTTTATTTATGAGAGAAACCAAATTTATAAGGAATTTATGTTCTTTTTTATGCCATCATTCTAAATTATCAAAGATTCATTCAACATTACTTGTTTATTGAATTAACCACATACCCATTAATCTATATGGTGTAAACACAAAATTTTCATAAACTAGATTGGATGGGGGGTTTATAAGAAATATAGCCTATTTATTAATTGGGGAGAACATAGAAAATTCATAATCTTGTTATTTATATATGGATGATTAATGATTATTATAACAAATTGATTGTGTTCTGGGGAAAAGTGGGCATTCCATATTACATGATTCAATATGCATGTTTATGGATTGTTAATCCATATTGATCATATATTTTATTTATAATTTAATACATGAGGAATAATATTTAAAATTGTAAGTGATGAGTGGTGTTTGTTATAGGCCATAAATATTTTGGTTAAAGCCTTTTGAAAAAACAATAAAGGATATCACATGGTGTATTCCATCGTATTCAATGTATTAATGTTTTTATAGGGATTGGAAGTATGAATGATGTCTGGGATATTGCTATATTGGTATGAATGTTTTCATATAGGAGGCCTTAAAGCTTGATATGAATAAATTCTATGAAAAAATGCAATGGGACATTATCATTAGGGTGCTTAGAGGAATGTGAATCTCCTCTTAGTCTACAAACATTCTATTTAGATGCCTCATCTCTTCATGGATGTCATTTTCCTTCATGGGACAAACTCATTGTTTATTTAAGGTAAACCATGGTCTTAGGTAAGGGAAACCAATTTCCCCTAGCATATTCATTCTCATGCAAGATACACATTGCCTTCGTATCAATAAAAAACATTCCATGAGTGGTATTCTTTATTATCCATAGAAGATGAAACAACCATCAATTTCCCACCTGGTGCTCGCAGATAACACACATATCTTCATTATTTATAGTATCATATGGGTTAGTGATATTATTAATATCTGTTTTGAATATAGTTACTTGATTGGTCATATGATCAACAGAACCAATGGTTACATGTATATTTCCAAAAATGTGGTGATAGGAACGTATCCTCTCTATCTAGAATGATAAACATGTATAGAGGCTTGATTCCTTTGGATTACCTTGGATATCCTTTCACCCCCGGTTAGACTAGAATCTGGTATTTTGACTACATTTTTGAACAATATTAAAAGTCTTGTTCTCTACTGAAAAAACCGATAGTTGTCTTTAGGTTGTAGGATAACTTTAATCAATTGTGTTTTATTGGCTATTCTTATGCATGCTCTCTCGACAAGAAATGTGCCAATGGGGGTTATTACTACTATTGATAAAATGTTGACTGGTTTCATATGGGATTATCTTTATGGAGGGAAAATCATTGGACCACGTGGGATAGGTTGGAATGTACTATTAATGATGGAGGAATTACTGTGAGATGACTGGAAGATTTGGTACACATCATACATGGAAAACATGCATGAGAGGTTGTGGAGTAGCACAATCTTAAGGGTAAAACTTTGTCTTCTAAAGGGTGTGGTAATATGGAGAACATAAATTCTCATGACTCCCCATTCTGGTCTATGATCTGTAACATTATACCTACCATTTGACAACACTCTAACTGGATTTTAGGTAGGGGGATATATCCTTTTGGCATCATAACTGGGTAGGTTTGATCATTTGTTTCATGTGATGCCCTGGTCTTACTATTTGTTTCAAGGAGTTGATTGAACATCTTATATTCATCAATTCAGTTCTATATAGGTATCAAAAAGATGCATTTAATTTCATTACCGTGAATTCAGACCCAGATAAATCCGTGTTTACCCATTTTAATTCATGGTCTTTATGCTCAAAAGACATTCATTTGATTTGAATTTTCCAAGATTAGCAGGATGCTTGGAATAATTTATTCTAGTGTAACATTGTTCCTATGAAATTTAATTCTCTCTTATAGAGGATAATGAATAATGCTATTTATATGGATGAAAATGTGGGTAATCTGGGAATTAACTTAGTTTCTAGGTGTAATTACTTCGCATTTCATAGAGAGGAGGATGCTAACCATATTTTTATTTAAGGAGAGTGGTCCATGGATATATGAAAGACCTTTAGTGACATTACTGGTTTGGTTTCCTCGGATATCTAGGGGGCATCATTTCTAAAAAATTATTTCATGGAATGGAAAGTGAATGTCCGAAAAAGATGGAAATGGTGGTGATTCTTAATGTGTGCTGCATGTGTATCTGGAAAGCAAGGAATATGGATAGAGTTGATAGCATTGATTCTACAAGGAGAGATATTGTAACAAGAAATAATTCTATCCTAATTTATCTGATTAGATTTTCTAATGACTGGAATCACGTCCCCTCCTTGGTAAATATATATTTTAGTGAACCTTTTTTGAATAATCTTATTTCTAGGTGAAGTGGGAACTAGGTAAGTTGGTCACCTGTAGCCACAAGTTTCAAACTCAGTTTTGATGGTTCATGTATCTCCGAGACAATGCGTGGTTGATGTGCATTTTGTGACTATAAGGTGAGTTTTCTGCTGGAGTTTTCTTCATATTGTGGTAGGGGTAATTCCATTCATGCTGAGGAAAAGTCTATGATAATGGGGCTCAAGTTTGTGTGCAGAGAAAAATATTTTCTTTAATAAGGTGGAAACCAACTCTAGGATTATCTATAATTCCATACGTGGAATAAGTCCAACTCCATGGTTGATATCCTATATCATCAGGAAATACAGATCCAGCCTCAAAAACAGTGACACATAGACTGTTCATACATGGAATGAGGGTAATAAGGTCACTGGCCATCATTATTCCACAGTGGTGGTAGATCAGAGGTCCAACATCACTTAATTTTTCAGCATTCTCCAATTAAACAAGGAGGTGTTCAATAAGATTTGGGGATATAAACATGGTGTCAATTACATTGGGCCTCCTTAGGGTTGTATACTCTATCAGTTCCCATGGACTTGTTTTTTAATGGGATTTATTTCTACTGTTAATAAATAAATCAATGTTAATAGTGAAAAACATTTGATATGTAAGTGGCTCAGTAAATTGTTTTGTTGTTTAATTAGGGATGGTTAAAATTGGTTGTCTTGAGATGGTATTAAATCTAGTATTTAAATATAATTTATTTATCACTTGATCTAAGAGTTTTGGATTTCTGTGTCTCAAATGGATTTATATTGAGTATTTTGGAACTTATAATCACTAATGATTAACTTGAATAAGAAAGGATCTAATTCTGAATGGGAAGAGACGAATAACGCAGTCTTCAATTTGTATAAGAGGAGGTTGAATTCTACAAAAAATCATATGTTATGTATATTAGGTGACGTTTTTTTGTGTAATATAGTGTCCTTATTTATGTATTGGAATGTATTCTTATTAAAGGAGAAAATGCAGTGGCGTACAGATCTAGAAAGTTGCTATCACACTATAAGAACTAACCAAATCATGATCTAATCCTAAAAATGGGTTTTTATTCAATGAGGATATAGAGATATTACGTCTTCAAATATGAAACAAACTATCATGTTCCAACTTATATTCAGGGTAATGTTTTGTGTTCTACACCAATCCAATCTCCAATAGGACAAGGATTGAAGACTAGTGTAAAAATACATAACTCATACAGGGGATATTTTTTTGTAATGAATAACTATGATAAATAACATGTCTCTAATATAAAATTGAATAACCACAACCAATAATATCACTAATGAAAAAACCTAACATATATACATATGAACCTCATACATCAAATAGAATATAAAGACAAATGTAAAAACAGAATGTGGTATCAAAACTGGTTCACAACATCCCAATGTAAAGGCAGGCCCTAAAAAACTATAAAGGACATCACCCTATCACACCCACTCCAAACCTGGATACCATAACTAACTATACAAATTAGATTCAACAATGCTTTATATACAAAAAATTCATGTCTATAATCATCACCTCTATAGTTTGTGTTATTTTAATAGACACAACACACATGGGGTAGAATTCCTCTATAGGGGTCAGTGTAAAAATGTCATATATGATTCCTAGGTGAAAAAATAAAATATATAAACAAAAAATAATATCAAAACCCATGGTATGGGTAAACATATGGTCCCTAAAGAAAACAATATATTTATTGAATATTATAAAACGAATTATATGATGATAATGTAAAATTAGAGGCCCTACAAATTTCATATCTCACCGGAGGCATTGAGTTCTCAAACATCATAAGGAACAAAATAACCAAACTACTTAGCCTTCATAACATGAATTCCATATTTATGAAATATTAGTTGGGGACCCATACCTCATTAATGTATTCATGTTGGTCATGGGGTAAATTCCCTTTATGATGATCTACTACTCATTAAATGAAAATATACAGTAATTATGGAGTTTACAACTACATGGTTTGAGGACTGTCACTCCATGTTACGTGTGTGTGTGGATAGGGTGGAGGAAACCCACTCTATCAACCGTAAATGATACCCTTTCCTTATTAAGGAAAATAATATATCAAATGAGGGGTACTGAATCCACTTAGAGAACCTATACCTTGTTGGTATCATGGGGGTAATGATTTTGTGATGGGAATTCCTAAAATAAAGAACCCAAGCCCAAGATTTTTGAGGAGGGACTAATCCCAGGATGTGTGTGGGTGAATTTTTTAAATATATTAGCATTCCTATTGGGTGTTACCAAATTTTTTTCCTTATAATGTGCAAAAAGGATTCAATTAATAGTTTTAGTGTGTTTCCATGGGGTTACCTTCACTATGACAACCCATATCACCATAATTGAGCTCAGAAATCATCCTTAAAATGTTAAGGAGTTAAATCCATCCCAAACACATTATTAAAGTACTTTGATTGTGAAGATAAATCTACTATCATGTTTTATATTTATAAAATCATAGAATATATTCTATATTAATTAAATTATGATACCTAGTTGATAATTCCTATGAAATATAAAGAATATAATTTTGAAAGACATGTACTCTCTTGGAAGGAATATATGAACCTCAGAAAGTGGCCGATAATTTACTTCCACAATCATATTGTGTGGGATCAATCTAGTATACATGGATTATCATTAATATGACATGGTGTTTTCATATAAATAGTCATCTATGAATGTATCCTATGACTAATGTAATGTGACTCGATCAATATGAAGTGTCCCAATTCTAAACAAGAAATCTTCATCTAGGTTATTTAGTGTGTACTTCCAGGACCCAAGTCATGTGCTTGTCCCATGCCCTACTTGCATCCATGACCATAAAATGTGCCTGGTATAGTAGTTAGTAGAGTGTGTACTTCATCAAAGCTCATGTGGTGTGAAATTATTAAGTAGTATGTGTTATTTAAATTGACACACAATGTGTTATTTTACTATACTATATAAGCAATATACATAAATAATACAAGAAAAAACCTCTGTAAAGTATATACACCATGGGATATTTAATTTTTTAATGAAACCCTAGATGTTGTAAGGACATGATATAGAACATGTGCTCTATAAAAAGGTGTTGTGTTCTCACGTCACCCTATCCAGATAAAACATCATTTTTGTTTTCACCACTTCCATAATGATTTTCCAATTTTCCCACTAACCATGCTCATCATCTGACTTCATTATCCCCATTTACTCTCCACATCATTATTGACCATCCACGACACACCACGAAAACCATGTAACCATTGTGACTCATCATCCTTAGATTAATGTAGCGGCCAATAATGAACATCCATGACAACTTCCATGACTAAAAATTACCATGATAATATTTCATCCATTCAAATAACCACCCTAGGATTCTATTGTTATGTCATGGTCCATTGTGTTTGATAAAAAAAATTTCTTTATAAAAAAAGAAGTGAGAATTGGAGGGGTGGTATAATGGGTATGAAAGGAGTTTTACTTTGGGTAACATCCAGAAGGCCTAATTTTATTCAAATTTTTCTTCTCAACAATACATTGTCAAAGAGAAAATCACCAAGAAAAATTTGTGTTTATTAAATCATTGAATTTGATAGTCAAATAATGTAAATAATGAGAATTTGAATTTAAAATATCAATTATTAATTAAAAATCAATGAATTTAATATTTTAGGATCTAGATATAAGAAATAAAAATTCAAAGATGAAAACATAGAATAACAAGAGGAAATGATATAAATAGAAGTAATTATTACCTACATTGATAATAGTGGAAATCAAAGGGTTGATGTTTCTGTCACCCTTGATCAAATAATCCAAAGTAATTTTTAACTCTTTGATGAATAATTCAATTTCTCTAATCCATATATAGATTTCATTAATTGAATGTGAAACTAAACCTAACTAATTATTTTAATTTAAGAATTTATATGATTTCATCAATTTCATTTAAGTAAACTATTTAGTGACTCAAAACATGGACTACTCGGGACCTGACATCCAGAAGAGGAATACACATCCCCTAGAAAAAACCCTACTTTTTGGACACAACTGTAGTTCCATAATATAATTTTGGGATAATAATTAGGATGTATATTCATTTTCGTGGTATGAATGTTTATTTATGAAATAAATATTATGTAACTCCTAAAAATTGATCACCATATAAATTGACGAAAATAATACCCAATGGTAATCATAATGTTTATAAATTAATGTATTAATAGAAAAATTTTCATTTCCATTTAGTGGGATAAAATTACAATTCTTCCTTTTTTGAATGGATTTTAATGATTTTAATCATAGGAATGATTTATTACCTTTCAAATAAAATAACTATAAATTTACATAATTGGTGAAATATTTATAGTGTATTAGAAATATATAAGTGTATGGTATATTTTCTATATGTGGTAATTAAACTTGAGGAAATTTAAATGGGTATGATATCATGAACCATTTAGATATGGATTTTTATAAACACTTGGTAAGGAATATTATAGTGTATATATTGAATAAAAGGACCTATGTGGTAATGTATGTGAAGGGTTTAGGGGATATGATGGGCTTTATGGTGGACTAATATCTAGTATATTTTATAGAGTGGTGCATATTGGTGTTAGAATGGTTTATGGTTACAATTGTTCTTATAGACGGCGTAAAGGAGGGATAATTTTTCTATCTATAATGTAGGAATGTTATTTATACCTTAAATGGTGGAGAACCCTTGATGTGTGATCCCTAATATATTATATTAAACTCTATTTTTTATATGGACTAATTGAAGATCTCATAAATATATATCCAAAATTAGTTATGTAGTTAATTATAGAGTGATGAAGATATATCACATCATTATGTGAATGTTTTGGTGGAAAATTACTATGCTAGATATTTATAGTTATTTCTGTTGGTGTTGGATTTTCAATTTCTGAAAGTGAAGAATGGATTCCCTATGATGGGTTTTAGACAATTTCAAATGAAGACTATGAAATTGATGATATAATGATGCATTTTGTGATTAGTTTAAAAAGATACTCATTGATGGGTGATACAATATTTGTGATATTTTATCCACTTATGATGTCAGAAACATAATACATTTTAAAGATATATCCTAAGTAGAATACCTCAATATTATAAATCTTAAGGATGTTTTTATAATTTATAGATTACCCTCATCTGTCATTTTATATAAAGAAATGTGGTTTACATAATGTTTTAAATGTGATTTAAATAACAAATGTATAATTAGTGGAATATGGATAAGTTATATCATTCTCATGTTGGTGGAAAAAAATAGATAATATAGAATTTGAAGGAAATGCATTGAGAATGTGTTCCCCATTTGAGAATGTCATTGGAAGGTTATTGAACTTTATTAATATTTTTTAAAATAGATTTTAGGTTCTGGTTTTGATGGATATATTCAATGTACAATATACAATTCTATGTTACAATCATCATCATCATCATCATCATCATTAAAAGATGAAATTTTTAGTAGATAATCAAAACTATGAGTGACAAATAATGTCATCGAGGAGGAAAATAAAGATGTATAAGAGTATATTCTCAAAACATATTTACACATTTCTGGGGAAGTGATCCCATGCCATAAAAAATAATAAATGGAATATCCTGAGTTTCCCAATAAGTGAGAAAATTATGTTCATTGTTCCAATCAAGAAAATTGTGTAGCAGCTCCACCCTATTATTAATAAGGATTATAATTCTAAAAATATGATAGATGACGGGAAATGAGATGGGGTATTTATCAACAAAAGAATTTTCTATTATCAAGTAATCTTTTTCAATTAACTCTAGAATGAGATTCATATCAAGGAAAACCTAAATCTCTATGAGTAGGTTATAGTCTTCTATGGGAAGGGAATCACCATGACTATAAAAACTAGAAAGAACCACAACGACTGAGACCCCAGAGTCCTAGAAATAAGATTCATCCTTACACAAGGCCATGAATACACAATTCATCATTGTTATGTTTGAGATCACTAGATGGTTGAATACATTTTTACCATTTTCCCTGATAATATGAGCATTGAGTGGGGGAGGATGATTTTTTCATCCATGTACATACACATGGAATGACCCTTATAACCCTATTTTGAATTAATAACCGGTTAAATCTCTTTTTGAAGAGATCTAGTCATAACACGCAACAAAAAACTATGAACACCCCATGTTGTACCTTGTTTTTGGAATTCCAAAATTTTCCTTCAATCTAAATGCAGTAAAATCATTATATATTTTTTTACTACTTATTTCTCCTAACTCTATGAAACACGTTACAATGAAAATCACAATTCGGTAAATATGGAAAATGAAACCAAAGAACTCACCAATAATTCCCCAAACCACAACCACCCATTCATATTTCAAGAACAGATGATGGGATAATTCTACCTTGTAGATCTAGCAACACGTATACTTAGTGGCCAGATAAATGCCTTAACATATGACCTCTATATAAATAGAAATGGATTGTGATCTATTGTTCCAAACAAGGAGGCTATAATTCACAGGGATACTGAAAAACCATATGAACTCCCCCACTTATCCAAAATGAGATTCACTTGCATCAGAGAATTATAATCCTTGGCTAAAAAAAGACCTAATGAGGAGCTCTAAAAATAGATTATACTAACCATTATTCACTGTGATATTGAAGAAGAATTCAAATTCAAATTGATTCAAAATATCTCAAATGTTGTTAAAATTCATGAATTTATAACATATATATATATATATATCGAGATAGACACCTTGAAAAATCCCAACAAAACATCTTCTCATTTCTTGATTCTAAAATAAATTTCTCCACAGCTGATAATCCATGATAAATAAAGATGTAGTTTCAGGACATGCACAATAATCCTTTTCTATAGACATGGGGACCGACCATTAATCATGACCAGGTCTTCTTTATGATTGTTCTTAATGAACATAACCCACAAGAATCAAAACTACAAATCATACCATGTCAAATTTTGTTGCATGCAGTGCATGGATTCATCAATGATCATCAAGTTAATATATCCCACATATGACGTCTTCACCAACCTATCCCATGACACCTAGTGATAAAAGGCAACCAGAGATCACATTCATGATGAATGAATGTTTTATTTTCATTATTTTTTTAATATAGACTTGGTAACCTTTATTATTGATAAAATGTATTTTAGAATGATTGAATGAACATAGATAACAAGGGTAATCTGGCCCTTTAAAAAAATATTGATTTTTCAAATTAATAATATGATTATAGATTTTATAAAACACCTACTCAAAGTGGTGAATACAAATAGTATCTTGGTTAATCCAAGTACCTAATTTTTATATGGGGAAATATTTTATTATAATACCATGAGAAATTTCTATATTTTTTGACCTTCTCTCTAGATAGAGGCATAAAATATAGATGTTTCTTTTATCCATATTAATAATTGGACCTCTCTACTTATTGTACATATCCAAATATTTATTAATATTTCAAATAGATCATTTATTTATATAAAAAATAGAAGAATCTCATCAATTTAAAGAAGCTTATAGATACCATTATGATTATTCTTGCACCAAAAAGGATTGATGGTTCCATTATTGATTTCACAATGTGAAAAGACTTTGAATGGGTCTCACACAAATATAAAACAGTGTATGATAAGAGGACACATATCCATAACCCCCAGACTGACTTTAGGAAACCATATTTTTTACCATGAGATTAATATAAATCTATAGAGAGCTAAACCACCTGAAAAAGAAGTCCACCACCCATTTATAAAATCCCATGAATGTCAATACCATGACAATGAAACTTGACTCCATTCTATTATATGCTTTTTCCTTATCCACCTTAATTTCCATGTTGTACCCAATAGTTTTAATATTGATTTCACTATTCATTTATTGTGCCAAACTGATGGAATATTGGGAATATCTCATTGGGATGTGTCCATGTTGTTCCTCTAATACATATTTGTGATAATGAATTGGAAGTATTCTATTGATAATAAATTCTATAACACTATAAGGAATAATAACCATGAGTATCAGTCTAAACAGTTTGAGAGATGAAGGCTCATTATCCATAGAAATGAGAACCAAAGTAGTCACACACGCACCACCCATGGTATTTTTCTTCCTCAAAAAAATATTTAATGATGTCTAAAAGATATCTATTAATAAGTTTTAAATAATACTTATAAAAGGATCCCAAAAAAACTTCTATACTTGGAAAGAATTTTGGATTGAGGGAGAAGAAAACCTCCCAAACACCATTCTCTTCCAGAATACTAAAATGAAATGAGTTAACTGGTTAACAAACCACATTGTAAATAGAATAATAAAATCAGAATGACCTCTTGGGTGACCATCCCACAAGATTGTATTAACGTCAGCCATATGAGATTTCAAATATGACTCATTCATACCTCCCATATACATCAAAGAATTCATGAATGACCCATACTCCCTGAATATGTTAGGAATACAAGGAAAAATATTATCTTTAATTCATAGTTGAAAAAATATTTGTTCTTGTCCCATTCTTTAAGAAACCTAGACAGAGACCGTTCATGAGAAGACATTTCTTTTACATAAATTATTTATGACATCTGTTTTTTTTTTCAAATATGATCACTACAATATCTCTATCCCAACTATCATCAAGACTTTCTGGAAAATACTTGATATCTTATTTCAGATTATCTAAATCCAAGAATCAAGATGGAATATTTTTGATCCACATTTGATGGTATAATTTTATCCTCCTATGTTTATTATGGAATAAAACCCATATAAACTCTTATATGAGATTTTTCCAGGATGTAAATACATCATTATAGAGGTTGGGGTCTGATGGAAATCTTCTGGATAAGAATAAATGACTGTTATATGAACTTATAGACTCAAGACATAAAAGGATGGGATATTAATATCACTATTACCAAATAAGGTGATAAATAGTGGATTTAAAAAATAAGAATATTGGATTAAGGTTATAAAATAAGTGATTCAACCTAATACAGGTTCATCTAATCCCCTTTGGATTATAATACCATGGGAATTTATGCCCAAATGAATCTATTTCCATCTTCTCATTACTATATTTGAAATCAGAAAAGTCTTTACGGGCTATCCAGATAGATATTTTGACACCTTGTTTCTCTGATGGGTCCAAAACGGTGTAAAAATCATCCCCCCAAGAAGCCATGGTGACTTCCTTGGAATGAAGGGCCCTAATTAAAGCCGTAAATAATACCCCTCCTTATAATCACATTTCAAA
The DNA here is from genome assembly GCA_963277665.1 of Viscum album. Classification (NCBI taxonomy): domain Eukaryota; kingdom Viridiplantae; phylum Streptophyta; class Magnoliopsida; order Santalales; family Viscaceae; genus Viscum; species Viscum album. Next base: position 511,256,883 of record OY728119.1, read on the forward strand.
TAAACAAACTATTTGAAGAAACTATGATTTCTAAATCTAACGTCATTAGGGATGTGTTGGATGGAGAATATAGAATCAAAATATGTATTTAGATTCTTATATATAAGAGGGGGGGTGAGTTGTAAAAATATTGTTTTTTCAACCTTAACAAAATCTTTGTTCAACAAAGTTAAAAAATTTTGAGTTACGAAAAACATCATTTGAAACATTAAAAAAATATCCATATCTTTAAAATTATTGATATGAAATAAGTACATGGGTATACTAATAAAAGATTATACTATAATGGGAATATAATCTTATATCAGAGTTACAAAAAAATAGAACTTATTAGAAACACTTTCTTATTGTTAAAAAATCCAGCAAAAATAAATGTATATATAAAAGAGTACAAATCTTTTAACCTAAACAGTAGGGTATCCAAACAACATGGATATGGGTCCCTTGATTTATACTAAAAAAAATTATATCTTACCCACACTTGGATAAATGCTCGATGGGAAGATAGGTATCTGTCTTACTATCCTTGAAAAACCTCAATCTATAAGGTGATCGTCACCTCTATCTTTCTATACTCAGAAGCACTTAATTTTTACGGTGATCAGCACCTCTGCCTTCCTTCAGCTGGAATCCCTCTATTGTATACATCAATAACCAGAATCTAAAAAAATTAAATCAAATCTGTTTGATGGTTTATGTATATGGAACAAGTAGTTCACAACATACAATCTTCAAGTATTTCACACAAAGAAACCTCAGCAGAGCTCTAGCAGAGTATTAATTATCCAAAAAAGATAACAACTATGAATACAATCATATGATTGGGTATTTGTAGGTGAGATCTCCATATATAGAATTTTCCTCCAACAATTATATTTTTCTTGAAATTTTGTAGGGACTGGTAAAAATAATACTTACAATGGTCATAATATAACAGATTAGATGACATTGTTTAGTGTAACAAAATATCATAAGAAACATTAAGTATATATTAATCTAACTATTAAAAAACATTATGATAAAAAAAATGATAACATTAAGAATGTAATAAAATCATTACATTATGGAAATATAGTAACTTCAATAAATTTATATAATCTCTACATTATAGAAACAATGTAACTTTTAGAAAGTTATACAATTATTACATTAATGAAATATTGTAACTTTAAGAAAGTTATAAAAACTGATTTTTTAAAAAATAACTAATCATTAATAAAGATATTAAATTGGATGTAGAAATAATTGATAATCATAATTGAAGAAATGAGAATTAGATTAAAAAATTTAGATGATTCAGATTTGAGAAATCGTGACTCGTGTTCTCATTTTTTAGTGAATTAGAATTTAAAAAACTGGTAATCAGATTCCAATTTTTGAATAATTCGAAATTGAGAAACATATATCCGATTAAAAAAATTGATAGAATCAAAATCACAATTCGGGATGATTCAGAATTAAGGAAGTGAATCAAATTAAAATTTCGTATGTGATTCAGGTTTGAGAAACGAGAATCCGAATCGATGTTTCAAGAGAATCATATTAATAAATCTAAAGGAATCAGAATTGTGAAAAATGAATCAGATATTACTTTCTATATGATTCAGAATTGAGAAATTGAGTGTTTCTATGTCTTATTAAGCATTTGATTTATTCCTATAACTATTCGATTTTAGAAAAAATAATTCTATACTTAGCTATAAAAAGGTTAAATAAAAAACATATTAATTTCCATATAGATATAAGGCATTATTAATAAAATTATTATAAATATTTTTATTGATAAATAGTTTTATTAAAAAATATATTTGTGATTTCCAAAACATAATGGAAGGAGAAAATTCATAAGGAAAGTTTTGACTTAACAATCTCCCCCCATTTGAAAGTGAAAAAAAAATTAATTTAATAAAATAATTTTAAAATTGTAAGACTCCAAAATTTATCATAAAAGAAAAAATAATCTCCCATGTAGATTATGAATAAAGATGTGTACAACTAAATCCCTTTAGTTTATGAATGACCCCTAAGGATATTATTATTAATTTTTATATTTTCATCATTTCTTAAGAAAATATCTCCCCATTAATTAAGGATGTATTTTTTAAGCATTATCTCCCTTTATGTTTTCTTCCTTAGACTCATATTAATTTTAGAAAATTATTCTTCCCCTATTTAATTTTCAAAAATAAATGAGGAAAAGTATAATGTACCTGAAATTTTTGAAGAAAAGCATCACGATACAAAGAATACTAATACTTTGATATTCAAAAAGTATAACAAAAAAGATCATAAATTCACAAAATATTAATCTTACATTGGTATTAAGGTTTGACTATGTCCATCAACATATTGAGATCCTTATGATCATCATGAGACTTTTCTATAAGAAATTTTGGATCCTAAATATTATTCTCACGGTTATGAATCATTTCTTGAAGACTTTCAGTCTTGTTCACTTGATAATTAATGTTTTCTTCTTGCGAATTAAGCATTTCATCCACAAATTCTCTTTAATCATTTATTCTTTTAACTTCTTTTGAAATAGATTTTAGTTTTCCATACAAATCCCAGTCTTATTGCAACTTAATAACTTGTTCTTCCTTTATACTTTTTCAAATGTTTCATGAAAGAGTTTTTATTTTGGATTCAAATTTATTGAAGAAACCTCTCACCATCTAAATCATATCATCAAAAGATATAATATCATTATTTATCTGATTTAAACACTTAGTATATCTCTGTAAGAGTTCATATGAGAATCATAATTCTACACAAAGTATTTTTAAGTAGACTCATGTTTTATAATATTTTCCCTGAAAAGGTTTATTGACTACAATTTATAATTTATGGAGGTTTGAATAAGTATAAATCTTGAGTCAATGTTAAGGATATTAGGAATGTATTTCACAAGATTAATCAAATATTGAACAACAAAATCTTCACCTATCGAGGTGAAAGATCATTTTGATTCTGATTCATCTTTCTTAGATGTTACAACAAAATCTTTATTCCTTTTTTCTTTTTTGGATTCCAATATCTCTAACTTATGAACTAATTACCTTTCATCATAAAATTGAATAATTTTTTCATCATCATCATCACAATAATCATCTTCATTTTCATCTTGGCCACCATCATCATCTTCACCATCAACATCCTCATCATCGAAGGTTATTTTTTTGAACATCACATTCAACTAAATTGATTTTCTGAGATGGGGATTTGTGGACTGATTTTCCTTTTGATGAGAGTTTTGATAAAGATCCTTTATATGTTCTTAATGTTAACCTGTCATATTGAATATTCTTATGTGTCTCTTTTATTTTTTGAATCTTATCGTCTATTTATATTTCTTTTCTATTAAATTTATCTTATTATTCTTCATGAATCTGTTCATGAATAATCAGAACTGAGATAGAAACAACATCCTTTCCTTTTACGTATCAAATATCCACTACTGTAGCTGGTTGAGAATTTTGGGGATGTTTAGTTTCTTGAATAATGGGTTCTAAGAATTTAATTTTTTCTGAGGATGCTTCTTTATCTTTAATAAATTCTTCATCAATCTTATATTTTGTTTTATTCATCTGGAGTTACTTATATTTTCTTGTTTCTCAAGTTCATTAGATTCTATGATTTTAATGCTTTATCGTCTACTGGATATAATCCAAACACAACATCTCATTTTTTCCTTAGATCTTTGTATTGTATCCAAATCTCTACAACTTCTTCTGGGTAGGATTTTTTTCATTTACATTGGAGGTTTGGAATCATGAGTTTCTTTCTATTGTTTTTATGATAATGAATTTATTTTCATAGGCTCATCTGGATATTTATTTGATCATTCTCTAACTTACTCTGACTTTCCAGATATGTCACCAAACTCATGTGTCTTATTACTAATAGAATTTTTCATTCTTTTATGTTTTTATTGACGTAAAAGAAGAATATTTAATTTTTTTTTGAAATTCATGGAACACTGCATAAGTTAAAACAATTTACGATAAGATTAGACAAGGTTGTTGGATACAGTTGATTTTGATATTTGATTGAATCATCATTAATCTTACTGATAATAATAAATATTAACTTTATTAGGATAATATTCATTATATTAATCAGAAAATCCTTCATAAATATGTATTTTATTTTCAAGGGGTCCTTACCACCTATCTTTGGTATTAATAGACCATGAAGCCATTATGCCATGATTCTGCAGTTCGCTGAATGGTTGTAAATTATAGGCCATTTTAATCTTTTATGACATATGTGTTTAATAGATTTAATTTTTTAAAGATATCCCTTGGAATTTGGAAAACCATGAAATAAATTGTATGTTTCACCATCATGTGGTATCTCAAGGATATTTGAGGGTTTCTTATAAGACAAAGAATAGGTATTTACATAACTCTTAAATGGAAATTTATACTTTCCACCATCAATAAAAAACTCAACTGATTGATAGAATTCAATTACCATGTCCACATACATAAGATATTGTAATCAATAATTTTTCACAACGAAAATGCATTCCCATCACTGAAACATTTTGGTCACTCTTAATAAAGATTAATACATAATAAAGAAATCCTGATTAACTATCATTTCCCTGAAGATTGACCAATCATCATGTTACCTATTCGTAAGCATTGAAGTCCAAGAGGATATTGAAAGAGACATTCAGAATTTGTGAAATAGTTATAAAAATTGGAATGGATATTTTGAAGGGAATCAGCAACCCTGCAGAAAAATATAGAATTAAATGTGGGAGATGAGGTTGTCCCATAATTATATAGGCATTGAAGATGATGGTTCAACATCAATGATTAATATTACAGTTGAAAAAAAATAAATTTGACCTGAAAGATGATATTACGGGGAGGAATGTTTTATATATTATGATATTTTGATGTTTTAAGGAAGTTAAACGATTATGGAAATATGATTCTATTTGACGTTTTTCATAACACATGATTTGGAATACCAATAATAAAAATTAAAACTAATATATAATATGAAGAATTATTACCTTTTAGGGTTATCATAAGATATTATAGTATTTGATAATATTTTTCATAGATATGCTTGATTTTTAAATGTTTTATTTGAGTTTGGAAACACTTTTATAGGTTTCAAAAAATTTGTTAGGATTGGAAAAAATATAGTTTGGTTCCAAAAAACATTAGTATGTAATGAAAACTATATTATGTTTTGAGATTTTTTAAGGAAATCATGTATACCCCCCCCCCATGAAAAATATTATCATAATGTTAGGAGATAATTTTAATAAAAAATTGATTTTAATGATTATATTATAGTTATCATTCCTAACTTTTGGTTGGTGGATTAAAACTTATTGGAAGGTAATGATTCTTTTGAAAATATCAGCATGTTGTTCTAGAATTCTAACGAACTGTAGAATAATATCTCTTTTAAGTGAGTTATACCTAAGAAAGTGATGCCTAAAATCAATGTGTTATGCATGAGAGGGATATTCGTGGGTTTTTTTGAGTAAATGGCACTAGTGTTATCTCATTGTATCCGAGTTTTTGTCAAACTCATTCCATAATCAGTGAGTGTGTGTTGCATTCATAAAACAAGAGCACAAAAACAACCAGCTGCCACATATTCATATTCAACAGTGAAAACTGCTAAAGAGTGTTGTTTCTTACATGAATAGGATAGTAATTAATATCCTAAAAATTTTAAAAAAAAATTTATGTTGTTTTCCTACCCATTCTACAACCACCAAAGTCAGCATTCAAAAAGCTCTTTAAAACAAAATCATTTCAAGAAGAATAATTATTCCTAAATTTATAGTTCCCTTTAAAAAAATATTCACTGAATTTCAAAGGGGTTATATTGGATTAGATAGAAATATTACACATAATAATACTGAAAACATTAACTCTAGATGACTAACTGATCTTTATAGTAAGCATCCTATCAACCACGAAAATTTGTTTGATCCACTAGTTTCCCAACTTCATCAAGAATAAGAGAATTCAAGGAATCAGTTAGAGTAATTATACTTTTACAATTTTCATAAACATAATTTTTTAATAATATATTTAATATACTATTGTTGAGATATATCAGTTCCTTCTTGGTTTTGAGAAATATAAAAAGCATGAAATTCTTTTCTCACATATTATACTCATTTCAAACTCAGATTCTATATGATTTGAAAAATAATTAGTTAAGGATTACTGAGTATATGTAAATATAATGTCCTCAACATAAAATTTAAAAATTAAAACATTTTTCTTATCTTTATTTATAAAATGGTCTTGATCAAAAGTTCCCGTATCATTATTATTTTGTAACAAAAAAACATGTAAGTCTATATAACCAGGATCTAGGGGATTGTTTAGGACTATGTAAATATTTGGAAGCTTTAAAAACATGTTCATGATGTTATTTTTTTAAAAAAATATGAGTTTTTTCAACATTTAATTCCACTTAAACATTACCATTAAGGAAATAAAAATTCACATCCATTTGAAAATGTTTGGTGTTAAAGAATTCTACAAAGAGTTAGAGAATTTGAATTGATTCACATTTAGAGACTGAGGAATATGTTTCTTCATAGTATATTACTTATTGTTGATTATATACTTAAATAAATAATCATGCATTATTTCGTATAATGATTTAATTTTATCACATTTATTTATTTAGACCCACTTTACTCCAATTAAATATGTTTTTTAGGTCTTTCAACCAAGGTCCAGACATTGTTCTTTTTGAATTCATCTAGTTTATATTTCATAACGTTTTCCCAATCTTCATCACCTAAAGCTTCATCAGTACAATTAGGTTCAAATTTGGAAATTTATTCTATATGCTTGAATTTATTTATTAAAGAACTTATAATCCTTACTGGTTAATGCACATCACCAATGACACTATCACCAAGATAATTCCTTAGAAACAACTAACATGGGTTTTATAAAATTTGGTCATCAACATAGGGTAGAAATTATTATGGAGTGAATAATTCAGAAACATTTTCTTCAGTATTATACGTATCTAAAGAATCTTTTATCAAAGGTTGATAATCAGTTTTTTTGAAAAAAATCTGTAGTTGAATGTTGGGGTTGTTTAGAAACCAAAGGATCAGTTTCATCAAATTTAACACATACAATTTCCTCAACAGTACAATTTTATCTATTGAAAAAAGTATAAGCATTAGAGGTAGTGAAATAGCCTATGAAAATACATTCATCGAATTTGGGTGAAAATTTATGTAAATTACATATTGTATTCAAAATGAATGCTTTGCTTCCAAAAACACTAAAGTGTGAAAATTTTGTTATTAGACCTATATACAACTCATATAGTGTTTTATTAAGATATAAATTAATTAAAACACAAATAAAATTATAAAAAATAATACTTTTAACTTCATTCCAAACATGTTTAGAAATTATGTATTCACTCAACATGGTTCTTTTTATCTCACAATGAGTTTGATTTCTTCATTAAACAAAACTATTTTTCTAAGGATTTCATGGATATGAGAAGTTATAGTTAATTCATTTCTTATAAAAAAATATTCAAAATCTGATTTTTCAAATTCTCCACCATGATTCCTATGAATTGTTATCAATGTAATGCTTTTCTCATTTTTAACTATGGATGAAAAATATTTCAAAAAAGAAAATGATTCATATTTCTTTTCTAGAAAATTGTCCTATGAAAATCTTGTGTAATCATCCACTAAAATAAAAAAATTATTCATATTTTTCCATGTGCACTATCTATAATGCATCAGATGTTGAGACCTCACTTATAGACCAAAAACTTGACCTATGTTGTTTTCTATATTGAAAAGTGTTACAGAATTTTGAAGAATCAAATATAAAATATTTTATATCCTTAAAAATTCTTTTCTTAGATAGTTTACATAAGATTCTTAGCTTAAAATGTCCCAGTAATCTATTCTATAACAACAATTGGTCTTCCAATTCAATATGGAAAGATATGTCTTGGCTCATAAGGTCTTCTATAGTAAGTGTATAAACATTCTCATACTGATGGAAATAAAAAATGAACTCATCCTTGGTATTGTGTACTAAACATTTATCATTTCTATAATTCACAAGGTAACCTTCATCATATAATTTAATTATTCTTATATTATTTATCTTAAGACATTAAAAAAATGATTAAATAAATGCATTTCCAAGAAGAATGATGTTACCAATATAAAAACATTCTCCTTCAACATTGTCTTTGATGGTGGTTCTTCCATTATTCATATATATAGTATTTTTAATGAATTTATTGTTACCATACATGTGTTGGGAAAATCCAGTATCTATGTTTCATATATTGTTGTTGGTTCTCCACCAATTTTTCTGAAAATTAAGAATATAGGGATTTGGAATCCAAACATTATTTTATCTAGAAATGATAGAAACTATAATAATTTGAATCTTCATTTCCCTAGAAAAGTGAGAATTATAAAATCCAATGTATTAGATTTCATATGAAAATGAAATTTTCTCCTAATTTCCACAACATTCACCCATATTACAGAATGGAGAACTTTTAGGAACAAAATAATCCTGACTAATAATAGGTTTTTAGTGAGAATAACCATTTGTAGAACTATTTCATAGAAGAAAAATTTGAGAATTCATCTTATCAAAACAAACCATAACAGAAGTAATGATTGATAAAAATTTATTTGAGGAAAAAATTTCATATTATATTTTAATATATACATTCTTATCCTCATATTCATTGGTATTGAAATTGTGTTTATTCTCTAAAACTTTTTTCATAGAAATAACATTTTTATGATCCTTAGAACATTATCCTTTATATAATTTATTTCCACAAGGTTTTTCAAAATAGAAATAATTTAAAAATATTTTCCACTAAGATATTTTGAAATATAGAATACATATTTTGTTAATATAGTTAATCTAGAATTTTTTCATCATGTTTAATATTGATATTACTATTTTGAACTTAAATTAACTTGGAAAACTGAGATACTTATTCAAAAAAATAAAGTATCTTGAACTAAGTAAGATTCTTTATCTAAAGAAATATATCCATTATTATTAGGATAATTATCATTTAAATATATATGGGTTAAGGATTAAGGAGTGCGCGCCATAGCCATGAATCATTGATTTTCTTTAGGTATTACAAAGATCAGTCTAATATTATTTTACCTATAAGATATATTATATGAAGATTCATCAGATGAGTCTCCACCACTCACTATCCAAGTATCATTTCCCTTCATGGACTTATTTATATGGGATTTTAATATATTTTTTGATTCATCTTAGAATTTTTATTTTTCTTATCCTTCCATTAATCCTTAGACAATCAGGTATGATATGTCTAACCTTATTACATTCATACCATGGGAATTCAGAATCATTCTTATCATTCCTGCCCTTTTTCTTATATCTTTATTTGAAATCCTTCTTCACAGCCGTCTTTTTCATCCTTCGAGAATGATTTTCCAATTCATTATATGTCAGTTTACATTCACTTTAGTCTAATTGAATAAAACTTCTTATATTTTTTGACTTTGCATCATTCTTTGGAGTTTGGCATTCAGATGATTCGAAGTTTTTGTAAAAACAACAATACACTTCTTCTTTTTTATATTATCAGTTTCTCTTCTGTCTATTCTCATTTCGTAAAAGAGTTACAAATAACTCATCAAGAGTAACAGTTGTAACTTTCCTTAACCCAGCAATAATAGTTCTCTTTGATTCACATTCTTTTGGAAAGGTGTCTATAATATTATATACAAGAATATCATCATCTAGGGCCATTTATCCCATTGATTAAAGGATTTTTACGATACTGATGATTATTTTTTGAACTTTATCTTTTGTCTATACATAGGTAAAAAAAATACCATGTTATCATTCCCTAGGCACATATCTTATAGTTACAATAAACTTAAATGTCCCAATATCTGTAACTTCTAGTTTCTTTTGTATGATGTTGTCTACTTCACATGAATATATCTAAATGCATATATTATTAGTAATAGAACAATGGAAATTATTGTTTACTTTATTGTTTAACTAATATTATTTCTATTCAGGATTAATAAATGTTCTGTATACCTTTTCAGTTATCTGGTAATTTCCAATAAGAATAACAATGTTATCCAAAGTAGTATTGATAAAAAAACATTTTCATTCCCTCTCTGGAACTCATAATCATTTACCTCAAAGATTGGACATTTTTAGGGTTTGTATTATCTCAGTATCTGATATTCATTCATGCCATTATAGAATGAAACAATAAATATTTTTTCTCGAACACAAGTTGGTGTAGTAAATATTTATAAATAAAAAAAATTATAAAAGAAAATATATACAACATGCGGAAGAAAATAAAGAGTAAATAGACTAATCATTGATAATTCGAATTTGATACTAAGTGTAATTATTAGTATCTTATGTACATTCTCTAATAACAACTATAGGATCAGAATATGTATGTAGATTTTCATTTTTAGGAGGATGGGGTGAATTGTAAGTTTAATTTTTTTTCTAACCTTAAGAAAATCATTGTTTAACAAATTTTAAAAAAAAATTGATCAACTATACCATCTTTTTATATGGTTAGAAAAAATAACCTTATGTTTAATAAGAATTGACATGAAATTAGTACACAAGTATACATAAAAAAATTTTTCTTTAAAACCAATAGAATATTATATCAATGTTATAACAAAATAGAAAGTATAAGAAACAAATTCTTAATGTTTCAAAATGCATCCTAATTTAAAGTACTTATAAAAGAGTAAAAGTCTTTTAACCCAAAGATCAGGGTATCCAAACAACTTGGAAAAGGGTTCCTTGATTTATACATTCAATCAATTATATCACACCCACACTAGGGTAGGCCCTCAATACAATGATCAGTATCTGTCTTTTTATCCCCACAATCTATCAATGTGTGAGGTGATCAAAACCTTTGTTTTCTTATACTCAGAAACCCTCAATATGTAAGGTGATTTTAACATTTATATTCTTTTAGTTGGTGTCCCTTGATTCTATGAAGTATCAATATGAATTTCACAAGGAAAAAATAATGATTATTGAAGATTTATGTATGTGGAACAAGATTTTTACAACATAAAGTCTTCATGGATTTCGCACGAAGTAATTTTTGTAGAGCTCATTCAGAGTATCAATTCAATCAAATTTTCATAGCTATGAATACATTCAAATGATTGGGTATTTATAGGTGACATCTCCAATGGTTAAATTTTGAAAAATAGACATTTTGTTTGAAATTTTAGAAGGACCCGTATAGCGGGAACTTACAATGGTCATACAATATAAAATAGACAAAATCATATAGTATAAAAAAATATCTTGAGAAAGATTAAGTATATATAAATCCGATCATATGACAATCTTATGTTAAAGAAAAAATATTATCAATAATAATGTTATAAAATCATTACATTTAAGAATTATAGTAACTTTAAGAAGGTTATAAATTCCTTACATTAAGATAATATAGTAACTTTATGAATGTTATAAATGAATTACATTAATGAAATATAGTAAAATTAAGTGTTTTATAAAATTTTATTAAAAAAATTATAAATATTTAAGAAAGATATAATATTGGATCTGGAAAAAACAAAGAATCAGAATAGAGATATTAAAAATTAGATTAAAAATATTAGATGACTTGGAATAAATAATCCTTCAATTGGGATCAAATTTTGGAATGAATTAGAATTTTAGAAACTATTAATCAAAATAAATATTTTTTAAAGATTCTATTTTAGAAAATCTAAATTGGATTCAAAAAACTGAGAGAATCAAAATCCCAATTCTAGATGATTCAGAATTATGGAAGCGAGTCAGATTAAATATTCTATGTGATTCACAGTTGAGAAAGTGATGTATTCTAGGGTTTATTAAGAATATCATTTATTTTAGAAAACATTATTTCTAATTAAAAATAATGTTATACTTTTCTATAAAAAATTTAAAGAATAGGAATATTAATTTTATTATAGATAGAAATAATTTTAAATGATATGCATATAAATTTTCCTAATTTTTTTTAAGACAATATGTTTTTGGTTACCTAAACAAAAACGAATGAGAAAATTCATAAGGAAACTTTTTACTCAACAAAGACTTCTAGAAAACCCACATAAATAAGGATATTATGAAGAAATCCATATATTCTTAACAGCAAGAACGCCATGAATACAGGCTCCTAGAAATTACTTCTAAGAACAAACCATGGATTTGGAGGGGTGTTTCTTGGCTTCCAAAAACACAACTACAGAGGAATTAATTTGAAGCATTTTAATAACCAAAAAAATGTTTTAACATACCCTATAAGGACATGGGTGTTTCGATAAAAAGGGATTATGATGTAGATTCTTGATTTTTCCCCATGTATCGAAAGGTGTTTTTTAGAAGAATAAAGTGGTAGAACCCATTTGGAATGGGATTTAGTAATGACACTCTTAACTGGATAAAGGAGAGCACAAAAAGACTGGACTAAATCATCTGACTGAGAATAGTTGATGGTGGATCCAATAAAACATTAAATCTATTGGAAAGATAAATTGTAAAGCCTCCTAAGAGGATATGATATATAAACATGGGAAACATTATGTGAGGTGAGGAGAAATAAATCAAATTGCCTTAGTTAATCTCCTTACCTGGATTCTAATAAGCTACATAAGAATGAACCTCTGAACAATCATAAATAATGACTATCCTATAAAACAAAATATCATGATATGTAACATCCTATAGATCTAGAGAAATTTGAGGATGAAGAAGAAATTTTTTATAATGGGAATACCACTCAAGGATAAAATAAGAGTTTCCTCCATCATCTACTATCATGCCCATGTTCACTAGAGACTAGACTTGTTGAAAAACATAAAAATTAACTGAAGACTGGAGTTATACATCCTTTCTAGCGTCACCTTGCACACCTAATTCAACATCAACTATGCCATGCTGATTAACAAACAATTTCACTGAAGATGGAACACTGTCAGAGCCAAACTATGGCTGAGGAGCTTCATACTGAAAAAACCAAGACATCAAGGTGAAGGAAATGGGATGTATCATGGATATACAATTTCCCACATGATGAAGTATGCGAGATAAAGGTGAATTAGATAGATCTAATTCCATGCAAACACAATCCACAGAAGAATCTTAAAGGCAGATGGTGTTATCATTTGGGTAGAGAAAAATCCAATAGCAACCCCAATTACATGAAGAAAAACCGGGTTGTCAAAATAAAGAGGTAGACCCTGGAGTCTCTCCCAAACTAAAACCAGAGGTGGATCACATCCAAAATGACCTTCCATTATCCAATAGAAATGAAATAAACACAATATTCCCAATAAATGGTCAATGAATGACTGTGCCACAACAAAATTCTCAATATAAGAGACGACCACCTAAAAGGCATCAGAATTTAGAAATAACACCCTATTTAGAGTATCATGACTCCAGAAGGATATGATGTTTTGGAAGAAATAAAAAATATGGGTTTTCGAGACTAAATGATCCACCAACATCTACTAAAGAAAATAATATTCCTTCTTAAATATATCACCTGGGAATATAATCAATGGGATACACTCCAATAGGATAGAACTAAAAGAAACCATCCCAATTTCAGGTAAAATTAGAAAAAGTGCTATATTAGAAGTTAGATGATGAAGAAAAATATCCTTGAATTGGGTTCTGTCCTAAATAGTTCATTCTGAAAACCTAAAAGTTGATATGTCAAAGATGGAAGAGATGATTTTCACCACACTTGGGATAAAAAGGGATCAGAGACACCACTGATGTTAGAGAGGGATATAGTTTGGTTGTAAAATATGGAAGAGAAATAATGGTAATAAAATTTCAAAATTTGGGGGCACATGTAATGCTTTCACCTTAGATATTGAAAGATCCATTTTACATTTTCATAGTTAGAATTAAGACTATGTATATTTACATTATGTTTCACTGAATAAGGAAGAATATATATCTTGTTAACTTGTTTTAGAAAGAATAAAATGATCAATTTTTTATGATCAAGATGTCATTGAGGATATAATAATATTTCAAAAATAATTTTTAATTATCGATAGCGAGCATTGGATTTTTGTTGATGTAGATTGATTATTTTTAAAGTATTAATTGGATTGGACCTTAGAAACATGCTATGCAAGGGAAATTTGTACCATAATATGTTGTTCCGGTAAATAATGTTGATGAAATTAGAGATTCAGTTCTTTATTAAGAATAATCATAGATGTATATTATAGTTCATGATGTATTTCACATCACTCAAAAATGAATCTACAAACAAAAACCTATGTCATGTTATTCCCTTAGATTTTTTGGATTTCAAACTTTATCGAACCTTGTTAGAATGTCTAGTGAGATTTTTAAATTTGAAGTATAAGATATTTAGAGGATGGGGTATTCCTTTTATGAGGGTATTATGATATAATGGGTTGACTCATGAATATACTTTGGAGAGAGAGGGACGAATATGAAATAATGGATAATTTATTCATTGAGAATAGAGACTAATGAATTCATGAGAATGAAAATTCCTCTGGTTGGGAAGATTTTGAGCCCTTTTACTATTTAAATTCACTTCCCTTCATGTTTGGGTGGGTTTTAGGACTAAATTTTTATTTTTTCCATGATGTTGAGAAAGTGTATATGATTAGTTGATGTGTTACCAAATCATGTTGGAAAACTATAAGTGTAAAATTATGTTAGATATACACACAAGAGTTTACACATAAAAGAACATCTCTCATATTTCCTATGTTGTTTTCTAGCACATTTTAACTCATTTCCTCCTACGTATGTTCTTATGACTCATTTTCCTCATTTTTTTCCTTCCCCCCCTTTTGATATTTTTTATCCTTACCCAGTCTATCTTCATTTTACGTACATGGTTATGGGTATCTTGCATCAACCACTATAATATTCCTTTTCTAATAATTTGTTCATAAAAAGACATCAATTTTTCATTTCATACTAGTCTTCTTGAGGTGTTTTATCTAGTGGTCTCTTGAGGATTTTTTTGGGATATTTCCAACCTGAATAGGCACTAGTCTGTCTCTTAGTATTGATAATTTCCATACCCATTGAAGTTATGATCATATATGGTTTTCCATAATTCAAATTCTAAATCAAGGATAATTTTTTGTTCATACCAAGGTGTGGTTTTAGTATTTTTAGTGTGTAGGTTTCTACTAATTTTAGGGTTATAAAATGGTGTGGTTGTTATTTATAACAACGCTTTTTACTTTACATGTTTCCTTTTTTTCTCGTGGTCCATCCATTGATTTCACATGGGATCACATAGTTATCTACTACCTTATTTTTACAATGATGCTTCTTTAGCTAGGTTAGGATATTATAGCATTTAAGGTAATAAATTTTCTATTTATTTTCTTATTCTCATGGATTGATGTAGAACACCGTTGTGGTAAAATTATATGGTAGATTTATCACTATGAGATAGTGAATTTGGGATGGAGGAATGTGGATGATGCTTATATGGATAAAAATAATTGATTATTAGTGAAGACATTATTTGATAAAATCATTGCCCTATGTTTGAAAAGTCATCACTCTATTGTCTTTTCCAGTATTTTAGGGGTTTAAATTACAAGTATAGTAGTGTTCATGATTAATATTGGGTTTATTGGTTTTTTTATTTAATATTTGATGAGTTTCGATTAATTGATTTCAGTTTTCTGATCGGTTTGGTTATTTAATTAATATAATTGTATTTTCCATCAAGGAGGAGTTCATTCTAGAAATGGTGAGGAGACTGATGATGATGGTAGTTGTCAACATGGTGATGGAGAATAGTTCTCCTAGGGATTGAGTTTCATTGGGATTATAGTTCATACATAATGTTTTATGTCTGTAAATGTTTCTACATATGACTCCCACTATAACACCCCTACAAAAGTGAGGTTTTGCAGACTAAATGTTACTACCCATGTCAAAATGATTCACCTTTAATTTCGACATCCTACCTAATTTTAACTCTATAGTTACGAATGTCTTTTCATGGAGTATTTTTAGGATCAGTGACCTACTAGTGTAGACACCCAAAGCCTGACGTAAATGGAAATTACATTACTTTTGCGGAATACTTAGTACATAACAAAAACAGACACACAAGGACCGTAAAAGTTTAGTGTCTTTGGAAACTCGGAATAAAATCTTCAAATCGTGGTGAAAGATCTTCAACATCTCCCATAAAGATATTCAACTTTTTGTTTCCTTACCTGAAACCATTCTTTTAATCCTGGGGGAAAATAAAACATAAAACGGGTGAGCTCAAATGCTCAGTAAGGGTGAGCATGGATAAAATAAAACATACCATATACATTTAATCTTAAAAACATGAACATAATGTTTAAGAATCAAAATCCCGAGCAACGACATAAAATATAGAAGTACATAAGGAATAGATCATAACGGAACATAAATAATGATAAAATAGCATGGTAATAAAACATGTAATTGTGGCATCCATTAATAACATGTAATGATTTCCATAGTAGCCAAGGCATTGCTTCCAAGACCATCTCAATGGACAAAGTCCCTTTCTGAATCGAGTTCACTCCTCATTCCAATCCTGTAATACAAAACCGTATTAACTTACAATTCCATCCATGTCTATCTCATGAGATATAAATCTTTACCCAATTCGTTGGAGGGAGATATAGGTCCCACCCATCTCATAATGAAATCATTCTTACTTGTACCACAAAATAAACTTAAAACATTCATCATAACCCAAAGAATGAAATGGGTTTCATAAACTGCATCCCATCATTTCATAATCCATAAAAACAAATGGACATTTCATCATAAGAAAAGTGAACCTTGTAAATCATAGAGACATTAAACTTGAAACATACACATATGAAATAATGTCATCTTAGATAAAAACGTGTTTTAATAAAACAGTTGAAATTAATTCTTGAGGAAAATATCATTTCTTCTTCAAAATCAATTTCTTTTCACAAAACATCATGTAATTTTAAAAGAAAAATATTTTGTTGAAAATAGTCATGAAATATTTTGGAGGAAGCTTCATGAAAATAAGGCTTTATAGAACTGTAAAAATCTGTTCGTGCCGTATAAGTTAAAAAAACATTCTTATCGTACTTTTGCCAGAAAAGTTAAAAAGTAACTCATAAAAGAAATATATCATACATACCATGTATTAAAAGTCAAAATGGGTAAAAAGTACATTAAACAAACATGAAACAATTTTTAGGAATCATGGACATGGATGATAGCAATAACCCCAGTAAATACTTACGAATAAGCAATCTCGGATAAAAATGAGATTTGCAAAATTATCCCTTACCTTGGGTCCGATATGCTTCGTATGGATCCTAACCTCATTTATAATGATTTAAATAATGTCATTGACTTATTACAGAATATATTCATTGTTACTATATCATATATGGTTCACTTATGACTTCATATTACCCGTTCTTTTGTAAATTCATGTTAAAGTAGCGTTTTGGGTAAAATCGTTTCATTTTTCATTCGTGTTTTAACTTGTAATTATTCATATGATTACTTAGATCATGATTAATTAAATCCAGAATGTAAAACATGATTTATATATAATATATATTCAGTATATACATATATATAATGGATCGATAAATGGAAAAAAATACAAAGTTCATGGAGACGGTAGGCCGTACGTACGTATGAACGCTATTTTCGTTTCCTTATTGTATTGAATGGAATTAAGTAGATGACATAAATATATATATACATAAATAAAGTAGAATTATTATGTAATATATTTCATGATAACTTATTATATATACTTTATAATCATTCTTGAATGGTTAATCGTGGAAAATGAATCTCATCGCATTCGTGGATACGGTAGTCCGTACGTACGCACGAGCGATGATATCATTACCATGATCATGGAATTGTATTGGAGTGTATGTATACTATTTCAGAATCAACATAACTTTAAAATAATCATATATAGTCATTATTTTCACCATTATACCCATCCATGTAAAGTGGTGGGGGAAAATAGATTACACCGCGGCATGGAGACGGTATTCCGTGCGTATGCATGCGCGGTGATTTCGTTTTATGTAGTATGGATAGATGGTTAAATAGGTTTGTTTCATAAATATAATAACATATCAGTATATGAGTGATAATTATGTTATTAATTCATAATGAAACTACTAAATAAGAAGAAGTGGAAGAAGAAATAAAGCTGAAAGAATCGGTAACGGACATTACCTCTTCTTTGAAGCGCCTATTTGACACCTCTTCTAAGGGCACTAAAATTGGTCTTTAAAGAAGACTAGGACATCTAGGATGTTTCAAGGGAAGTGGAGAAGAAAATTTTTCAGGGGTTGGACGAGCATTAAGGCTCAAAATGGTGTTAGGAAGAGAGGAAGGAGGTGCTCGTTTATAAGGGAGGAGAGGGGCATCTTTGGAAAAACTAAAAATATTATATTATTATAATGTCATATTCAGTTTTTAATAGCTCAAAATTGATTTATTTAGGAGATAAGGTGGGGATGTGTCGAAATCCTCTCATCCAATAGAATTTAGACAAGTTTTGGTTTGTATTTTAACCTTATCATTTAGATTTAACTTTAAGTTAGATAATTTAACTTTTACCGTGTCTTCTTGTTTTCTTACACTATAAGGTTAATAAACTTACTATAACAAGCCAAAAGAACCCCAAGTTGTTTATTATTAATATAGATAACATTATATAAGTAATTTGGCCGGAACATAGATTTTTAGGAATAAAATAACAATTAATAATATAATATTTTCTTTACAAACTATTTTATGTCAATTTTTAAACTGTTTGGTAATTCTTTTTTGTGAAAATCATAATAGAATGATTAGTTCGAAAAATTTAAATTAAAGCAATACTAACATGTCATAATAACCTATATAATTAGTGTAATTCATAAAAAGTCTCAGATTACATTTATTTGGATATTTATAACATCAATTATGTCAATATTTCATTAATAAGATAATTATTGCATCATCTTTTTGTCATAAATAAAATAAATTATTTATTGTATAAAAATTATAAATAAAATACCATTATGTAGGAAATAGATTTATATTTCTAATTAATATTTATAGTCGAATTTATCTTATGTATAACCCTATATTAAAAATGAGTTACTTATTAAACATTGAGTTTAACTATTTTAACCCTTCTTTAAATAAATTAATATTAAATGTCCTAATCTAATCCAAGTGGGCCTAAATGGTAATATTTTATTCCTAAGGTTTTTTTGGTTGAATCACACTTATCCAATAGAATTAGGACATGTGTTAGGGTAATAATAATATCATTTTTACCCTTAATTATCCTATTTACTTTTAACCATGGTAAATAAAAGTAAAAAGATACTAGTCACCAAAAACTATTTTCATCTCATTGAACCACATTTTAGTCCTTGATATTAACCGTGTCTCTCAGATTTTCGAAATTACACTCATAGAAGCGGTAAAATTATGTTTTATGAAAAATTCAATTTTTTAACTACCACTTAGTGGTTTCACTATTCATAAAAAAATGAATGTTTCCAGAAAAATACCAAAAATTAGGCCTAAGCTATATTTGATATTATGGATTCAAAAAGGATGTCTATTTTACCAAATTCAAAACATATCAGTTCCATTAATTAATTTAAAAATTAATTCTCGTCCTCAAAACAAATAGCGTGTTTTTATGAGATAATAACTATCAAAAGATTAACAATTGTTTATGTCAGGTTTTAATGTGAAATTAAATCCAATGAAAAACATTGTATTAAATGGTAAAAATATATTCTAAATATACTTTAAAACAACTCAAATTAATAATTTATCACTATTAATTATTTTTATTAAACAAGTTTTTTTTAATTAAAATTTAATAATTTTCACTATTCATCAGAATATGAAAGTTATCCGAAAAGCACCAAAATTTCACCCTAAGCTAATTTCGATATTCCGATTCCCAAAAATGAAGTCCATTTTGAAATATAAAATTTATAAAATTTGAAAAAGTGGCTATTACTATTCATAATGGCTAGTTAATAATAATATTATAATAATATATCGTTTGGTGAAACACGGTATTGCTTACTACACACGCTATCATGGAAGGTCGTGATTGCGTGTAATGCAAGCCAAATCAGGGATGCATGTAGTGAAAGATCCTTTTGGTGTAGCGTACAACACAAGACATCAATAAAATTAAAAAAAAATATTTTTCAAAACATCTCGGGGTGTTACATTCTACCCCCCTTAAAATGAATTTCTCCCTCGAAATTCGTCGGGGTTATACATGGTTTACTACTCAAAAGTTTCTTTATTAGAAACCCACATCGTAAAAAGGAATACCAAAACATGGATTTAAAAACTAAAGTATGAAACATAATGGTTTCCCAAATTAACTAATCATTGGGTTTCTACATAGGAAAACATAGGTGAAAATATGGATATGGAAGAGAAATCTAACTGTCATGTTCTGATGGAGAGTGGTAGAGAACATGGCTATGAAAAAGACAAAAATCACAAACCCATAAATTTTTTATTATCTAGGGTACCATATGATTCATCAGATATAAGGGTACTAGGACATCATTTTTGGTTTTCAAGATCATTTCCCTAAAGTTGAAGAATTTGAATTAGAATAAATACTTACTTTATTTTGGTACAATCTCAATGTTGTTCATGCCTTGAACAATTTCCACATCATATCTTAAGGAAATAAAGTTGAATTGGTTATTCGTTAAGTTATATCAGATCATGTGAGAGAATGATAGGTCATTCCATCTCTCTTAAACAAAATGTTAGCAAAATTTATTAAATATACATAAGTCGATCTATAGTGAGATTAATCATATATGGTTCCTACAATGGACTTATACTTCATATATCATAGTGCTTAATATAATAAAACTAGTTTCTACTAAACAGAGACTTCCTGTAGGCTAGTGGTAGGCGATAAATGCTAGTCGCACTTCGGTTGTGGGTTCGATTCCCACAGCCTTGTCCGACGTGATGGGCTGTCGTCCATCCTGCAGGTTTTCCTTTTTTTAAAACTACATTACTATAACATCCCATCAATAATATCGAAAAAAGTTCTATCTTTAAATAATACTATCTTTTTTTAAACATAATCAATTCCAATCTTTATTTAAAATACTTCGGTCCAAGATCATAATATAAATAAAATTATTACATGAAATTTCATCAACCAACCATCATTTATCCCTCATTATCTTGTTGGTCACATTACAATCATGTGAATTCCTTAATAATGTATTCTCTTGAAAAATTAATACACATTGAACCTTAGTGAAAACATGAGTGCTGTCAAAAGTTAACTCTTTCCACATACCAAAATCCAAAAATTCTATATACTCAAACCATTATATACCCTTCTCCTTATATCAGTCATGAGATCATGAATACTGTCAAACATTTCATTTTCTCCTTATCCATTCATCATACGCATATCATCTTCTTTCCAAAAATATCTCAATAAATTTACATGGATACCGGTATAATAAAATTATTGAAAACCATAACAGGCCAATACATAAATATTCCAATATTCCACGATTCAATATAAAACATTATTTTGGAATCCCATTACATAAACACTTAATCATTCCACCACATCGTTGTTATATTCAACATCGCCAATAGTGATCGCATGTGACTTCCCTTTGTCATTTGCCTTAAGTGGTCGCTCATGTCGATCATCACTAACCCTTGGATTAGGGAATTTATTACCATAATGCCTCATTTCTGTTCACTTGAATCATTGATGTGTTGGTGGTGCATTGTCTGCAGTCTTTTCATTATTCACATCATTAGCAACCATTTTTCCATTACTTCGACACTCAGCTTCTCTATGACCTTCTTTTCCACACTTAAAACATTTTCTAGTCCCTTTAAGACAATCTCCACCATGCTTCTTTCCACACTTTGAGCATAAGGAAACATTCATCTTCTTTTCACCATTATTCTGAGATTTCTCCTTAAACTCCATCCTTCGTTTCTTGTCAAACCCATGAGATGGATACGTAACACCAACTTCCATTTATACCTCGATAGCACAATGCACAATTTCTTTATAGCTACTGAACTCTCTTATACCTAATTCCCTTCAATGATTTGGTTTTAAACCACTGAAGAATCGATCAACTTTACTTTCAGGTTGGATGACAAAGCCAGACGCATACCTTGCAAGCCTTTTAAAATTCCTTTCGTATATACCAATAGATTCATCATCCTTTTTCTTTAGTTCAAGAAACTCCTTCTCTATCATTGTACGAAGAACATGAGGGATGTACTTATTGAAAAATAAGTTCTTGAACTCATCCCATTCCATGGACTCAATTTCATCTCTTGGACTCGTATTCTTGATAAAATTCCACCATTGATCAGCTTCACCTTCCAAATGATATACTACAACGATGACTTTATCATGTTCAGAACATTGAAGAACTGAAAATATCTTTTCATGGGTTCAGATCCATTGTTCAGCAACAAGTGGATCGGAAGACCCACTGAAAGAAGGTGGACGATGCCTCATGAAGGACTCAATAGAATATTGTTCCCTTATCATCTCATTTGGAAGTATAGAATGGTTCATATCTTGTGTAAGTATAGCAATAAGATTTTGCACTCATTCTCCCATAACAATGGTTTGTTCAGGAGGGCAGTCATTGCATTGTCCATTACATTGATCAACACGGTTCCTTCGGGTTCTAGCCATCATCTAAAACCCAAAAATAATAGTGTGAGAGGCAAAAATCATGCTAGGGAAAACAACATAATAAAGGGGGAGTACCTTCAATATCTAACATCTTAGGGTTAATTCTAAGAACATTAGCGCAATTCTAGGACTATAACCTATACTTATACGTAACCTTAGGGACATCACAAGACATACCTTAGAAATATCTCTAGGGATCTCACTAAAGTTTTGCATCCTAGTTTCCAAATGTTGACTAAACCTTTCCTCTGATACCAACTGTAGAGACCCGAAGCCTGACGTACATGGAAATTACATTACTTTTGCGGAATACTTAGTACATAACAAAAAAAGACACACAAGGACTGTAAAAGTTTAGTGTCTTTGGAAACTCAGAATATAATCTTCTAATCGTGGTGAAAGATCTTCAACATCTCCCATAAAGATCTTCCACTTTTTGTTTCCTTACCTAAAACCTTTCTTTTAATCCTGATGGAAAATAAAACATAAAAAGGGTGAGCTCAAATGCTCAGTAAGGGTGAGCATGGATAAAATAAAATATACCATATTCATTTGAACTTACAAACATTAACATAATGTTTAAGCATCAAAATCATGAGCAATGACATAAAACATGGAAGTACATAAGGAATATATCATAATGGAACATAATTCATGATAAAATAGCATGGGAATAAAAAATGTAATTGTGTCATCCATTAAGCACATGTAATGATTTCCATAGTAGCCAAGGCATTGCTGCAAATACCATCTCAGTGGACAAAGTCCCTTTCTGAATGAAGTTCACTCCTCGTTCCAGTCCTATAATACTGAACCAGATTAACTTACCATTCCAGACATGTCTATCTCATGAGATATAAATCTTTACCCAATGCATTGGAGGGAGATATAGGTACCACCCATCTAATAATGAAATCATTATTACTTGTTCCACAAAATAAACTTAAAACATTCATCATAACCCAATGAATAAAATGGGTTTCATAAACATCATCCCATCATTTCATAATCCATACAAAACAAATGGACATTTAATTATAAGAAAAGTGAACCATGTAAATCATAGAGACATTAAAATTGAAACATACACATATGAAATAATGTCATCTTAGATGAAAAATGGTTTTCATAAAAAAGTTGAAATGAATTCTTGAAGAAAATATCCTTTATTCTTTAAAATCAATTTCTTTTCACAAAACGTCATGCAATTTTAAAAGAAAAAATATTTTCTTGAAAATAGTCATGAAATCTTTTGGAGGAAGCTTCATGAAAATAATGATTTATAAAACTGTAAAAATCCGTTCGTGCCGTATAAGTTAAAAAAACATTATTCTTGTAATTTTGCCGGAAAAGTCAAAAAGTACCTCATAAAATAAATATTTCATACATACCATGTATTAAAAGTCAAAAATGTGTAAAATGGAAATTAAACATACATGAAACCATTTTTTGGAAACATGTTCATGGATGATAGTAATAACCCCAGTAAATATTTATGAATAATAAATCTCGGATAAAAATGAGATTTGCAAAATTTATCCCTTACCTCGTGTCCGATATGCTTCGTATGGATCCTAAAATCCTGTACAATGATTTAAATAATGTCATTGACTTATTACAGAATCATATTCATTGTTATTATATCATATATGGTTCACTTATGACTTTATATTACCCGTTCTTTTGTAAATTCACATTAAAGTGGCGTTTTGGGTAAAATCGTTTCATTTGTCGTTCGTGTTTTAACTTGTAATTATTCATATGATTACATAGATCATGATTACTTACATCCATAATGTAAAACATGATTTATATATAATATATATTTATAATATACATATATATAATGGATCGATAAATGGAATGAAATACACCGTTTATGGAGATGGTAGGTCGTACGTACGCATGAATGCTATTTTCGTTTCCTTATTGTATTGAATGGAATTAAGTAGATGACATAAATATATGTATACATAGATCCATTAGCATTATTATGTAATATATTTCATGATTAATTATTATATATACTTTATAATCATTCTTTAATTGTTAATCATGGAAAATGAATCTCATCGCGTTCGTGGAGACGGTAGTCCGTACGTACGCACAAGCGATGATATCATTCCCATGATCATGGAATTGTATTTTAGTGTAAGTATACTATTTCAGAATCAATATCACTTTACAATAATCATATAAAGTAATTATTTACACCATTATACCCATCCATGTAAGTTGGTGGTGGAAAATAGATTACACCACGGCATGGAGACGGTATTCCGTAAGTACGCACGCGCGGTGATTTCA
Source organism: Viscum album (assembly GCA_963277665.1). NCBI lineage: Eukaryota > Viridiplantae > Streptophyta > Magnoliopsida > Santalales > Viscaceae > Viscum > Viscum album. Next base: position 511,282,026 of record OY728119.1, read on the forward strand.
TTTTCCATAGGATGGATAGATGGTGAAATAAGTTTGTTTCATACATATAATAACATATCAGTATATGAGTGATACGGATGTTTTTACTTCATAATAAAACAACTAAATAATAAGAATTGGAAGAAGAAATAAATCTAAAAGAATCGGTAACAGACATTACCTCTTCTTTGAAGTGCCTCTTTGAGACCTCCTCTAAGGGCACTAAAATTGGTCTTTTCAGAAGACCAGGACCTCTAGAATGTTTCTAGGGAAGTGGAGAAGATAATTTTTCAGGGGTCGGCCGATCTTGAAGGATAAAAGTGGTGTGAGGAAGAGAAGAAGGAGGTGCTCTTTTATAAAGGAGGAGAGGGGCACCTTTTGAAAAACTAAAAATATTGTTTTATTATAAAGTCATATTCGGTTTTTAATTGCTCCAAATTGATTCCTTTCGAAGATAAGGTGTGTATTTGTCGAAATATTTTCATCCAATATAATTTATACAAGTTTATGTTTTTATTTTAACCTTATCATTTAGATTTAACATTAAGTTAGATAATTTAACTTTTATCGTGTCTTCTTGTTTTCTTACACTATAAGGTTAATAAACTTACTATAACAAGCCAAACGAACCCCAAGTTATTTATTATTAATATAAATAACATTATCTAAGTCATTTTACCGAAACATAGATTTTTAGGAATAAAATAACAATTAATAATATAATATTTTCTTTAAAAACTATTTTATGTCAATTTTGACACTATTTGATAATTTATTTTTGGGAAAGTCATAACAGAATTATTAGTTCAAAATAAGTTAACTAAATCAATACTAACATGTCATAATAAACTATAAAATTAGTATAATTCATAAAAAGTCTCAAATTACATTTATTTGGGTATTTAAAACATCCATTATGTCAATATTTCATTAATAAGATATTTATTGCATCATATTTGTGTCATAAATAAATTAAATTATTTAATGTCTAAAAATTATAAATAAACTACAATTATTTAGGAAATAGTTTTAGCTTTCTAATAAATATTTAAACTCGGATTTATCTTATTTATAACCCTGTATTAAAAATTATTTACTTATTAAACATTGATTTTAACTATTTTAACCCTTCTTTAAATAAATTAATATTAAATGTTCTAATCTAATCCAAGTGGGCCTAAATGGTCATATTTTATTACTAAGGTTGTTTTTGGTTGAATTACACTTATCCAATATAATTAGGACATCCGTTAGGATAATAATAATATCATTTTTACCCTTAATTATCCTATTTACTTTTAACCGTGGTAAATAAAACTAAAAAGTTTCTATTCACCAAATAATAATTTCATCTCATTGAACCACATATTAGTACTTGATATTAACTTTGTCTCATGGATTTTCGTAATTCCACTCACAGAAGTGGTAAAATTAAGATTTATGAAAAATTCAATTTTTTAACTTCCACTTAGTGGTTTCACTATTCATCCAAATAATGAATGTTTCCAGAAAAATACTAAAAATTAGGCCGAAGCTATATTTGATATTATGAATTAAAAAATGATGTCTATTTTACAAAATTAAAAACATATCAGTTTAATTAATTAATTTAAAAATTAATTCTCGTCGTCAAAACAAATAGCGTGTTTTTAAGAGATAATAACTATCAAAAGATTGACACTTGTTTATGTCTGGTTTAAATGTGAAATTAAATACAATGAACAGAATTGTTTTAAATGGTAAAAATATATTCTAAATATACTTTAAAACCACTCAAATTTATAATTTATCAATATTAATTATTTCGATTAAAAAAGTTGTTTTTAATTTAAATTTAGTAATTTTCACTATTCATCAGAATATGAAAGTTATCCGAAAAGTACCAAAATGTCACTCTAAGAAAATTTCGATATTCTGAATCCAAAAATTAAGTCTATTTTGAAAGATAAAATGTATAAAATTTCAAAAAGTGGGGATTACTATTCATAACGGCTAGTTCATAATAATATTATAAAAATATCTCGTTTAGTGAAACTCGGTATTGCTTACTACACACGCTATCGTGGAAGGTTATGATTGCGTGTAACGTAAGCCAAGTCAGGGATGCGTGTAGTGCAAGCTTCTTTTGGTGTAGCATAAAACACAAGACATCAATAAAATTAAAAATCATATTTTTCATAACATCCCGGGGTGTTACAACTAGTAAATTTATCAAGGTATTTGGGAGTGAGTAAAAACACACTAAATGAATAGGTGTTGGCCTATAAGGATTCTCATTATTATGTTAAGTGTCTCTGGTGGGTAATAGTCTGTAATGTGTTAGAAGGGAACAAAGGTATTATTGGAGACCCATGGGGTTTTTTAACCTAGTTCATGGTCTACAGAGGCTGGTTCATGAAAAATTGTTTTAGGGCCAATGCCTAGTATGAAGTGAAGTGACACAACCTATGTTTGAGGTACGGGGTCCTTGATGAGGATGTTGTGTTTTAAAGAGTTAAATAATGTAACACCTATGAAAATGTGATTATTATTATACTAAATGTTACTAAACATTTCAAAAAGGTGAAACATTTTTTTTTATCCTACCTAATTATAACTTCATAGTTAAGAGAGTCTTTCTATAGAGTAGTTTAAAATTGGTTTACCGCATAAGACGTTTCTCAAGTTGTATGTGAGTGAAGACAAAGCACACACAAAAACGTCAGTTGTCCTATGGGGAAAATCATTATTTTGATTTGTGACCCCAATGGGTAATAGTATAGTGTGTTATAGCAATGAATCAAAGGTATTATAAGAGGATATGGGTTTATTTGACATATTTTATGTCATTAGGAGGCCGGGTCAATATAACCACTACGCAGATCATTTTTAAATTATAAATTAGAAATTATTTTGAGTTTTTGACATTTGAGTTTGTTAAATTTAAAATAAACTATTAGATTTTTTTATATTTTAAGTAGATTCCCACATATCATATTGTTTCTTATATAAAATGAATAAAAATTAGTAATAGACAAAGATACATCTACAGCTATACATACAATCACCTAGATCGTGCGACCAGACCATGCTTTTCCGGAATGAATTACAAAATTTTACATTTAAAAGATCAATTATCCTATTAAATACCTCAATAGTATCAAACATTTAATTTGAAAAAAACTAGGTTCTTGGGGGTGATATTGTAGATTCTCTACCAAAAAAATGTGATTCTTTATAGGATTGTCAGATTGACATGAAAGCAGAAGAAATATTTAAGTGATATATTTGGTTAAAAAATATATCTATTTATAATTTTTTAAATATAGATAAATATATATGTTTAGATATGATATATAGTGATGGAATTTTATATATAAAATCATATATTAAATAGTCATGGGTTCATCTCATTAATTCTAGGATTTTACACATCATATAAATATCAATGATGAATGATTGTTAGTCTTCTTGTAATCATTATATAAGGAATAAAGAACCAATTAGTTTTGCTATTTGATTTTTATTCATTATTTTGTGATTAATTTGATATTAATACCCTTTCAATACTTTAATTTTTATTAAATAATTTTTTTTTGAATTTTACAAATAAAAATTTCTATTTCCTAGATGTGAACCCTCAATTTATTGATTCTATAAAAAAACCCATGGGAGTTGTGTTAAATTGGTGTTTTTTATAAATATGTGAATTTTCATATCTTATATTGGTGGAATATAATATATTTTATATGAAATTTACTTTATTAATTTTTTTATTTTGAATAATAATTTTTAAAATTAAATAAAACTATGTAAGGGAAATGAGGAGGAGGTAATTGGAATTATTGTAATTGTCAGGTAATTATGTTTAATTGGAATTTCCTCTATTTTTTATATGTGGGTAGATGAATTATTTTAGTAAAAAAAATTTATGATGATAAATAGTGGATGTATGTAATATTTATAGACAGATAATTATGTTATATGTTTTATATTTCTCATGTCTAGAAAAAATTGTTATTGATAAAAATGGATTGTAGTTTGGGACGAAACAATAAGTGATACCCTTATTTTTGGGAGAACAATAGAATATATATTTTTCATGTGGAGACATTTTTTTATATCAATTTTTTGATAAAGTATATTATTTTGAAATATGATTAATTTTTTAATGGAATTGATTACATAGTTGGGAATGAATCTATCACGAGAAGGCCTAAGTATCATATAGGGATATCTGGCTATGTATTCTCACAAGAAACTGTATATACACACTTAATTGTGTTTTTATGTATTGTTTATATTACCAAAAAATAGAGTGTTAAAATGTTCATCGGTGATAGATCATAGAAGTTGTATTCATGTTAGACGTTAATGTTTTTGGGAACATGTTGTGGGAGGTGCTAAACATTCTTGGATGAATTGATATTATTTCATAGTTAGTCATTACATGTTGGATAGGATGTGTTTTATTTACAATATATTGAGTCCATAAGTTTTGTTATGGCTTCTCTATACCATTATGTTTGGAAAATCACAAACACATTCTCTTAAATAAAATTATCATTCTCTATGGAAAATTCTATTAAGGAAAATTTTCCTTGTCTAGTAATAATTTTATCTTTACCTGGGGTTTTCTATGTTTTATCTAGTATTTTTTTAAAGAAATTCTAATAATATTTTTCTAAAGTCAAAAAATGGGATCCATAACTATCTTAGAATCGTAATGTTCTTTAGAAACTAATGCCCATAGAATTGTCACTCATATTTCTTCTAAAATCAGACTCTAATTTCTACTAAAACCAAACATGGATTTCTTCTCAAATGAGAGTTCGATTTATTCTAAAATCAGACATTGATTTACTTTGAAACCTATCTTTAATTTGTTCAAAAATGATATTTCGATTTAAATCTGAAATTAAAATTCCATTTCTTCTAAAATCATACTCTGATTTCTTCAGAAATCAGTCAATAATTTCATTTGAATCACACTCTGATTTTTTCTGATATCATGCTCTAATTTCATCTGAAATTAGATTCTGAATTCATGAATATTCAAACTCCAATTCTCTATTATTTTAGATTCCAATTCTCAATATTTCTAGTCTATGATTATCATATTCCTGAAAATCCGATTAAATTCATTTTATATAGTTTCCAAATTTTATTAAAGTAAAATTTATTTTTATCAGATCCAATTATTCTTATGTTTCATGATAATATTTTTCATACATATTAACATTTATTACACATTATAATTTATCCCATGTTTTCTTACATGAAACAATGTTATACAATATATTTTTAACTAACCATTGCCTGAGTGACATGTGTACATGAACATCTGATATTTTTGAAAGAATATGACCATTGGTGGAGGAAGCCAACTATTGGAATCCATGCATATAAGTACCAACCAATTTTATTGAGATCTAAGCTGATTTCCAGAGTGCAAAATTATAGAGGGAGGATTTTTGTTGTAAGTGCTCTACTCAATTGTTCCTTGTGCAATTGATGTGAACTACTTTTTCAAGCTGATAAAATCTTGTTCATCCTTCCTAGTGTGAATCCTATTGTTGATGATCCATAAGAGGATTTCAAGAATAGGAAGATAGAGGTACCGATCACCTTATAGATAGAGGTCTTACGGGGATAATAAGAATGATTCTGATCGTCATATTTAGGTCTTACCCTGGTGTTGGTAAGACACAATTTAATGAATGTAAAAATCAAGGGTCCTTTATCCATTTTGGTTTTATAAACTTCTATTTAGGTTAAAAGATTTTTTATACATTTCTAGTTTTGTTACATGTCTTAATTCTTCTTCATTTTATCAACGAAAGAAAGTGTAACTTTAATTTACATTCTTATACATATATACACTGATTTAAACAATATTATATATGATTTAAGGTTGAATATTTCCCTAAATAAACTTATCTTATGTTTTTTGAGAAGATTAGTTTTTTAGTTAGGAACAAAAGTGGGTTTGTTAATTCATATTGTTTAAAATTGGTAATCATATATTTTAATGTTGAAAATCAAAGGATTTAAAACCTAAAATTAACCCCACCCATGTAATTGTTCAATAAATATCTACATTTTAATCCTAAAATTAGTGTTAGAGAAGATCTATGAAATACATATACTAACATATACGTTCTCTTGCTGAAACATTTATTTATTAACTTTTTGTTGTCCATTTTTTCATAAAGATTATCTTTTTTGAAACATTTACTGCTAATTTTTTTGTGGAAATGATTTTTATTTGTGAATTTCATGTATAAAAAATATGTTCTATAGACAGTTTAAATCCTACCAAACCCCAAATCATTGATGGAAATTTTTATGTGATCTTGAGAGATAGGATGGTAACTTTTATTATCAATACCAATGTTGAAAACTCTGTTATGTTGTCTGGAGACTACACGATTCTATAAAAGGAAGTCAAACACTTTACCAATCAAGATAAAAATAGTATCAACATAAAATTATGGTACACAATTATTTGTTATTTTCTATGACCAGGAATATATATAGCCGTGTGAAGCTGCTAGTAGCATTTGGTGAAATTAGAAGTTACACATTTTACGCATTAATGGTAATTGAAACAAAAAAGGTCTAATCTTATAGAAGAATATCAGGGTTTTATATTTAATTATGGAGAACCTATATGTAATTTTCTCCAATGGATTATAAATATAATCAATAGCCTTTAGTATATGGGTGAAAATGTCTTGATGATGATATTCTTTTGGATAATATAATAAACTTATGCCTAATAAGTGGTAATCCAAAACAACAACGATTGATGATAATTGCAATGTTTTAAACATCACTTCAGAAGAGTTATTTGGGACTCTTCTACATCATGAAACCAGAATGAAAGGATATGTAGAGATCAATAAGAAAAAAATGGTAATGGGATTGTTTTTTTCACCACTACATCAAATCATATGAAATCCATCACTCCTGAAAGAATTAATAAACCAAAACAAAATAAATCTATTATTATATCTGAATCATGTGATAGTGAACAATAACCACCCCCTCCCCACAAAGTGTACCCCTCCTGGGCTGGCAATGTGAGAAGAGAGATAATGACCTCCGAGTCCCGTCTCTAGTAGGCCCCGGGTTGGCGACTTGGACTAAGGGTATATTAAATGCACAAATGGGAGGCATTAACCTCTAAGAGAACACTTGTGGAAGAGAGAGATAAGATAGACTACAACCGCCTCTAACTCAGAACTGAAATATAAAATAAAACCCAAGTGAACACATGTAATGTCCTGAAAATGTACTAAATCTGGAAGGGAAAAACCACAAGTACCCCAAAGAAAGTAATATAGTAGTAACCACAATCCCAAACACCTCCTGCAACCACAAGCTAGTAGTAACCAGCCTGATCTCCAACCTTCTCCAAGTGACCTGAAAACTGTTTGTATATACATAAGGTGAGTATAACAGTATACTCTATAGGATCCTCCTTGAAGCCTCACATTCAAAAGTAATGAAAGCATGCTAATGCACAGTCAACAACAAGTGATACTAACTCATCACCTAAACAGGTATACTATGTTCACAGCCTCACCATGGATAATCTCAACAAGCAATGCATACAAAAATATATCATATAATAAAGAATATCAATGGTACCCCGCTACTACTTCCCCACTAGTTTTCCACTTTTCCCCAACGTCATGCGTCTTATGCACCTCTCTCCAAAAAGTCTTACCCACAGACACTAGGGAAAAGCACCACAATACACACCTCGTGCAATGAAACCACCACATCCACAAACCAGAGTAACCGGGTAGTTTCTAGGAGCCACCACAGCTCGCATAACATGTATCATATGTTGGGTATTATACCTCAAGCCATTATAGCCCACACACCAAGTAAGGATCCTCATGCCATCACAACCTATACACATTACACCTATAGTAGTCCATAGAAAACTATATCCAGAATATGTGTTTGTGAATAAACACAATCCATCACAACCGTATACACATATATATGTGGAAAAATAACCAATGTGTCTTCCAGCACAAGTAACTACCAAGGGAAGAGATCAGGACCAAAAAGGGTAGTCAACCATCCATCCTCCCACCAGAATGTTGGGGGAAAACACCCCCCAAGGCTCAGAATCCCTAGGGTTTCATTTTCCCTTACAGATAGGGTGGAGTATTATATAGAAACATAAAAATTATAGGATATAGTATATCTCACAACAAAACTATGGGCATAACCAATTATTAAAAACAACTGCAGCTAGCGTCTCTCAGACTCCAACCTCCTACTTCTAAGACTAGGTATCCTATAAGTACACAACCATTTAAATAGCTTTATTAGATTACTTCATTCCATTTTTATCATTTTCGCATTATGTGAATTAATTCTTTAAACATTAAGTAACGATGAAAAATTCCACATTAAATTTTATTAGAATCACACCCTTAGTACATTGTTCCTTCAAAATTACAACCTCGTCATTATGTTCCAGCAAAGTCCAACCCCATGGGTTAACATCATTTTTTCAATTATTCATTATAGAATTACTTTCCCACATTTCCAGGCATTATAGAAAAACATTATATGCTACTAAACACAAGGGGGCTCAAAATGGTGAGTGTATGTACTACCCGTCGAGTCTTTGTCGCTTATAGCAATAACATATACCCATCCTCCCTTGAGAATCTTAACTTGGAAATCACGTGGAATAACCTGCGTGTCGTCATCTTTTTCGGAAGAAGGGTATGTAAGACCATATTCCTTGAGAAGTGGGGAAATGTAAATCAGATAAACAACCAATAATAATTAGCAAGCATCCATCAGTCACATCCATCCAATTCCATCATCCCTGGTGTTCTCCTCGACACTCACATGCATAAACTGACACATCTTTCCACTCTACGCTCCATCCACTGCCAAAACCAAATGGCCTCCATGGCCCCACATATGACAACACCGATCTAGGATCACATCACAACACAAGCAACAGGAAGCCGAACGTCACATAAATTAGTCTCTTGGCCCTTTTACAGTCAAGAGGGTAACATAGAACCTTTTAAATAATTATCAAACAATCAGTTCATTAATCGATCTAGAATTAACAGATTTATTATTCGTAGGTTAAAATTTGTGAAACCTAATCAGTAATTTGACAAAAATAATTAAATATGATTACTGTTCCAATTTGATTAACATAAAATTACAAAATTAACATGATTCATTTACATACCTATTTATCTTTAGCCAAACAATTATCAATTAATCCCAATTTACATTATTTACCGATTTCCATCAAGAACGAATAGATAATCAAAGCAATCATAGATATCACACTATCTAGAAAAACAAGGGAAAATAACATAAGATCGATATCAATTTATTTATCCGGTTCAAATATTTATTATTTCAATTCCACTGTATTCCAGTGGGATAAAACATGCTAACAATAAAGTTTCACAGAAAAGAAAAGAGAAGAAAAGAATCCCCTACATCAAAGAGTTCTTGACGTTCTGTATCCACAGAATGGGTCATGATCATCCTCTCGCGACAACTGCATCCTCTGAGTATGCCATGGTATGAACTCACCAATAAGAAACCAAGTAAAATCTATTAGAAGTATAGAGATTTCATGCTATAATATTGAAAGAATAAACATGAGAACATGTACATCAAAATAACGACGATAAACAAACCTTATAAAAAAGACTGATCGATACATCTTGGTTGCATCAAAACAGAGTGGAACCAATCTGAGGAGGAAATTTTGATTGTGAAACTCATATGAGAATGATTGAATGGTTCTATTTTATTAGAGACAAGAATAAAGTGTAATAATTAGGGAGGAAGATATCTCGTCCCTTGAAGATTTAACAGAGTGGCATTTTAAGATACGCTTAATTTCCTATCAAAAGAGGATCACATTATACCACACGGTTTGACCAAATAAAAACATCCAAAGCCATAGGAATAATTAATATAGGATTTATGGCCTTTTATTTGGACTTAGAGTCCTTAAAATGAGGTTTTAAATGTATTATAAATCAAAGAAAACATCAAAGGGGAGAAACTGTAGGAAGCTGGAAACAATGATCACATAATCAAAATTTGGCATAATAATTAGAGGATGTTGTTAGAACCTCACTGGTCTGGAAACACTATTCACTAAACCTCACTGATAGAAACATTTTTCAATAAACCTCACCGATAGAACACTATTAACCGAACCTCACTGATAGAAAACTGTTTATCGAACCTCACTGATACAACACTGTTCACCGAACCTCAATGATAGAACAGTGTTCACTGGGCCTCACCGATAAAACACTATTCACTGAACCACACCAATAGAACACTATTCCCTAAACCTTGACGATAGAACATAGTTCACTAAACCTTACTGATAGAACAATGTTCATTGTACCTCACATATAGAACACTGTTCACTAAACCTCACCGATAGAACATTTTTCAATGAACCTCACCGATAGAAAAATGTTCACTGAACCTCACCGATAGAACACTATTCACTGAACCTCGCCGATAGGACACTGTTCACTGATGTAATTATTCACAGAATTTGAAATTTGGCAATGTGTTGGGGATAAGTCACCTTGACCTCCCAGAACACTGCAAACACCACATTTTCACAAAATAATAGGCCGGAGAGGTCTGGGCCATGACATCTGATACCTCTCAAAATATTCTCATTCTCATGAATTTAAAACCCACCTAAAGAAAAGGAAATGAGGTCCAAACTACCACCATCATGATACCTCTCAAAAAAGAGCAAGCCACAAAATCAACAAAAGAAATTCATAAAAAAACATGCAATGTCTAACCACAATGGGGACATCGTTACATGAAAAAATTTAAACATCAAACAACTATGGGTAGTGATCACATTTCTGTGACTCACATTCCCAGGTACTCTCCTCCATGCCACCAAGTCACCACAAGACATGAACCAAGGGGATAGAACACCCACGCAACACCTTCTCCTTGTAGTCTTGGATATTCAAAGGTCACTCCTCAATGGTCGCATCATCATCGTCATCATAGATATCTCCCCAATTGATGATGTGAGAGTCATCATGAAGATAATGATAGAGTTGTGATACATGGAAAACATCATGTATCCAACTCATCTGCGGGGGTAGTGATAATTGTTACAACACAACTCCAACACAAGCTAATACCTCAAAAGGCCCAACAAACTGGAGAGAAAGCATACTCCCATGACCAAACCTTCACTGCCCATGAGGAAGAGTCACCTTCTTGAACATATGATCCCCAAAATTAAACATTAAGGATATCCTACTTTGATCAACATATGATTTCTGATGATCTTGTACTATATTCATCCTCTCACAAATCACATGTACCATCTCTGTTGTATTCTACAATAGTTCTGGTCTGAGAATTGCTATCTCTCCTACCCCAATCATGCACAATGGAGAATGGGAAGGACGACCATACAAGGATTCAAACGACACCATACCGATTGTGTAGGGAAAACTATTATTGTATGGGAGCTCCACCAAGGCTATATGCCTCATCCCTGAACCTCCAAAATCAAGAATACAAGAGCATAACATGTCTTCAAGAGTATGGATGGTTCACTCTGTCTTACAATCCGTTTGAGGATGTAAAGCAGTGCAATGGAATAGTTGAGAACCAAAATCATGTTGGAGACCTCTCCACACCCTGGAGGTAAAATGAGGATCTTGATCAGAAATGATCATCCATGGGACTCCATGATGTCTGACCAACTCCTCTAGATATTGCCTCAACAAAACATCTACTGAGCTAGACTCATTGATTACTATGATGTGGGTTGATTTTTTTAAACGTTCCACTACCACCCAAATTGCATCATGTCCCCCTGGATCTCTAGGTAAACTAGTAACAAAGTCCATTGAGATGTCCTCCCACTTCCACGAAGGAATCTATAATGGCTGTAGTAGACCGCCAGGGACACGGTGTTCAACCTTCACCTTCTGGCAGACCTAACATCGTGACACAAACTCTGCAACCGCAGGCTTCAGTCCAAACCCCCAAAACTGACTCTTCATGGCTCGGTACATATTTTTCATGCCAGTATGAACCGCTAAGAAAGAACTATGGAAATCATTGAGAACCGTCTCATCCATCATCAATGGAACAAAAAACCTTCCATGATAAAATAGTCGGTGTTTTTCATCCTCAGTCCATCCATCTATGGCATCACCACAAACAACTCGGTCTCTCAAGACCTCCACCTCTAGATCCCCCAACTGGGACTCTTCCACCTTCTGCAGCAGTGATGACTGTACCTTCATATAAAAAAGACAACCTCTACCCCCAACATCTTCCATATCAAGATGTAATACTTATAGTTCTTCCATTACTATCCACGAATCACCAGATTCACGCACAACATCACTACGTGACATTCGACTCAGCGCATCCGCTACAACATTCCCCTTTCTAGGTGTATATGATATCTCAATGTCGTATTCCTGTAAGAACTCTATACACTGATGTTATCGTATGATCAAGTCGCGCAAGGAGAAAACATACCTCAAACTCTTATGATTGGAAAACCCACAAAGCACTCACCAATGAGGTAATGTCTTTACAACTTCAGAGATTACACCACAACTACCAACTCAAGATCATGAGTGGCATAGTTACATTCATGGAGATGCAACGGACGAGACCCATAAGAAACAACTGACCTCTGCTCCATGAGAACACATCCTAACCCCAGATGTGAAGCATCGCAGAAAACATCAAACTGAACACCCTCAACTAGAAGACAAATAACTGGAGAACATACTAACTTCTCATTTAGATACTCTAATTCTACCTAACAGTGATCATTCCATATGAATTCTTGATCCTTCCTAGTCAAAGCTATCAAAGGTGTCAGAACTCATGAGAAATTATCCACGAACCTCCTGTAGTAGCCTGTGAGACCAGGGAAACATTACACCTTGGACACTATCTTTGGGGATTCCCAAGACAAAACTTCTTCTATCTTAGATGGATCCACATCATCTCCCTGTTGGTACACAACATGACCCAATAAACGAACTTCTCAAGCCCAAATCTCACACTTCGACAAGTTCCCAAATAGCTTATGTTTAGGAAGAACTCCCAAAACGGCTTGTAGATACTATGCATGCTCCTAGTCAGATGTGGAGTACACAAGGATTTCGATAATTAAAACTAACACGAACTTCTCCAGGAACTCATAGAACTTATAATTCATCAATCCCATGAATACAGATGAAGCATTCATCACACCAAATGGCATTACAACAAACTCATAATGCCCATGATGATAGAAGAAAGTAGTCTTCGGGATATCCTCATCCTTCACACGCTTCTAATGATATCTTGACCACCATTTCATCATTGAGAACCAAAATTCACCATTCAGTTGATCGAATAAAGAATAAATCCGTAGAAGAGGATATCGATTCTTTATTTTCACTTTGTTTAAGCGATGATAATCTACACACAACCGCAAACAGTCGTCATCCTTCTTCACAAACAAAACTGGTTCACCCCATGATGACACAATTGGCCAAACAAAACCAAACTGTAATAGACCATAAAGCTGTATACGTAGCTCTCATAACTCACAAGGGTCCATCCTATATAAAGACATAGATATAAGAGACACTCTTGGCAGTAGTTTGATCCCAAAATCAATCCCTCGTCGAGGGGGTAATTATACAACCTCTTCTAGAAAAACATCATGGTACTCCTCTACGACCATAGGAAATGTCAACTATTGAACCTCTGAAGAATTCAATATCATCTCAGCCATCACGGATGATAAGGATGGAACACGCCTATGACCCATCTGAGGATCTCTCTCACCAACAAACACCACTGGCTCTCTGTCCGCACCAATAAAAACGATATTCTTCTTGGAGAATTCTAGGATAGCTTGCACCTAATACAACCAATCCATGATGAGGATGGCATCATATGTTTGTATTCGTAAACATAGGAAATCCCCCCAAGAGCTGTGTTTCCCCAAAACTAGCTCACAGTCTCTACATACATCAAACAGGTCCGCATGACCTCCAACTAGAGTAGTCAACACCAAGGGCACTGAAAACCTCTCTACCTCAAGTCCCAAAGAATTTACAGGGGTAGGTGATATTCAGGAGTATGGAGCTCCTAAATCAAACAAGGCATACAACAAGTTAGAAAATGAGCAAAGGGTACCTCAGACGACGTCTGGCATGCCTGGAGTAGACAACACAAGAGCATGAAGTTGACCATGACCTCTCTGATTCTGATGATGACCACCTCCATAGCCACGCTCTGCTCTCGGAGGATGGGGAGCATCATGGGGATATCCTCTCCCTGTCCCATCTACCCTCTGCTGATGTAAAGTAGGTGCAACCTGCTGTTGCTGCTGCCTCAGATGGAACTGCGTCAACAAAGGAACCTGGAGCATAGTACCTGGTTCACGATGACTTCTATGAAAGTTTTGCACTCCCGCTACTGATGAACATTTGAACCACAAGAAAAACAAGAATCTGATCCCATTTCATAGGCCTGAGAGTTGCTACCTCTAGAGAAATGAAATGTGAAGGGCAGGGACATACCCCTACATGAACGGAGACCCTTCTGCCCAGAAAACTGAGAACCCAAGACCACATCTCTACTTCGTGAGGGATCATGATGATTCCCCTATTGTGATGATTCAGTCTTGGCCAAATCCCTCTCGACAACCTCTACCCTCTCTAGCACCTCAAGATATGTTTTCAACTTAAATGGGGTGACCTAGCGCTGGATCTCTTGATGCAATGCCTCCTCGAAATGTATCTTCCTAGCCTCCTCATCTGGAAACGGGTCCAATGAATATTGTAAAAGGTTTCTAAAACGTATTCCAAACTCTCAAACACTAGATCTCCCTTATCAAAAGTAATGAAGCTTCCGACGACTGGACACCTTCACGGGCGAAAAAAGAAACTAGACTCAAAACTTATCTCGAAACTCCTCCCATGAGATCACTGACTCATCACAATCCCTGAGGAACAAGAACCACCACTGCCTCACTAATTCACGTAGAATCATCACAACCAAGGAAACACAGTGCTCCTTCCGAGCACAGATCAAACTGAATCCGATCTCGACCTCCTCTAACCAGTCTTCCGTGACTGCATCTGAAACGGAGACCTAAAACTTCTACAGACTCAGGCACTGAAACTGTCAGAGTGTCTTCCTCCATGTGTCATCGTCCTCAACCTCTACCTAGCAGTGATCTTTTGAACAACCTGCTGAACATTTTTATTGCAAACTTGATGAGGACGTCTACCTGGAGCCATACCAGTAAAATAAAAACTGTTAGATTTGCTAAACCTGATATACGGAAGACTCGAAATCAATTAATGAATTGTTTTCATTCATTGATTTTAGGTTATCCAATACCATGTTATACCTACTGAAACATAGGCACAAAGAAGAATGATGCATGATCCTTTCCAATGACTCTACCCTGCAACTAGTAAAACCTTGATTAGTAGCCATTGAAAACTTAGTGGTATGTACATCAGAGCATAGGGGGCCCTAAATTCCTATGTCTAAGCTAGTCTCCAGTGTTTACCTCACTTTATAAACATGAATGAAATAGTTTCCCTACTAACACATGCAACCTCACCTGTTCCTAACTCCAAACTCCATCCATCCCTCAACCAGACCTCTGATACCACTCTATCATGACCCCCGCCCCACAATGTGTACCCCTCCGGGGCCAAAAATGTGTTAAGAGAGATAATGGACCCCGAGTCCCTCCTCTAGTAGGAACCAGGTTGGTGACTAGCACATAGGGTATATTAAACGCACAAATGGAAGGCATTACACTCTAAGAGAACACATGCGGAAGAGAGAGATAAGATAGACACCCACCAACTCCAAATAAGAACTAAAATATAAATGAAAACCAAAGTAAACACATGTAATGTCATGAAAAAGTACTACAAATGGAAGGGGAAAACCGCAAGTAACAAAAAGAACGTAAAACAATAGAAACGACAGGCCCAAACAGCTCCTACAACCAAAATCTAGTTGTAACCAGCCAGATCTCCAAACTACTCCAAGTGAACTAACAAATATTTTCTATATACATAAGGTGAGTAAAACAGTATACTCAGTAGGTTCCTCCCTGAAGCCTCTGGTGAAAAAGTAAATAAATCATGCCAAAACACAGTAAACAACAAGTGAAACTAACTCGTGACCTATACAGGTATACTAAGTTCCCAGCCTCACGATGGCTTCCCTCACCATGTAACGCATACAAGAATATATCATTTAATAAATAATATCATGGGTACCCTACTACTACTTTCCCACTAGTTTTTATCTTTTCCCCAACATCATACGTCCTAAGCATCTCTCTCCAACAAGGCTTACCCATAGATACCTGGGTGAAACACCACAATACGCACGTCGTGCAAGAAAACCACCATGTTCACACACCAAAGTAACCAGGTAGTTTTAAAGAGCCACCACAACTCTCATAACGTATATCATACGTCGTGTATTATACCTCAAGCCATTACAACCCATACACCGAGTAAGTATCCTCAATCCATCACAACATATACCTATTATACATATAGTAGTACATAGAAAACTATATCCAGAATATATGTGTTGAATAACCCCAAGCCATTAAATCCGTCTACACACATATATGGGGAAAACTAACCAATGTGCATGACAGAATAAGTAACTACCAGGAGAAGAGAGCATGGCCAAATGGGGAAGTCAGCCATCCATCCTCCCACCAGAATGTTGGGGAAAACACCCCCTAGGGCTCAGAATCCTCGAGGGGTCAGTTTCCCTTACTGACAGGGAGGCGTAGTGTATGGAAACACAAAAAGTACATGATATAATATTTCTCACAACCACACTATAGGAATAATGTAGTCTTAGAAACAATTGCAGCTAATGTATCTCAGACTCCAGGTTGCTACTTATAAGACTACATATCCTATAAGCACGCAACAATTTATAAAGCTTTATTAGATTACTTCATTCCCTTTTTATCAGTTCCACTTTAAATTAATTAACTATGAACAATTAAACACTAAATTTCATTAGCATCACACCCAAATTCCACTGTTCCTTCAAAATTACAACCTCATTATTATGTTCCAGCAATCTCCAACCCCATTGGTTAACACCATTTTTTCAATTACTCATTACAGAATTAGATTACCACATTCCCATGAATTCTAGAAAACATTTATTTGCTACTAAAAACAATGGGTATCAATACGGTGAGTAGATGTACAACCCGTCGAGTCTTTGCCGCTTATATCAAGAGAATATACCCATCCTCCCTAGAGAAGATAATCACAGAAAGCACATGGAAAACCCCGCGTGTCTTCGCCTCTTTTAGAAGAAGGTTAAGTAAGACCAGTTGCCTTGAGCAGTGGGGAAAATTAAATCAGATAAACAACCAATAAGAATCAGCAAGTATCCAACAATCACATACATCCCATTCCATCATCCCTGGTGTCCTCCCCGACACCCACATGCATAAACTGATGCATCTCGCCTCTATAGGAATCATCTGCTGCCACAACCAAAAGGCCACCATGCCCCCACATATCACAACACCCATCAAGGATCACATCATAGCACAAGTAGTAGGAAAACAAAAAATCACATAAATTGGGCTCTTGGCCCTTTAACAATCAAGATGGAAACTCATAACCCTTTAATTAATTATCAAAAAATTAATTCATTAATCCATCTTGAATTAACATATTTTTTATTCTTAGGATCCAAATTTGAGAAACCTAATTAGAAATTTGTCACAAATAATTAAACATGATTACTGTGCCAATTTGATTAACATCACATTATAAGAAGAACCAGATTTGTTTACAATCCTCTTAATATTTAGCCAAATAATTATCAATTAATCCCAATTTACATTCTTTATCGTTTTCCATCAAGAACGAACAGCTAATCAAAGTAACCATAGATATCACATGATCTAGAAAAACATGTGGCAATAACATACAATTGATATCAATTTATTTATCCGGATCAAATAATTTTTATATAAAATCCATTGTCATCCATTGGGATAAAACATTAATATGATACATCTTCATGTAAAATAAAAGAGAAGCAATGAGTCCCCTACCTCCAATAGTTCTTCACATTATTTATCCACACAATGGGTCACAATCGTCATATCGTGACAGCTACATCAACCTGAGGATTCCCTCGTATGACCTCACCGAACAAAACCAAAGAAAAATATATTAGAAGTATGGAGATTTCATGCTATAATATGGAAAGGATAAACAAGAGAAGATGAACCCCAATAGAAGGAGGATAGACAAACCTTATATCAAAGACTGATCGATAGAGATTGGTTGCATGAAAATAGAGTGGAACCAATCCGAGGATGAATATTTTATTATGAAACTCTTATGAGAAGGACTGAATGGTTCTAGCATCTCATATCTGATAACAAAGAGAAAGAATCACAGAGGAATATATATCTTCCTTTTAGATGATTTAACAGAGCGGCAGTTTAAGATACGCTTAATTTCCCATTAAAAGCGGATTGCATTTAACCACACATTTTGACCAAAGAAAAACACCTTGAGCTTTATGAATAATTAATATAGGAGTTATGGACTTTGAATCAGCCTTAGTGTCCTTAAAACGTGGCTTAAAATGTATTTACATCAAAGGAAACGTCAATGGGGTGAAACTGTAGGAAGATGGAAAAATTTTTCACATACACCAAATTTAGAAAATGTAAAAGAGGTTGCTGTTAGAACCTCACTGGTATGGAAACACTGTTCACTAAAAATCACTGATATAACACTGTTCACTAAACCTCACCGATAAAACACTATTCAATGAACCTCTCTGATAAAACATTGTTCACTGAACCTCACCGATAGAACATTGTTCAATGAACCTCATTGATAGAACACTATTCACTGAACCTCACCGATAGAACACTTTTCACTGAACCTCACCAATAGAACACTGTTCATGGAACCTCAATGATATAACATTATTCACTGAACCTGACCGATAGATCACTGTTCCCTGAACCTCACTGATAGAACACTGTTCACTGAAACTCACCGATAGAACAGTGTTCACTGATCCTCACCGATAGAACACAGTTCACTGAACCTCACTGATAGAACACTGCTCACTGAACCTCACCGCTAGAACGCTGTTCAACGAACCTCACCAATAGAACATTGTTCACTGAACCTCACCGATAGAACACTGTTCACTAAACCTCACTGATAGAATAGTGTTCACTGAACCTCACCGATAGAACATTGTTAACTGAACCTCACTGATAGAACACTGGTAACTGATGGAACTATTCACACAATTGGCAATTTGGAAAAATGTTGGGGATAAGTCACCTTGACCTCCTGGAACACCTCAAACACCAAATTTTTACAATGTAATGGCCCGAAGAGGTCCGAGAAATTACATGATCATTCTAAGAATGAACATTCCAATATTTCTAGAAGAATGAAAAAGATAATGGGATAGAAATATTTCCAGTATAGATACAAGTAGATAGATATAAAGGATACAAAATAAATAGAAGGGACTTGTTATGAATTCAAGAGAGAAGGTCATATCAGACAAGACTATACTATGATGAAATGGAATGAACAAATGGATGGGAATTCCAAAAGAAACAATAACATGTTCTACAGGACTATGTCTAAGATAGTATTGAATGATAATGACACCTGGGGTGATAGTGCTGGTGATTATTCAAATGAATCTCAGATAAAAAAACATTTGGAAAATAGAATATTGGTCTTATCGCCATAATTATTACTGAAAATCATTGTCTTATGGCCACGGTGCACACAGATAAATCTTTAACCAGTATTTCAATTAATATAAATTTCCTGAATGAAAATTATTATGAATATTTTTATAAAGAATCTTTTTCAGAAGATGATAATGATTTATCTTCTTTGGAAAATGTATCTTTGTTTTTTATGTATCTTGATAATAAAAATAGAAAGATAAATAGGAAACCAGATATTGAAAATTATATAATATCTATTTTAACAAAATAAGTATCATATATTTCCAAGAATCATGATCAGAAAAACAATAATTTTGTGAATACTTACAAAAACTATAAATGTAAATTCTAAGAAGGATAAAAATTCTAAAAATTTTAAAACTGTAATTTCCAAGAATTGTTTTTAGAGACTAACTCAAATTCTATGATAAATGATAATGAGGATAAGAATTTAGTCATTATACAATAATTTTAAATATTTTCAATAAATAAACTATTATCAAACATTACTTTTAGAAGGATATAATTTTATAAAATGTATTCACAAAATTATCCTATAAATAATATGTATGGATTTGGTTATTCTTGTTCAAAACATGTTTTTAGTCATAACTATTTTGTTCTTCAAAGTGATTTTTTTACCAAGTGTCTATGTGGTGGACATTGGAAGAAAATTTGTTCTTTAAATAAAATCAAATCCATTGGTTATCAATAACCCTATATTTCCAAAAAAATTGGATACATAAGATTTTACTTAATATCAATTCCAAATCTAAATAAGTTTGTATTCCAAAAGTTTGATATTTTTCATTTTCTAGAAAACAAAAAAAGTACCAGCAACAATACGTGATACATGTATAGTGGATGTTCCTGACACATGACTACTAAGAAACCCCTCTCTGAAAAGATTATTAAAATGAATGGAATAAAAGTAACATTTAGGGAAAATGATCATGGAGAAATTGTTGGTATAGGTAATATTGTTCTTTTGGATAAATCCTTAATTAAAAATATTTTATCTGTTAAGGGTCATAAGAACAAATTTATATGAATAATATAGTTATGTGGTGAAGGTTACATTGTGAGGTTTAGGAATGATAAATTCCAATTACACAATTATTAGAACGAGATTATTCTATCTTCCAAAAGACATGAGAAAGTTTATACACTTAACATAGAAGACATTAAGACCATATAAGAACCTTTCCTCAGTGAAATGGATGATAAATAATTTTTATGGATTATAATACTAGGACACTATAACTATAAGATCACATAAAAACATTCAAAAAATATACCTTTTTTGGATCTACCGAAGCATAGATTTGATTCTCCAATAGTTTTTTATCCTTGACAATATGGAAAGATACATATTTAAAGCTTTTAATCTATTAGTCAAGTCTCAAAATCTAATGCATTCTACCTAGTGCATAGGGATATTTTCTATCATTCACAAATGGGAAGTATTGGAGGCCAATAAAATGTATTTGTTTTAGTTTTTCATTATACTAATTTTACATGGGTCGTTTTCTAGAAAATAAATATAAACCCTTTTTATTTTTTAAATCTTTTTCATCCAAAGTCAAAAATGTGAAAAACATTCCATTAATAACTATTCACAATTATGATGATGGAGAATTTGAAAATACATATTTTGAATCCGTTTGTAGTAATAAAGGTATTTCCCAAAACTTCTCAACTCCAAGTACACGTCAACAAAATGGGGTTCTTGAAAGATGAAATTGAATTCTTCATGAAATAAATAGAACCATGTTGAGTGAATATTCTATTACAAAACACATTTGGGATGATGTTGTTAGTATTACTTTATATACTATAAATTTTGTTTTCATCAAACCTTTTCATAATAAATCACCTTATGAGTTATGGTCTAGTCGAAAACCTAATTTTTGTTACTTCCATTCATTTGGACGCAAATTATTCATCTTGAATACTAAATAAAACATACATAACTTTTCACCCCAATATAATGAAGGAATTTTCGGAGGATATTCCATAACATCTAAGGCATTTAGAGTTTTTAACCAAAATACTTCTATAGGTGAAGAAATATTACCTGTTAAATTTAATGAAACTGATCAGTTTTTTTAAACAAAGTCAACTAACAACCTCAGATGTGTTTTCAAAAACTGATTGTGACCCATTAATAGAATATTTTTCTAATAATGAATATACTAAAGGAAATTTATCACATGTACTAACCTATAAGATTTTTTTCCTTATGTTGATGAATATAATTTTAAAAACCCAAATCTTTTGTTTCTTAAGAGTCATCCTAGGGATAATATCATTAGTGATGTAAATAAACCGATAAGGACTAGAATTTCTATTAAAAATGAAGTAGATCATATAGGATTTATTTTCCATTTATAACCTAAAAGCATAGGTGAAGCATTAGGTGATGATGATTAGATTAAAGCTATGAAAGATGAACAAAATTATTTTAAAAGGAGTGAAGTCTAGACCTTGGGTGAAAGGCCAAATGAAACATATATAATTAGTGTATATTGGGTCTTCAAAAATAAATAAGATGAAAATGGAATCATTGTAAGAAATAATGAAATATTATTTGTTATACGATATAATGAATAATAAAGAATACACTATGAATAACCCAATTCTCTAGTAGGTGGACTTGAATATATTTGTATTCTACTAACCTTTGCAGCATTCTTTAATTTCAAAAAATTTAAAGTGGATGTTAAGTGTTCTTTTCTTAATGGATATGTTAATGAGGATGTTTATTTTGAAATACAACTTGGTTTTAAAGACACAAATCATCAGGAACATGTCTACAAACATAAAAAAGAATTATATGGATTTAAACAATCCCTTAAATCCTAGTATGATAGAATAACATGATTTTTGATAAAAAATAATTATGTTAATGGAATTGCTGATCCAAAACTTTTTACAATGATTGATAATAAAAATGTTTTGATTGTTCAAATTTATGTTGATGACATTAAATTCAGATCATCTCAGTAATCTGTAACTGATTCATTTGTGAATCTCATTAAATCTGAGTTTGAAATGAGTATGATGGGTGAGTTAACAATTTTTCTTGGTAATTAAACTTCTCATAAACCAGAAAGAACTTATATATCTCAACATATTTCTATTAAAGATATTCTTCATATGTAAGGATATAAAAACACTATAAGTATTCGTATTCCAATCAGTACATCAAATTCTCATGATCTTGATGAAGCTAGGAAACCAGAAGATCAAACATATATTAGAGGTATGATAGAAAATTTAATATACTTTATAAATATTTATCCAGAAATAATGTCTTCAGTATTCATATATGATAGATATCAATCTAATAAAAAATAATACTATTTTAAAGGAGTGAATTTTTTTCTATTTATAAGGAACAATGGATTTGGAATTTTTTTCTTCTAGATATAATTTTATTTTAAAAAGCATTTCAGATGTCATGTTTGGTGAATGTAGAATGGATAGAAAAATTACTTCTGGAAAATGACATTTTTAAAACATTTATTAGATTCATGGTCATACAAGAAGAAACATTCAGTAGAACATTCCACTACTGAAGTAGAATATGCCGTAGCTGGATGTTGAAGTGCTCAAGTGTTGTGGATTCAATACACACTCTTAGATTATGGAATGAGTTTTACCCAAACACAAATAATGTGTGATAATAAAAGTTTCATTTACCAATAAAACCATACACATCCCTCTCAATCAAAACACATAGAGATTATACATCACTTTCTTAGGGATCACACACTAAAAGGACATATCATTCTTTAATTTATTGGAACACAAGACTAACTTTCTGACATATTTACGAAATATTTACCCTCAGATATATTTTAATACATTAAAAGAATTAGGAATGATAATCGAAAGGTATTCATCCATATTAATATTTTTTTAAAAACCTTTCTCTTAACATTAATATAATCATTTCCTTAGGGGTAGTATATATGTTTACTCTTTTATGTTTCCTTTTTCAAATTTTTTTCAGAATATAAAAGGTTTTATTTCATAATTGTTTTAGAAGACTTTTTTTAATGAATCTTTATCAATACAAACAAATCCTTCCAAGTAATCAAATAGTTACATTTCGTTATTTATATCATTATAATTGAAATTTTTGTTTGTTGGTATGTTCAATTTTGTTTTAAGAAAATTTTATCGGATTCATATTCCTAAAATTTAATTTTCTATAAATTTCAAATTTTTGGAACATGGAAATACTTATTATCTATTAATATCAATCGTTAGACAACATAATGTAAATATCAACAGTTGGATTGATTTGGGAAAACAAACAATCATTGTGATGCCTATATAATGTACCACCCTATTCACGTCATGCATCTGTTTGTGGGGCGGAGAAGTGATGGCAAGAGGGGGGGTGAATTTCCTTTTAAAAATTAATTAACAATTTAAAATCAAAGTAAAGAATGCAGCGGAAATAAAATAGGCAAGACACAAAATTGATAACGGAGTTCGGCATAAACCCAAGCCTACATCTCCGCTCCCAACTCAACCGTTGAGAGATTTACTACCGCTTGCTTTTCAATGGTTTTAGCAAGAAACCCACTAGACTTTAAGGTTAGTCTAGAACCTATTACAGCTTTCTTTTAATGGTTGAGCAAGAACCCACTTACTTTTAATGGTTGAGCAAGAACCCACTAGCCTTCTTACAGGTGAAGGCTAGATCACCTTTGATTCAAGCCTTTTAAAAGGAAAGGCTTGACTAACCTCTTCACACCTTGAAGGTGGTGTGAAAACCCAAAGAAGAGAGGATGAGAGAAATGAGGGGTTTGTAGGTACAAACCCAAATTTATGCTCAAAATAGATAAAACAAGAAAAACCGTAATGGGAGAAGTCTTGGGCGCTAATGGATTGATGAAGTTGATGAAGAGCGCTCCCAAGCTTCTATAGTGGTGCTCCTTGGATGTGGAAGTGGGATGGAGCAAGTGGAGGTTCCTTGGAGGAATGCGCTGGAGGTTCGCCAAATGATCAAAAATGTTCCCGTGGGCTTCCGTGGCTTGTTAATAGTTACAAAAATGTTCCGGGGCTTCCTATTCCTTTATTTATAGAGGGGGAACCCTCAAATGGCCTTTGGGAGGCATCGGAGCCGTTGGAGAGGCCTTCGGAGCCGTTGGGAGTCAAGTGGACAAGCCTGGTCAAAGCCCAACGGCTAGTTTGACTGGCTCCACCGGCTAACCTGTGCTAGGCCACCGGTTGGCCGGTGCTTTGAAAAAGGGAGAGGGCTCGGGCTCAGGCACCACCGGTTGGCCGGTGAGGAGGCCACCGGTTGGCCGGTGCTGAGACAGTAGCAAACACTATTCTGTCTGGGTGCCACCGGCTGGCCGGTTGTGGGACACCGGTTGGCCAATGGTCTGGACAGAGGGATGCCTTCTGTCCAGGCCTCCATCGGCTGGCCAGTGGGCATCCACCGGTTGGCCGGTGGGACTGAAATCAGTCCACTTTGGCTTCTTTCTTTCTTGGCCCAATTCCTTGGCAACCTGAAAATAGGCCTATCATCCAAATACACTTAAAACAATATTAGATAAATAAGAGAGTGATTGTGATCATGAAAATTAAACCACGAGGGGTACGAGTGGTACAAAAATCTCCCCCTATTTTGATGATCACAATCACCAAAACAAACAATGTAAAAATGAAATGAAAGACATGCTTTAAAGGATAAATGGGAAAGTAAAGAAAAGCATGAGAGAAAGATTTATCCCCCAATCAATCAAGAATTTCTCCCCCTTTATGATTATCAAAATAGCATGGGGAATAAAACTTGATTGAGGGATAAGTTGAAAAACAAGATAGAGTTTTTAAACCAATTGAAATTTTTGAAATGAAAGTTTTGAATTGAAAATTTTGAATTGAAGATTTGAATCGAAAATTTTGAAATGAAAGTTTTGAAATTGAAATCAAAAAGGCTTAAACGATCCTAACTCCCCCTAAATAAAAACAACAAATCACCGGGGAGTGGTTTTTGAAATAGAGACAAATTTTGGCCCGGAGAGACTCGCTAAAAGGGATTTTTCAATCCAAACTTGTCTTGTGGCGGGTCTTCTACTATAAAATTCATCATTAAAGAAAATAGTTTTGGGCCTTCCATACCAGGAATTTTTGCAATTGCACTCATAGATTAAGTGCCCGAGTTTTTCACAAAAATTACAAAATTTAAATTGGGAGCTCCCCCTTACAAAAATAGTTGGAGAATGGGAAGAGGAAGCTTTCTTGGAATAGTCAATCCCTTCGGTGGTTCTAGATATGCGTTGGGAACCTAGAAATTTAGTCAAATTTTGTTCCCCTTGGGTGAACTTGGCAAGGGATTCCCATAAGTCCTTGATTGTGGATTCCATACAATCAACATCGGGAAGGTTTTAGATCTTGAGGGACAACTCTTCCTTCTCTTTGAGAAGTTGTTCCTTTTCGGAAGAAAGTTTTTTGAAATTATTTTTTAAAGCAACAAATTTGGAAGAAAGTTCATGAAAACCTTACTCCAATTGATCTCTTGCATGTTGGAGATCCTCATAAGATAAATTATTAAAAGAATTGGAAGAACTAGAGGAAGAGGAGTCGGAAGAGGTTACCTCGTGAAATGCCATTAGGCATTTTTTACCATTGTCACTTAAGGAGGAGGAGGATGTGGAGATATCACTCCATGTGGCCTTGAAAGCCATCTTCTTTTCCTTTTGCTTGGCCTTTTTCTTGTTGAGTGGACAATCGGGCTTGTAAGGGCTTTTCTCGCCGCAGCCATAGCATGTTACCTCAGGCTCAGATTTTTCGTCATGTTTTTCCTTTCGAGCCTTGCGGGATTTCTTCTTCTTGTGCTTCTTCATGAATTTGTGCATTTTGCGGGCAAGATTCTCCATTTCAGAATCACCGCTTGAAGAGGAAGATGATGAGGAGGAGGAGCTTTCTTCTTGTTGAACTTTGAAGGCGATGTTCTTTGGAACTTTGATCGGTTTGCCTTCCTTTTCAGCTTGCCTCCTCATGGTGATCTCATAGGTCATGAGGGATCCGATGAGCTCTTCGACCGGCATATTCTTGATGTCTTTTGCTACTTGGATTTCCGTGACTTTCGGTGCCCATGTGCTTGGTAGGATCCAAAGGATCTTCTTGACCATTGTTTCTACAGACACATCATCACCAAGGGACTTTCTCCCATTGCAAACGTCAGTAAAGCGTGTAAACATTTCAGTAATATTTTCAGATGGATGCATGGTGAAAGACTCAAAATCTTGACGGTACATATCCAATCGAGTATCCTTGACTTTGTTGGTCCCCTCATGGGTAACCTCCAAAAGTTTCCAGATTTCACGTGATGAGGTTCATGTGGAAACTTGATTGAATTCATTACGATCAAGGCCGCAATGAAGAGCGTTCATGGCTTTGCCATCAAGCTCGAAATTTTTAATATCGGCTTGAGTCCATTTGGATTCATCGGGAGAAGAAAGAGAATAACCATGCCTGCCAATTTTATAAATAGGATAACCTATGCTTCTAAGAAAAGTGGCCATGTGGGTTTTCCAATAATTATAGTCGGTTCCATCAAAAAATGGAGCACGACCCAATGAATAGCCTTCGGGGGCGAAAGAGGTTGAAGCCATCACAATGGATCTTGAATTTGAATCCGGTGAAGGTATTACTCAAATTTTGGCTCTGATACCAATTGTTGGGCGGAGAAGTGATGGCAAGAGGGGGGGTGAATTGCCTTTTAAAAATTAATTAACAATTTCAAATCAAAGTAAATAATGCAGCGGAAATAAAATAGGAAAGACACAAAATTGATAACGGGGTTCGGCTTAAACCGAATCCTACGTCTCCGCTCCCAACTCAACCGTTGAGAGATTTACTACCGCTTTCTTTTCAATGGTTTTAGAAAGAAACCCACTAGACTTTAAGGTTAGTCTAGAACCTATTACAACTTGCTTTTAATGGTTGAGAAAGAACCCACTTACTTTTAATGGTTGAGCAAGAACCCACTAGACTTCTTACAGGTTAAGGCTAGATCACCTTTGATTCAAGCCTTTTAAAAGGAAAGGCTTGACTAACCTCTTCACACCTTGAAGGTGGTGTGAAAACCCAAAGAAGAGAGGATGAGAGAAATGAGGGGTTTGTAGGTACAAACCCAAATTTATGCTCAAAATAGATAAAACAAGAAATACCGTAATGGGAGAAGTCTTGGGCGCCAATGGATTGATGAAGTGGATGAAGAGCGCTCCCAAGCTTCTATGGTGGTGCTCCTTGGATGTGGAAGTGGGATTGAGCAAGTGGAGGTTCCTTGGAGGAATGCACCAGAGGTTCGCCAAATGATCAAAAATGTTCCCGTGGGCTTCCGTGGCTTGGTAATAGTTCCGACAATGTTCCGGGGCTTCCTAGTCCTTTATTTATCGAGGGGGAACCCTCAAATGGCCTTTGGGAGGCTTCGGAGCCGTTGGAGAGGCCTTCGGAGCCGTTGGGAGTCAAGTGGACAAGCCTGGTCAAAGCCCAACTGCTAGTTTGACTGGCTCCACCGGCTGACCGGTGCTAGGCCACCGGTTGGCCGGTGCTTTGAAAAAGGGAGAGGGCTCGGGCTCAGGCACCACCGGCTGGCCGGTGAGGAGGCCACCGGTTGGCCGGTGCTGAGACAGTAGCAAACACTATTCTGTCTGGGTGCCACCGGCTGGCCGGTGGTGGGACACCGGTTGGCCGGTGGTCTGGACAGAGGGATGCCTTCTGTCGAGGCCTCCAGCGGCTGGCCGGTGGGCATCCACCGGTTGGCCGGTGGGACTGAAATCAGTCCACTTTGGCTTCTTGCTTTCTTGGCCCAATTCCTTGGCAACCTGAAAATAGGCCTATCATCCAAAAACACTTAAAACAATATTAGATAAACAAGAGAGTGATTGTGATCATGAAAATTAAACCACGAGGGGTACGAGAGGTACAACACTGTTATCTCGGTGATTTTTCACTGAAGTTATGCCACTCTTCACAATTTCCATTCATTTTTTCCATTTTCATTATGATCCAAATATCTCTTAACATTTCAGTGTAGTCTCTGATGGGATCAAACAAGGATCTCAAGGATTGGTTAATATTTAGAGAAAGGTCAGTGGGCCCAAATTTATTGGTCAAGTATGATTCCATGATTTAAAAATTCATAATTAAAAATTGATGGGATAGTATATGCATATCCAAGGAGAACAATCAAGATATAATAAATCCTAATCTTATATAATTCTATGATTCAATTCAATTTTATAAACATGGAGGAAGAGAGAATTTCTTTTTCAACAGTTATAGAAATCCTTATTTATTGTATTTTAATAGGGCTGTGAGTATCTTGAATATTATTTACTATGGAAAAGAAATATTTTATCACATATATTACCTAATAAAAAAAGATATTTTAAAAAGGATAGTGAAATTGAGTGCCTGGGACTATAATGTAGTAAAGACACCGAAGATCGATCACCTTTCAACCAATCATAGATTCTTTTCCCTCTGGATGTAGGGTTTTCTGATTTTAGGAAAGGTAGAAAAATACTTCCTTTTGATATATGATTTATTCATGTTGGATTTCCTTTTGTATCAATGGAAGATAGATCTCATGAAGTACATTATTTTGACCATATGTAATATCAATAACGGCTCCATCATGTCTCAAATCATAATGTATCATGTGATGTTGTCCAAGATCATTGTATTGTACCTATAATCCATCAAAATACCTTGCATATAAAAGGAAAACGCCTTCAAGATAATGTTGTCAAGTAATGATACAATGAAAAGGAAGAATATTGGTTTTAGTGTTACGAAATGATATTTCATTGAAATTCCTAATAACGATGGTCAAAATTCCACCATGAAAGGTGAAGTAGGAAAAGATCCAAGAAAAATACAATGAAAACAATAGGTAAAGGACTAGAAGCTAAATAGAATGTTCTATCAACGAAGTTAGTACATTCTCCACTATATACAAAGAAAAAATAGACATTTTATGATGATTTTTTTGCCATTTGGAGAGAATAAAAGATTCAAAATAAGGAAGGAGATGTAGTTTATATTAGACCCTATATAGGATAAGGCCTTAATGATCTAAGAAACAGAAGAGCTTGAGTGAGTAGATAAATAAAAGAGGATAAAGAAGAATATGTCAAAAGTTGAGATTGTCAATTCCTTAATTTGAGATACTGAGAAGGCATCTGAACAAGTTCAGATTCTAGAATCATTATTAAAAAAAATCATTTCCAAATGAAACTCCGTGTAATGATAAGATAAATAATGATGTTTCAATTATATAACAAATAGTTTATGAACTATATGATGATGAATAAGATGAGAAAGAAGATAGTGATGATGTTATAATGATGGTGGAAGAACATCAAGAGAAGGGGATCCCTTCTTAAAATCTCTCTATATAATCTTCCCAAGATGAATCCACTAAAGTAATTTTTGACAGACAACGTGTTACAAAAAATGTAAATGATTAGGATGAGGATGATAAAACTTTATTTGATGAGAGTATTAATGATAATACTGTTTATAGAGTTATTTATGATAATGCTAATAAGGAATTTTTTTATCAAGGTTCTGATAAAGAAGTTGATAATGATGATGATAGAATAATTCATGTTTCAGAATGATAGGAATAAACTTAGGTTGTCGTAAATAAACATTAAAATAATGATACAAGAAATGAAGTTGTTTTGGAGACACCAATGAAAATAGTTGTGAAAAAATATAAGGTATGATTTCATTGGAATATAAAGAGGAAGGAAGATGATCAAGATGAAGTCAGTTCACCAACAAATGAATCTGCTTCAAAATCATCATCTTACTATGGAAAATATTTTTTAGTTCAATCCTTATATAATCTTATAAATACCATTACTTTATTTCAAAGAATTAATTCCATATTTTAGATGCATTAATAAAAAATCACCCAATAGTCAGATTCAACTAGAATTATCAGGTAAATGATTATCCAATTTCATTCTGAGTTCAAAACTTTTAACATTGGTTATGATGATCATAAAAGGTATTATAAGGAGATAACAAAGTAGTCAATTATAATTATAGATGATCTTAAAATCCATAATGATTTCACTAATTTAATCAAGGATATTTTTCAAATGTATAATGAAAATATAAATGGTTCCCAACAAGTATTTAAAAAAATATATAGAAATAGAAATTTAACCATCATTAAAAAGATAATGATCTGAATGGGATGTTGAATTTAGGTAGTATCAATATGAAAATGTAATTGGATCTCAGTGGAGATATAGATGAAAAAACTAAATTTCAAGAAGAAGTGATAAAGTCTCAAAGAAGAGTTCTTATATCTCGAGAAGATTAAAAAATCTCAAAAATAATAATGAGGATCATGAAAAATTGATCAAGAAGTTTTAAAATGATCATTAGGAATTGATGAAGTTGAAGGATATTCTAAAAAAGCAGATCTCAAATGACAAAATGAAGGATGAATGATTTGATCTTAAAATATTATTTTTTTATTTTCCCTTTTAACAAATTTTTATCATCGTAATGATATTTTTTATCTTTAAATTGTTTTTATTTTTATATTTCTAATATTTCAGGTACATATATTTTCCTTCTCTCCATTCATTTTTGAAAATCACAAATGGGATAATATATTGGAAAAAATGAATATAAAGATAAAGGATGATAATGACTATGTCAGGGGAGATTTCATAATGAAGAAATTATTATGTAAGGATGAATAGTTTCTCTAAAATATTAAATAATATGACCCTTAGGGATTTTAAAACATTAGGTGGAGTTAGTCATATTCACAGTGAATCATAAATTTAAGAGTAGATAAGTATTTATTTTAAAATTAAAAAGAAAACCTTTTTCCCTATATTCTTTTTTGAAAAATTGTTTATGCTTTAAAAAAATGGGGAGATTGTTAGGTAAATAATTTCCCATGTTAAATCTCTATTATTTTATGTTTTCAAAATCACAAACACAATTTTTTATGAAAAATTATCTTTCTCTAAGAAAAATACTCTGAAAAAGAATTATCTTTTTCTAAGAATTATTTTGTCTTTACCTATTATTTTATATGGTTTAGGTAGTAATTTTTTAAACCATGTCTAAAAATGTTTTCCTTAACTAAAAAAATAGAACCCTTATCTATATTATATTATTATAGTTCATTAGAATACAATTTCCCAAGAATTGTGACTCCAATTTTTTTTGAAACCAGACTCTGATTTCTTCTGAAATCAAACATTGATTTCTTCTCAAATAAGGATATGATTTCTTTTGAAATCAGTCTCTAATTTATTTTGATATCAGACGCTAATTTATTCCAAAATAATACTTGGATTTATTTTGAAATCATACATTGATTTCTTCTAAAATTAATTTCTATGTTCATCAAAATTCTGACTCTTATTCACTATTATTTTAGAATCTGATTGTAAATATATTTAGACTCTGATTCTTACTTTCATAAGAAACCGGATATATTATTTTCTTAAAAATTCCTCATTTACATGAAGTAATATTTCATTTTACAGTATCCTATTATGCCTATGTTTCATGAGAACATTTTTCTTACTTAGTAATGTTTGTTACACATGATAATATTTCCCATGTTTTCATACATGAAATGATGTCCTATAATCTGTTTCTAATAAACTATTTTCTGAGTGGAATGTATAAAGATCGCTATAAAATTTTAGGAAAAATATGACCGTTGGAGGAGGAATTCATCCATTATAATTCATTCCTATAAATACATCAACCATTTGAATGATATCAAAGCTGATTTCTACTATGTTGAATTCTAGAGAGGGAATTGGTGCTCTACGATCTCTGCAAAAACTTACCTTGTGTGATTGTTGGGAACAAATTTTTCTGGATGAGGATATCTTGTTCAACCTTTATAGTGTGAATTAGATTGTTCCTAATAAATTTAGTGCTTTCGGAAATAGGAAGATAGAGGTACGGATCACCTTAGTGATCGAGGGCTTGTAAGGATAACGAGACAGATTACGATCTTCTTATTTATGGATTTCCCTAATGTGGAAAAAACATTCATGAAAGTATAAATCAAGGGACATTTATCCAATTTTGTTGTATACCCAACTGTTTGTGTTAAAATATTTTTTATTCCTTTACTGTTTTGTTAAATGTTTTAATTCTGCTAAATATTGTGAAGGAAAGAAAGTGTATCCTTCTTATTCTTTCTTATACTTGTATACTATGATATAAATAAGCTTTTATATGCTTTAAGGTATAATATTTCCTTAAGTAAACCTATATTACATTTCATTAGGAATGTTAGTTTTTTTGTCAAAAAATAAATAGGGTAGGTGAATTCATATTGTTTGACTTTGTTAAACCTATATTTTCGTAATGTTAAATATGAAATGTTTTAACACCAATAATTCACCCCCCTTTTAAAATTAATAAATCTACATCTACATTTCAATCCTACAAATTACACTCTATTTGGTTTTGTATTATTTTTAAAATTATTTACTTTAATGTTTCAATTTTGGATTATAAATAAAATATGTTCTTAAATTTCATATAGTTAATTATTTATTAAAAGGGAAATTGAATTCCCAATGATTTTGTGTTATCCTTTTAGATAATATCACAAACTATGGAAATCAAAAAATTCACTTGAGGTCATATAGACATCCCATATGAAGTATAAATGTATTGTCTATTAGTTTTGGGTCATCATAATTGTAATGTATACAATTTTAAAAAAATCACATTATGGTCTTAAACAAGTTCTTTAAGCATGGTATTTGATACAAGATAATTTCATGATGGGAATGCGTTTTATGGGAATAAAAAAGGATAATACAATTTTTTTAATGAAAATAAATATAACACACTAATTGTGATAGTGTATAGTGATGATATTATTTTTTTCAGAAATATTGAAATATATTGTGATGCTTTTACTACCCCATAAAAGAAACATATTGAGATATCTATAGTAAAAGAGATGTATTTTATCTCAAATTCTTAAGTGTTCCATATAGTATGTTTTTTATAGTCATAATAAAACTATACTTATGTGTTTTTAAATAATTTTGAATATAAAAATAATATTTAATTTCTACTTAAATTTTAATTGGGGAATATTTTTCTATAGATGCTGTTGTTTTGGGTATAGATATGAATATATATAAGATTTATTATAAGTTTTTTATACAAAACGTCAACTAGAACAAACATTATCAACTCACTTATATTGTGTGTATTTTTCTAAATCAATCATACCCAATCACATATTATTTTAGTGCGTTGTGTCATGTGATATGTCAATGGAACCATCGAGTTTGGATTTGAATATAATAAATATAAATTAATTAAACATTACAAAATAATTTATTTATATAGGGAAGGTTTTTGAGGATCTTTTTTATCAATGAAAGGTGTGTTTACCATCACTCTAAGAAGAAAAATTTAAATGCTCTTAGCACCATAGAATCCAATTATATTATTGAATAACAAGCTAAAATTCAAATGGTTTAGATAGAATCCCTGATTGATGACATGTGAGTAGATTATATATATCATTTTCTTATTGGGCATGAAAACTGAATTTCATTAAAATTTTAAGAAAACCAGGTGCAACAATTCATATAAATTCATTTTTATACCAAAGAGTAATTTATTAATGAGAAGGTAGAATGTGAAAAATTCAACTTGAAATATATTCCTATAAAGTAACATGTAATAGATATCAGAGAGTAGCCTTTGATGAGAAGTGAGTTCAAACACATACACATATTTTTTTTAATGATATCGCTTTCCCAATATCTAGATTATTATATTATTTAAATATTAACACTTATAATTAATAATATTGTTAACAAATAGGATAATTTATCATAATTTTTCAAGAAAAATGGTTTGAATTCCCAGGTAAGATGGGAGAGATGATATGAATAATTATCACATCAAAAAATAGTTAAAATAATGGTTTGACCCTGAAGGGGGAATAAATATGTAATGAAATTCAAGTGTACATGATTTTAATGAATATGTTTAAGTAGAAAATATGAAATTATATTTTGAGAATGTGGATTGATTTTATTACTATTGTTTGGTTAATTTTCATTCGTATCATATTGCTAAAAAATACCAATTGGGCATTAATGATATTGATGATTCCCTAAAAGAGATGAATGTTTTATAGGTTTGGATTATTGATCCTTTGAGATGATGAAAGAAATTTGTAAAGGTAATTAAAATTTTTAAATATATTATTATTATTATTTATGCTATGACTTTGAGTTCTCTAACAAACAATACTCTTTTTGTTAATGATGGTTTTATATAAGTATCACATTAAATCATACTTTTGACATGAATATTGATTTAATTATTCATATGTTTTGAACTTGTTTTTGGGTTTTTTTGATTTCCAATATTCCCAGAGAAATTTTTGTGTTTTATTTTTGTAGAATATCCTATAATGAAACAAATACATTGTGTAAAATTTAAAAGAATAGTATGATACATTATTACATATCATGTTTATTTACCGAGGAAAACAACTAGTTATGTTTTTTTAGGAGTATAACATGTTAAATGAAGTCACCATAAACTTTAAAATAAAAAATACATAATTAGAAATATAGTTAACAATTGAGTTCTGAAACCATTCTATATATCTAGATATTGAATTGTGGGAGATGTTTCTATTTCATTCAAATAAAATGGGGAAACTATCCCATAGTTATAAAAATAATTCCAAGAATTATATAGAAATAATAATATTATTAATATAATATTATTTGAATGTAATTTAAGTGAAAAAAAATCCTAAATTGAAAATAATTAATGTTTTTAATGATATACTCCCATAAAAAAGGGAGGTTACAATTCTATTTGACCCAATATTTTTTAACAATTTTAATGATGTTAAAATACTATATATGATTGTTGAACAATATTAACGTCATATATATATAAACACAATTGATTCAAATTAGAATAAATTATAAAAATTATGTTTCATACAATTAATTGCAAAGATATATTGATGTATACAAACAATCAATGACTGAAACAATTTTATGCATTCCTTTTAACATTCATAGAAAATGGGTGAAACGATTTCACTCATTTAGGGAATAATTTTGATAAAATTTTAACCCAAAATAAATTTAATTAAAATTTCCCCAAAATATATTAAAATAACCCACATGATGATTTTGATAAAGATACACAATGGAAATGTAGTGAGAGAATTTCTATGAAGAGATGTGGTGGGGTTGCAATGAGAGAGATTCAATAAGAGACTGTAATCAAATAGGGTTTTAAAGGATTTTGGTGTTTTTAATGGGTATTATATAAAAAAAGTAAATGTGTTTTTGTTAATATTTATTTTATATGATTTTTCGGAAAAATGGTAAATCCCATTTGCATTTCCTTAGAGCTGTAAGTTGATTGGTGACCTGAAACTGAATAAAGGACATTGAAAAACACCTTTTAAAAAAATAATTCAAAATCTTGAAATATTGATTTTTTCTAGAAAATGAGGTGAAATATTTTAATTCAATTAAAACAATTTTTTTTAAAATTCAACAAAAATAACATAATTAACACATTTTTTGAGTATACATATAAATAGTTGACTTAACCCTTCATTTTCTTCTCCCCAAAAAACTTTGCCCTCCTTTTCGAGGATTCGATTCTCTATCTCTTACGTATTCTGTTTAATGATGTGTGACAATTGTGTTTCAAGTGAATCAAATTTTAATATTGCTAAGAATAATATTTAGTTGTTTTTAAATTTACAGTAATGTTTTTTTATATTTAATTTTTTTATTTATTTTTTCTAATAAATGTAAATATTATTATTGAATTATAGTAAAAATAAGATAGATTAGTTATAATTTTGTTATAGTTTAATAAATTAAATAATTTGATGTAATTAATAATATATGTAATAATAATTAATAAAATAATTAATAATTTATATTATAATGTTATGTATAATTAAGAAGTAATAATAATTATTGATTATAAATAACAAAATTAGTTATTATTATAAATTAATTAAAATAAATGTAATTTAAAAGTGAATAAAAATAATAGTAATTGGTAAAATAATAAATCATAAAAAATTATTCATTAATCAATAAAAATTCATAGTTAACAATTTAATTAAATTATATTTAATTCATTAAAAATAATTAATGTAATAATTACTAAATAATAATAAGTAATGGTAAAATAACTATTCAATAAAAATAGGAATGGAAAAGAATCAGAGTACCCAAAACTATTTAATAAAATAATGAAATGATAATTAAGGATTGTCACGACCCATCCTCGGGGCTCGTGCCGTGACTACCCCAAGCCCGCCTTCCATAGGCCAGGGGCTGGCGACTAGCACCAAAGGCGTAAATCCCAATAACTGGGAAGGCATTGCAAATATAAATGTAACATCCCAAGTAAGTAATGAATAAAATATATTTTTGTCTATGTCTATTAATTATTAAGATAGTGTTATAGAGGCTTAAAATGAAAATAAATACAATCTTATGCATGGAATACACTAATATTCTTAAAAGATTTTTTTAGTGCCTTTTGATGGAAAACCATTTTTGAATCTATATTTTGACAATTTTATAAACTATGTTTGTCAAAATAAAATTATTCTTTATGATTGGGACATCAAAATTTACCTTGTGTGAATTTTTGGTATTTTTCTGACAATGTTCATTTTTTAATGAATAGTGAAAAATACTGCATTTTACATCAAAACTGATTTTTAATCTAATTTATTTATATTAATAGATTATGTTTTGAATTGGTTTTGAAGTGAAATTAGAATATATTTTTACCATTTTATCCAATTGTGGTCATTGGAATCAATTTCACGTTGAAATTAGACTTAAACTGGTGTCAATCTTTTGATACTTATTGTTTTGTAAAAACACGCTATTTGCTCTGGCAGCAGGAATTAATTATTAAATTAATTAATGTGACTTATATGATTTGAATTTTGTAAAATAGACTTCATTTTTGAATTCGGAATATCAAATATAGCTTAGGGTGAATTTTTGGTAATTTTCTGAAAAACTTCAATTTTTGATGAATAGTGAAACCACTAAGTGGTACTTATAAAGACTGATTTTCCGTTTAAATGAAATTTTTCCATCATTGTGTTTGAATTTTGAAAATCCGACATACATGGTTTTCATTAAGAAGTAAAATGTGGTTCAATGAGATTAAAATAATTTTTTGGCGAATAGTAACTTATTAAGTTCTTAATCGCGATTAGTGGTAATCAGGGTAGTTTAAGGTATAAATAATGCTTTAATAATAGGAAATGACCTAGACACATGTCCCAACCTTATTGGTTGTGTCATGGCCGACCAAGACAAGCCATGGGTCAACTTGGGGACCCCATGGAGAAACATTGGCTTGGAAATGACATATATAACTTTTTATTAAATGTTAAAGTAAAAATGACACAAACAAGAGATGTTTTACGAAAACAATTTTTAAGTGGGGTAATACAAGTCCAAAATTTGATTATAAATAGTTATTGGAAATATAAAAAGATTTCATATATCATAGTAGTTTTTTTATAATTTTTAGACATTAAATAAATAAAATTATTTATGACATAATAATGATGCAGCGATGACATCATTATTTGACGATTTAAATAAAATGGAAAGACAATGTAAAATCTATGAACTACACATGTCCAAAACCAATTGGATGAATGGATTTCGAACCCTTATCACCTTATCCACGAATTATTTCAATTTGGGACCTTTTAAAACCGAAACACATTTTCAAATAAAGTAATATTTCTTTACTTTCCAAAAGTGCCCCTCCTCTCCTCTTATAAAAGGCCCCCACCTCTACCTCATTTCACACACTCTTCAAGCCTTTGGCTCGGCCAACCCCTGCCCATTTGCTCTCTCCACATCCCTCTCCTTATCCTATAGGATTCCATTTGGGCAGAATCCTTTCAAAGGAAGCCTTTAGGCTCAAATCAAAAGGAGTTACACTTTTTAAGGTAATTCATTCTCTCTTGTTCATTTGTTTTATTTTGCTTCTCCAACCCCGTAACTCTATTTATTTACTTCTTTTGTAACAAAACCAGTATCATCAATATACTAGGATGTTGTTATAAGATTTATTTGAGCTACACTCTCACACAACTACATCAAATGGTTAAAGAACATACGGTTTCCGTGGATGGCGAAATTCTGCCTCCCGAAACGATGATTGTTCAACACTCATTTAACACCTTCAAAGATGGCCATTATGATGTCACTATTTTTATATATGATATATAATATGTTTATGTTTTACTTAAGCTTCTGTTTTTTTTTATTTTGGGCATACCTTTATGGTTTCCATTATGGGTAAAACATGATATCTTCATTTTAGGAAGTGCGGACTACCGCCCCCTAAAAGTGATTTGATTCGTTAATACCATATGTGGGATGTGTAAAGGATAAAGTTAATGATATTATATATGTTATTATACTAGAATTATAATATATACTTATATCATTATGATTCCATTCCAGAAAATATGATATAGAAATGGAAGTAGCGTTCATGCGTACGTACAGCTTACCGTCTCCATGAACGGTGCATTTCATTTCTTACCTCTAAATGATTATGTAATATTATAAATGCATGTATGTACTGGATATATATGAAATATATGATATCTAAATCATGAATACCATTCTGGATATAATGAACCTTTGACCAAATTAACAACATGTAAGTGTAAGAAGTCTATTTTTGACTTAAAAACCAAATACCGACAAAATGAACATTATTAACGTAACTGATTACATGATGTTCATAACATGGTATAAAAGGAATAATGAACTTGAAAAAGATTCATAAGCAAGTAGAGATTAACTCATGTTTATTATTCAGGAGATTAAAGAACGGTCGGGTCAAGTCGGATACGAGGTATGGGACTTCGTCTCAATCTCCTTTCGTTGAGGCATATTTTATTTTTTACACAACTTTCTTCTATACGGTGTATAAACCCCTTTGACTTTTACGCTTATTCAAAAAGAAACTTTTTTATACGAAGCGTTTACTAAACGACAAAAGGGAATTTTTTTGTCATACGTATGCGTAGACAACGACTTCTCCGTCGTCGTAACCGTTACTTGAGTTTCGGCTTCCTCTACAAGCCATACCTTCTTTTTAAAAGAAAGATAAATACCATATTTTACTTTTCTTTTATTTTGGTATTGAAAATGGTTTTCATAATGTTTTTATATCAATGTGTTGTATTTATATCTCGTGATTGAAATGTGTAAATATTATGTTTCCTTTATGCATGTTTTATGTGATATGATTATGTTATGGTTCTTGGGCATTATTATGAAGACGGGTGGTTCCGTGATAAACTAAGGGTGGGTGAGCCCGTTATAGCTCTCCAATGCATTGGGTAACGCGAAGGAGTGAAACGTTAAGGTTTCTCCGAAGAGATTTTTTAGGGAATATACTGTGATGGGTATTCCAAACATAACCAATAGGGTTACTCCCTACGTAAGAATGTTATGAATGCCTCAAGTTACCTTTATGTCTTATGATTTCTATGATTTATTCATGATTTTATGAGGTATGATAAAGTGCCTATGTTTTATGGGTAAAGTATGATTTCATTCTTATGTATAAATGAACTCATGTTTCCTTTCCATGTTTTTTTATAACCCATACTAAGTTTTTATGCTCATCCCAAGTTTTTGAAATGTTTTTCACAGGTCAAGGGAAAGGTACATGATAAGATGATAGAGTCAAGGATATGTCAAGAAATAATCTATGTTTTATTTTAAATGTGTTTCCATTTATGGGAATGAAGAATACTATCTTTATGTAACCACTTTGTTTATATGTGGAATGTAATGCAAGTTTTATGATCTAATTCTCTAAAACTCTAAACCCGAAAAGATCCTCAATGTATAATCTAGTAATAACTCAAGATTAAGAAAGGTTTAAGGATGGGGCCTTATAGTTGGTATCAGAGGTCGGTTTAGAAAACTTTAGGAGTTAGAAAATTGTTAAATTATAACTTAATTTATGATATGATTGAAATGATATAGCATTTACAGATTACCATGTTGCTTCACCTAAGATATTTCTGTGTTCAGAATGGTTTTTCGTAGAGGAAACAAAGCAGCTATGTTGGGACGACATCAGGAGGAAGATAACCTTCCAAATCAGCAACCTGAGATGGTCAGAATCGGAACTGAACAGTTTGTTGCAGTGATGGCACAGTTGACTCAGGCTATAAATGGTGGTGGTATCTATGCACGAGATCAGGCAGATCAACCGCAGAGGAACATGTCAGTGGTGGTAGATGGTGAAAAATATAAGGGATTGTGATGAGATTGAGGATCTTCACTAGGACGAATTCAAAGGTAAGTTTCTTGAGAAATATTTTCCTAAGGCTGTTCGACTTAGGATGGAAAAGAAATTCTTGGAATTGAGGCAAGAGGAAGACTCAGTGGCTGCCTATGAAGAAAGGTTCAGTCGATTGGCAAGGTATGCTCCAAATTTTATCCGGGACCTTGATAGTAAAAGCAATCGTTTTTACTCAGGATTAAAGCCAAAGTATCGAAGGGAATTAGCTTCTCGTGAGTTTAAAAGTTATGAAAAGCTTGTTCGATGTGCTGAGAAGGTGGAAATTGAGATTGTCGATGACCAAGTGTTCTATAACAACCAGCAGAAGAAGAGACCGAGGTGGCATGAGAAAGGTAAGAATTATTTAAAAAATTCTGATGGTAAGAAAACTAAGTTTCCAGTTTGTGATAAATGTGGAAAAAGGCATGCTGGGGAAGATCTTATGAATTCTGGAAAGTGCTACCGATGTGGTAAGATGGGACATAAGGCTCGTGATTGCACTGAAAAGGATCAAGCTGAAGGTAAGAACAAATTTGATTTACAGTTAGTGAAGTGTTATAAGTGCAATGAGATGGGTCACTATGCAAACGAGTGTCTGACAAGGAGCTTGAGTGATGGGAAGAAGTTAGACTACAAGCAGAAAGGGGTGGTGAAATCCTTCGCAACTACTTCAGCAGATGTCGGGCCATCAAATGAAGTTGTATCAGCTCCAGGGAGCTCAGTTTTTTTCAAAGATTGACTTGAGATTGGGGTACCATCAGTTGAAAGTAAAAGAAGCAGACGTTCTGAAGACTGCGTTCCGTACTAGATATGGCCATTATGAATTTTTAGTTATGCCTTTTGGGTTAACCAATGCACCTGCTGTATTCATGGACCTTATGAATAAAATTTTCCATGAGTTCTTGGATAAGTTTGTGTTTGTGTTTTGAGGTTTGTGAAGAGGTTATGTGTGCCTTGTGATTCACAGTTGAAGAGAGAGTTGTTATGTGAAGCTCATAGTTCTCCGTTTTCAGTTCATCTGGGCAGTACTAAGATGTATAGAGATATGCGGGAGTATTACCGGTGGGATGGAATGAAAAGAGATATTTCTGATTTTACTGTGAAGTGTTTGACTTGTCAGCAGGTTAAAGCAGAACGGCAGTTACCGAAAGGGATGCTTCAGCCTTTA
Organism: Viscum album; assembly: GCA_963277665.1. Lineage (NCBI taxonomy): Eukaryota > Viridiplantae > Streptophyta > Magnoliopsida > Santalales > Viscaceae > Viscum > Viscum album. The sequence goes on from OY728119.1 coordinate 511,324,427, forward strand.
CCAGTGCCAGAGTGGAAATGAGAGAATATATCCATGGACTTTGTTGTTGGATTACCGAGGACATCTCGAGGTAATAATGCAATCTGGGTTATTGTTGATCGCTTGACCAAATATGCTCATTTCCTTGCTATACGAGATACTTTCTCTCTTGATCAACATTCCCGTTTGTATCTTAAAGAGATAGTTAGGTTACATGGAGTTCCTCTCTCCATTGTATCGGATCGTGATCCCAGGTTTACTTCTAACTTTTGGAAAGGCCTTCAGAAGTCATTGGGTACTGAATTAAATTTTAGTACATCTTTTCATCCTCAATCAGATGGGAAGTCAGAACGAACAATTCAGACATTGGAGGATATGCTACGAGCTTGTTCTTTGGATTATCAGGGAAGTTGGGACCAACATCTTTCTTTAGTTGAATTTTCTTATAATAATAGTTTTCATTCCAGTATACAGATGGCACCATTTCAGGCATTATATGGGAAGCGGTGTCGAACTCCAGCTTTCTGGGATGAAGTGGGAGAAAGGAAGTTGATGGGACCAGAATTGGTAGAAGAGATGGCAGAAAATGTTCAGCTGATTCAGAAGCACATGAGAACAGCTCAGAGCAGGCAGAAGAGTTATGCGGATAACCGGAGGAAGGATCTATCTTTCGAGGTAGGTGATCATGTTTTTCTCAAGGTTTCTCCTTGGGAAAGTGTGATGAGATTTGGTAAGAAAGGAAAGCTAAGTCCAAGGTTCATTGGACCATATGAAATTCTTGAGAGAGTTGGATCAGTTTCATACCGAGTGGATTTACCTCCGAGTTTATCTCAGGTACCCAATGATTTTCACGTTTCGATGTTGAGAAAGTATATGCCAGATCCATCTCATGTTTTGAGTCCAGAGGTAGTTCAGCTGGAAGAGAACCTATCTTATGAGGAACAACCGGTCCAGATTCTTGACCACAGGGAGCAAGTATTATGGAATAAGGTGATTCATCAGGTAAAGGTTTTGTGGAAAAACCACATGATTGAAGAGGCAACATGGGAATCTGAAAATGCAATGAGGGATAAGTACCCCCATTTATTCGATAAGTAAATAAATTGCGGGGATGCAATTTTCTAAATGGGGGAAGGATGTAACATCCCAAGTAAGTAATGAATAACAGATATTTTTATCTATGTCTATTGATGATTAAGATAGTGTTATAGAGGCTTAAAATGAAAATAAATACAATCTTATGCATGGAATACACTAATATTCTTAAAAGATTGTTTTAGTGCCTTTTGATGGCAAACCATTTTTGAATCTATATTTTGACAATTTTGTAAACTATGTTTGTCAAAATAAAATTATTCTTTATGATTGGGACATCAAAATTTACCTTGTGTGAATTTTTGGTATTTTTCTGACAATGTTCATTTTTTAATGAATAGTGAAAAATACTGCATTTTACATCAAAACTGATTTTTAATATAATTTATTTATATGATTATATTATGTTTTTAATTGGTTTTGAAGTGAAATTAGAATTTATTTTTACCATTTTATCCAATGGTGGTCATTGGAATCAATTTCACGTTGAAATTAGACTTAAACTGGTGTCAATCTTTTGATACTTATTGTTTTGTAAAAACACGCTATTTGCTCTGGCAGCGGGAATTAATTATTAAAATAATTAATGTGACATATATGATTTGAATTTTGTAAAATAGACTTCATTTTTGAATTCGGAATATCAAATATAGCTTAGGGTGAATTTTTGGTAATTTTCTGAAAAACTTCAATTTTTGATGAATAGTGAAACCACTAAGTGGTACTTATAAAGACTGATATTCCGTTTAAATGAAATTTTTCCATCATTGTGTTTGAATTTTCAAAATCCGACATACATGGTTTTAATTAAAAAGTAAAATGTGGTTCAATGATATTAAAATTTTTTTTTGGTGAATAGTAACTTATTAAGTTCTTAATCGCGACTAGTGGTAATTAGGGTAGTTTAATGTATAAATAATGCTTTAATAATAGGAAATGACCTAGACACATGTCCCAACCTTATTGGTTGTGTCATGGACGACCAAGAAAAGCCATGGGTCAACTTGGGGACCCCATGGAGACACTTTGGCTTGGAAATGACATATATAACTTTTTATTAAATGTTAAAGTAAAAATGACACAAACAAGAGATGTTTTACGAAAACAATTTTTAAGTGGGGTAATACAAGTCCAAAATTTAATTATAAATAGTTATTGGAAATCTAAAAAGATTTCCTACATCATAGTAGTTTTTTTTATAATTTTTAGACATTAAATAAATTAAATTATTTATGACATAATAATGATGCAACGATGACATCATTATTTGACGATTTAAATAAAATGGAAAGACAATGTAAAATCTATGAACTAAAAAAGTCCAAAACCAATTGGATGAGTTGATTTCGAACCCTTATCACCTTATCCACGAATTATTTCAATGTGGGATCTTTTAAAACCGATACACATTTTCAAATAAAGTAATATTTCTTTACTTTCCAAAAGTGCCCCTCCTCTCCTCTTATAAAAGGCCCCCACCTCTACCTCATTTCACACACTCTTCAAGTCTTTGGCTCGGCCAACCCCTGCCCATTTGCTGTCTCCACATCCCTCTACTCATTCTAGAGGATTCCCTTTGGGTAGAATCCTTTCAAAGGAAGACTTTAGGCTCAAATCAAAAGGAGTTACACTTTTTAAGGTAATTCATTCTCTCTTGTTCATTTGTTTTATTTTGCTTCTCCAACCCCCTAAACTCTTTTTATTTACTTCTTTTGTAACAACACCAGTATCATCCATATACTAGGATGTTGTTATAAGATTTATTTGAGCTACACTCTCACACAACTACATCAAATGGTTAAAGAACATACGGTTTCCGTGGATGGCGAAATTCTGCCTCCCGAAACGATGATTGTTCAACACTCATTTAACACCTTCATAGGTGGCCATTATGATGTCACTATTTTTATATATGATATATAATATGTTTATGTTTTCCTTAATCTTCTGTTTTTTTTATTTTGGGCATACCTTTATGGTTTCCATTATGGGTAAAACACGATATCTTCATTTTAGGAAGTGCGGACTACCGCCCCCTAAAAGTGATTTGATTCGTTAATACCATATGTGGGATGTGTAAAGGATAAAGTTAATGATATTATATATGTTATTATACTGGAATTATAATATACTCTTATATCATTATGATTCCATTCCAGAAAATATGAAATAGAAATGGAAGTAGCGTTCATGCGTACGTACAGCTTACCGTCTCCATGAACGGTGCATTTCATTTCTTACCTCTAAATGATTATGTAATATTATAAATGCATGTATGTACTGGATATATATGACATATATGATATCTACATCATGAATACCATTCTGGATATAATGAACCTTTGACCAAATTAACAACATGTAAGTGTAAGAAGTCTATTTTTGACTTAAGAACCAAATACCGACAAAATGAACATTATTAACGTAACTGATTACATGATGTTCATAACATGGTATAAAAGGAATAATGAACTTGAAAAAGATTCATAAGCAAGTAGAGATTAACTCATGTTTATTATTCAGGAGATTAAAGAATGGTCGGGTCAAGTCGGATACGAGGTATGGGACTTCGTCTCAATCTCCTTTCGTTGAGGCATATTTTATTTTATACACAACTTTCATCTATACGGTGTATAAACCCCTTTGACTTTTACGCTTATTCAAAAGGAATCTTTTTTATACGAAGCGTTTACTAAACGACAAAAGGGAATGTTTTTGTCGTACGTATGCGTAGACAACGACTTCTCCGCCATCGTAACCGTTACTTGAGTTTCGGATTCCTCTACAAGCCATACCTTCTTTTTAAAAGAAAGATAAATACCATATTTTACTTTTCTTTTATTTTGGTATTGAAAATGGTTTTCATAATGTTTTTATATCAATGTGTTGTATTTATATCTCGTGATTGAAATGTGGAAATATTATGTTTCCTTTATGCATGTTTTATGTGATATGATTATGTTATGGTTCTTGGGAATTATTATGAGACGGGTGGTTCCGTGATAAACTAAGGGCGGGTGAGCCCGTTATAGCTCTCCAATGCATTGGGTAACGCGAAGGAGTGAAACGTTAAGGTTTCTCCGAAGATATTTTTTAGGGAATATACTGTGATGGTTATTCCAAACGTAACCAAGAGGGTTACTCCCTACGTAAGAATGTTATGAATGCCTCAAGTTACCTTTATGTCTTATGATTTCTATGATTTATTCATGATTTTATGAGGTATGATAAAGTGCCTATGTTTTATGGGTAAAGTATGATTTCATTCTTATGTATAAATGAACTCATGTTTCCTTTACATGTTTTTTTATAACCCATACTGAGTTTTTATGCTCATCCCATGTTTTTGAAATGTTTTTCACAGGTCAAGGGAAAGGTACATGATAAGATGATAGAGTCAAGGATGTGTCAAGAAATAATCTATGTTTTATTTTAAATGTGTTTCCATTGATGGGAATGAAGAATACTATCTTTATGTAACCACTTTGTTTATATGTGGAATGTAATGCAAGTTTTGTGATCTAATTCTCCAAAACTCTAAACCTGAAAAGATCCTCAATGTGTAATCTTGTAATAACTCAATATTAAGTAAGGTTTAAGGCTGGGGCCTTATAATAAAAGTAAACAAAACACCACAGAGTAAGAGTGGAAGTAAAACACTAAGTACAAAAGGAAGTGCTGATAAGTAAATGGGCCAGAATACAAACCCAATCGAAAGTACAGCTACAACTGATCAAAATTAAAACAGAAAAGAAAAACATCTGGAAGAAATGAAATATCTCATGGGTCGTCCTCCTCGGATCCTACCTGATGGGTAGGTACAGATAGCGCAGCTCCTGGATTGCCCACCACGGATTCTACCTGAAGGGTAGGTACAGATAGCCTCTATAACTCTCTCGCCTGTCAACCTCCTCCGAGTGTCGCCTCATCGTGAAGTACACCACCAGATACTGTCTCGTCGTGAGGTCCACATACGGGTACCGTCCAGTCCTCGAACACTCGGCCTCTGTCTGTGTTGCCAATCGTCTACAACCAACACAACGAGATGCAGGTATAGCCCGTGCTGGGGTGAGTATAACGATACTCAGTAGGGACCCCGAGACCCTCAAAGTCTCACTAAATCCAAAATGGTTTACCACAAATAATATATCAACAGATAAACTCTACTTAGGTATATGCCCATACATATACCCAAGTTATCAAGTAACCCATCTCAATCATGAGGTAAACACAAAGATCATAGACTCAGCTCAATCCAGGATTTTCAATATCAAAACTGTAACTGCTGAAGAGCCCCATCTCTGGAGTGTACATTGGTCCTATCATGACTCTGAGGTACTGCTCACTAACCTAAGACTGCTGAGGTACTTTTCCTGTCGAGTACCGCGGGTCAGCCACCCAAACACAGTAGTGCTTCCCGCCGGGGTATGCCACCCAAACACAGTAGTGCACACCCCCTAATAGCCTGTAGAGGTACTCTCCGGATGAGTTCCACGGGTCTGCACTGTCACACAGTAGTGATACGTCTGCCATGGGTCAGCACCCAAACAAAGTAGTGCTCCATCCAATGGGCTAGTCAACTCACTCCAAGTCGAGTCAGTCAAGCAGTCGTCAGATCTCAGCCGGCTACAGAGTCTCTGTACTCCGTGTGCTCGTCTCCAGGAGGTTCCGTTCCACAAGCTACAGGTAGATACTCCAAATATCAAAAAGTCCCATGAAAAGTATCTCAAAGGACCACCTCGTCATAGTGGTCTCAACGCAACAGACAGCGCGTCAATCAGATGCCCGGTCTGTGAGTTATTAGCCATTTTATCCCAGGGGCCCAGTTGGTTTCATGTGCAAACCAACCGGGCCGTATCTCAACTGTACCCCGAACTCTCATAGGGTATTCCCAAAGGGACCTTTTCTCAACGTGATCACCAACGCCGCTGACGGTTCGTCAAACGGACGTTCAGTCTGAATGTTATCATCTTTTCCGTTCCAGCTGCTCGGTTGGATTTCAGGTACAATTCAACCCGGCCACTATCCGACTACAACAAAAACTAAGGCGAAGTATTCCAAAAGTTCTGTCTCATCAAGAGGAATCCAACAAAGTCAACAGCACATCAATCGGACATCCGAATCTAAAGATATAAGCATTTCCTCTCTGAGGGCCCGGTTTGATTCGTATCCGAACCAACCCGACCGTACTCCAAGTTATCTAAAACCTTGACTGTAATATGCCAAAACGACCACCTCGATCCAATGATCGCTACGCAACTGACGGTGCATCGATCAGATGTCTTTAGTCCATGATATGGGTGTTTGAACGGAAACAGCCCGATAATAGGGGGTTCGGGCTCGGTCCGACCCGACCTGAGACCCCCCTGGGTTGGCCCGAACCGGGGTGACCTGACCCGGGTCTGGGTCCGTCCTAACAGGGCACGGCTCGGCCTGGCCAATGCGGCCTGGCCTGGCACTGGCACGGCACCCGTGCGGCCAGCGAAGAGCGGAGGGGTACTGCCCCCCGGATGATGGTGAACCGGCGCGGCTTATATGCTACAACCCCCTTTATTCCGAAATGGGAAACCTTTCTGGTTGAAGCCCTACTGCCGCGCCGGTGTGGCGCGCAGTCGCCGCTTTCCGCGGACCACAGGACACACTCCGGTGGTCCCTTTTGCTCGCCACCTTTTCCAACGGTCCTCTCGGGACCCGACCTTCACTGCGGAGGTTTCAAAATGACTTTGCGGCCCCGTTTGTTGTCGCCCGTCAATCCGCGCACAATGATCAACCAGCGGAGTCTTCGAATTTTCTCCATGGCCCCAACTCCGGCCGCGGTTTCATTCGGCTTCAACGACACGACGTGACGACACCGCGCATACTTGCAGTATTTCCACATGTTTCCGCGCGGTGTCATTGCACCGCGCCGCCTTCGTTCGAGCCACAACATAAACAACAACAAGGTGGAGGAAGGTCTGCCGGGTTTGTATAGTCAGACCTCCTCCCATTATAACGATATCAAGTGTCCAACAAATATAAGTCGACGTACAACAAAGAAAACAATTAACCCCAACATCAACCCGCATGAACGAACGAACTGCAGATCAACCTAGAAATGGTTGGTCCACACTCGTCATTCTTTTCTCAAAGATAAAGAGAATACCAAAGAGATTCCCCTACTACCTCTTAATTAAAAATAATCATACCAATATTTCCAACCCGCAAAAAAAACATTCATGGATCATTTAATGATGAGTTGATCTGGGTCTTTGTTTTAGAAGGAACAACCAATGGAATAATACCATTCTCAATATAACCCCCCTACATCGATAACGAGTTGAAGATCGAAGAGCATTGCAGAAAGCGGCAACGCGGGGTGGTTTTGATGACGGCATTGACGTGCATCAAAGAAAGGGAAGCTTCATCAATCTTCGGAAGAGAGGAAGCCGAGGTAGACGTCAGCGTTCTTCGCGTTCTCCAACGAAGAAGATAAACTCTATCTCCTACAAAGTTTTTCCCAGCACTATAAAAGCTCCCAAAATAAAATAATTTCCCCTGCTATTACTTTTATTCACAAAACAATGTCTCAAAAATTCAAAACTCAAACCACATGAATTAATAAAGTGAGTTGGCAGGAATAATGAGAAGAGAGGGGGAGGTGAGTGGTCTCACATTAAAGGGGAGTTTCAAGGGGTTATGGGGAATGTGAAAAGGTGGGGGATCATGTGGGCCCCACCTCTCATTTATTCCCCCAAGGGTAGTTACCAACCCAACTTACACACAAAGGATAAACCTACTTATAAGAAAAATAAAATTGGATTATAAATTTTATTTATTCTTCACTTACACCTCAAATTGTAAACAACTCCCCCCGAGAAAAAGCACCTTCGAAAAAGGTCTTCATAACAATTACTGGCGCTTCGAGTTCATCGGTGCCCTCAGATTTCAATTCCGAGCACTGGTTTAAAAGTTATAAAAACATGCTCGTTCGTTCACTAAACGTACCCAAGCTAAACTTCAGAAATTGATTCCGGGCACACCGGGTCTCAGAATCAAGCGCCGTCAGAAACTGTGTTCTTGTAAAATCCCAAAACAATTATGAAAAAATTTTCCTTGAAATTTCTGGGACATTACATTACTCCCACCTCAGGGCTTTACGTCCCCGTAATGCTTTAACACAAACTAGGGATACAAAAGTGGTACTGAGCACGCATCTGAGCCTTCCGCCCCCAAGTGCTCCCCTGGAGGTTCCCGCGCTGCCAACGAAAACGCATAAGAGGAATCAACCATCCTCGTAGGACCCACACCTGTTGATCCTCAACCTCTACTGGAACCCTGCAAAAGTCATCCCATCGCCAACGTCCAGCTCCCCATGGTCAATGACATGCATCGGGTCAAGCACGTATCTCCTAAGTTGAGATACGTGGAAGTCATCGTGCACCCTGTGCAACTGAGGTGGATGGGTCAGGCGGTAAACCACCTCGCCTACCCAGCTGAGGACATCGAAAGGTCTGCTGAACCTCGAAGATTATTAGCCTCCTTGGCTACATCTCCATACACCTAGTCAAGGTAAGACCCGTATAAGGACGTGGTCGTCATCCTTGAACTCTATAGGCTTCATGTCAGCTCTGTGCTGTCTCATCTGTCGTGATCCCTAGGCGATCACATCCCACTCCTATATCAAGACACACCTGAGTCTGGTCCCTAATGCATCGCAGTGAACTATGTAACCAACGCCCACAAGCTGGGCGCACTGATCAACCCAACTCTTGAAATCTCTACTGGAAGTGTTGATGCAACTCTGAAGAATTTTGGCACAAAACTAATTTTCTCTATCTCTTGAGTGATCGAATGAACCCTCTTATACACGAATCCATCCTATGCTGCCTGGGTTTTCCTTTTCACCGACCAAGAAAAACACCATCCCGACATTGTAGATAAACCACAAACTTTTTGCCTAATACAGTCAATCCGTGTATGAACTGTGGATCTAATCCATACTAAGACAAACCTCGCAAGGCCTCGACGCTTCCGCCAAGAGATAACAAATGAAACTCTTGCCTCGTGGGTCAGATCACACTATCAGCGTATGTGTGATTATCAAGTCTCCTTCCAAGGTATCTCCAGACGTAAGGGTCATGTCTACGGCTTACCCGAAACTCTAGGTCTGGAACAAGATTCATGGAAGGAAGGAATGATTCGTATGAACATATATTACTACAGCAACTTGTAGTAGACACAGACTGTCCCTCAAATCATTATTAGAGCCATTGGGTCACTCTCCTTGACCGCATGCAGCTATTCTCTTACCCTGCCCTCCAGCTCACAGAGCCTAGCGGGGACTACAGAGGCGTGTGATTGTAACATGTCAAAAAGTACACCACCACATGCTGCTCTCCTAGCTCTGCTTCCACGTCTGCTGCTCTACATATTCATCTTTCCTTGACACTTCTTCTTCTTGAAACATTTTCCACGTCCAAGTCTCTGATACAAACGCCAGTTCGCATCTTCCCACTGTTAACATTCACTGGCTAAAACCGATCATCCAAAGAAAATTCATCCACAAAGGTTCTCTCTAGCACACTAACATAAGTAGGAATGCATAGAAGAAAGAGTGATTACTCGGATATCTTTTAAACACACCTCGCTCAGAGGTCCGATCTCTATAGCACTGAACGAATCGTATTCATCGAGTACCAAGAATGATTGGGACGCCTCGATGATTACCCAGCAACTGAAACATCATCCTATCGAAGCTGTATAAGCTCTAGAAAAACTCTCAACCACCTCCTCAAGCCAGTTCTCAACTGCCTATGCATTGGGCTTGCCTCAGAACTTGAGGGTTCGGATGTTGGAACACGTATAAGGCAGTAATCCTACATGTGTCACCTACTGGTACGACCAGTTGTAACTGCTGACCAACAGGTAGTGATGTATTGCTGACACACTACCTGAATGCACTATCTCAGGCATCGGTCCACGTACCGAAGCCTCATCACTATGCGGACCATCCTCATGGTAATTCACTGGAAAACACTAGTAGCCAAGTCCACCATCCACTACACTCATGTCTCAGCTAGGCGGAAAACCCTAGCAATCGCCTCCAGCCAGTGCTCTGCTGTCTGGGAATCTGCCTCGACTCATAACCTCGGAGGCCGCTGCTACAGGAACTCGTGCAACACGCTCTGCCAGCGTGTACAGTTCACTAGTAAGGATTGTGGCATCTGCTTCCCAACAGGTGGTGGTGCTGCTGGTACACCACCCGAGGGTTCCAACATAGTAAAAAGGGCCCCGCACCGGAGCCTCGCCGCTCGGTGGGCCATCATCGAGTACTCTCGCAGAACTCCAACTGACTGTCTACGTGGAGACATCCTGAACAGATGTGACACGGTCAACGATTTATACCTGTTGAACTTACCTAGTTTGAGCTGACTTAAAACTTTGGAAACACACATGCAATCAGTGTTTTTGTGTACAATGTCGGAAATCAGTAGTCAGGATCCTGATGTACGGATACGTCGGCCACCGCACAAACAATGGACTCCCGGAACTGAAGACCACTCTCAGTACCCTTAACACTATTGCTTCACTGAAATAAAATATCAGAGTCCTATGCTCTGTGGTAGAACCGAACTCCTCTGATACCAATTTGTCATGACCTGTCCTCGGGGCCCGTGCCATAACTACCCCAAGCTCACCTTCCATAGTCCAGGGGTTGGCGACTAGCACCAAAGGCGTAAATTCCGATAACTGCGAAAGCATTTCCTATATAAAAGTAAACAAAAATCCACAGAGTACAAGAAGAAGTAAAACACTAAGTAAAAAAGGAAGTGATGAAAAGTAATTGGGCCAGAATACAAACCCAATCGGAAGTACAACTACAACTGATCAAAAGTACAATAGAAAAGACAAACAACTGGAAGAAATGAAGAAGATCCTAGGTCGTCCTCCTCAGATCCTACCTGAAGGGTAGGTATAGATAGCGCAACTCCTGGATCGCCCACCACAGATCCTACCTAAAGGGTAGGTATAGATAGCCTCTATAACGCTCTTGCACGTCAACCTCCTCCGAGTATCGCCTCGTCGTGAGGTCCACAACCAGATACTGTCTTGTCGTGAGGTCCACCTCTGGGTACCGTCCAGTCCTCGAACACTCGGCCTATGTCTGCTCTGCCCGTCGTCTGCAACCGACACAATGAGGTGCGGGCATAGCCTGTGCAGGGTTGAGTATAACGATACTCAGTAGGGACCCTGAGACCCTCAAGGTCTCACTAAATCCAACAAGGTTAACCACAAAGAAGATCTCAACAGATAACCTCTTCTTAGGTATATGCCCATACGTATACCGAAGATATCAAGTAACCCATCTCAATCATGAGGTAAACACAAAGATCATAGACTCAGATCAAACCAGGATTTTCAATATCGAAACTGTAACTGCTGAAGAGCCCCGTCTTTGGTGTGTACAGTGGTCCTGTCACGACTCTGAGGTACATCTCACTAACCTAAAACTGTTGAGTTACTCCTCCTATCGAGTACCGCGGGTTAGCCACCCAAGCACAGTAGTGCTCCCCGGTGGGGTGTGCCTCACAAACACTGTAGTGCACACCCCCTAATAGCCTGCAGAGGTACTCTCCGGACGAGTACCATTGGTCTGCACTATCACATAGTAGTGATCCATCCGCCATGGGTCTGCACCCAAACAAAGTAGTGCTCCGTCCACTAGACTAGTCGACTCACTCCAAGTCGAGCCGGTCAAGCAGTCGTCAGGTCTGAGTCGGCTACACGGTCTCCGCACTCCGTATGCTTGTCTCCGAGAGGGTCTGCTCCATGAGCTATAGGATGATACTCCAAGTATCTCAAAGTCCCAATAAGAAGTATCTCAATAGACCGCCTCGTTATAGCGGTCTCAACGCAACAGATGGCGCGTGAATCGGACGCCTGGTCTGTGAGTTATTATCCATTTCGTCCCAGGGGCCTAGTTGGTTTCGTGTGCGAACCAACCCGGCCATATCTTGACTCTACCCCGAACTCTCATAGGGTATGCTCAAAGGAACCATTTCTCAACGTGATCACCAATGCCACAGACGGTTCATCAAATGAACGTCCATTCTGAAAGTTATTAGCTTTTCCGTTCTAGGGGCCCGGTTGGATTTTGGGTACAATCCAACCCGGGCACTATCCAACTACAACTGAAACTGAGGCGAAGTATTCCAAAAGTTTCGTCTCATCAAGAGGATTCCAACAAAGTCTATGGCACGTCAATCAGACGTCCAGAACACATGATATAAGCGTTTCCGCTCCGAGGGCCCAGTTGGTTTCGTATCCGAACCAACCTGGCCGTACGCAAAGTTCTCCGAAACCTTGAGTGTAATATGCCGAAATGACCGTCTTGAACCAAGGATCACTACGAAACTAACGGTGCATCTATCGAAGGTCCGTATACCATGATACGGGCATTTGAACGGATATATCCCGAAAATAGGGGGTTCGGGCCCGGTCTGACACGACCCAAGACCCCCCGTGGCCGGCCCGAACCGGGTCGACCCGACCTGGGTCCGGGTCTGGCCCAACATGGCGTGGCCCGGACCGGGGGGTGCAACGCGGCCCGGCCTAGCCTAGGCAGCCCTGCCCGGCCTGGGCAGCCCGTCCTGGCGATGGCACGATGCCCGCACGACCAGCGAAGAGCGGAGGGGCGCTGCCCCCCAGATGACGGTGAACCGGCGCGACTTAAATGTCGCGCCACCCATTATTCCGGAACATGAAACTGTTCTGGTTCAAGCCCTGCCGTCATGGCTCTGCCGCAGCGGCCTTCTCCGGCGATGCGCCGCCGCCGCTTTCCGTGGACCACCGGACGCGCTCCGGTGGTCCGTTTTTCTCGCCACCTTCGCCAATGGTCCTCCCGGAACCCAACCATCAATGGGGAGGCTTCAAAATGACTTTGCGGCCCCGTTTGTCTTTGCCCGTCAATCCACGCACAACGATCAACCAGCGGAGTTTTCAAATTGCCTCCGCGACCCCGACTCCGGCCGCGGTTTCGTTCGGCTTCAATAGCGCGGCATGACGGCGCCGCGCATCCTTACCCTATTTCACCATGTTTTTGCACGGTTCCATTGCACCGTCCCTCCATCGTTCGAGCCGCAACATAATAAAAAACTAGGGGGAGGAGGGTCGGCCGTGTTTGTTCAGTCCAACCTCCTCCAATTATAATGATAGCAAGCGGCCAACAAATAGAAGTCAGCGTACGGCAAAGAAAACAATTAACCCCAACATCAACCCGCATGAACGAACGATCCACGGATCAACCTAGAAATGGTTGGTCTGCGCTCATCATTATTTTCTCAGAGATAAAGAGAATACCAATGAGATTCCCCAACAACCTCTTAAATAAAAAGAATCATACCAATATTTCCAACCCGCAAAAAATAAAATAAAACATTCACTAATCAACTTAATGATGAGTTGATCCGGGTTTTTGTTTTAGAAGGAACAACCAAGGGTATAATACCATTCTCAAAATAATCCCCCTACCTCGATAACGTGTTGACGATCGAAGAGCGTCGCGGAAAGCGGCATCGCGGGGTGGTTTCGATGACGGCGTTGGTGTGCGTGAAATAAAGGGAAAGCTTCATCAATCGTCGGAAGAGAGGAAGACGAGGTAGATGTCGGCGTTCTTCGCATTCTCCAAAGAAGAAGATGAACTCTATCTCCTCCAATGATTTTCCCAACACTCCAAAAGCTCCCAAAATAAAATAATATCACATGCTATTATTTTTATTCACACAACAAAGATTCAAAAATTCAAAACTCAAACCACTTAAATTAATAAAGTGAGTTGTCATGAATAATGAGGAGAGGGGGGGGGGGGGTGAGTGGTCTCACATTAAAGGGGAGTTTCAAGGGGTTATTGGGAATGTGAAAAGGTGGGGGCTCATGTGGGCCCCACCTATCACTCATTCTCCCAAGGGTAGTTACCAACCCAACTTACACACAAAGGATAAACCTATTTAGAAGAAAAATAAAATTGTATTACAAATTTTATTTATTATTCACTTACACATCAAATTTTAAATAACTCCTCCCGAGAAAACGCACCTTCGGAAAAGGTCTTCTTAAGCAATTATCGGCGCTGTGAGTATATTGGTGCCCTCCGATTTCAATTCCGAGCACCAGTATAAAAGTTAAAAAAACCCGCTTGTTCATTCACTGAACGTACCCGAGCTATACTTCAGAAATTGATTCCGGGCACACCGGGCCTCGGAATCAGGCACCGTTAGAAACTGTGTTCTTGTAAAATCTCAAAGAAATTAAGAAACAATTTCCCATGAAATTTATTGGGTCTATACAAGGATAATGGAAATAGAAAAGTCTACAAATATCATTAATGAAAAGACAAAAATAATGAACAAAAAAAGAAACAACATCACTGATCATAATGGATAAGATCATGATAATATCATAGTCATCATTTGAATAGAAATTATATATTAGGGTTCAATAAGACCTTGTAAATATAGTTGGATTGTAACATCCCAGGTAAATACAGAATAAAACAATTCATATATATTAATATTGACGAATTAAAGATTATTTTTACTTTAAAGGGGTTCTATGTTCGATAGGGTACCCGATACGCATCAAAGAGTTTCTTTGAAATTTTACATTGCACACAAGTAATAAAATAATATTATTTTAAATGGTAGTTAACATGTAGCCATTTTATTGGCGGGAATTAATAGAAATAACTAAAATATGATTATATATTTTTGTTAAATGTTTTTACATTTATCCAATAAAGGATAAAGGCTTAAAATATGAAATGAATTCAATTTTAGGTATAGATACTCTAATATTCACTAAAAGGTCGAACTATCGCCTTTTGATGGAGAACCATATTTAAATATAGTTTCTGTCACTTTTATACATTATATTGGACCAAATAAAATTCTTATTTAGAATCGGGACATCAAAATTTACTTTGTGTAAATGTTTGGTATTTTTCCGATAAAGTTCATTTTTAATTGAATAGTGAAAAATGTTGTATTTTAATTCAAAACCTCTTGTTAATGTAATTTATTTATATGATTATATTATCTTTTGAATTAGTTTTAAAGTTAAATTAGAATATATTTTTATCATTTAATCCAATAGTGGTTTTTGGAATTAATTTCACTTTGAAATTAGACTTAAACTAGTGTCAATCTTTTGATATATATTATTTCATAAAAACACGCTAATTATTCTGACAACGAAAATTAATTATTAAATTAATTAATGTAAATTATGTGATTTTAATTTCGTAAAATATACATCATTTTTGAATTCGGAATATCAAATATAGCTTAGGGTGATGTTTTGGTATTTTTCTGAAAAACTTCAATTTTTAATGAATAGTGAAACAACTAAGTGGTACTTAAAAACTAATTTTTCCTTTAAATGAAATTTTACCACCTCTTTGTTTTGAATTTAAAAAATCCGACATAAATTATTTTCATTAGGAAGTAAAATGTGGTTCAATGGGATTAAAATAATTTTTTGGTGAATAGTAACTTTTAAGTTTTTAATCGTGATTAGAGGTAATTAGTGTAATTTAAGGTAAAAATAATATTTTAATAATATTAAATAAACATGACACATGTTCTAACCTTATTGGATGTGTCATGGAAGACCAAGAAAATCCATGAGTCAACTTGGGGAGCCCATGGAGAGACTTTGGTAGGATAATGACATTAATAACTTTTTATTTAATGTTAAAATGAAAATGTCACAAACATGTGTTGTTTTACTAAAACAATTTTTACATGGGGTTATACAGGTCATATGTTTGACTATAAATATTCATTAGAAATAGAAAATAAATTTCTACATCATGATATTTTTTTTATAATTTTTAGACATTAAATAAATTAAATTATTTTTGACACAATGATGATGCAACGATTACATCATTATTTAACAATTTAAATAAAATGAACCGAAAATGTAAAATCTATGACCCAAACTTGTCAAAAACCTATTAGATGGGTGGATTTATAACTCTTATCACCTTATCCTAGAAATATTTAATTTTGGAATATTTAAAATCCAAAAAGCATTTTATAATAAAGTAACCTTTTATAACTTTCCAAGAGTGCCCCTCCTCTCCTCTTGTAAAGGACCCCACCTATACCACCTTACCCACACCTCTCAAGCCTTTGGCTCGGACAAACCCTGCCCATTTTGTCTCTCCACATCCCTCTATTACTCCTAGAATCCTCACTTTGGTTAGAAGTCTTTCCAATGAAGCCTTCGAGAACAAATCAAAAAGAGTTATCCGATTTAAAGGTAGTGTCTTCTCTTGTGTTCTTATGTTTTATTTTGCTTCTCCAACCCCCTAAACTCTTTCTATTCCATTATTTTGTAAAAAACAGTATATTAAATATACTAGGATGTTTTTATGAGATGGATTATATCAACACTTACATACACCTTCGTCTAATGGTTAAAGAACATAACGTTTCTATGGATGGGGAATTTCTGCCTCACAAAACGATGATGGATCAATATTATTTTAACACCTTTAAAGGAGACCATTATGATTTAACTCTATTTATATATGATATATATTATTTTTATGTTTTCCTTATGCTTCTGAATTTTTCATTTGTGGCATACCATTATGGTTTCCATTGTGGGTAAACACGATAATTTCATTTTAGGGAGTGCGGACTACCGCCCCCTCAAAGTGATTTGATTCGTTAATGCCATATGTGGGATGTATAAAAGATGAAGTTAATGATATTATATATGAAATTATACTGGAATTATAATATACCTTTATATCATTATGATTCCATTCCATAAAATAAGAAATAGAAATGAAACTAGCGTTCATGCATACGTACGGCTTACGGTCTCCATGAATGTTGCATTTCATTTCTTACCTCTAAATGTTATGTACTATTATAAATACATGTATATTCTGGATATATATGAAATACATGATATAAAAATCATGAATATAATTCTGGATATAATGAATCTTTGACCACATAAAAAACATGTAATTATAAGAAGTCCATTTTTACTTAAGTACGGACTATCGAGAAAATGACCTTTATTAAATTAAATGATTACATAACATTTATAACAAGGAAATAAGTTATATAAAAGGAATAATAAACTTGAAAAAGGTTATTAATCAAGTAGAGATTTACTTTAGTTTATTATTCTAGAGATTAAATAGCAATCGAGTCACGTCGGACACGAGGTAAGGGACATCGTCTCAATCTCCTTTCATTGAGGCATATTTTGTTTTATACACAACTTTATATTATATGGTGTACAAACACCTTTGAATTTTACATTTATTCAAAAGGAATCTTTTTATATGAAGCGTTTACTAAACGAAAAAAGGGAATGTTTTTTTCGTACGTATGCGGCGACAACGACTTCTCCGCCGTTGTGACCATTATTTGAGTTTCAGTTTCCTCTACAAGCCCTAACTTTTTTTGAATGAAAAATAAATACCATGTTTTACTTTTCTTTTCTTTTGTATTGATAATGGTTTTCATAATGTTTTTATATCAATGTGTTTTATTGATTTCTTGTGATTGAAAATTGGAAATGTTATGTTTCCTTTATGCATGTTTTATGTGATACGATTATGTTATGGTTTTTGGGCATTGTTATGAGGACGGGTGGTTCCATGATAAACTAAGGGTGGGTGAGCCCGATATAGCTCTCCAATGCATTGGTTAATGTGAATGAGTTAAACGTTGAGGTTTCTCCGAAAAGATTTAGGGAATATACTATGATGGGTATTCCAAACGTAACCATGAGGGTTACTCCCTATGTAAGAATGTTATGAATGACTCAAGTTACCTTTATGTATTATGATTTCTATGATTTATTCATGATTTGATGAGGTATGTGATTATGTTTTATGAGTAAAGTATGATTCCAGGCACAGACTAATGTTTTCATTTTGTACTTTTATATCCCTTACTGAGCTTTTTATACTCATCCCATGTTTTTGAAATGTTTTTCACAGGTCAAGGGAAAGGTACATGATGTGATGATAGTGTCAAAAAAGTGTCAATAAAGAATCCATGTTTTATTTTAAATATGATTCCGTTGATGGGAAAAATGAGTATTATATTTTATGTAACCACATTGTTTAAATGTGGAATGTAATGCATGTTTTATGATCTAATTCTCTAAAACTCTAAACCTGAAAAGATCCTCAACGTGTATTCTTGAAGTAACTCAAGATTATGTAATGTTAAAGGGTGGGGCCTTATAGTTTGTATCAGAGGGAGGTTTAGAATACTTTAGGAGTTGGAATTATATTAAATGATTATCCCAAAATATATTTTTTATGGTCAAATTTAAATGATATAGCATTTGAAGATTACCATGTTGCTTCATCTAGGACATGTTTGTTCAGAATGGTTTTTCGCAGAGGAAACAGGGAAGCACTAATTGGAAGGCATACAAAAGGAAATGACCTTCCAAATCAGTATCTGGAGATGGTCAGAATTGAAACTAAACAGTTTTTTGCAGTAATGGCGTAGTTGACTCAAGCGATAAATGGTGGTGGTATCCATGCACGAGATCAGCTAGATCAACCACAGAGGAACATGTTAGTGGTGGAAAATTTCATGAGGCAACATCCCCTATCATTCACGGGATCATCTGACCATGTGCTAGCTGAAGGGTGGACTAAATCAATCGAGAATATTTTCTATGTCATGGGGTGTTCAAACAATTAAAATGTTAGTCTTTCTATTTACCGTTTGGAGGGTGAAACAGATCAACAGTGGTCTATGGTTAAAAATATCAAGGACACTAATGAGATTGATGCTCTCAACTGGGATGAATTCAAAGGTATTTTTCTTGAGAAGTATTTTCCTAAGGATACTCGACATAGGATAGAAAAACAATTCCTTGAATTGAGGAAAGAAGAAGATTCAGTGACTGCCTATGAAGAAATGTTCACTCGATTGGAAAGCTATGGTCCATATTTTATTCGAGACCTTGATCGTAAAATAAATTGTTTTTACTCAAGATTAAAGCCAAATTATCGAAGGGATTTAGCTTCTCGTGAGTTCAAGAGTTATGAAAAGATTTTTTAATGTGCTGAGAAGGTGGAAATGGAGTTTTTCAATGATCAAGTGTTCTATAACAACTAGCAGAAGAAGAGATCAAGGTGGCATGAGAAAGGAAAGAATTCTTCAAAAAGGTCTGACGGTAAGAAAACTAAGTTTCCAGTTTGTGATAAATGTTGTAAAAGGCATGTTGGGGAATGTCTTATGAATTCTAGAAAGTGATATCGATGCAGTGAGATGGGACATAAGGCTTGTGATTGCACTACAAAAGATCAGGGTGATGGTAAGACCAAATTTGATTTATAGTTAGTGAAATGTTTTAAGTGCAATGAGATGGGTCACTATGAAAATGAGTGTCCGACAAAGAGCTCTAGTGATGGGAAGCAGTTAGACTACAAGAATAAAGGGGTGGTTAAATCCTTTGAAACTACTTTAGCAGATGTCAGGCCATCAAATGATGTTGTATATGGTAATTTGTTTGTTTTTTCAGATTATGCCAGTGTGTTGTTTGATTCGGGGTCTACACATTCTTTAATCTATGAAATCTTTTCTAATAAAATGGGAATAACTTCTCAAGAAATGACTCCTGAACTTGTGGTAAAAACACCTGGGGGAAGTGTTGAGGCAAAAAGAATTTATAATAATCTTCCTATCCTTATTAGTGGAAAGAACCTAGTTGCAAACCTTATTGTTTTACCTCTATTATAATTTGATGTTATCCTGGGTATGGATTGGCTCTCTATTTATCATGCTAAGATTGACTATAGAGATAAAGTAGTTTCTTTTCAAAAATACTTTCTGTTGGTGTACAAGAATGAACCATTACTATTGATAACATATCAAGAGGCCGAGAAACTTGTAAAAGATGGAAATGAATGTTACCTTGCACATATCATTGAAAACAAGGGAACTGTTCAGATTAATGATGTGCCAGTGGAAAATGAGTATACTGATGTTTTTCCTGATGAGTTTCCTAGAATAATACCAGATCGGGAAGTTGAATTTACTGTTGACTTATTTCCTGAAGCTAAGACCATTTCTAAACCCCCTTACCGAATGGCTCAAACTGAACTTTTAGAGTTGAAGGAGCAATTGCAAGATTTATTAGGGAAAGGTTTCATTCGACCTAGCACATCACCATGGGGTGCTAATGTTTAATTTGTTAAAAAGAAAGATGGTTCTATGAGACTTTACATTGATTATAGAGCCTTGAATAATCTCACTATTAAGAACAAGTATCCTTTGCCTCATATTGATGATTTGTTTGATCACCTCCAGGGAGCTCAGTTTTTTTCAAAGATTAACCTGAGATCAGGTTACCATCAGTTGAAGGTAAAGGAAGAAAATATTTCAAAGACCGCATTTCGAAGAAGATATGTCTATTACGAATTTGTAGTAATGCCTTTTGGGAAAACCAATGCACCTACTATATTCAGGGACCTTATTAATAGAATTTTCAATGAGTTCTTGGATGAGTTTGTGGCTGTTTCCATTGATTATTTTTTGGTGTTTTCTAAAAGTAAAGATGAGCATGAAAGACATTTAAGGGTTATTTTGCAAACCTTAAAAGAAAATAAATTGTATGGTAAATTCAGCAACTGTGAGTTTTGGTTGCAACAAATTTCTTTCCTTGGTCACATTGTTTCTAAAGATGGGCTAACTATTGATCCTGCAAAAAAAGGTTATTGAAGAATGGCCAAGACCCACAAATGTAACTGAGATTCCTAGCTTCCTTGGGTTCACAGGCTATTACCGAAGGATTGTTAGAAATTTTTCATGGTTATCTAGTCCAATGACTAAGCTATCTCAGAAGGGTGTTATGTTTATTTGGACAAAACAATGTGATGATGGTTTTCTGGAACTGAAAATAAGATTGGTGAATTCCCCAGTTTTGGAACTACCTTCCAGGAATGGTGAGTTTGTTATCTATAGTGATGCTTCATTGAAATGACTTGGTTGCGTCCTAATGCAGATTGATTAGGTAATTGTGTATGCTTCACAACAGTTGAAAACTCATGAGGTTAACTACCCTACACATGATTTGGAATTAGCTGTTGTTGTTTTCGCTTTAAAAATTTGGAGGCATCATTTGTATGGATTTATGTGTGCAATATATAACAATCAAAAAAATTTAAATTATATAATCACTCAGAAAGAATTGAACATGAGATAGAGGATATGGCTAGGATTATTCAAGGATTATGATTGTACAATTCATTACCATCCGGGAAAAGAAAATAAAGTGGTTGATGCTTTGAGTCGAAAAAGTAATGCTTCATTAACAATGTTTCATTTGGAACATGATCCTTTGGTTAAGAAATTGATGAAATTTGGAATAGATGTTTTTGGTGCAAGAAGTACTTCTGTTTTGTTTCAGGTATCAGTGAGATCATCTCTATCAGATGGAATTAAGCAAGCACAGAAGCAAGATAACGAGTTGCAGAAAAAGGTAGATCTGGTTCAGAAGTGTAAGTTGCATGAATTCAACAGTGATAATGATTGTGTTTTGAGATTTCAGAAGAGATTTTGTTTGCCTTTGATTCACAGTTGAAGAGAGAGTTGTTATGTGAAGCACATAGTTCTCTGTTTTCAGTTCATCCATGTTGTACTAAGATGTATAGGGATCTTCAGGAGTATTACTGGTGGGACGGAATGAAAAGGGATATTGCTGATTTTACTATGAAGTGTTTGACTTGTCAACAGGTAAAAGAAGAGTGGCAGTTACTGAAAGGGATGATTCAACCTTTACCACTACCAGAGTGGAAATGGGAGAATATATCCATGGACTTTGTTGTGGGATTGTCCAAGACACCTTGAGGTAATAATGAAATCTGGGTTATTGTTGATCGCTTGACTAAATCTGCTCATTTCCATGCTATACGAGATACTTTTTACCTAGATCAACTTTCCCATTTTTATCTTAAAGAGATAGTCAGGTTATATGGAGTTCCTCTCTCCATTGTATATGATCGTGATCCGAGTTTTACTTCTATCTTTTGGAAAGGCCTTCATAAGTCGTTGGATACTGAATTAAATTTTAGTACAACATTTCATCCAAAATCAGATGGGAAATTAGAATGAACGATTCAGACTCTGGAGGATATGCTACGTGCTTGTTCGATGGATTATCAGGGAAGTTGGGACCAACATCATTCTTTGGTTGAGTTTTCTTATAAAAATAGTTTTCATTCCAGTATACAGATGGCTCCATTTGAGGAATTATATTGTAAATGGTGTCTAACTCCTGATTTTTGGGATGAAGTGGGTGAAAGGAAGGTGATGGGACCAAAATTGGTAGAAGGGATGGCAGAAAAAGTTCAGTTGATTTAGAAACACATGAGAATAGCACAGAGCAGGTAGAAGAGTTATGCGGATAACTAGAGAAAGGATCTATCTTTCGAGGTAGGTGATCATGTTTTTCAAAAAGTTTCACCATGGAAAAGTGTGATGCAATTCGGAAAGAAATAAAAGCTGAGTCCAAGGTTCATTGGACCATATAAAATTATAGAGAAAGTTGGATCGATTGTTTACTGAGTGACTTTACCTCCGAGTTTATCTCAAGTACACATTGTTTTTCATGTTTCGATGTTGAGAAAGTATATGCCAGATCCATCTCATTTTTTGAGCCCAGAGGTAGTTCATTTGGAAGAGAATCCCTCTTATGAAGAACAACCAATCTAGATTCTCGACCAAAGAGAGAAAGTGTTGCGAAATAAGGTAATTCACCAGGTAAAGGTTTTGTGGAAAAACCATATAGTTGAAAAGGCAACGTGGGAATCTACAAATGCTATGAGGGAAAAATACCCCCACTTATTTTGATAAGTGAATAAAATTGTGAGGTCGCAATTCCCAAAAGGGGGGAAGGATGTAACATAACAGGTAAATAATGAATAAAACATTATCATATTTATTAATTTTACTTTAAAGGGGTTTCTATGTTCGATTGCGTACCCAATACGCAACAAAGAGTTTCTTTTGAATCTTACGTTGCACACTAGTAATAAAATAATATTATTTTAAATGGTAGTTAACACGTAGCATTTTTATTGGTGGGAATGAATAGGAATAACTAAAATATGATTATATATGTTTTTTAAATATTTTTACATTTATCCAATAAAGGATAAAGGCTTAAAATACGAAATGAATTCAATTTTAGGCATAGATACTCTAATATTCACTAAAAGGTCGAACTATCCCATTTTGATGGCAAACCATCTTTAAATATAGTTTTGGTCACTGTTATATATTCTATTGGACCAAATAAAATTCTTCTTTAGAATCGGGAAATCAAAATTTACTATGTTTAAATTTTTGGTATTTTTCCGATAAAGTTCAGTTTTTAATGAATAGAGAAAAATGTTGTATTTTAATTCAAAACCTCTTTTTAATCTAATTTACATATTTGATTATATTACCTTTTGAATTTGTTTTAAAGTGAAATTAGAATATATTTTTACTATTTAATCCAATAGTGGTCGTTGGAATTAATTTCACTTTGAAATTGGACTTAAACTAGTGTCAATCTTTTGAGATATATTATTTCATAAAAACATGCTATTTGTTCTGACAGCGGGAATTAATTATTAAAATAATTAATTTAAATTATATGATTTGAATTTTTTAAAAATAGAAATCATTTTTGAATTCAGAGTATCAAATATAGCTTTGGGTGATGTTTTCGTATATTTCTGAAAACCATCAATTTTTAATGAATAGTGAAACCATTAAGTGGTACTTAAAAACTGATTTTTCGTTTAAATGAAATTTTACCACCTCTGTGTTTTGAATTTCAAAAATCCGACATACATGGATGTCATTAAAAAGTAAAATGTTTTTCTATGGGATTAAAATAATTTTTTGGTGAATAGTAATTTTTTTTATCACGATTAGAGGTAATTAGTGTAATTTAAGGTCAAAATAATGTTTTAATAATATGAAATGACCTTGAAACATGTCCTACCCATATTGGATGTGTCATGGCCGACCAATAAAATCCATGGGTCAACTTGGTGACCCCATGGAGCCACTTTGGTAGGATAATGACATTAATAACTTTTTATTTAAAGTTAAATTGAAAATGTCACAAACATGTGTTGTTTTACTAAAACAATTTTTACATGGGGGTAATACAAGTCATATTTTTGACTATAAATATTCGTCATAAAGATAAAAAGATTTCATACATCATGATATTTGTTTTATAATTTTTTGAAATTAAATAAATTAAATTATTTATGACACTATGATGATGCAACAATTACCTCATTATTTAGCGATTTAAATAAAATGAAAAGATAATGTAAACTCTAAGACCTAAACTTGTCAAAAACTTATTGGATGGGTGGATTTTGAACTCTTATCACCTTATCCTAGAAATATATAATTGTGGGACCTTTAAAATATTAAAAGCAGTTTATAATAAAGTAACCTTTTATAACATTCCAAGAGTGCCCCTCCTCTCCTATTATAAAAGGCCCCCCACCTATACCACCTTTCCCACACCTATAAAGCCTTTGGCTCGGCCAAAACATTCCCATTTTGTCTCTCCACATCCCTCTATTACTCCTAGAAGCCTCACTTTGGGCAACAGTCTTTCCAAGGAAGCCATTGAGCTCAAATCAAAAAGAGTTACCCGATTTAAAGGTAGTGTCTCCTATTGTGATCTTATGATTTATTTTGCTTCTCTAACCCCCTAAAATATTTCTATTCATTTCTTTTCTAACAAACCCAGTATCTTCAATATACTAGTATGTTGTTATGTGAAGTATTTGAGCTACACATACACACACCTTCGTCTAATGGTTAAAGAACATAATGTTTCTTTGGATGGCGAGTTTCTGCCTCACGAAACGATGATTGTTCAATATTATTTTAACACCTTTCATGGTGGCCATTAAGATTTCACTATATTTATATATGATATATATTATGTTTATGTTTTCCTTATTCTTCTGTATTTTTCATTTGTGGCATACCATTATGGTTTCAATTGTGGGTAAACACGATAATTTCATTTTAGGGAGTGTGGACTACCGCCCCCTCAAAGTGATTTGATTCGTTAATGCCATATGTGGGATGTATAAAAAATGGACTAAATGATATTATATATGAAATTATACTGTAATTATAATATACCTTTATTTCATTATGATTCCATTCCATAAAATACGAAATAGAAATGAAAGTAGCGTTCATGCGTACGTGCGGCTTACCGTCTCCATAAACGGTGCATTTCATTTCTTCCCTCTAAATGTTATGTACTATTATAAATACATGTATATTCTGGATATATATGAAATATATGATATCCAAATCAGGAATATCATTATGGATATAAGGAAATTTTGACCACATAAACTACATGTAATTGTAAGAAGTCCATTTTTTACTTAAGTACCAAATATCGACGAAACGAACTTTATTAAATAAAAAGAATACATAACCTTTATAACATGGAAATATGTTATATAAAAGGAATAATAAACTTGAAAAAGGTTCTTTAGAAAGTATAAATTTACTTTAGTTTATTATTCCGGATATTAAATAGAAATCGAGTCACATCGGATATGAGGTAAGGGACATCATCTCAATCTCCTTTCATTGAGGCATATTTTGTTTTATACACAACTTTATTTTATACGGTGTATAAAACCCTTTGACTTTTACGTTTATTCAAAAGGAATCTTTTTATATGAAGCGTTTATTAGACGACAAAAGGGAATGTTTTTTTGTCGTACGTTTTCGGCGACAATGACTTCTCTATCGCCGTGACCATTATTTGTGTTTCGGCTGCCTCTACAAGCCATAACTTTTTTTGAATGAAAAATAAATACCATGTTTTACTTTTCTTTTATTTTGGTATTTAAAATGGTTTTCATAATGTTTTTATATCAATGTGTTGTATTGATATCTTGTGATTGAATATTGGAAATGATATGTTTCTTTTATGCATGTTTTATGTGATATTATTATGTTATGGTTCTTGGGCATTGTTATGAAGACGGGTGGTGCCGTGATAAACTAAGGGTGGGTGAGCCCGATATAGCTCTCCAATGAATTTGGTAACGCGAAGGAGTTAAACTTTAAGGTTTCTCTTAAGAGATTTAGGGAATATATTGTGATGGGTATTCCAAACATAACCATCAGGGTTACTCCCTACATAAGAATGTTATGAATGCTTCAAGTTACCTTTATGTCTTATGATTTCTATGATTTATTCATCATTTGATGAGGTATGTGATTATGTTTTATGAGTAAAGTATGATTCCATGAATGGACTAATTTTTTCATTTCATACTTTTATATCCGTTACTGAGCTTTTTATGATCATCTGAAGTTTTTAAAATGTTTTTTACAGGTCAAAGGAAAGGTAAATGATGTGATGATAGTGTTAAGAAGGTGTCAAGATATAATCCATGTTTTATTTTAAATATGATTCCGTTGATGGTAAAAATGAGTATTATATTTTATGTAACCACTTTGTTTAAATGTGGAATGTAATGCATGTTTTATAATCTAATTCTCTAAAACTGTAAACCTGAAAAGATCCTCAACGTGTATTCTTGAAGTAACTAAAGATTAAGTAATGTTTAAGGATAGGGCCTTATATGGATGAATGAGGGAGTAATATTTTTATGCATTAATTCCCTCATAATAGTAGTTCCAACCAAATCATTTTCTATAAAAGGTTTCCTTCACTTTAAAAATATACCCTTATATGATTCATTTTTTGGGAAATATAATCATTTATATCATCCCAATTACCCCAAATTCCATGAATCTACAACATTTGAATAATTTACTATTGAAATTTTGAAGATTTTACTTCATCCTATCAATAATATTTAGATAGTTACAACTCAAAATTGCACACTTTTTTTACTCATAAAAAAGGAAACTGCATAACAGCTACCTTCATTTGGGAATCATTCTTTTTAGTTATATCTAGACCAATTGAAAAATACATCCCATTGGATGAATATCCATTAAATTAGTGGTTTCTATTCCAAAAATATCATCTACATCCAGTGAAATATGAAGAGCAAGAGGTTGTTGACCACCACCTAAGCATGTAGGAAACACAGTCTTCTCCTATTATAAAATGGAAACGATATTTTGAATATTTCATTTATATTTTTTAGTTATTCCATATAATGCTATAGGTACAGGATCTATATAAAAAATTCCAGGGAAACCCTTCCCTTTTACAGGTATACCCACTTAAGAAGTTAAAGCTAAAATTAAAACCCTGTAAGATTTTTTTATCAATTCTCAAATCTTCCAGATTAGAGTCAACTATCCATATTGATGATTCTAGTGAAACATCCACTAAGTTACTAGTAACCCAATATAAATACCTTATTGGACTTCCAATATTGGCCTTATAACAATGTATATCTATAACAACCTATGAATACCCTCCCTATACAGTCTCTGATATAACTATTTCTCGAAAAACATGATCCTTCACTATAGACACAACACCATAACTAACATTATTAACCCTATAATATTACTAAAATTAGATGAATCATGAAATTTTAAATATCAGAGAGAATAACACCCTTACATATTTCTCCTTAACTTTCTGAAATGAAGGAAAACCCTAGAAAAATGTCAGCACTCATAGATTAAACCTAAATAAAAAATCATTATCTGTATTTAAAAAAACAAAATTCTTGATAAATGTGGAACACTTCCACAAGAATATGAGAAAATAACGAAAGGATACATTAAATTATCCATTTTAATGGCAATCATAACAAAAATTTTAATGTTAAATAATATCTTTTTCTTCATAAATATCGAATTGATCTCTAATGCCTGACTAAAACTTTATTTTTATTTATATTGACATGAAAAGGGTAAAATAGCGGATCCTACCCTTGAATAAAATGAATACATGGATTGAGGTAAATCAATACAAAAAATGATTATATCCTCATCAAGTCATATGTGTGAGTCCTAATATGAAAATTAACTCATCCCATGGTAATTCACTTCCAATCATTGTCTCTCTATACATTTGAGAGACATCTCACACTTCACCCACCATCTGAATTGTATTTTTCAAAAGATGGATAATTATAGAAATAATAAAATGTGAACAATATTGTACCTATAGAATATAAAACCCCCATTTTTACATTTCCATCATAATTTCACTATTACTAACTAAATGGTTCAATAGAAACGAGAAGCATTGAGAGCGCATTTTTCCATGTTTAACCACAAGATGAATAAAAATACCCCGATCCGTTAAACAAACTTATTGGGGGTGGGATACTCTAGTAATTTATGTATTTTATTGGGGTTGGGGTAGTGTTTCAATTATTATTTTTAGTTCAACAACAATTAAATATGTATTGATCAATACATATGTTATGGTATGAATCTTATTCTATGAATGACTTCAAAAATTCCATTGATTTAGAGCCTGTTCTAGTTTCAATGGGTTTTCATATATCATTTTAATTGTATTATTCCTTTTCAATTGCCTAGATAAACATCACATGATGATTTAAAAAGAAATATTATTTTTTATTTAAAAAGGATAAAATAAAAATTTCATCCTTAATGTGGATTCAAATTAGAAATATGGCATCATCATTAGGTATATAAAAAATGGTTCTATTTATTTTATATTTCAAAAACTATTTATTATCATGGGAATTTTTATGAAATTAAAATGGAGTAATAATAATAATCATATTAATATTTAATACACCTGTCTTTTAGAAATTCATTTTGTATAAAAATATTTTCAAAAAAAATTATGTCATTGACATGAAACCTAATCCCATATTTTCTCCAGAGGGAGGATATATCATTCAATGATTTGTTTTATTGGAGATTTAGGAATATTTAATGATTAAAATGTACTGTTCTTTAGTATTATACCCATATTATGACGTTTCAATATAATTCAAATCCTCTTCTTGATATTATCTTATCCAATTCATAGTTTGACATGAAAATCAAGGATGATGAATTTTATGGAGGGATGAATATAATATTGTTGGAATAATATTGACATATGTTTTAGATTTAGAAATTTATTATAGAGTAGTTTGATAATATAAAACAAATCTCTAAGAATAGAAGAAAATATAAAAAAATTCACATGGAATATATTTTTTTCTGAAAAATATTATTTTAATAACATTATTTTGATATATGATTTTAATTCAATGAGAACTATTTTGAGATATAATCTCGAGAGATACATCGAGATCACCTTTCAATAATTTTTTGAATAACATAAACTCATGCAGACTTATTTTTCAAATGATATTCAATTTCATAAAAAATGTAAAAATAAACTTTCTGAGAATAATAATATGATAATATTTTATATGGAATAGAAATTATTCAAGAGTGAATTTTAAAATTCCCACAATCTTTTAGTTCATTAACATTGAATTTTTAATCTATAAAATATATATTTTTTATGATCCTTGTGTTTTGATTAATAAAATAATGTAATTTACACATCAATTGACCTAATGGATTATCATGAAACTACATTCA
This sequence comes from Viscum album, assembly GCA_963277665.1. NCBI lineage: Eukaryota > Viridiplantae > Streptophyta > Magnoliopsida > Santalales > Viscaceae > Viscum > Viscum album. Next base: position 511,354,102 of record OY728119.1, read on the forward strand.
TATTTCTGAGAATATTTTTTTGGGAAGAAAATAAATATTTTTGTTGATAATTTGTAATTTTTATAGATGTAAACATATAGATTGGGCTATATAGTTTGTAATCCCAAGATATATGTTTTTTAATTTAGCATTATTTTAATAACTATATAATGTGATATAAAAGTAAACAAATAAATAATTTTTTAAGAATAATCCACATAGTAGTATAGTGGGGGGCCTAAAAGTTTAGAGATTTGTGGCTAAGGATTGTTAAAAATAATTTAATGAAAAAAAATGTAATAATTTTTTTTATATATGAAATTTTATTTAATAGTTCTATAAACAACTAAGTTATATAAATAATGGTAATATTTATAGGAGTAACAATAATAATAAAAAGAATATCGTCATTATCAATGTTATATATATAAAAAACAAATATATTATTGTATAAGATATTTTTTAGATAAATCTCTAATTTAGAAAGATGATTAATTCAATTTATATGTTTTAATATATGGATTGTGATTATTGATTTTTCAAATCATTTTATGGTTATTTAATGAGATTTTTTGGCATGTTAAACAAATTAGATATTTATGTGGACTTTTTCTCCAGTCAACCATTGAATGATTAATTTTTTTATAGTTAATGTATATTAAATATTTTAATTCCTTATCATGACAATTAAAATATTACAGAACTATTTGATGGAAAATAAATATTTTTTTGAAGAATATTACTACTATTTAATTATTGATAGTATTACATGTTAATTTATTTAATATTTGACAATAAATACACTATAAATACTTGATGGATTTCTCATTTAAAAATGAGCCTAATAAATATATATTATTATAATAGGGGTTTTAGTTAATTATAATATCTTTTATAAATGTTGACATAATAAAAAAATTAATTACTATTAAACTAAAATCAATTTTTCTTATTTGAATAAGGATATTTGAAATAAAATATATTTAATAAAATATTTTTCAATGATATTAAATAAAGTGAGTAATGAAAAAAAAATTATTCCTAGATAAGGTATTTAATTAATGTTATTAATAATAATATTGAAGGGTTTATTGGATTTTTATTAGAGTAATAATTAATTAGCATTAATCTTAAAATATAATTATATATCGAGAATATTTTTTAACTAAACTTATATGTTATTATTTTGAATCATGATTATTTTATATTATGACACACCCATATTTTTTATTATATTTATCATTATAATATTATTTTAAGATAAAAATTGTGAAAATTTTATAAAAAATTTAAAATCATTGGTGAAGCATGATTTATGAAAAGATTAAGAAACCATTAATGGAAATCATGAAATGTAAAATTTTGAGATAGCCAGTGATGCACGATGGGTGGATGGTTTAGAGAAATGTTCATGGTTACTGTCCATTACTAAATAAAAACATAAAACACTATTCTTCATGTACTAACAATTCAAGATCATCCAATATGATTTATGTAATATTATAATGATTTTTTTGAATCATTATAAATATTATTTATTTTTTGGGATGAGTTTTTAATATATTGGTTATATATTTAAAAGATTTTTGTATATTTTATGTGTTATTAATATTTATATAATATTATTATATGTTATATTTATGAAGGATTGGAAATTTGAACAAAATATAACTAGTTATTACTATCATTTTTGATAAGTTAAGGTACTATTATATTCATTATTTGATATGTATTTTTCTAAAATTATGTGTATATATATATTATAATTAATGAAATACTAATATTATTGTTAAGTATTTTTTTATTTAATGGGGTAGATCCCCATTGTTCGTCTCAATTTGGTCAAGACCCATGTTAAATGGATCGGGATATATCTGTTATCTCTTCACCATGTTTCATCTATGTGGGTTTCTCCTTTATTACTGGGTGTAATCTAAATATAAGTCTCTTTTTTTCTATATAATCTTTCACTAACTATTTTCCTCTGACTCTTATCTCTTTTAACACCCATGGAATTTTTGGGGTATAATATTTATGGAAACGTTTTTGTGAAAACTTTCTATATTTTTTGACATCTCACATAGGTTAAAGAATACTTTTTTAGAATTAGCAGGGAGATAAGAGTTACTAGAATTTAACAAAAAAATTTATACAGTTTCTGGAGAAGAAGAATGTTTTTTAGATGCAAAAAATCAGAATGTTTTGTATATATAGAATGTCTGGAATTTATGAAGGAATAGAATGTTAGAAAGTTCTAAAAATGTAGAAAGAAAAAAATACTGTGTATGAAGAATGTTAGAAAAGTGATAATGTTAGATTTTTTAGAGATGTATATATTTATAAATTCTTTTATGATGAAGAATCTTAGAAAATATTTAAATGTTAGAAAGATAGAATGGTCTAGAGATATAAAATGTTATAAATTTCTATATATGAAGATAGGTAAAAAAGATTAAAATACTAGATATTATGAAAGTTGATTAGATGAAGAAATTATTAAAGTATAGAAGTTATGAAACTTTTTAAGATGAAGAATGTAAGAATGTATGGATGTTATGAAATTTTCTAATATAAATAAAGTAAGAAAGAATCGATGTAAAAAAAGTTACTTAGAGGAATATAGTAAGAATGTTAATGTGATTAGAATTTGTTTGAGATAGATAAATTAAGAACGTTATGATGTTTTAAATTTTATATTATAGAGAAACTATATTTCAATGTTATATGATTCTTCGATTTTATTTCATGTTCTTAAAACATCATGAAAATGTAATGATATGATTTGATGTTCATATCAGAATAGAGAAGTGAGAATTTGTATTTTTTCCAAAGTACATGTTTCCGAATGAACTTTTTTTATAAGGTATTCAATTATTTATTAGATGAATTGTGAATCAAATAGAAATTTTCTAGAAAATAAATTTGAAGAATGATTTGAAATATATTCTATTGATTCATTTTCTAAATAGTAAAAACTAAAACATAATTTGATAATCCTATATAATTTTTCCAATCAGATATTCTTTTACTAATTAGAATAATATTTATCCATAGATAGAATTTTCAAATTAGATAGACATTTGTAAATGGGATAATTTTTTAATCAGACATACTTTTTTATTCAGATGAATTTTTTTCCCATTGATGAACTATACGATTGAACGAATAATATAACCAGTTGGAAAATATGATCATATAAATAATGTGCATGAATTGTAAGATCAGATGAAGAAAGATTTTAGAATGTTCAGATTTGAATTTTTCTGAATGTATAATGTTGTATTTTTATGAACGTATAAAGTTACAGTTTTACGAATCATGATATTTGAATTTATTATGTTAATTTTAAAATATTTAAAATGTTTAAGTTATAAATTTTGAATATTTTATCAAACATCATGTTTAAGGAAATTTTATGAAATTTATAAATGATAGACAACTCAATAAAATTACCTGATTTTCTAGAAGTGTTTAGAAGTTTCCAAGTGTAATTTAGATGAGACATAATTTTTTTTATTAATTTTAGTGATTGGGTAAATTAAATTAGCTTCCCAACATTACAATTTTTTGGGAACCTATATAAAGGGTTGAAAAAGTACAATGTACTTTTAATTATTCATATGGGTGAAAAGGTAAAGTGTTACAAAGTCTATGTCCGAGACAATTTTCTACCAATGATGAGTTTCATTTTGAAGAAGACCTCTATAAAAATTGGTTTGGTTAGTAGAATCAAACATATGTTAGTTCAGTTATCAAACAGAGTACATCTAACAATGTTTCAATGATGAATGTTTGTGAAGCATTTAGTTTTGATAAATAATATAAAATACAAGTTTTTATCTGGTGAAATTTTATAATATTTGTATCATATGATGATTACAGGATGTAGGAACCCTAGAGAGAAACAAACCAGATGAATAAACTAGTTATTTAAATTAGACAGACATAATAAATGAAATTTCCAAGAGTATAATTCACAAATATACAATTTTTTGTGTCATACATTTTGTAAGAAAAATGTGTAAACTAATTGGTTTTAGTATAATCATACCTGTATGGAGATATATGTAGAACAATGATAGTTGGTTCAAATTTTTTTTCACATCTTTATAATAGTGAACTTTCAGGTACTGACTAGAGTGGCCATCTAATGGATATAGGTAATCACTCTTAGGCCAAAACTTATAAATATTTATTCTTTGTTTACTATTTTCAATTTTTTATTCCTGCATGTTTATTATAATAATTAACAAGTAAGAAAACAATAATATGTTGATGGTGTTAAATTTCATAAATTTATATTTTTGTGAAAATATAATAACTAATTCGACCCCCTTATTAGTAGTTCAATGATCCATATTAACATCAATTGGTATTAGATCCAAGGATACCATGTTAAATCCTTATGATAGAAAAATTAAATTATATCAATAAGAGAGGAACTCGTACTATTGATGAAAAAATATATAATGGTTGGAATATAATATTACTTATCTTATGTCACTTGGCCTGGAGTAATTGAGGAGAATACAATTGGGGATAAAACTATTGAGAATTAAGCTTGTTTGACTTTGGTTAAAAAACTAAGTATTGACGTTAATGGAAAATTATGATATTCTATTTTAATGTGTCTATAAAAATATTTTTCCATGATGGTTACGAATCTTAAAATTATTATGGAAATTTGGGATACTCTTGAATGTATCTTCAAAGGAAATACAAAATTAAATGAGGTGACCTTATAAATTCGGTGAAGCAAGTTTGAAGATATAAAAATGAGAGATGAAGAATCTATTGATGATTATTTCACCCTAATTAATGATGTTTTGTGAAACCTTAGAGGTTTGTTATGTGTCTTATAAGATTCTTCAATTATAAAGAAACTAATGAGAAGCTTCTATGACATGTTTTATTTTAAAATATTAGCATTAGATGATATATCACTTGATAAATGAAACAATTTCTTTTATAAAATGAAAAAAATCTATATTATTTAAAATTATGATCAAGGAGAAAATAGATTTTAAATCTATGATAAAGGTGAAAATAAAATTTATAAAAAATCTAATCTTATTTATTCCTAAGAAAAAGTATATGGTGAGATTAATGAAAAGATCTATTCTACTATCTCAAAGAATATTCAGTGAGGCTATGGAATGTATAGAGGGAATATTTCATAAACATTTTCGAAGTGTGGGGTTAATGGTAATTTTCAATGAGTTTACCTAAGAAGAAATTTTGTGAGTTTAAAGATCATTATGAAGAAAATCCTTGGGGGGAGAAGAATAAAAAAACATTTAAGGTTGATAAGATGTGTAATAGTATTAAGGAAAACATAATAGAAGAGTCATATAGAGAAATAAATATGAACCTAATATAAATGTAAATATTTATTCAGAATATGAATGGTTATAAAACATTAAAATATTCTATACTGACATAGAGAAAAAATAATAATCAACCAGTGAATATTGGGGAGGAGGAGCAGAATATTATAGAGAATACCAAATCACCCCTAAAATTGTAGAATGTATTTATGAAAATAAAAACCTCATGAAATAAATCAAAATGATTAAAAATATAGTGTAGAGGATTGTAAATAAATAAGATATGTTCTTAAAATGGTAGATGAGTATATTTAGGTGGTTATAATCCTTAAAATGAGAGTAGCTAAGTAAGGAAATTTAGTGGAATAACTCAATTTGAAAGACAAAGTAATGGAATACGAAGTGGTAAAAACCCAGTCAAAAAACATTGATGTTGAAACTACCTTGAAAAAAATAATGAAAAACTCAACCATGGCTCAGAGGTAAAAACTGAATCATCTATTGTTGCACAACAAGTACATTCCATGCTTCTGGGGAAGTCTCTATATTACAAATATAAAATTTTATCTAAACATACTAATAATGAAGGTGTTATGAATAATATTGGGAAATATTTGGGTGAAAAATTATGTTAAAAATATATCAAATAAACAAAACATTGAAAATTATCACATAAGAATGTTTCCAGATTCCCTTGGGAAACTAAAGTTATAAGATTTTATGACCCTCGACAATCTTATTACACTAAGAGATCATATTTATATTGAAAACAAAATTTTTATTGTTACTATTGGTTGTTTATAATTTATTAGAATAAATTCTATTTTTGCGATAAAATATCATTACCAAGGCTTCATATGGAATGAAGCATGAGAAATAGGGGATGAAAAGTAAGTAACTTTCATAAGCTGTAGGATGTTGGAAAAAAAATCTCAAGATGCTTGAATTATTCCCCTGGAAAATAATTATCCCTTATTGGAGGAATGTTTTGGAATATGCGACCAACTAGGTCACTTTTCTTATTAATGTTTAATAAATATCCACATAAAAAACTTTTTATAATATAAATGATAAGGATGAGAAAAATATTAATGTTTTTAATAGAGATGTTGTTAATGAGACAACTCTAAAAGCTGGAAAAATGGTAAAATGGTGGATTTATAATAGTTGTTGTTCTTAATAGATGACAGGTAATTTAAAAGTATTTATATATATTTAAAATCTTTATGGAGGATGAATTAAATTTAATAAATACAAATCCATTAAATTAATGTAATTGGAACAACTGAGATTGATGTAGAAAATCTAACATATGAGGATGTTCTCTTATTATAATTGTTTATTTTTATTATATATTCTGTTTAGGAGACATGGAAAAATATTTTGATGAGTATTATATAGAAATGAAGAGGAATATTTTAATGACAATTCTAGGAGGATTGACCTTCTTTCTAGGTATACAAGTGTAACAAATGGAAAGATACTTCTTTTTCCCATAAGAAATCTATGCTAGAGAGTTTTTACAATAGATTATCATTGTGGATTGCATCGAATTTCTACTATTATTTTATTTGGAAGAAAGGTGAGTAATGGTTTTGCTCTTAAAATATTTAATTAGAAAAATTTCATAAATTTGATTAGAATATTTTTGCATCTTTCTACCTCGAGGCCTATCATTATATATATTATTACATTGTGTGGCAGTTTTCAATGTTATCTAAAGGAATATCATATGTTTATATAAAAAATCCATGATATATCAAAGGAACATCCACTTATGGGAAATTGTATAAAATAAGTTGTGGTGTAATTTTTTATTGATTTATAGATACAAATTGTGCTAGAAATTTAAATGATATAAAATAAACTTTTAAATGTAAATTGTTTATAGGATAATGTTGTGAGATATGACATAATAAGAAACAATGTTCAATGAATTTGAGAATAATACAATTAGAATAAAATTTTACCAGTAATGTTCATTCAAAAATGATTTGGATTAAGGTTTAACAAGAAGATCCAAAAGTTAATATTATTACCCAATTGAATATTTTGGTTACAATCCAAGAGATATTGTTCTTCCCAAAAATATTGTATATCATTCCTGAATGAAGAACATTGATTTTAAGTGTCACTTAATTATGGAAAATGTTTCTAATGGAGATGTGATGTGGCATGATATTTATTCAATGTATAAAATTTTCTCTGTTTTCAAAAAATCTATACCAAGGAAGATATTTTTATAATTTAGGTAGTAACTTCAAGTTTATTATTCATCAAATACTTCCTAAAACTCTTATGTAATCGTTAACTTTGTGGAGGGTTATTTTGAAAAATGGATACAGAAAGAAACAAATTTCTAAAAAGATTTTTCAATTATTTCGATAATTATTATGAAGATTTGATTATATGAAAATAGTACTGTGAAAATAAATAAAGAGTTAAAAATGAGATTTAAAAAAAATATCAAACTGAGGGGGAGTTTATCTTTGAATTGAAGAAATTTGATTCATTTATGGATGAAATTATTCTGAAAACATTAATTTATTTGGTAGTGTGGTCTAAAGACACTCTATTTTCCTAAATGATATGTTTTTTTAAAAGATGATCTTTTTTGTGTTGTTATAAAAATCAGTTATACTAAAGTAAGGGTGATGAAAAATGTTGAGTGTTAAAAGTTGGTAATTAATGCGATTAGAAAAATAAAAATAGGGAAATTGAAGATCCCTTGTTTTGTTTTGGTCATAATTTATTTTTTAACAAAATTGTTTGGAAATTTGATTTATAAAACACAAAATGTAGACTGTCTAGATGTTAAGAAAAATTTCATATGACCTTTCTATAAAATAATTTTTTTAAAATATATATAAAGTCAAAAATTTCAATAGATGTAGAAACTCAAAATTTTTTCCCAATTTATAATGTTATAATGTTTTATAGATGTATAATGTTAGAATGTTTTATATATATATATATATATAGTTTAAAAGTTATAAATATGAAGAATGACAGAAATTTTAGAAATTTAGATTGTTTTAGAGTTATATAAAATCATAATGTTATAAAGATGAAGAAAATATAAAAATTTATAAATTCATAATGTTTTCTAGATTTAGAATAAAAGAAGGTTCTATAGATGAGGAAAGGAAGAAATTTTTGAAATTTTGGTTGTTACTAATTTTTCTATGATAATCAATTTTGGAAATTCTACAAGTTTTAAAAGTTTCTTTGTTGAATAAATTTTTATGTTTTGTATGTAATTAATGTTTTTGAGGTTAAATTTTTTAATTAGAAATAATTTTATAATTAGAAAAACGTTTTTATGTATATGAAACATTTTCTATCTGATGAACAATATGATATGATGAATAATATGATTGGATGGACCATACAGTTGGATGAGGAATGAGTATGAACAATACATATGGATTGTGAATGATTTGTAGAATTTACAATGTTCTAGTTTTATGAATTTACAATGTTACAGTTTTATGAACATAAAAATTTACAATCTTCTAAATGTACAATGTTGAAGTAGTATGTATTTCAAATTTTATGATAAAAAAAATATTGAGTATCTTAAACATTTCATTTAATGAAAATAAAAAAAATATGGGAATGTTAGTGAATTTAAGAATATTGAAAATTTTTATAGAATATTCTGAAATTTTACAAGTGAAATTCAAATGAGAATGAATTTTCTATTTATTATTTTCAATGAGATAGAACAAGAAATTGGTTTATTAACTTTTATATTTTTAGTAAACCTATATAAAGGGGTGAAAATAATAATATAATTGACACTATTCGCACATGTGAAATGTTGAACATCTGTATAGTTAGTGTCAGAGTGATTTTCCAACCAATGTAATGTTTTTTGAAGAAGAGTTTCAGAAAAAAAAATTATCAGTAGAATTGGATTGATGGTAGTCTAGTTATGAGACAAAGTAAAATAGAAAGAGTTTCCATGTGGAAGGTTTTTGAGGCATTGAGTTTTTTTAATAGAACATAATGTAATTTTTTTTAGTTTTTTCTCTAGAAATGGTGTATTAGATAAAGATTATCGATTTTAGGAACACCAGATAGATAGTCGCTCAGTAGATAAATCAAAGATAATATTTAAGGAAAAATTTAAAGAAAAAATTTCCTACATAATAATTCACAAATATAATTTTTCTTGGTCGATATAGTTTTTATAAATGAAGGTGTAAACTGAGAAGATTCAGAATAATCAAACATATTGGGAGATATAATGAGAACAATAGGAGTTGGATCAAATTTTTATTCACTTATTTATAATTTTGAATTGTAATAGACCCATAAGAGTGTCCATGGAATAGATATAGGTTATCACACTGAGTTATAACCATTTAAATATTACGCGTCATGTTCAAATTATTAAATATATTTGATTTTAATTTTGTTATAAAAATTATTATAGAAGATAACTCGGTAATCTTCCAGGTGTCAAATATAACAAAATTGGAAATTTGAAAAAAGACAACCATTGATTCAAACTCCTTTTATAGTGTTTTAACGATATATAGAAACCTAAATTGTTATTAGATCCAATGTTTTCTTATTAAATACCTATCATGGAAAACATCAATTCAATCAAATGTATATTTATTAAAGACTTGTATGTAAAAATTATCATGGTTATAAAAATACACTGATTCCCACTCATCTCTGACTTGTCATAGAAATTTTTGATGCTGCTGTAATTGGTCTTACACCCATTAAGAAAGATACACCTATGACTTTTGATGATAAGAGATACATTGATGTTGACTGAAAACATAGAAATATTTTTCATATATGTGTATCAAATTTTTTTTCGAAAATGTGATGGGTCTCAAAACCACCATGTAAATTTATGAAATATTTGAATGTATGATTGAACGAATCATGAAATAGAAGGTAGAAAAGTGAAAAATCTAGAAAATAATGTTCAAATATATTTTAATGAGAGATGAATAAACTACTGATGACTATTTAAAATGAATTAATGAATTTGTGTGAAACATTAGTGATTTTTAGAAGGCTCATAAGATTCTAAAATTACAAAGAGACTTATGAGAAACATCCCTGACAGGTTTGATTCTAAAATATCAATATCATAAGATAAAGATGATTTATCTCTAAATGAACTGCATATATTTAATGTTTGCTTTTAAATTAAAAAATTTACTAAATTCAAAAAGTAAATCAAGTATAAAATTGTATTTTAGGATATGTGAGTGAGGAAAATAAAAGTTTCATAGAATTTCAGTATAAGTGATTCATTAGGTATTGAAAATAATGAAAAAACAATAAGATCATGTATTTTTACACTAATTAATATTAGAGGAGTAAATGAATGTATATAATAAAAACCACTCAAAATTATTAACTATGTTTTGTTTGAACATTTTATTAGTGTAAATTAGAAAATTGTTTTGGAAATTCATGATCATTATGATAAAAATAGTCAATGTTTAAGGAATAAAAATTCATCAATGGTTGATAATAATTAAACTAGTAGTTAGAAAACATTCAGTGGAAAGAGAAGAAGAATGTTTTATAAGAAAGTAATATCTAACTGAAATCATAATTATTATTCAAAAGATAAAATTTCATAAAATTTAGTAACCATATTTGAAAATATTGTATAAAAATATGATTTATAAACCCATGAAGAATAATAATGAATATAATAATCATAAATATAATTCCAAATCAGTTATGAACTTGTAACATCAATAGGGAAAAACAAAAAAAACTCCGAAGATAAATTGATATGATGTCAAATGAAAGTGTAAATTATTTTAAATAATAAAGAGACGTTTTTAAATAATAATATCATTAATTTCAAGAGGTTTTAATCTAAAAAATAGAAGTTTCTAAACAATGATAGTTGGTAGAAGATGATAGTAATAAAAAATGTAGCTATAAAAGATGATGTTTGTAAAAATCAATGGAAATTTTACGAGGTTGAAACTATATTAAGAAAAATGAGTAATAATGTTGAAAAATAATTAGTGTTAATTTCTAAATAATCTCAAGCTATAGAAAAATATCACTCCATGAATCAAATGAAATATGCATGCACTAAATGTAAGAGTTCAACTAATTTTCCTAACAATGGTGGTGTTTAGGAAAATGTTTGGAAAGATTGGGTTCATAAAGGATGTGAAAAATCTATCACATCAACAGAATTTAAAAATTCTCCCAAGAAGAAAGATTCCACACTCCCTGAAGAAACTAAATTTGAAAAATTTTGTGATCCTCAAAAACTTTATTACAGCGAATGATTTTATTTCTATAAAAAGATGAGGTTTAATGGTTTCTGTTGGTATTGTTGAATTTATGGGAATAATTATTTTAATTGCTGGCATAATATGTCTATACACAACAATAGGGAAGAATAATGGGGGATAATTTTGAAAGAAAAATATTTAACATTCCTATGTCCTACTATGTTGGAAAAAAAATCCTAAGATATTCCAAATTGTTCAATGAAAAATATGTATTCCAATTTATAGGAATTTTGAGGAATATGTGATTAACAAGGTAACTTTTCTAAAGATTTATTAATAACTCTCTTGAGAAAAACTTTTTGTGATAGAAAAGAGAAAGGGTTAGGATATATGAAAATTATAGAAATAGATTTTATTATTAAGATAACTATGGAAGGAAAAAAATGAACGAACAATAGACTCCGGAAAATGGGTTTTCTTCAAATATGATGGGTTTATTTGAAAATACTGAATGATGTTTAAAATCACGGAGGATTATTAGTTGCCTTTGAGAATGATAGCTCCTTTAAAATCAATGAATTTGGAATAGCTGATATTGATGTAGAAAAAATAAAATCTATGGAAGTACAATCTATTGATGGGCTTAAACATAACGTAATATTTCTAATACAACATTTTCATAATATAAAATTAGTAACATTTATGAAATATTCATGTATCATCATTAGTTTGAAAATTTTAATTTTTTTAACATAGGAGAAAGCACCAATAGAAATATCCATCAGATAAGAGAACATTGTAACTCTTATTATTTGTGTGGTTAATGTAACACCCCAATCATCCACGATACATTTCCCTTTTAATTATACAATAGCTTCCATTGTAAGTAACCTCCTGACACTAACACACCACAACCAATAAAACTAGCTGTTATGAATAGAAATACCCACTTTTAAAATTTTATAAATTTTATTTTTTAAAATGGACTTCATTTGTGAATTCGGAATATCAAAATTATCTTAGGATGATTTTTTTCAATTTTTCTAAAAAAATTCAATTTTTTATGAATTATGAAAACACTGCATTATTGGTTAAACATAACTTTTTATTTAAATAAATATTTATTTTATTTAAATTTATTATAGGTAAAAATAGGTACATAACACCTATATAAATTCAATGTAATTCATTGGATTCATTTTATATTAATTTTATATATATAAAAAGTTTATTGAACATTTTTCCGTCATTTACCCACCTCCAAGGAGCATTTGAAAATTTGAATAAAGCAATGTTTTACCACTTCTCTGAGTTGAATTTCAAAAATCCCAGAGAAACAGTTAATATCATTATATAAAATGTTGTTCAATAAGTTGAAAATAATTTTTCGTGAATAGTAACTTTGGACTTTTATTTACAATGGTTAAAAGTAAATAGGGTAATTAATCATAAAAGTGATAACATAATTACCCTAAAACAAGTCCTAATTCTATTGGATAAGTGTAATTCAACAAAAAAACCTTATGAATAAAATATGCTCCCCTTGGGTCCACTTGGATTAGATTTGGACATTTATTATTATTTTATATAATGAAGAGTTAAAAAGGTTAAATTCAAATATTAATAACAAAACCATTTTTAATATAGGGTTTATCACAATATAAATTTGACTATAAATATTTTTTATAAATATAAATATATTTCCTACATAATTTTATTTAATTTATAATTTTTAGACATTAAATAATTTAAATTATTTATGACACAATGATGATGTAGTAATTACCTTATTAATGAAATATTTAAATAATTGATATTATAAATAGCTAAATAAATAAAAATTGCCACTTTTGATGAATTCCACTAATTTTTTAGGTTAATATGACATGTTAGGGTGGCTGAAATGTTTTTATTTGAAGTGATAAAGTTTTAATGGCCTTCAAAAAAATGAAATACTAAATAGTGTCAAAATTTACAAAATTGAGTTTTTAAAACAAATACTATTTTATTAATAGATATAATATTCAAAAAAATCTATGGTTCTGCCAAAATACATATATAAAGGTATATATATTAATAATGAACCTCTTGGGGTTTTCTTGATTGTTTATTGTATGTTTATTAACCGTATAATATAAAAATACAAAAAGACTTGGTAATTGTCAAACTATTTAACTAAGAGTTAAATCTAAATGATAAGGTTAATACAGTAACCTAATCCTATATAAAACCAATTGGTTGAAAGTTTTTTAGAACCATCCCCAGATTATCCTTTCAATATATCATATTGAAGCCATTAGAAGCTGAAAATTATTTTATTATAAAATAATATTTCAATCTTTTCCTAAAGTTACCCTCACCTCTCTTATAAAAGGGAACCTCTCCTTATCTTAAATTAACACCTTCAAATCCATTTATATCACTCAAATTCTACCCAAATATTTTCGTAACATATTCCCTTCATCCTAGAGGCCATAATTTGGTCTTAAAGACAACCTATGGAGCCCTTTTGATCAAATTAAAAAGAAGAACCTGAAGAAGAGTTAAATATTTCGTCACCTCTTTCAAGTTTTATTTTTCTTCCACTTCCTCTTTCAATGTTGTTTTCATTATAAAATAATAACAGCAATATCTTATATATATATATATTGATGTTATTATAAAAATTGTACAACCATATTAATTATTTTATCCATCATATGAATGACAAAGTCCCCATACGTGCGTACGTACAACTTACCATCTCCACGTCGTGGTGTAGTTTGTTATTCAAACACATCATAATGTGGATCAGTATAATAATGAATATAACTGATGCAAAATAATAAATATAACATGTTATTGATTCTTTATATATTATATTCCAGCCAATTACATATGATTTCACCAACAATATAATGATATTTTCACTGGTGCATACGTAAGGATTATCATCTCTACATACACGATGAGATTCATTTCCCCAACGTAATCAGTCAAGAATAATTTTCATTTTATGATTACAAAAAATGTTTATGAATATAATATCATTTTGTATATGAATCAAATAAATCATATCCATAAGAAACATGGCGTATGTAACCAATCACATAAAGAAAACTGAATCAATTAACACCCGAAACAATGATACTAGTGAAATATTATTAACAACGCAATATTCAAGAATCATGTATAACATCATATTTATGTATATAGTTCATGAATAATTTTATAAAAATGTTTTAACTATTATAAAAGAGGTTTACATACCATTTACTATGGAAATGTATAAGGTAAGTGTTATTTTCACAATCTCTTTATTATCTGAGGTTGTTTTTACATTTGTATCTACTGAGACCCCTTTATTATACATATCCATGTATTCTTAAAAATATATTTGAAAACTTTTTTACTATTTACTAGACTATATTTTAATGTCATTTATTCCATAATTTGACCTTATATGTTTTGAAAGGAATGTTTCTATCGTTTTCTAAAAAAAGGTACTTTATGACCTTTTCGACAAAATTAAGGAAATAATTTTTTTAACTTATACGTTGGGTGCATCTATTTTACGCCGTTATAACATCATCGAAGCATCCATTATAATCTTATAAGAATATTTCAAAATAAATGTTTTCTTTCATAATTATGTGACTCTTAAATTGTTTCAAAATATAAAGATGTATTTTTTTCAAATAGTTTTCGTTTCATCTTTGTGAACATCCTTTGTTGGGTTTTAAACTTATTTGAAGTTGATTTATTATGATACAAATAACCCATATTATATTGAAGGTTTTGTGATGTGTTTGACTATGGATGTGTTATTTTTATACCATTTATGGTTTATGATTAATGTATTAACATTCCGTATGCTAGTTTTAATACTAATGTTTATGATATCATTCAACCTTTTCATATGAGGAATGAATTTGACTTAGTATGTGACGGGTCGAGCCTGCTATAGCTCCTCGGTGCATCGGTAGGTCTCATGAGACAATTAGACATTTAATTGGCTGAGGCCCTTCCAAATTTGATATATTGTTTTCACCGAGGCCTTAATCATTTTTAGACGTATTGGCCGAGGCCTTGAAAAAATGTTTCCAAATGTTCGACATTATACATTCCCTCATTATGAATATAATAATGATGGTTCATGTGGTTATTCAACTAGTAGAATACCCATGAATATGTTTTATTATGGCATTATTTACTCATCTCATTATCCTACCATAAAGTGGTCATGTTTATTATTTGTAATGGTATGTGTCTGGAATTATTCATCTTGCTAATGTTTAGGTTATTGTCTGCTGTATTACTTACCCTTATTATGTGTTTGAGCTCAACCATTTCTTATGTTTCTGTTTCCCAGGATATGAAGTAGTCAGTATTGAGTTACTTGCTGGAATACTCTAGGAGGCTTGAATGTTTCCAATGGAATAAATTATTTTTGTATTTCTTTTCAAGTTGTAATGATGAACTTATGTATATATCATATTTCCATTAATACTAAACTAAATAGTCTTTTGGGACATGATTACTTGTATTATACCGATTTATGTAATAAAGCACCGACTCTGGGTAACTTGGGTTGGGGTATGTCAGTTACTATCAGAGTAAGATTAGTACGATCCTTGCAAACTAGATTTAGAAATACTTTGATTCTATAAAATTAACCTAGGATTGACTTTGAGGAATAGTATTGAAGAACATCCAAGAATTTTGGTACTGTAGAGATTTTGTGAGTTTTCCAAGAAATACATCCCTATCTGGATATGATATGTTAAAGCGGATCTAGCACAGATGTACCTAGAGGTAAAACCTGAAAAATCCACTTTGAGCTAGACTCGAACGGGAACAGGTGCACGACAATGAGCCATACTGCAATCTTAGTAAAGACACTACTAGGAGATATATTTAGGATATTTCTCATTTTCATTACAAACCATTATGAAGGATTTATTAGTATATACCTCTTCAAAGAAAATATTTTTATGATTAGGAATTATATCCATAAACTATTCAATTTATGTTCAGTGTTTTTTGAGTTCAGAATTAGGTTTTGCAGTTCACAAACTAATCTACGGTATTCCATTCTTTAAAAGTTTCACCTAGTGGAAGGAATAAAAATCATATCAATACACATAACACATGTAGTAATTTTTCTGCTGCTCAAGATAATTATAGCGGAGCTGGTGATGAAACTGGTTCTGATCAGCTTATCACCATACTAGGACAACTAGCATTGATTATGAATAATAACCCTACTCGTATAAAGCACCCTGGTCCACAACGCAGAGGATCAATGTTAGATCACTTCTAAGCAACAACCACCAACATTATATGGGTCTACAAATCCATTTATAGCTTAACAATGAATTTGTTACTTGGAGAAAATATTTCATGCTTTGCGGAGTAGCGAAAGGGAAAAATTTGGCATGGTAGTTTATCACCTCACCAGAGATATAGAACGATGGTGGTCATTAATTCAGAACACAATGGAGGATGAATAAGTATCATGTATGTAATGGAGGGAGTTTAAAGATATTTTATTAGAAAAATACATTCTATGTGACCATCAAGAGGATATGGAAAGGCAATTTCTGAGTCTGAGACAAAATGTAGATGAGAATGTCTCAAATTTTGAAGCTATCTTTACAAGGTAAGAAAGGCATGTTGCAGATTATATACGTAATCCATGACTTAAGATTAATCATTTCTATTATGGGTTAAAATCATTTCCCCTTTGAGAATTAGTCTCAAAGTCTTTTTCATCGTACGAAAATATTGTCTCATGTGCTATCATGACAGAAAAGGAATTCTCTATGTCTTATAACTTTAATGAAAATAAAGAGAAGAAAAGATATGATTAACACTATGAAAGGAAATAAGGAAACACGGAAGAAGGGAAGAGTTGAATTTCCACCCTCTAATAATTATGGAAGGAAGCACCCTGTTGCCTCTCTAAAAGTAAATGGAGTATGCTAAAAATGTGTATTGAAAGGCCATCTTGCTAGTGATTGTAAGGGGAAGAAAGAAGACACCAATGTTCAATGCTATAATGGTAGGGAGATGAGACATTATGCAAATGAATGTCCTAAGAGTTAGGGAAACATACCTCAGAAAAGGCCAAGGGATCATGTATATGCTTATGCAATCACTACTGCTAAGTTTGAAGCTCTAAAAGACGTGGTGGAAAGTAATTTAATAGTTTCCTCCATTTTAGACAATTATTTATTTGATTCTGGATCATCACTTAGTTTCATATCTTCGAATTTTTCTATGAAAATTAGATATTTTCAATTTGATTTAACAAGGGAGTTATCAGTCAAAACTCTTACAGGAAGTATCATTGCAATAGTGATTTGTGAATCAGTCCCCATTAAGGCATAAAAACGATATTTATCTGCTGATATAATCATCATACCCATGATTGAATTTGATATAATCTTTAGTATGGATTGGTTTTAGGACCATTATTTGAAAATTTATTGTAAGAAGAAGGAGGTTACAATTCTCAATGATGATAAGGAGTACCTTATCTTTAGAGAAGAAATGTCACTAACTAATTCATATCTAGATCCACCCCCTGTAGCTATACTAAATTCAATTACTGGGGAGGATGAGAATGAAATAATCATGGGTGAGGAAAAGAATGTTCGAATAGAGGATGTATATATTGTGAAATAATATGTTGATGTGTTTCCAGAGGATTTACCTAGACGTCATCCAGAATGAGAAGTTTAATTTTCCATTGATTTAATTCCTGGTTCAAGGCACATATTGAAGACCACTTATAGAATGACCACTGTGAAATTAGTGTAACTAAATAAACAACTAGAGGAATTGAGTAATAAGGGATTTATTAACCCTAGTGTTTCTCCATGGAGATCCCCTGTCCTTTTTGTTAAGAAGATAGACAGATCTACGAGGTTGTGCATTGACCACATGGAGATCAATGCTATAACAATAAAGAACAAGTTTCCCTTACCTCAAATTGATGATTTATTTGACCAACATCATAGAGCTCAATATTTTTCAATGATTGACCTTTAATCTAGATATCATCAATTGTGTGTGAAGAAGGAAGACATTTCAAAAACAGCATTTCGAACCAAGTACATGCATTACAAGTTTACAATATTGCCTTTTGGATTGAATAATGCACCCATTGTCTTCATAGATCTAATTAATAGAGTTTTCAAGGAATATCTTGATTAATTTTTAGTGGTATTTATTGATGATATCGTAGTATACTCCAAAATTTACGAAGATCATGAAAATCACTTGAGTATTATTCTGAAGACCCTTAGAAAAAATGAATTATATGGGATGTTTAGCAAGTGTGAATTTTAGTGTCAGGAAATTTCTTTTCTTGGCCATATTATCTCTAAGGATGGAATCTTTGATGATCCTTCAATGACCAAGGAAATCCATGAATGGCCTACACCAATGAGTATAACTGAGGTACACAGTTTTATTGGTTTAGTAAGTTATTATCAACGTTTCGTCCAGAATTTTGCTCGGTTTGATAATCTATTAACCAAGATCATGCGTAAAGGGGTTAAATTTGTTTGGAAAAAATATTTTGGTAAAGGTTTTGAAGAACTGAATTGAATATTAATTAATGCTTCTATCATTACATTACCATTAGGGAATGATGGGTTTTTTATAGTCATGATTCAAAGAAAGGACTTGGTTTTTCCCTTGTAAAAAATGATATATTTATTTCCTATGCATCACGATAGCTAAAAATTATTTAAAAAATCTATCCACGTCATGATCTTGAGTTAGAAGTTGTAGTCTTCACTTTGATGATATGGAAACACTATCTCTATAATGAAAAATGTGAGATTTATACTGATTACAAGAATTTGAAGTATATTTTACCATATAAATAACTCAACATGGGGAAAAGAAAATGGCTTTAACAACTCAATGATTATGATTTCACTAAACACTACCACTTGGGGAAGGAAAAAAAGGTGTAATATGCTTTTAGTAGAAAGGACCATGGAGTTTTGAACAAGATGAGAGTTAAAAGGGTTCCTATTTTAATATATCAAGTAAATATGGATATGGGAATAACCCTAGAAGGTGAAACATCAATACTTTTTCAAATGGTTGACAAACCATCTTAACTATAAAGGATAAAGAGTTCTCAGACTGATGACAAGGAGTTTTCAAAGAATATTAATGATGTAAATGATGGGATATTGAGTGACGTCATATATGAAGATGGAATTTTGAAATTTGGGAAGAGATTTTGGGTTCCCGATATACCTGATCTAAAAAGGGAATTGTTGGATGATACTCATAGCTTAAATTTCTCTATAAACCATGGGAGCACTAAGATGTATAGATATTTGAAGGAATATTTTTGGTGGGACATCAAGAAAAGAGAGATTGCTGATTTTGTATCAAGATGTATGGTTTACCAACAAGTGAAAGCTGGAAGACGACATCCTAGAGGATTAATGAAACCTCTTACCATACCTGAGTGGAAATGGGATGATATTATGATGAACATTGTCATGGGGCTACCAATGAATCCCAGATGGAATGATGCAATATGGGTCATTGTTGATCGTCTTACCAAGTCAGCACATTTTTTTGATATAATAGAAGATTTACCATTTGAATGTTTAGAAAGACTGTATATTAATGATGTTGTAAGGCTTCATGGGGTACCTCTATCGATTGCTTTTTAATGTGATCCTTGTTTTACATCATGATTCTAGAAATTACTTCAGAAATCCATGTATAATGAACTTCATTTGAGTACTACCTACCACCCTCAAACTGATGGATAATGAGAACAGACTATTCATACCATAGAAGATATGTTGAGATCTTTCTCACATGATTTTCATGGTATGTTGGATTAATATTTACCTATGGTAGAATTTTCCTATAAAAATAAAATCCATTCACTTATTCAGATGGAAACATATGAAGCCTTATATGAAAATTGATGTCACAGAACAACTTGTTGGGAAGATGTCAGTGAAAAAAATCATAGGCCTAGAACATATTGAGGAAACAATGGAAGAAGCGAAGATTATCCAAACCCACATCAAAGAAGCTCAATGATGGCAGAAGAGATATATGTATAACTAAAAGAGGGTTTTGGAATTTTAGGTATGATATTACGTTTTCATGAAGGTATCTCCATGGAATGTAGTTTTACGATTCGGTAAGAAGGGTAAATTATGTCCCAAGTACATTATACCTTTCAAAATTCTAGAATGAATTGGGGTTGTAGATTACCATTTGGAAATGTCACCAAGTGTCTCAAATGTTCACGATGTGTTCCACGTATCACTATTGAGAACATACATGCCTGACCCAACTCATGTATTCACCTATGAGGAAATTGAACTGGAACCTGATTCGCCTTATTATGAAGAGCATGCCAAGATTCTGGATACTAGAGAAAAAGTGTTTCGAAATCGGACAACTCGTCTGGTAAAAGTTCTATGGAGAATCCAAAAGATGGAAGAGGCATCGTGGGAACCATAGAAACATAGGATGAAGAACCACCCAAATCTTTTTGTGTAGTAGTATTCTAGAAATTCCGAGGACAGAATTATTTTAAGGAGGGAAATATGTAACACCCCAAGCTTCCACGACACGTTTCCCTTTGAATAATTCAATGCCTGCATTGTACGCAACTTCGAGATTCTAACACTCCACGTCCAATCAAAATAGCCATTATGAATAGTAATAACAACTTATTGAAATTTTATATATTTTATTTTTCCATATGGACTTCATTTTTTGAATTCACAATATTGAAATTAACTTAGGGTGAATTTTTGGTATTTTTCTAAATACATTCAATATTTGATGAATATTGAAAACCATACGTTATTAGTTAAAATAGACATATTATTTAAATAATTATTTATTTTATGTAAATTTATTTTTGGTCAAAATAGATACATAATACCTATATAAGTTAAATGTAATTAATGGGAGTTATTTTATAATATGTTTGGATATATAAAAATTTTAATGAACTTTTTACCATCTTTTACGCACTCATAGGAGCATTTTCAAATTTGTATAAAACATAATTTTATCACTTCTGTGAGTTGAATTTCGAAAATATGAGAGACACAATTAATATCAGAAAGTAAAATATGGTTCAATATGAATAAAATAATTTTTGGTGAATAGTAACTTTTGACTTTTATTTACCACGGTTAAAAGGTAATAGGGAAATTAATAGTACAAATGATATCATAATTACCCTCAAACATTCCCTAATTCTATTGGAGAAGTGTAATTAAACCAAAAATAACATTAGGAATAAAATATTATCCCATTTCTTCCACTTGGATTAGATTAGGACATCTATTAATATTTTATTTAAAGAAAAGTAAAAAGAGTTAAATTCAAGGTTTAATAACTAAACCATTTTTAATATAGGGTTACACACAATAACAATTAGACTATAAATATTCTTTTGAAAGATATATCTATTTCCCACATAATAGTATTTTATTATTAATTTTATAACATTATATAATTTAATTTATTAATGAAACAATGTTGATGCAGTAATTACCATATTAATGAAATATTAAAATAATTGATATAATAAATACCCAAATAAATGTAAATTTAGACTTAAAATGAATTCCACTAATTTTAATTGTCAATATGATATTTTATGGTCGGTTGAATGAATTTTATTCGAAGTGATAAAGTTTTTATGGCTTTCAAAAAAATAAATACTATATAGTGTCAAAATTGACATAATTGAGTTTTTAAAACAAATACTATATTATTAATTTATATAAAATTCATAAAAATATATTTTTCGAAACAATGACATACATAAGGTTATATATATTAATAATTAACTACTTGGGGTTCTCTTTCAAGTTTATAGTATGTTTATAAACCATATAATATAAAAATACAATGAGACATGGTAAATGACAAACATTTTAACTAAGAGTTAAATAAAACATATAAGGTTAATATGGTGACCTAAACCTATATAACACCTATTTGATGATATTATTTTAACCCATACCCACCTTATAACTTATATAAAGAATTTTGTATCCATTAGAATCCAAAAATGAGTTTACTATAAAATAATATTTCAAGATTTTCCTAATGTGACCCTAACCTCTCTTATAAAAGGGAACTTACCCATCGCTTAATTTCACACCTCCAAAGCCATTTTTATCATCCAAACCGTACCCATATATCCTCAATCATTACTACCTTCATTCTAGAGGACATAATTTGGTCATAAATCCATCCAATGGATCCGTTTTGATAAAATTAAAAGGAAGATCCCTAAGAAGCGATAAATATGTCATCACCTCTTTCAGGTTTAATTATTCTTCCACTTCCTCTTTCTTTGTTGTTTCCATTCAAAATAATAAATCATGTATATTCTATATACTTTTATGTTATTATAATAACAGTACGACCATATTCATTATTCAATTCATCATATGAATGAAATAGTTACCATACGTGCGTATGTAAGGCTTAATGTCTCCACGTCGTGGTGTAGTTTGTTATTCAATCACATAATTATTTGGATGGGAATAATAATGTGTATTACTGATGTAAATAATAAATATAACATGTTATTGATTCTTTATATTTGATATACCATCCAATTATATACGATTTCACCATCAATATGATGATACTGTCGCTCGTGCATACGTACAGATTACCGTCTCCACAAATGCGATGAGATTCATTTCCCCATCATAATCAATCAAGAGTAATTTTTATTTTATGATTTATAATAATGTTTATGAATATAATATCATTCTATATATGAATAAAATACATCCTATCCAGAACAAACATGACTTACGTAACAAATCATATAAAGGAAAATGAATCAATTAACTCCCGAAACGATGATACTACTGAATTTTTATTAACAAAGTAATATTAAAGGATCATATATAATATCATATTTATGTGTTTAGTTCTTGTATAATTTAATAACAATGTTTTAAAAATTATACAGGAGGTTAAGAAACCATCGAAAAAGGAAAAGTACAAGGTAATGGTTAATTTCAAAATCCCTTTATTATCAAATTTTTTTTTACGTAAGTATCTACTTGGACCTCTTTATCATCAAAATGAATGTTTTATTAGAAATTTATTTCAAATCATTTTTAAAATTTACTAGACTATGGTTTGAAGACATTTATACCCTTATTTGACCTTATATGTTTTGAAAATAATCTTTCCGCCATTTTCCAAATAAGGTACTTTATAATCTTTTCGATAAAATTAAGGTAAGAATGTTTTTTTAACTTATACGGAGGGTGAGGATATTTTTCACCATTATAACATCAACAAAGACTCCATTAAAATCATATAATATTTATTTCTAAATAAATGATTTCTATTATAATTATCTGACTCTTAAATGGTTTCAAAATATAAATATGTTTTTATTTCAAAGAGTTTTCATTTCATCTATGTCAACATCCTTGGATGGATATTAAACATGTTTGAAGTTGATTTATTATTCTACAAATCTTCCATATTATATTAAAGGTTTTGTGATATGTTTAACTGTGGATGTGTTATTTGTATTCCATTCATGTTTTATGGTTAAATTATTGACATTTTGTATGCCAGTTTTAATATAATTGTTTATGTTATGTTTCAACCTTTTCTTATGAGGAATTTATTGGACTTAGTATATGACGGGTGGAGCCCACTATAGTTGTCGGTGCATTGGTAGGTCTCATGATACAATTATACATGGAATTGGCCATGGAGTTTCCCAATTTGATATATTCTTTTGGCCAAGGCCTTAATCATTTTTAGACATCTTGGTCTAGTCTTTGACACAATGTTTCAGAATGTCAGGCATTATACATTCACTCATTATAAAAATAATAATGATGCTTTATGTGGTTATTTGACTATTAGAATACCCATGACTATGTATTATTATGGAATTATTTATTCATCTCATATTCCTTCCAAATATAGTTCCTCTTTATTATTTGTAAAGGCATGGGTTTTGAATTATTCAGCATGCCTAATGTTTATGTTATCTTCCACTATATTACATACCCTTAATATGAATTTGAGATTACCTCTTTCTTATGTTTCATTTTCCCAAGATATGAAGACGATAGTTATGTGTGACTTGCAAGCATAATCTAGGAGGATTGGATGTTTCTAATGGAATAAATTAGTGTTGTATTTATTTTAAAGTTGTAATGTCGTACGTATCTTGTTTCCAATAATACTAAACATATCGGTCATTCGGGACATAATTCCTTGTATCATGACAATGTTATATAATAAAGCACCAACACTGGGTAACTGGTGTCAGGGCATTATAGTGAAGATAAAATCAATTGTGGAATAAAAATCTTCAGAATCATGGGAATAAAATTATGAATAAATTTTATATAGTATATTCTTTAATGAACATTCTTATTTTGAAGAGAAATAATGTTGATGATTG
The DNA here is from genome assembly GCA_963277665.1 of Viscum album. Classification (NCBI taxonomy): domain Eukaryota; kingdom Viridiplantae; phylum Streptophyta; class Magnoliopsida; order Santalales; family Viscaceae; genus Viscum; species Viscum album. Next base: position 511,379,109 of record OY728119.1, read on the forward strand.
TATAACTTGTTAGAAATGGAATATGGTTGGTAAAAGCCATAAAAATATAGGGATTCAATCTAGAATACCTCCATGACTTATTCAATAAAGTATTTTTGGGATGTTTTGACATCAATATATTAAGGGATATTTTTACTATAAAATTTTATTTATGATTACAACCTAAAAAAATACATTATTTTTATAAAGATAAAATCAGAGTCTTCATAAATGGTCAGATTCTTCAGAAGAGATATTCAGTTAGAAATGGGTGTGTATATAATAAAGTTTATTACTAAAAATGGAGAATATTTTGTATTAAGTTATTTTTAATATTATCTAAATAATAATAGAATAAAAAATAGATATAGTAAACCATACAACTTATACCAGAATGGAGTAATAGAAAGGTAAAAAGTATCTTTGGTGGAAATGATAATAATCATGTTTGTAGTATATAAACATTCAAATTTCTATTGTAGAAAATACGTTAGTACTGCTATATCGTTCAAAAACAATGTTTTCTTTGGTTTAGAAAAATTAATCATTATGTAATATATTAGAACACAAAACCACTAGTGAAAATTTTAATTGTTATTAGATGACTTTGTTACTATATTTATAAACTAAAATATTAGAAAAAATGATGAAAAAGATGGGTAAAGAATTTTCATTTGATATTCTCTCAATAGAAAAATATTATAAGATTGAAAAATTATTTTATAATTGTTGTGGATTTCTATTTTTTTAATGTTATTTAAAATTTTACTTCTATAAAATTAGTTGTTGAAAATATTGAGGCATAATAAATAAAAACATATAAAAAATGTTATGTTGAAGGTACGACAATACATATACATTATGGTTTAGAGGAATAATATAGTGAGTAAAGTGAAAATGGGAGAAAAGAATTATAAATTTCATACCCTTAAATGTAGCTTGAAATCATTGAAATTATTAGAAATAAAAAAGCTTCAACTTAGAATATAAGAAAGTTAATATTAGAAAATCAAATATCACAAATTTCATAGGTAGAACTAGTATCGGTTTTTTGTTCCCATTCTGAAAAATAATGGTTACAAGAAATGAAATAAGAGTTACATCAAGCTAACAAAATTAAATCATGGAAACGGTTTCCACATCCATAAGGAATGAAAATTATTGGAACAAAATGGTTGTACAGAAACAAGAAAAATAAACATGGAGAAACTTTGAGAAATAATGTTCCACTTGTTTAGAAATGTTATTCATAGGTGTAAGTTGAGGATTTTGAAGCAAAATTCCACCCTTTTTTATTATAAACTATTATAATGTTCATAGAAATGGACACACAATGTTTTTTTAAATTTCATCAGATGGATTTAATGTCAACATTTCTTAAATATGGATATTGTGGAAGATTATTACATTGGGAAACCCAATGGTTTTTTACTTGATAAAGATGAAACCCACAAACGCAATATGATGAAAGCCTTATATGGGTTGAATTAATCATTATGGGAATATCCAAATTTGATAATTTCCTAAAGAAGTGGACAATTTTAGCTGAAAATTTGACTGAAACATATATGTGAAAGGAGTGACCCATGGTACACTCATTTTACTTATTTATGTTGACGATATTTTTTGGAGATAAGGAAAAAACATTTAATGATTTTTAGGAGGAAATGAAAAGTATCTTTGAAATGTTAATGCTCAGATAATTGACATACTTTCATGGTTTACATGTAAAATATAGGTAATGATACATCTTTTTATGAAAATAGAATTATTCTAGAGAGTTCTTATAAAAGGTTTTCTTGGCATATTTTAATGAATTTTCTACTCTTATTTTAGTTGGCATGAAGATGAGTAAAGATGAATTTTGGAGAAGTTTAAATTAAAAATATTTTAGGTATTTGATAGGAATATATCTATTTATTACAACCTTACATCCTCACACCATATATACTATTTTATTATGTGTAAGATATCAAATTGTAACCAAATAATCTCACATGTTGGGAGAAAATAAAAATTCTGAGTTATTCCAAAGGAACAAATTCATAGGGGCTATGGTATTAAATAAGTTGTGATATAAAATTTCTCAATTATAAAAATTATAATTTTGATGTATATTGAAATGACATTAAATTATCTTCATGAAGAATACTTTTTTTGGGATAATGTTGTGTGAGACAAAATTGTAGGAAAAATGGTTTAGAGACTTTGAGAACATTAGAAGAAAAATATGTCATTTCAGCAAATGGTTGTACACAAGTTATTTGAATGAAGGTATTTCTCAATGATCTGAAATGGATTTTTTCTACACTACTGAAGATTCATGGTTATAATAAAAGTGTTATAGATATTTTAAAAATTCCTATACAAAATTTAGGATCGAAGCACATTGATACTAACTATCATTTAATTAAGGATAAAGTCACTCATAGATATGTGATACTATAGTATATTTATAAAAAATATCAAATTACTAATATTTAAAAATATTTATGGGATAATTGTGGATGGAAATTCAAGTCCGGCCTCTACCAAATGAATCCTAAAACAATTATGGAATACCCTTATAATTCATTAGATTGTGTCTACAATGTGGGATATAATTTAGTGAATTTATAATAAGTTTTTCAAATTATTTTATAATTAAATAAAATATATTATTTTCATAACACGGGGGAGAGAAAAAAATGGGGGATAGTGAAGAAAAATATATTTGAATACTAGAAAAGTTCAAAATGAAGGGGTGATTATCATAACACGACCACCAATTTTATTATAAATATGGTATGTAATTTCATCAAAAGAATACATTATTTTGTAGTGTGGTTTTAGAAAACTCTTTTTTCAGAATGGGTGTGTTTGGGTAAAAGATGCCATTGTTTGAGTTGGAATATAATTGAGTTGTAAAATATTTTGATTGATGATAAATTATGCAATTTAAAGGTTATTAAAAACTATTTCCAATAAATCTAACAATAGAGATTAAATATCCTTTGTGAAATTTTTCTAACAAGGTTTTATCATTCTTGACCAATAACTTATGTTAAAGAATTTTTTTTGTAAAAACTAAAAAATGAATTTCGAGAAGTTTACAAAAATTTGATATGATTTTTATAGAGAAGAATAAATTTATGAAGATTTAGAAATTCATAATATTTTTTGGATATAGAAAGACAAAATTTTATTGGCATGAATATTTTAGGATTTTATTCAAAGGATGCATGAAAACAATATAGTTTAAAAATGAAAGAGTAAAAAAACAAAGGAAACAATATATGGGGGATAAACGTAATAGATCCCAATGGGATCCCCTATACCTAATCTGAATATGTAATGATATAATATCTAGTTTCATGGAGGTCATGTATATGTAGTGTGAGGGGAATAAAGTTTTTTATTTCCTCATCATTTTTTATACATTCAATTTTTAGGGTGATGTGATGTAGAAAATTAGAATACAAATCCCATACATTGAAAAAATTACATAATCTTGAGATATGCCAATAATTTGACTGTAATTAACATCAAGGGTATTTTCAAGATTAGATTTTTAGGGAAATAGTCCATTATTAAAACCTATCATTCCATAATCATACAAGATGATACTATCAAAATATTACCCATTTTTTTACTAGAGGAAACCCTTTTAAAAAAAGATGATTTATTTTCTTGATAGCTATCTTCTTGGATTCTTCCTTTATCATATTCAGGTTTATACTATGTGAATTTTTTTAGAAAATATGGTATGAGCATAAACAATCACAGTAAGGGATATAAAATAAAGAATAAAACTGTTATCCATTGAATATTTAAAACTCATGAAAACATTTTCAAAAAATCATAATTTTCACCCATAAAACATAAACCCTTTAACATACCTTATGTAATTATAAGATTTCAAAGAAACTCGTATAAATTATAAACCATAAAGGTAACTTCTGGCATCTATAATAGTCTTACATTATAGCTTTCGTAGATAAATAGAGAGTGACCTTCATGGTTATGTTTGGAATACCCATCATAGTATATTCCGTAAATATCTTATGAGAAACATTATCGTTTACCAATGTCACATTACCCAATTCAGTGGAGAGAAATCATGGGCTCACCAACCATCATTTTATCATGGAAATACCTATATACATAAATAATTCCCAAGAACCATAACATAATAATAATACATGAAACAAATATAAAGTAAAAATAACATTTCAACATTGTAATCACAACAGATAATTTCATGATATTGACATAGTCAATACCTTATCAAAACCATTTTTTAAAAAAAATACATAAAAACAGTAAGTGGTATTTATTTTTCATTTAAAAACATTACAGCTTGTAGAGGAAGTGAAATATGAAATAATTCTCACGTTGAAGAAAATGTCATTGTCGTTGTGTACCTTGAGATGAAATATTCCTTTTAATATTTGGTAAAAACACTTCATATAAAAATATTCCTTTTTAAAACCATTGAGTGAAAAAAAAATCAATATGAATGATTATACACTGTATAAAATAATGTGTTTTATAACATCCAAATAAGCCTCAATGAAAGGGGGTGGGGATGAAATATTTACAAAAATCAAATAATTAGAATAAGAATAAATAAATTACATAATATGGGTGATAAAAATATAAATACACACATAATTAGTATATATTTTGTGTAAAATATTAGAGATCATTCACACATATTCTCGAAAAAACATAACCAATGACATAGATATTCAACTCACGAATAGAGATTGAGTGATGATTTCCCTTAAAAAGATTATTCTGTTAATAAAATATATATATTATGTTTATTCACTATAAATAAACATTAATAATGTATAAATATAATATAATATGTTGAAATTCATTTCTCACATAATCATAACACGACATAATCAATAAGTATAAAATTAACACCAAGAATGTAAAATGGGTTAAGAAGTTCCATTAAAACGTGTAATCTATTGAAATATATGACCAATGAAAGTAATAATAATCAAATGACATATTTAATACCATGAAGATTAAATTATTCATGATATTTTATATTATAGATCAGTATATATACACCGCACAAAATAAATTTGTGGTGAATAATGCATATATTTCAAAGAGGTAAAAAGTGAGACGAGTAAATCATTACAAAGTTCATATCAATGACATAAGAATTCATCAATGGGATGATTATGTGTATAATATTATATCTAAAAAAAGATAAATGGAAATTATCATACTAATAAATTCATATTTATTCCCCACATAACATGGCATAATATAATCTATGGTGTATGCGTAAAACCTAATGAGTGGAAAGTCAGTTTAGAGATTAACTTGTAAAATTTGAAGCAATGACCTAAGAATTTGTCAATTGGATAATTATGTGTAGATACACTATATCTAGATAAATGGAATTTTAAATTAAAACATAAATAAATAGTGATTCCACACATAATCATGGCACAATATAATCAATGAATTATGCATAAAACCCAATGAGTGGATATTGGGTTAAGAACTTCCCTTACCTTGAGTGTAACTTTTATTGTACAATTATTATGATCCTGAATAATAAAAGTATGTTTATTTCTATATGAATGAGAAACATTTTCCTGTTCATAATTCTATTTATAATACTTGTTACAATTTTATAAAAAATACATCACTATTTATGATCATATCGAATGTTTTGTCGATATTCAGTATTTGAGTAAAAGTGTACTTGTTTTGATGTAAAATGTCCATGTGATCAAAAGTATAGCATCTTAAACTATATTAAATATTTAAATATAAAATATATCTATAATATATGTGTTTATAAAAGTCAATAGTATTTGGAGATATGCAATTAAATGCACCGTTCATAGAGATGGTAAGTCATACATACGCATGAACACTGATTTAAATTATTTATCTTTTTAAAAAATAAGAATTTAATTATAATTTTAGAATAATATTAATTTAATATATGTTTAATAGTTTTATTAAAAACATATTTCATAAATTCCATTAATAGTGGGAATGTGTTATATCGTTTTGAAGGGGTGGTAGTCCACACTTCCTCAAATGAAATTATCATAAAACAACAATATGGAAATCATGAAGGTATGTTTAATATAACATTTCCAGAATATGAAATTGGTTATAATATACAAATTAAAATAATATTTAACAATAATAATTGTTTTATGAATGGCCATGATGGTGTTAATGGAAACAGAAAAAACATTATTCACGGAGGTGATTAACCGGCCAATCTTGGAAAACCATTTTGTTTATTTTAATAGGATGAGGTGGGAAATGAAATAGATATGAGATATTAACATATAAACATAACACTCCATTATATAAATTATTCTGGTGTAATTATTAATTGATGGATGAAGAAGTAGAAGAGAATATAGAAAAAGAAATAAATTTAGATAGGTACATTGTGAAAATTACCACTTGAATATCCCCTCCTTGAAAGTACCTTGAGGCCCATGGATGTTTTTGGTGAGAACAGTATCACATTGATGTTGGAAGAGTGTGGAGGTGTGTTTTTAGTAGAGACTTGAGGACCTAAAAGGCTTTGTGGGTCAAATAGGGTGGAAAAAAGGTGTTATTTATACTTGAGGATAGGTGGGTTCAAGGGATTAATTTATTAATTATTTTATATTAAAATATAACCATATAGAGGTGGAATTAATTTCAAAATCATTGGATTGTAATTAAGGATTTATAGTATGGTTAGGTTCAAGAAACAACTCATTAAACCTTTAAATGTTGTAGTTTTATGTGTGTTATTCTTTTATCTTCTAACTTTAACCCTTGTCAAAACAACTTATTAAAGTGTAAAAAACTATATTTAAAATGGGTTCTCCATAATAAGGTATTATACTTCATTTTCCAGAAAAATGATCATTTTATCCAAAAAATTAAAATTATTCTTATATCATGTCTAGAAAACATATAAGATGAATTTTAAACATTAAGTTAAATATATTAAATATATATTTCATTAATAAAATCCATAAATATTTATTTTATTATTTTATAAACTCAATTATTTTCATTTAAATAGTTTTTCAGAAAGGACATTTCATTTTAATTAAAAAGTGTTTTATTTTCATATATAAATAAATTTTCACAAATAAATAAATTTAATTCATGTTTAAACAATAGATTTATAAATAAATTAATATTGGTCAACACATCCATTATAACACATAGGTTATACGGTAACATAATAATGATTTTGATCGATGTGGGGTATTATATATTCTTCAAACATATTTCATCCTTTTAAAAACCTATTATGTCACAATCTCCCCTATTTTGTAAATTTAATACTCTCAATAGGAATTTGGGTTCAGTAACTAAGGTAAGACTCATCAAAATTCCTTTCTAAAACTAGCACTTTAAAAGAAAGGAACATAATTACAATGGTCAACGAAGATGACACATATAAGGATTCCAAGTAGAAAAACATAGATATGGAAGGAAAAACTAACCATAAATTTATGAAGGAGAGTGACATAAGACATGATCAGAAGAATGATATAAATTTGGAAACCAAAAATATGTGATGGGTTAAACAGTCTTTGAATACGTACTAAGAAAAGTAAACAAAAAATAATTTTATTTTAAGACCCTTTTCATAAAGTTAAGTCATTTTTTATGAATATTCATAATAATGGAAGGATAAATAATTAATTTTTGAGTAAAGTTTCAACCATTAATAATTTTCTACCACAAAATCATCTTTTCTCCAAACGATGAGTATTCAAGATGACTTAGTCACACATGAAGCACTATAATCAACTTGTGGAGAATTAAATAATCCACAAAAGATTAAATATATACTAATCATGTCTTGAAACATTATCCAAAACCAAAATGGTTAGTATAAGACAAGAAAATTCCCCGATAATAATAATAGTTTTTATGAAAAATGACTACTTTTTATCACTAAAATTCAACAATAATATCCAAAGTTCAACAAAGACCATTCAATAAATATATTTCTTTAAAATTCCTCAAAATAATATAAAATAATTTTAAAACCCAAAATTGAGAAAGATTAGACCATATAGTCTTCCAATATGAATTTTAAAATTTATCTACAAATAACATTAACCACTATTAATGGCTCATACGAAAAAGAAATTTCCAAAATCACATATTCCCTAAGATTGGTTACTCCCATCGATAAATAAACCAAATAAAAATAAGACCATAATTAAATTATATATTTCTTCATCCTTTATTCCCAAAATAAAATCCCATACCATCATATCTTCCTCAATCATATAAAGATCCCAAAATAGTGAACATCTTCCAAAATTAAATTTATCACCTAATCCCAAAATCATTTTCCTATCCCATTTTTATAAAATATATAAAGTAAATGTCACCCAAATGAAGTTATTCACAATCCATAAAACCATTTAACATAAAATAATTTGTCATACTAACCAGGTACCTCACGCAGGCCAGTGGTAGGAGATGCCCGCTTATTACCCTTTGATTGTGGGGTCAATAATGACATCCATGTCCAACGTAATTGTTTTGACATTGTTTGTGTGTTTTCATTTTTCATAAAATATATAAATCTTATAACATTCCCAAAATGAGATAATTTCCATTAAAGTAACCATAACATGCTTTAACACTAAAGTTTTACTTATACCTATCATTTTTATCCAACTCATATTGACCTCAACATATCAATTCATGAAATCTTATATATGTTGAAATATTTTCTTACTAAAAAAATAATTTAATGAAATAATACCCAAAATAATGAATTTAATACATTTTTCATGGTATCTTATTGGTTTCATCAACATTTTGTTCGCGTAGATAGAATGTCCATGCTTTGTAACGAAGACTTAGAGATTCTTCAAAATTATTTTCTCCCTTTGTCTAAATACACCTTATACAGCTCGTGTAATATGGGTGTTAACAAGGAAATTTTTTTAAAAAAGAATCATGTATGACAAGTAATTTCAATACATAAGATTGTACATCTTTTCTATAAAACATTTAGTTTGATTTTGAGTTGAAACATTCAATCAATTGACCTTTTAAAATACCATAAGTATATGCTGAAAGAATATATTTTGAAACCAAATATAAATACGTTGCACAAGGTTCTCCTTCTTCTGTAGATTTTTCTAAATAATAATATGCTTCAAAATCATGTGATAAGGAAAACATCAAATCATTACTTGATAATATTTAATTTTTTTATAAATATGAGAATATTTAGAAAATAATATTTTATTTTATATAAACAATGATCCATGATTATATCGAGGTATAGTGGAGGTGTTTGATATCACAAACAACTGTCTTTATGTGAGTTGTAAGTTAGAAAATGTTTCAGAGTTATCTGAACGTGACATTGCAATAATTATTGCAAGAATGTAATCAAGAAGAGATATGAAATTTGTTGGAGATCATCGTCATTCTATTTGTAACTAACATTCCTTAATTTTAAATGTTTGTAGGAAAATTATTTAATATAAATAATAGACAGATAAGGTAACCATATGTTTAACCATAATTCCTAATCGCTAATGTTTTCAAAACTGACCTATAATACCAAATATAATCCTGAACATAAAACATTACATAATATTGACATAAGTTAAATAAGTGACATTAATTGCCATTGAGTGACTTTACATTATTATAGTTTTAGATAATTATGCCATTATTAATACATATCATCCAAAAACCATATTAGAGTATAATGTCAAAATTATATCTATTTTTCCACTAGAGGAAACCCTTTTAAAAAAGAACACTTTACTTGATAAAAATATTCTTAACATTTTCCTTTATCTTAATCACCCTTATAACCAGTGAAATTGTTTTAAAAACATCAGATGAGCACAAAAACCTCAGTATGGAATTAACAATAATGAATAAAACTATTTTTCTGGGAAAATCTAAAACTCATGAAATTTTTATTTAAAAATTATACTTCTCATCCCTAAAACTTAAACACTTTAACATACCTTATAAAATAATATGATTTCAGAAAATCTAATAGAAATTATGAATCATAAAGGTAACTTGTGGCATTTATAACATACTTACATTGTAGCTTTCAATGCTAAATAGGGAGTAACCTTTATTGTTGCATGTTGAATACCCATCATAGTATATTCCCTAAATATATTATGATAAAATTTATTGCTAAAATCCATCATATTATCAATTTCATTGGAGATCTATCATGGGCTCACCAACCATTGGTTTTTCATGGAACCAAGCATATTCAAAAAAAGTTCCCATGAACCATAACACAATCATAATACATAAAACAAGGATAACAGAAAAATATCATTTTCACATTGTGATCACAATATATTATTTCATGATATTGACATAATAAATCCTTTATCAAAACCAGTTTCAATTCAAAAATACATAAAAAGGGTATATAGAATTTATTTTTCCTCTTAAAAACAATATGGATTACAGAGGAATCCAAATATTAAATAATGGTCGCAGTGGCAGATAGGTCGTTGTCACCATGTACCTTAAAAAGAAACATTCATTTGGTCATTAAGTTAAAATGCTTCTTAGAAAAATAATCCTTTTGAAAACCATTTAATGACATTAAATGTGAAAGGGGTTTATTAAACACTTTATAAAAGAAGGTGTTATATAATATCAAAGCAATCCTCAATAAAATGTTATTAAGATGAAGTCCCTTACAAAAAATAGTATCATTAGATTAAGAATAAATAAATTAAATAATTATGTGTGAAAAATAAAAATACACCAAATATAAGTGAATATTTAGTGTAAACAAATTAGAGCTAATTCACACATATTCTTGGAAGAACAATACTAATGACATGGATATTTAACTCAATCAATGGAAATTGAGTTAAGATTTCCCTTACAAATAATATTGTGTTAGTAAAATAGATTGATTATGTGTATTAACTATAAATAAACATAAATAAAGTATAAATAAAACATAATATATCAAATTAATTTCTCACATAATCATTGCACTACAAAATTAAGACCTAAAATATAAACCCAATGAATGAAAATTGGGTTAAGAAGTTCCCTTAAAATATATAATATGTCGAATAATATGACCAATGAAAGTAATAATAATCAAATGAATCATTTAGTAAAATGAATACGAATTTATTCCTGATATTTCATATCAATTTTTATCATATAATGACCACAAAAATGAAATTATTGGTCTTTAATGAATAAATATCACAAAGGAAAAAGCGAGAAGAGGAAATCATTACGAAGATTATATCATTGACATATGAATTATTAAATTGGATGATTATGTGTATAAATAGAATCTAAAAACAAAGGTAAGTGTATATTACAAAATAAATATATAAATAGTTATTCCACACATAATCTTGTCATAATATAATAAATGATTTATGAGTAAAACCCAATGAGTGAAAATTGAGTTTTGAAATTACCTTACAAAATTCATTGTGCTGACATAAGAATTTATCAATGGGGTGATTATGTATAGAAATAGTTTATACAAACCAACGAAAGATGAAATTAGTGTATTAATAAATAGTTATCCCACACATAATCTTGTTACAATATAGTCAATTAATTATGCATAAAACCCAATGAGTGGAAAATGGTTTAAAAAGTTCCTTTACGTTGAGTCTCACCTGTCAAATACAATATTTACTTTCCTAAATAATAAAAATATGTTAAATTATAATTTTTTGATATAATTTTTCATTTTTATTATTCCTTTTATATAATGTGTTACCATGTAATAAAAATTAACTAATTATTTAAGTTCATATCGAACATTTTTCTAGATTCTTTACTTGAGTAACAAATTAACTTATTTTGATAAAAATTGTCCATGTGAACAAACGTCCATTATCACCAACTATATTAATTATTTATGTATCATATATATCTAGTATAAATTTATTTATAATAATCCATAATATTTATATATAAAATATTAAATGCACAATTCATGGAGATGGTAGGTCGTACGTACGCATGAAGGATACTTTCATTTATTTATGGTATTAAAAGAATAAGAAATAAATTATAAATATAGTTTTATATTATTTTAATATATGTATCATAGGTTTAAAAAAACATCATTTATTCTTTCCATGTATAGTGGGAACAAGTTATATTACTTTGAGGGGGTAATAGTCCACCCCTCCTCAAAGGAAATTATCATATAACAATAATTTGGAAGGCATGATTGTATGTTTAATATAACATATCTAGAATATGAAAGAGATTATCATATACATATTAAAATGTTATTTGACCAGAATAATGGTTTTAACCCCAACCATAAAGGTAGTAAAGTGAAAATAACAAAAACATTATTCATAGTGGTGATTATCCAACATAACTTGGACAACAATTTCATTTATTTGAATAAAAGGAGGTGAGAAATGAAATGGATATGAGATATTCCATTAAAAACAACACTTTATTATATAAATTATTCTTGAGTAATCATTCATTTTTGGATGAAATGGCTGTCGATAATGTAGAAAAATAAATAAATTAAGAGAGTTACATTGATAAAATAACATCTTGAATATCCCTTTCATAAAAGACAATTGAAGACCCTATATTTGGTCTTTTGGTGCGACCAATTGCACCAAGATGTCGGGAGAGTGAGGGGGAGAGGTTTGGGAACAAATTTGAGGACATTCAAGGCCATGTTGTTTGAATAGGTCGGTTGATAAGTGATATTTATACTTTAGGAGATGTTGGTTTATGTTATTAATTTATTAATTATTTTATATTTAGAGCCAAATGTATAGAGATTGAATTTATTTCAACAATCTTGGATTTTATTTATGTTAGTATAGGATGTTTAGGGTCAATCTACACCTCAACCAACAATTAAATGTTTTAGTTCATGGTATGTTAGGATTTTAACTTTTAACTACAATCCTTGTTAAAAAGAACTAATAAAAGTGTAAGAAACTAGATATAAAATGGTTTCAACATCAAATAGTGGTAAAAGTGTATTTTTATTAAAAAAACATTTATCCATAAAATTGAATTTTTTATAATATCATATGTAGTAAAAATATAATATGAATTTTAAAAATTAAATTGAATATATTACAAATATATTTCATTGTTATAATTCATACAGAGTGACTATTATTTTATAAACTAAATTATTTTCATTTAAATAGATTTTGAAAAAGGAAATTATTTTTAACTAAAAAGTGGTTTATTTTCATTTATAAATAAATTTTCACAAAATAATTAATTATATTAATTTGTAAACTATATTTTCATAAATAAATTAATATTTCCCATTACCTCCATTTTAACAACTAGGTTATAAGGTAACATTATAATGCTTAATTTAGATGTGGCATATTGGGAATGTTATCGAACATATTGTCTCCGTTTAATAACTCAGTATGTTACATAAATGATTAATAACTGTCGTTATTCTAAAAAGTTCGAAATTCAAAATTTTATGAAAATTTTGATATTAAACAATTTATATATATTATGTTATAAAATTATAAATTTAGAATTTTATTGAGGTTTAAAATGTTAAAAAGTTTTACAGGTGATGAAAGAAATAATAATTATAAGGTTAGGATGTTAATAAAGTTGAAAAGATAAAAAAGTGAGATAGTTTGGAAATTAATAAAGTTGATGAGAACAACAATGTTCAAAATAACGGATGTTAAAAAAATTTCAGAGAAGAAGAATTTATAATTATAGAAGTTATAAATGTTTTTTATATAATGAAATATAGAAATTATGAATGTTACCAAAGTTTCTCAGGTGAATTGTATTAGAATGTATGGGTGTTAATAATGTTTTTTTTGATGAATAGGTTAAGAATGTGGAGATGTTACAAAGTCTAAATTATTAAAATACTTTCTAATGATCCAAGATGATATTATTCTGGTCTTACTAAATCATCGTAATGAATGTAGGATTATATTATTAGAATAAAAGAGATGTTATTTTTCTGCATCAAACGTTATTTTTTCTGAATGTAATTTTTGTTATAAAGTTATTAATTAATCATTTGATGAAAAGATAATCAGATTGACATTTTTAGGACCAACATTCCAATCTATGAGTTGTATGAATTTCTGGAATTTTAGTTTTCATAAATAAGAAACTTCTCTGAAATTTTTAATCTTATGATTTTTTTCTAATAACATGTACTTTTGTAATCAGATATACATTTATAATCAAATAGAATTTTGTATTTATATTTTCTTTTTAAATCAAAAGGATATTTAAAATGATAATTTTTTTCTAAAAGATGAATGTTTAGGCAAATAGTGAGATCATACATACAGTACTATTAGTCATAAAATATTTTCAAAATGTTAAATGTTAATGTTTTAGATATATGAAAATATAAATTTTTTATAAAGTAAAAAAGTTGATGTTTTTTATGTATAAAAATTATAAGTTATAAATATAATGTTTCATGTTGTACAATATTTATGTTACAGATATTTAAGTATTTCATAAACACCATGATTAATTAAATTAGAATAAATTTGAAAACAGTATAGGAGTCAAGAAGATCCATGAATGTTATAAAATAGTTGAGAAACATCATAGTGAAACTAAAATGATAATGAAATTTTTCTTTGTGAATTTTGTTGAATGGTAAAATGAAATTGGTTTCCCAAATTAGCTATTTATAAATAAAATATTTATAAGGGGAAAATGTACAATGTACATGACACTGTTCTTACATGAAAAAAATTTGAAGTGCAACGGAGTCTGTGTCAAAGTGAGATTCCAAAGAAGATGGGTTGCATTATGATGAATGGTTTTAGATTCATTATTCTTGTTATAAGAATTGGAAAAAGATTAGCTTAGATAATGGAAAGAGTACAAAACACAATGTTTTTGTTCAAAATGTTTGTTAGGTGATTAGTTTTGTTAAATAAGATAGATCAAATGTTTTTATCAGAAATTTTTTTAAAAATGGTTTAAAAGACTGAGATTATTAGATATAGGCACACCAGATGAACAATTTCCAAATATAGAAATCATAAAAAAGAATTATATTGACTTATTAGATGAACATTTCTAGAAAGAAATTCCCAAAGATATATTTATATGGATCATGTTTTATAAAAAAATACTATTAACCAATGAGATTTAGGGTAATCAAATCTATTGGTAGATATAAGGAGTGGAATATGAGTTATATAAAATATGAATCCAATTATTTCAAATAGGTTAAATTTCATAGACCCCAAGAGTGGCCAAGGCAAGGATTTTGGATCTTATAATGAGTTAATACCATATAAATATTGCGCTCCTTATTTACCTTACAATATTTTCAATCTTTTGATTTTGTTTTAAAAAATCAAAAGTAATATAAATATAACAAGTTATAAGTGTTAAATTACTTGAATTTGAAAATTTTAAATAGTAAAATTTAAATTTACCCCCCCTCTTAGTGGTTCAATGATAATTTGGAACTTTAGTGTTTTTTATCTCAAGTAAAAATCCATTTATTATGATTGTATTTTTTTATATGAGTATGTGAATCTATTTTTAAACCATATTCCATACCTAATTGATTATGTTTTAAAGCTAACATTTAATTTCATGTATGTGGTTCTATCCATTTCTATTTATTTATGAATTTAATGGGTTCATGATTATTTTAAATTGATTTTATACTCATAAAATGCATCCCTAAATAATATATATGGGTTAGATTAGAGGTTTCTATTATTTTAATACCAATTAAATCTTATATTGAATGGGTCATTATGATTTTTAGGGAATTTTTTCACACTAGGCGTGTGATAAATTAGTAAGCTTATTTTTATGATGAAATACCCCATTTTTCTGCATTTCATTATTAAATATTACTTATAAGGAAGGAATATTAATTTTTTGATGATTTTTCAAAATCTTTATGATGTGGTTGGATCACTTATAGTGGTTTTATGGAATTTTTAGATTGAATTAGAAAATATAGATAATATCTATATATTTTTTAAAAGATTGAGATTTATTTATCATGATCTATTATGATTAATAAAGAAATTATATTATTGTTTTTTAAAAAGAAAAAGGCTTATTTTTAAGCCATAAATTGATTTTTTATTACCTCCCCTCCACCCTTACAGGTATTCCCTTGGAAATAATTGAATGAATTTTACAAATATATTTTGTGATAGAAATTAATTAATGATTGATATTTATGTAAAAGGTGATGTTTCTATGAAGGGTGTTTGGAGGTTATATGTGATTTATTTGATGTATTTTAATATTTATATATGAAATTGATATATATAATTATTAATAACCTAAATTTAGAAATTAATTGGTTTCAATTGGTAGATATTTTGGAAATCAACGGAGATATTTTACTCTTTTGAAAATTCCTCTATGGCTAGTGTCCCATAGGGAACAGTTCCACTCCTTCTAGTGGTATGCTTCACGGGGAAACTATCTTAGAGTAAACTGAGTGTATTTGTATTTAGGATCAAATAATAGGCTCTAAAATAATATTTTCTTCTCAATTCCTGACTTAATTTGTTTTTTAGGCCCATAAATAGTAACCCCATGATATAATATCAATGAATATTCGATACATTATGATTTTCTTATTAATATGTTATTTTATTATTTCATAATGCTTGAGATTATTATTATTACTTATTTAATTTTTTTATTTACATCATATTAGTCTTGATTAATTATTTTTAAATGCTTCATATATATAAAATAAAAAAGAAAATTTTATTCTCATTTGTCTTTGAAATGAAGAAGATATTTTTATTTAAGATAGAATGTGATAGGACAAAAACAATTTCTCAAAATTTCATTAATGGTAATAAGAATACTTTCATTGCTTATTTTAAGAATAATTTTTATGGTATACCTTATAAGAGGATATTAATAGAATCTTAGTAGAGTCATACAGGGATTTTAGATTCATCTATTTAAATACACCCTTGGGTGTGTATGTAGATTGTATTTTATTTAATATCTTGTAGGTATGTTTTGTGATTCCATTTATTAAGAGTGGCCCATTATTATAGTTATAGAAAAATATAGGTGATGTAATATTAAAATTTTCTTTTGTCATATGTAGATTTTATATTATGTTATTTTTCATATGCATATTAATGTGTTGGGGAATTCAGACCATATATTTTCCATTTTTTGGTGTCATGCCTTGTAAGGATTTTGTGTAATTGGATATTTTATCTTCACATGATTCATTCTTGTTATTGTTGTTTCCATATGGTTTATGAATGGTAAATAATTCCAATTATTTACAACAATACCCTTGGTACTAGTGCTAGGCTATAGGGATCAGGAATGTGGAATGGGTTTTTGTCATTGAGATTTCAGTGTAATGGAATGATATTTAGACAAAATATTTTTCATAAAATATTTAAAGAGTGTTAGGGTGAAGTTAGGTAAAATGTTGTTGGAGGAAATATTAACACAACATGAGAAGTTGAAGAACCCTAGACCCAAACTCCCATATCCGATGATAAAAAACACACTTTATACATAGTCTTTGACACCAAGTGAGATGATCCAAGGTAAAAATATTTTTATTCTACATCCTTTACCTAAGACAAACATTACATCTCAAAATAAAGACACAACACGTAGAACAGAAGGCTTTGTTTATTTAAAGACAAGAAACTTATGAAGCATATTTTATAACAACTTTGAACATTTATCTATAATTATGCAACACTAGACTCCCTTATAGACTTATGATATGTTATAATAACCTTCATGACTTATGGAATCGAAATATTAGGAAGGCGGAATATCAAAATATTATTAAGTGGAATATTAATAAAAATGTATTTACTGTTTAGATTATAAGAATATGAGAAAACATGTTTAGTAGATAAATATCATAATAAAAAGGAAATGGAATAAAATTATTTTTCCATAATTCATGAAATCAAGAAATGTACTCTCAAATAAGAAAACATGCTCCACGGAATAATTATGTGAGATAATAAAAATATGACAACATATATAATCATAGTAATATATAAATATTTAATGTCATTAAAACATATCCTAATAATAAATTATAATTCAAACATAAGAATATAAAATTATTTTTCTTAAGAGACTTGTAGAATGTTCACATAATAACATGTGAAAAAAGATACAAATACAACTTTTACATGAAAAAATATACCTATATAATCTTAAAACAAAAAACTGAGGATGAAAAATACCCATATCACCTTCCTGCAAGAAACATGTGAAAAGGCTACTCACATCATGATCAGACAACAAACATGTAAACAATGATACTGACATCACATTCACACAATAGGCCTGAAAAAAAATCTACCCAAATCAAATTCATTCAAAAAACTTTATATTAAAGATAACCATGACTTATTCATATAAAAACTTGTGAAAATGGTACCCACATCATGTTGACACAAAAAACATTTGAATAATGGTACGTGCACCACATTCACATCAAAAACATCTGAAAAATCAACCTGAAGTGCCCAGTAAATGTATTATATCAATGAAAGGGGAAGGGTTAAATCAGTGATACTATTTTTCTTTAATGTTTCTTCTCAATTGAATCATCCTTCGTGTACAATTATAGATTTCAATTCCCTACTGAAACCAAACTCAACACACATCCACATGAACACAAAAATTTACAAGGTTCACTATTTAAAAATGAATATCTACATCCTAGGTATGGTTTGAAAATGATCCAATACCATAAAATCCACATTTAAAAAAAATTCCTTGTATTAAAATGAGTAGGATATACACTTACACTCCTAAAGCACGGGGAAATAATCCCTCCAGTGTACGTAAACCCTCCTAGCATAATTGTCATGAACCAAATCTCATCGCCACCAAAACTGGCGCCAATACCACCCATGATAAGGCCTGAAGGGAGTTCCCAATCAACATGGTCTCGAACAAGTGTCCAGGTATCATAAAATGATAATTGGGAACGATTTACCTGAGTATATAAAAATAAACCAACAAATGAATCAAATAAAACGAATCTTGAATTTTCAAACAAAAAAATATTTTACAAAAATTCAGAACTGAATTAAATAGATTAAAACAACTCACCAAGTCTATAACAAAGGTAAAAAACCAAAATAAAACATCCCAAGAACCTTCATGGAAAGGGTCGCCGCCCTCAAGCCATCTCTATGAGACTTCACCATAATGGACTCGCTAGAAACCTGAACCCATAGCACTAAAAACTCTACCCAACCTGCTTCAATATAAATAACCATGTCTACTAACACCCAATTGTGTAAGTAGGGTGTGATAAAATTCCTATTAGTATACCACCACTAAGATATTTCATTTGATAAACATTCAACATGAAAAGCTTCCAAGTTTTTATAAACTGGAAATGCTAGTTGAAATTTATAAAAGGTAAAACATAAAAGTTAAAACAATTTTCAAGTGGAATATCATTAAAAATCAAAACGTTTAAAAATAATTTCAATAGTACTAAATTTTTTATCCAACCAAACCATATGCTTATGGTAGGAAAAAAGTAAATAATGAGAACAAGCAAAAGAAAATCCCTAGGAAATAGATCGTTTTGGATCCCAAGTACCTCATATGTCGGTGAAAGTAACCATTAAAATATCCGTTCTCATGCACAATCCACTAGTAGGGAACATACATATAACCTATTGGTCCCATACTATCATTGTCAAAGTTTGGTTACTATTTTAAGCATCAATCTTGCAACGTGAAACTAAGGCCAAACCCCATGGATTCACTATCATTCTGGTACACCTCCACCCACCTAGATACCAAGGTTTACCCTTGTGCTCAAACAAGCCCAACAAGTTAAGAAATGTAATTTTCACATGAAAATATTATTTACACATCACAAGTTCACCAAACAGCCCACATGTACATCAAATAAGTCAAAAAATCCACTTTTTCAATTAAATGGATTTTGAAATCATACATACACCACAAATAGACCACAACACTTTTCACATTTCTTTAACAGTTCGAAAAATCCTTTAATTTTTTTTAAAACCATTACATGAAATTATAACTCAAATAACATTTCAATAAAATATCATATAATACTTCTTTCATCAACAAAATTCAGTTTGCAGAATACACTCACACAAAACAGCCCACAACCATGTTTCACAGCTGTCTTTCCATTTGAAAAAACATTTCAGCACTTTATAAATCATTATAAAAAATATATTTGACATATTAAATAACCACCTTACCTTTCAGAAACCCATAAAAGTTGAACACACCCACCAAATACTACATATACACCCTTTTTCCCAATTTTATTAACCAAACAAAACATTCATAAATTTCATAAAACAAACCCACGTGGTGTAACTAAGCTTCACACAAGAAACCCATTTCAAATCCCTCAATAAATTAAAAAATCATAACCAATAAAAATCAATAATAGAATTGGAAACCAAAAAAATATTTATTAAAAGACCCCCAACTATTATAAAAATAACTCAATTAACACCAGAAAAGAAACACATGAAAAACACACTTTTTCATAAATCACATCGAAGAAGTACAACATGGTTTTATACCAGGAACCCATTTCAAAACCACATTTCAAGGCCCACATTACACTAAGACAATAACATATTATAATTCGTATCCCTTTAAAATGCCAATAAGTCACTTTCATGTGTTAAAAAATACACCCAAACATTAACCCAAGAGTCACCCATGAAAAACACCCTATTTCAATTCATAATGAAACTATAAAATTAAATGCTTATAAAATCCATCAAAAACGGTTTTCTCACCACAAGTTGAATATGAGGATCCTTATAAACAGTATATCAAGAATTATAACTCATTATAAATTGATTACACATGGAACCACCTACCTTTTGAGTCGAAACCCTTGAATCTTAGTGTGAAACTTCAACCTCACCTCCGCCACACCACAAGGAAGTGAAAACGAACCCTAAACCCTATTATTTCACCCAAAAGTCCCCAAATCATAACCTAGGTATGTAACCAAACTCTTGGAAACAATATAAATTGATGAATATAGGAGGAAACCAAAAAAAGATGGAAGGAAAGGAAGAGACAAACAGATACCCAAAAACATCTGGACAAAAACTACCCAAATACATAATAATCTGAATTTCAGAACAACCATAAATGAATATTAGCTACGAATAAGGATGAGGAGGTCATGCAAGAATAATAATGATAGTAAAAGATTAAAAATAGAAGTAGTTATGAGAGAATCAATTTAAATCTTCAAATCTGGCAGATTTGTGAAATTCATAGATGTTTTTCCCAAATTCCCAATTCAATTGAACTCTATATTGGTGTAGGAGAGAATGGGGTGTGAATTGGGTATGTTGGATTGGGTGAGGGTAGGAATCACCAAAAAAACACAAACATTGAATGAGATATTAAATAATTAAAAAACCATTTAATGTAGGAAATGAGATATCAGGTTGGCCCAACACATTAATAAAAAAACAAAATCCATCAATATTATGGATTCATATGTCGTCTAAATGGATTTGGTGTTTTTAATATACTAGGGTATACCAATTGGGTAGTGTAATACGTTTAAAATGTTGGAAAATAAAGGAGTTATTAAAGAAAATAATTATTATTAAATATTGAAATGGGCTCACAGTTTGGCCGAAATTTTGAAAACCCACCATTTCCCCCAAAAAGAAAGGAAAACCCCCATAACCAAGAAATAATGGAAATTAAATGAAAAATGACTGTAAATTAAGTCATGGATGTGAAAATTCTACCATCCATAAAACATTCTGCCCCTAGAAATCCCTGACAAGGCCAAATGCCAAACGAAACCAACTGATATACCAAAAATTTACTCTTTCTCCAAGTTCACTCTACCCCCAAAATGCCAAAACACTTCTAGTTATCAATTAATGAAGGAATACCCACACAAACCAACAGTTCCATCAATTTCCTGAAATGATCAAGAACATTCAAAATTTATCCTCAAAAGTAAAATCATAAAACAATATATGAACAAGACTCAAGTAATATACCCAGGTGAACAACAACAATAAACAAGGTTACACTTACTTTTATTTAACTAAACCATTGGGAACTCTCGAATCCAAATGTTTACCCCAGGAAGATATTGGTAGTTAGATAGCTCCGAACGAGACTACCTCTCACCAGGACAAGACCCTAGACCAATATAAGTTACAAGTGTGAGGAGAAAAAATTGGGCTCCCCACCATAAGAGACAACACAAATTTCCCCGAGACAGATTCAGGACACTAATAGGGGGAGGCCTGAATGGAATCCCTAGTTTAAGGGGTAGTCATCAATTTGAATTTTACAAATAAACTTATATATAAGATTCATAGTGAGTCTCCCCACTACAAGAACCAACCATCTTAACCAACCAGTATGGGTCGGTACAGAAAGACCCCAAAATTTAAAGAGTTGGGATGGCCGCACAGTTTGTCCACACAGTTTGGGAAACATTGTTCCAACCTTGGGGGTCCTTTTGTCTGCATGTTTTTTGGGGCATGGTAACTACACACCATGAGAAAACTGTGTGCTCAACATGTCTAGAAAAACTTCAATCCTTTCTCTAAATACCCAGTCGAAACCAAATGGGGAATGAATGAACTCAGGATACAACATGGAAATGAGGTCCTCCCAACTCTTCCACTAAATGGGAACTACTAGGAAAATATGATGACACGAGAGGTTTAAACTCATCCTATCATTCATACTATGGATTGGACTTTGTACAAGGGTTTGAATGAACCTACTATTTCCCCGGGCTACGAGTCATCGTTTCTCTAGGACCTATGGTTAGAGCTCAAATGATTGAAGCATCTTTGACCTTTTAGTTAGATTTGGAAACCACCTGAACATAACTTTTTATTCCGGTGATACAAACTAATACACCACAATCCCCAATAAGTTTACAAAGACATAACACATTCTAAACTCACTTTACCCTAGTAAACCATTTAATTGATAAAATGTCTTAGAATATGGACACACATAACACCTTATTTCATTAGGTGAGAAACAATGAAATAAATGACGCACATAAACACCGTCCTCTAAAATAGACTTTTTTTACATTTTTCCAATGGAGACATACTCCCAGCATAACAATGACACTTAGAGGGTTTCACAACCTTCACCTTTAAAGTCAAACAAGAAGATTACATCATAATTCATCACTGAACATGACCATTGTGACTGATAGAAACAATAAATGGAACGAGACCTTATGCAAAGTCCATAAGCAACACACAAGTCTAGAATGTGGCCATAATAGCCTTTCATGACCAGATTACCAAAACTGGTGATTTAACATGAACTCCTGCTTCAGATAAACTATGAAGAACCCATAGGCCCTATTAGACACATCGAGTGTGTAACACCCAAAGTTCCCACGGTACGTTTCCCTTCGAATAATGCGATAGCGTGTGTTGTACGCAACCTCGAGTTCTAACACACACCACAACAAATTAAACTAGCCGTTGTGAATAGTAATACCTACTTTTTGAAATCATATATATTTTATATTTCAAAATGGACTTCATTTTTGGATTCGGAATATCGAAATTAGCCTAGGGTGAAATTTTGGTACTTTTCAGATAACTTTTATATTTTGATGAATAGTGAAAATTACTAAATTTTAATTAAAAACAACTTTTTTAATCAAAATAATTAATAGTGATAAATTATGAATTTTAGTAGTTTTAAAGTATATTTTGAATATATTTTTACCATTTAATATAATGTTGGTCATTTGACATAATTTTACAATTAAACCGAACATAAACAAGTGTCAATCTTTTGATAGTTATTATCTCTTAAAAACACGCTTTTTGTTTTGACAGCGGGAATTAATTTTAAATTAATTTCTGCCACTTCTGTGTTTTGAATTTAGAAAAATGGATTCCATATTTGGAATCAGGATGTTCAAATTATGTAAATAGGTAACTTTTATTTTTAGAGATTTTGAATAATTACTGCGGTAAATATTTTATTTACCATGGTTAAGGGTAAATCCGGTAAATAAGGGTTAAAAAATAATATTATAATAATACTAAATTACCCTAAAACGTGTCTTAACCCTATTGGTTGATACATGGTCGACCATGGGCATCTTTTTGTCGATTTTGGGACCCCATGGATCCACTTGTAAGTGATAATGACACTTTATTTTAATTAAGTTAAAATGAATACAAAAATGACACAAGCATATATCTTTTAGAAAAACAATTGTTACATAGGGTTATATATGTTGGATTTTAGATTATAAATATTTATTAGAAAGATAAAAATATTTCCTACATAATGATAGTTTATTTATAATTTTTAGACATTAAATATTTTATTTTATTTATGACACAATGATGATGCAGTAATTACTATAATAGTGGAAAATTAAAATAATTGATATTATAAATGCCCAAATAAATATAATATGAAACTTTTAAAGAATTAAACTAATTTTCTAGGATAATATGATATATTAGGATTGAGTTAATTGACTTTGTTCGAAGTAATAAATCTGTTATGAGTTTCACAAAAATCAACTATTGAATAGTGTCAAAATTGACATAAAAGAGTTCTTAAAACAAATATTATATTATTAATTGATATTAAATTCCTAAAAATCTATGTTTCGGCCAAGAGACATATATCATGATAGTTTCATCATTAATGGACCACTTGGGGGTCTCTTGGATGTATGTTGTAAGTTTATTAACCATATTATATAAAAATACAAAGAGACATTGTAAAAGTGAAACTAATTAACTTAAAGTTAATACTTAAAGATAAGGTTAATATAAGTACCCAAACCTGTCTAAATTCTATTGGATGAGTTGTTTTCGACCCATACCCACCTTAACCTTTGAATAGTCAACTTTGGAGCCATTAGAAACCGAATATGAATTTATTATAAATTAATATTTCTAGCTTTTCCAAAGGTGCCCCTCACCCCTCTTATAAAAGGGCACTCCTCCTTCTCATTTCTTCACACCTTCAAAGCCTTTTGGTTCGGCCAAACTCTGCCCAAATACTCTCCCAAATTCCATCAATACAACCTAGGGGCATTAGTTTGATCAGAAAGCCAACCTAAGGAATCCTTTTGATCAAATCAAAAGGAAGAACCCGAAGAAGAGGTAATGATTTCACCACCCTTTTCTAAGTTCATTTCTTCTTCCACTTCTTCTTCCTTTGTTGTTACCATTCTAAAATAATAAATCCAGTATCGTATATATACTGTGATGTTATTATAAATATGGTACAACCATATTAAGTATTCTATCCACCCTTTGAATAACATGTCACCATACGTGCGTACGTACGGCTTACCGTCTCCACGTCGTTGTGTAATTGTTATTCAATATAATATTATTTGGATGGGTATAATAATGATGTGTAACTCATGTAAATAATAAAAATAACATGTTAATGATTCTGTATATATGATATACCATCCATTTAAATATTATTTTAATATCAAAAGAATGATATTGTTGCTCGTGCGTACGTACGGACTACCGTCTCCACGAATGCGATGAGATTCATTCTCCATCGTATCCATTCAAGTATAATTATCATTTGATGATTTAAAAATGATGTTTAAGGACTTGATATCATTCTGGATATGAATAATATAAAACCTATCCTTTACAAACATGTCTTACGTAAAAAAACATATAAAAGAAAACAAGTAAGTTTACACCCGAAACAACGATAATACTAAGATATTATTATCAAACCAATATTAAAAGATCATATATGATATCATATTAATGTATATGATTATTGTATAATTTAATAACAATTATTTCACCATTATACAGGAGGTTAACCTACCCCAACCAAGGAAAAGTACAAGGTAAGGGTTTATTTCGCAATCTCTTCATTATCCGAGGTTGTTTATACATAATTATCTATTGGGACCTCGTTATCATCCACGTCCATGTTTCTTCAAAATGTATTTCAAAACATTTTTAATATTTAAAAGAATATTGGTTAAAGTCATTTATACCCTTGTTTGACCTTTTATAAGATGTTTATAAGGGAATCTTTTCGTCATTTTCCAAACAAGGTGCTTTTTAACCTTTTCGGCAGAATGAAGATAAGAATGTTTTTTTAACTTATACGGCGGGTGCGGTTATTTTCCGCCGTTATAAAATCGTCAAATCTTCCCTTACAAGCTTATAAGAACATTTTCAAGAAATTTTTTATTTTATATGGCTCTTAAATGATTTCAAAAATAGAAAGAGATATTTCTCTAAAAAGTGTTTTGATTTCAACTATGTCAACATCCTTTGACAGATTTTACGCTTATTTGAAGTTGATTTATTATGATACAAAACTTCTATATTGTATTGAAGGTTTTGTGATATGTTTGACTGTGGATGTGCTATTTTTATACCATTCATAGTTTATGGTGAAATTATTGACATTTCATATGCTAGTTTTAATACGAATGTTTATGTTATGTTTAAACCTTTTCATATGGGAATGCATTGGACTTAATATGTGACGGGTGGAGCCCGCTATAGCTCCTCGATGCATCGGTAGGTCTCATGAGACAAACTAGTGTCTTGGCACAAGGCCTTGGCAAAATCTTATTTGTAGTCTTGGCACGAGGCCTTGGCTATGTGTTTATGATAGTCTGGCATTATGCATTCCAACATTATGAAAGTGGTTATTGATATTGCATGTGATTATTCGATTAGTAGAATATCCATGTGAACAAGTAAATGGCATTATTTCATTTTACTTTTGCCATACTATGTTGAAGTTCATGTTTAAAAGGCTTTTGTTTTAGTAATTCAATGTTTATGCTTATTTTTGAATGTTCCTCTATATTTTTATCCTTACTGGGCATTTGAGCTCACCCCTTTTCTATGTTTTATTTTTCCCAGGATGTGAAGATGTAAGTTATGAATGACCTGCATGGATATTATGAGGTGATTATAGTGTGGACTGTTGAATCATTATGTTGTTGTAGTAGTTTTTCATTTTATGATGTAATGTAAAACTTATGAATATATCTAGTGTTTCCAAGGCTACTAAACCAATCGGTATTTCGAGATTTGATCTTTCTTGCGATCATGCCAATGTTATGTAATAATGCACCGACTCTGGGTAACTGGGGTCGGGGCGTTACAGTTGGTATCAGAGGAAGTTTAGTACAAACCTTGGAAGCTAGATTTTGATAAACTCTGATTAGAGCACGTAGACCTAAGATGAACTTTGAGGATTAGTATAGAAGAACTTCCTAGAATTTTGGTATTATAGAGATTTTGTGAGTTTTCCAAGCAATACATACTTTTCTGGATACGAGCAGGTAGAGGAGGCTCTGGCACAGATGTACCTAGGGGTAAAACCCGAAAACACCGCTTTGAGCTAGACTCGAACGGGAACTGGTGCACAACAACGGGCCTTGCTGCACTCTTGGTTACGACACTCCCAGGGGATATGCTTAGGATAACTCTCATTTTCGTTACAAATCATTTCGAAGGGATTATGAGTATATACTTCTTCAAAGAAAACATTCTTATGATTATGGATTATATCCATAAATAGTTCAATTTATGTTAAGTGTTTTATAAGTATGGGATTATGTATTTTGATTTATAAACTGATCTAGTTTATGCCATTGTTTAGAGATGGCGCCTAGTGGAAGAAATGGAAACTGTATCAAAGCATGCACTCCATGTTGGGATTTCCCTCCTGCTCAAGATAATTAGTGGGGCTGGTGATGCAACTGGTGCCGATCAGCTAATCACCATACTGGGACAACTTACTCAGGTTATGAATAATAACCTTACCCGTATGGAGCACCCTGATCCGCAGCGTGGAGGATCAATGTTAGATCGATTCATGAGGCAACAACCACCAACGTTCAATGGGAATACAAATCCCTTAGTATCCGAGCAGTGGATAAATTCCCAAGAGAAAATATTTCAGGCTTTGGGGAGCAGTGAAAGGGAAAATGTTATCATGGCAGTTTACCGACTCACTGGAGATGCTGATCAATGGTGGTCATTGATTCAAAACATGAAGGAAGATGATGAAGTATCAAATATGGAATGGAGGGAGTTCAAAAATCTGTTTTTAGAAAAATACATTCCTCGCGACCATCGAGCAGATATGGAAAGGCAATTTCTGAGTCTGAGACAAAAGGAGGATGAGAATGTCACAAAGTATGAGGATAACTTTACAAGGTTAGCGAGGTATGCTGGAGATTATATTTGCAACCCAAGAAGTAAGATTGATCGTTTCTTTGATGGGTTAAAACCATTTCTTCGCCGAGCATTAGTCTCACAATTCTTTTCATCGTACGAAGACATTGTCTCATGTGCTATCAAGACCGAAAAGGAATTCTCTAAGTCTTATGACTTTAATGCAAAGCAAGAGAATAAGAGACCTGCTGATCAATCTGGGAATGGAAATAAGGGGAATAAGGGAAAGGTTGAATATCCATCTTGTGGTAAATGCGGGAAGAAACATCCTGGTACTTGCTTGAAGGGAATGGGAGTCTGTTTCAAGTGTGGTGAAAAAAGCCACCAAGCTCATGATTGCAAGGGGAAGAAGGAAGCTACCAACGTTCAGTGCTACAATTGCAGGGAGATGGGGCATTATGCAAATGCATGTCCTAAGCGTCAGGAGAACTTACCTCAGAAAAGGCCAAGGGATCAAGGCCAGGCTTATGCTATCACTACTGCTGAGGTAGAAGCTCCGAAAGACATGGTGGTATGTAATTTAATGGTTTCCTCAAGTTTAGCAAATGCATTATTTGATTCTGGAGCATCACATTGTTTCATATCTTCCCAGTTTGCTAAGAAAATTATATATTTCCAATTTGATTTAATAAGGGAGTTGTCAGTTAAAACTCCTAAGGGAAGTATCATTGCAACAAAGTTTTGTGAATCAGTCCCCATTAGAGCACATAAATTTTATTTATCTGTTGATATCATCGTCATACCAATGATTGAGTTTGATATAATCCTCGGTATGGACTGGATTTCGGACTATGATGCGAAGATTTATTGTAAGAAGAAAGAGGTTACGATTCATGATGATAATGATAAGGAACACCTTATTTTGAGAGCAGAATCGTCACCACTTAATTCTTATTTAGATCCACCCCCAGTATCTCAACTTAATTCAATTATTGGAGAGGAAGAGAATGAAATAACTGTCGGTGAGGAAAGGAATGTTCAAATAGAGGATGTACCTGTTGTGAAAGAATTTGTAGATGTATTTCCGGAAGATTTACCTGGACATCCTCCAGAACGAGAAGTTGAGTTTTCTATTGATTTGATTCCTAGATCAAGGCCTATATCGAAGACCCCTTATAGAATGGCCACTGTAGAATTAGTCGAACAAAAGAAACAACTAGAGGAATTGAGTAATAAGGGATTTATTCTCCCTAGTGTTTCTCCATGGGGAGCCCCAGTTCTTTTTGTTAAAAAGAAAGATGTATCTATGAGGTTATGTATCGACTATAGGGAGATCAATGCTATAACGATAATGAACAAGTATCCCCTACCTCGTATTGATGATTTATTTGACCAACTACATGGAGCTCAATACTTTTCAAAGATTGACCTTCGATCTGGATACCATCAGTTGTGTGTAATGAAGGAAGACATTCCGAAGACAACATTTCGAACCAGGTACGGGCATTACGAGTTTACTGTAATGCCTTTTGGATTGACTAATGCACCCTCTGTATTCATGGATCTAATGAATAGAGTTTTCAAGGAGTATCTCGATGAATTTTTTGTGGTATTTATTGATGATATCTTGGTATACTCTAAAACCTACGAAGATCATGAAAATCAATTGCGCATTATCTTGAAGACTCTGAGGAGGCATGAATTATATGGGAAGTTTAGTAACTGTGAATTCTGGCTTCAGGAGATTTCTTTTCTTGCCCATATTGTCTCTAAATATGGAATCTCTGTTGATCTTTCTAAGACCAAGGCAATCCAAGAATGGCCAGCACCTACGAGTATAACTGAGGTACATAGTTTTATTGGTTTGGAAGGTTATTATCGACGTTTCGTCCAGAATTTTGCCCGATTGGCTAACCCATTAACGAAGCTCACACGTAAAGGAGTTAAATTTGTTTGGACAAAAGAGTGTGAAGAATGTTTCGAAGAACTGAAGATAAGATTAGTCAATTCTCCTATATTGACTCTACCATCGGGGAATGATGGGTTCGTTATTTATAGTGATGCATCGAAGAAAGGACTTGGTTGTGTCCTTATGCAGAATGATAGAGTTATTGCCTATGCATCACGATAGTTGAAAATTCATGAACAAAACTATCCTACTCGTGATCTCGAGTTAGCAGCTATGATCATTGCTTTAAAGATATGGAGGCACTACCTCTATGGTGAAAAATGTGAGATTTATACTGATCACAAGAGTTTTAAGTATATTTTCTCACAAAAAGAACTCAACATGAGGCAAAGGAGATGGCTTGAATTACTCAAGGATTATGATTGCACGATACACTACCACCCGGGGAAAGCAAACAAGGTGGCAGATGCTTTGAGCAGAAAAGACCTTGGTGTTTTGAACAATATGAGAATTGAAAGGGATCCAATTTTCATGGATCTAGTAAAGATGGACATGGGAATAACCAGGGAAGGAGAAACATCATTTATTTTTCAAATGGTTGCCAAACCATCTTTACTAGAAAGGATTAAGAGTTCTCAGACCGATGATGAAGAATTTCAAAAGAAGATTAAAGCTATGAATGATGGGAGATTGAGAGACATTGTGTATGAAGATGGAATTTTGAAATTCGGGAAGAGACTTTGTGTTCCCGATTTACCTGATCTGAAAAGGGAATTGCTGGATGATGCTCATAGTTCCAATTTCTCTATACACCCTGGGAGCACCAAAATGTATAGAGATTTGAAGGAACATTTTTGGTGGGACAACATGAAGAGGGAGATTGCTGATTTTGTGTCAAGATGTATGGTTTGTCAACAAGTGAAAGCTGGAAGGCAACAGCCTGGAGGGGTCATGCAACCTCTTCCAATACCGGAGTGGAAATGGGACAATATTACGATGGACGTTGTCATGGGGCTACCAAAGACTCCAAGAAGGAACGATGCAATATGGGTTATTGTTGATCGTCTTACCAAGTCATCACATTTTCTTCCTATAAGAGAAGATCTACCCCTGGAACGTCTAGCAAGACTATATATTAATGAAGTTGTGAGACTTCATGGAGTACCCTTATCGATTGTTTCTGATCGTGATCCCCGTTTTACTTCAAGATTTTGGAAAAGTATTCAGAAATCCCAGGATACTGAACTTCATTTGAGCACTTCTTACCACCCTCAGACAGATGGACAATCAGAACGGACTATTCAAACCCTAGAAGACATGTTGAGATCTTGCTCACTTGACTTTCAGGGTATGTGGGATCAATATTTACCACTGGTAGAATTTTCCTATAACAATAGCTTCCATTCGAGTATTCAGATGGCACCATATGAAGTGTTATATGGAAAGAGATGTCGTACACCAACCTGTTGGGATGACGTTGGTGAAAGAAAACTTGTAGGCCCAGAACTGGTGGAGGAAACGGTGGAAAAGGCGAAAGTAATCCAAAATCACATCAAAGCAGCTCAAAGTAGGCAGAAGAGCTATGCCGATAATCGAAGGAAGGATTTGAAATTTCAAGTCAGTGATCATGTTTTCCTGAAGGTATATCCATGGAAGGGAGTCATATGTTTTGGTTAGAAAGGTAAATTGAGTCCCAGGTACATCGGACCTTTCGAAATTCTAGAACGAATTGGGGTTGTAGCTTACCGATTGGCAATGCCGCCAAGTCTCTCCAAAGTTCACGATGTGTTCCACGTATCTCTGTTGAGAAAATACATGCCTGACCCAACGCATGTACTCACCTATGAAGAATTAGAACTGGAACCCGATCTGTCTTATTGTGAAGAGCCCGTCAAGATTCTTGATACGAGAGAACAAGTGCTGAGAAACTGGACGAGGCGTCTGGTAAAAGTTCTGTGGAGAAACCATAAGATGGAAGAGGCAACGTGGGAACCCGAGGAACTTATGATGAAGAACCACCCGAGTCTTTTTATGCAGTAATACCCTAGAAATTGTGAGGATGCAATTATTTGAAGGAGGGGAGAATGTAACACCCCAAGCTTCCACGATACGTTTCCCTTCGAATAATGCGATAGCGTGTGTTGTACGCAACCTCGAGTTCTAACACACACCACAACAAATTAAACTAGTCGTTGTGAATAGTAATACCTACTTTTTGAAATCATAAATATTTTATATTTCAAAATGGACTTCATTTTTGGATTCGGAATATCTAAATTAGCCTAGGGTGAAATTTTGGTACTTTTCGGATAACTTTTATATTTTGATGAATAGTGAAAATTACTAAATTTTAATTAAAAACAACTTTTTTAATCAAAATAATTAATAGTGATAAATTATGAATTTTAGTAGTTTTAAAGTATATTTAGAATATATTTTTACCATTTAATATAATGTTGGTCATTTGACATAATTTTACAATTAAACCGAACATAAACAAGTGTCAATCTTTTGATAGTTATTATCTCTTAAAAACACGCTTTTTGTTTTGACAGCGGGAATTAATTTTAAATTAATTTCTGCCACTTCTATGTTTTGAATTTAGAAAAATGGATTCCATATTTGGAATCAGGATGTTCAAATTATGTAAATAGTTAACTTTTATTTTTAGACATTTTGATTAATTACTGCGGTAAATATTTTATTTACCATGGTTAAGGGTAAATCCGGTAAATAAGGGTTAAAAAAATAATATTATAATAATACTAAATTACCCTAAAACGTGTCTTACCCCTATTGGTTGATACATGGTCGACCATGGGCATCTTTGGGTCGATTTTGGGACCCCATGGATTCACTTGTAAGTGATAATGACACTTTATTTTAATTAAGTTAAAATGAATACAAAAATGACACAAGCATATATCTTTTAGCAAAACAATTGTTACATAGGGTTATATATGTTGGATTTTAGATTATAAATATTCATTAGAAATATAAAAATATTTCCTACATAATGATATTTTATTTATAATTTTTATACATTATATATTTTATTTTATTTATGACACAATGATGATGCAGTAATTACTATAATAGTGAAAAATTAAAATAATTGATATTATAAATGCCCAAATAAATATAATATGAAACTTTTAATGAATTAAACTAATTTTCTAGGATAATATGATATATTAGTATTGATTTAATTGACTTTGTTCGAAGTAATCAATCTGTTATGAGTTTCACAAAAATCAACTATTGAATAGTGTCAAAATTGACATAAAAGAGTTCTTAAAACAAATATTATATTATTAATTGATATTAAATTCCTAAAAATCTAATGATCGGCCAAGAGACTTATATCATGATAGGTTCATCATTAATGGACCACTTGGGGGTCCCTTGGATGTATGTAGTATGTTTATTAACCATATTATATAAAAATACAAAGAGACATTGTAAAAGTGAAACTAATTAACTTAAAATTAATACTTAAAGATAAGGTTAATATAAGTACCCAAACCTGTCTAAATTCTATTGGTTGAGTTGTTTTCGACCCATCCCCACCTTAACCTTTTAATAGTCAACTTTGGAGCCATTAGAAACCGAATATTAATTTATTATAAATTAATATTTCTAGCTTTTCCAAAGGTGCCCCTCACCCCTCTTATAAAAGGGCACTCCTCCTTCTCATTTCTTCACACCTTCAAAGCCTTTTGGTTCGGCCAAACTCTGCCCAACTACTCTCCCAACTTCCCTCACTACAACCTAGGGTCCTTAGTTGGATCAGAAAGCCAACCTAAGGATCCCTTTTGATCAAATCAAAAGGAAGAACCCGAAGAAGAGGTAATGATTTCACCACCCTTTTCTAAGTTCATTTCTTCTTCCAATTCTTCTTCCTTTGTTTTTACCATTCTAAAATAATAAATCCAGTATCATATATATACTGTGATGTTATTATAAATATGGTACAACCATATTCAGTATTCTATCCACCCTTTGAATAACATGTCACCATACGTGCGTACGTACGGCTTACCGTCTCCACGTCGTTGTGTAATTGTTATTCAATATAATATTATTTGGATGGGTATAATAATGATGTGTAACTCCTGTAAATAATAAACATAACATGTTAATTATTCTGTATATATGATATACCATCCATTTATATATTATTTTAATATCAAAAGAATGATATTGTCGCTCGTGCGTACGTACGGACTACCGTCTCCACAAACGCGATGAGATTCATTCTCCATCGTATCCATTCAAGTATAATTATCATTTGATGATTTAAAAATGATGTTTAAGGACTTGATATCATTCTGGATATGAATAATATAAAACCTATCCTTTACAAACATGTCTTACGTAACAAAACATATAAAAGAAAACAAGTAAGTTAACACCCGAAACAACAATAATACTAAGATATTATTATCAAACCAATATTAAAAGATCATATATGATATCATATTAATGTATATGATTATTGTATAATTTAATAACAATTATTTCACTATTATACAGGAGGTTAACCTACCCCAACCAAGGAAAAGTACAAGGTAAGGGTTTATTTCGCAATCTCTTCATTATCCGAGGTTGTTTATACATAATTATCTACTGGGACCTCGTTATCATCCACGTCCATGTTTCTTCAAAATGTATTTCAAAACATTTTTAATATTTAAAAGAATATGGGTTAAAGTCATTTATACCCTTGTTTGAACTTTTATAAGAGGTTTATAAGGGAATCTTTCCGTCGTTTTCCAAACAAGGTGCTTTTTAACCTTTTCGACAGAATTAAGATAAGAATGTTTTTTTAACTTATACGGCGGGTGCGGTTATTTTCCGCCGTTATAAAATCGTCAAAGCTTCCCTTACAAGCTTATAAGAACATTTTAAAGAAAATTTTTATTTTATATGGCTCTTAAATTATTTCAAAAATAGAAAGAGATATTTCTCTAAAAAGTGTTTTGATTTCATCTATGTCAACATCCTTTGACAGATTTTACGCTTATTTGAAGTTGATTTATTATGATACAAAACTTCAATATTGAATTGAAGGTTTTGTGATATGTTTGACTATGGATGTGCTATTTTTATACCATTCATAGTTTATGGTGAAATTATTGACATTTCGTATGCTAGTTTTAATACGAATGTTTATGTTATGTTTAAACCTTTTCATATGGGAATGCATTGGACTTAATATGTGATGGGTGGAGCCCGCTATAGCTCCTCGATGCATCGGTAGGTCTCATGAGACAAACTAGTGTCTTGGCACAAGGCCTTGGCAAAATCTTATTTGTAGTCTTGGCACGAGGCCTTGGCTATGTGGTTATGATAGTCTGGCATTATGCATTCCAACATTATGAAAGTGGTTATTGATATTGCATGTGATTATTCGATTAGTAGAATATCCATGTGAACAAGTAAATGGAATTATTTCATTTTACTTTTGCCTTACTATGTTGAAGTTCATGTTTAAAAGGCTTTTGTTTTAGTAATTCAATGTTTATGCTTATTTTTGAATGTTCCGCTATATTGTTATCCTTATTGGGCATTTGAGCTCACCCCTTTTCTATGTTTTATTTTTCCCAGGATGTGAAGATGTAAGTTATGAATGACCTGCAGGGATATTATGAGGGGATTATAGTGTGGACTGTGGAATCATTATGTTGTTGTAGTAGTTTTTCATTTTATGATGTAATGTAAAAGTTATGAATATATCTAGTGTTTCCAAGGCTACTAAACCAATCGGTCTTTCGAGATTTGATCTTTCTTGCGATCATGCCAATGTTATGTAATAATGCACCGACTCTGGGTAACTGGGGTTGGGGCGTTACAGAGAGACTCATCCACACTATCAACCCCATACCACATACACAATTGACAAATCAGACAACTTAAGAAACTAACGTCTCTTTCAACCTTACACGAGCACTCTCTCAGTTCAAGAGGAACAAAAAATCAAGGAATGAAATGGGTGTAGAATTTATCAACAATGTTTGATAAAATATTCCTTATATAGTTCAACTGGAGGTTTTTCTAATGGTGAAACAATCTGGGTTGCACATAAATTGGGAATTAACCCTTGATGGGGGTGTACCTTATCCAACTAGAGAACCCAAGGACCCAACCAAGTAGGTATATTGTTCAAAACATGCCAAAAACGAAATCCGGAAAAATGATGGGAACCACCATAAATGTGTCTCGAAACGTATCCTAGAAGAGACTACTAACTGGTCATTCTACCAAACATAACGAATAAACACAAACCCAAAACACACTTCAATAAAAACTATGTTTAGCAGCTGTTTCGTGGCGGCGGTTCACAAAACCACAGAGAAACGTCTTTGCCGAAAGGTTTCGCAGCGGTTTTTAACAAACCGCCGCGAAACCCATATTTTTTTTAAAAAACCCATCCCTTCCTTACCCGCACCCCGCGTTTCCCCCAAACCCTCATGACCC
Source organism: Viscum album (assembly GCA_963277665.1). Taxonomy (NCBI): domain Eukaryota; kingdom Viridiplantae; phylum Streptophyta; class Magnoliopsida; order Santalales; family Viscaceae; genus Viscum; species Viscum album. The sequence goes on from OY728119.1 coordinate 511,415,670, forward strand.
ATTATTCCACTAACCCGCCGGCCCCGGTGACCCCCAACTGTCCGGCGACCCCCAATCGTCTGGCGACCCTATCCAGCGACCCCATCTAGTGACCCGCGACCCAAACCGTCTAGCGACCTCGAGACCTCCGTTTTTAGAGACCCCGTGACCTTCATCTCTGGTGACCCCTGTCTTTTCCAGGTATTGTGGCACCTTAATTAATTTTATGAGCTATTGGGTTTTGCAGAGTTATATGATATTTCATTGCCTATCAGAACTTATATCTTGGTCATGTTATATCCATTCTGTTTTGTTGATTTTCTATCATGCATCATATTTATGTTATAACATTTTGATTGGTCTAATTACGGTTATGTAGTGTTTGAGAGTAAACCACCACAATAATTTCATATACCATTGTAATTTATATTCATCCTCATGTGTCTGTGGGATGCACCTATGTTTAGTGGAATTTTGGCCCTACCCAAGTCAATAGGTTGGGATCGAGTTGTTGTAGTGGTAGTCTTTCCTATTTAGTTTTAATTACCCCCAATTAAAATTTCCATTTTTGATAAGTTATTTAGAAATGAGAAATCTCAACTCTAACTTGATGAATTAGAGAAATTTGATGAAAACTATTTTCACACAATTCACATCCTTGAGTTAAATAATTATAATATTATATGAGAATTCTATAAGAAGGACCACATATTATTATTCATCCAAGGAGAACTAGTATTATCTATGAGGACACCTATGATACCTAGGAGGAAACCTATAAATCTAGAATAAAATGGGAAGGGCCGTATAAAATAAAAAATTTCTTCTCCAACAATGCCTACTCCAGGATTATAATGGATTGGGAGCATATCATATCTACCACCAACATAATTATTCTCAAATAAATACTTTTTTAACTTTGCAACGGGGATTTGAAATACCATTTTTAATGACATTAAACTTCTTATAGATGGTTACATTCAAAAGAACACAAACTACAAGACACGAAGGTCCTTGTTGTAGGACCGTAAAATGTATGAAACTCACGTCATTTTCATATAACATATGATCCATCCTATAACAGTGTAAAATAACAAGAGTGGTATATTTTTTATGAACTTATTCCCTTTTATATTAGACATATCTAAGTAATAGTTCGTAGTGTAAGGGATTACAAGTTTTTAGTGGGTCTTCAACAACAAATTTAAACTCGGATGAAACCATTTTATTATCTCTTATACATAATCCTGATCTAAATATAGACTCCTTTTCTAGAACTATATATGGATTGATTCCAAATATTATAGGATAAATAGTGGTTTCCATATCTCTTATATGAATAATGGTTAATGATATATTTCATTCATAATCTTCTACACTATCCTAGTATATGCATTTTTTCATTCATGTCTGGTTTCCTCCTATATCCATAAACATGTATGAAACAATCCTATATTAAGAACTGTGTGTGGATTAATTCAAGTTAAGTACATATATATAGTTATCTCCAAATCATTTATATTGGACCAAAACACAAAATTAATTCCTATAAAAAACCAACCTCATCCTCCTATTCATGAATTCATCTATTCAAAAAAAATTCTTTATTGACTCAACACTAAGACTCAGGAATTTCATTTTTAATAAAATCCAGATATAAACAAAGCCTTCTTCACATTGGACATTTTCATAAGAACTTAAAATGAATGAAATAATGATCTTTCCCATACCACATTATACTACATTGCACAAAATTCATTTTTTTAGTTATATCGTTAAACTAAATGACATTAGGTCTCCCTTAAATTACATTTAATTCTATTTCATAAATTCAATATATACAATATAATTTCCTTATATGAGATAAATATCCATGTAATAATCCTTAGTGAAGAGTTCCTTCTAAATAAAACTATGCAAAAATAAAATTTCACAATTTTTTCCTTGGATTATATCATATGGAATTCATGGATTTGCATCAAACCTTCCTTTATGTAGCTTGACACTGGACAATATCATTTTTTCCTTAAAAAGAGATATATTTTTGAATATATATTATAAGAACATCAAGTGACATGATTCTTATTGTTATGGGATATATAGTGACACATGAATTTACCATCCTAGGACATTATATAGTTCCCATTTTAATTTCCCAATTCTTACCCAATGAAGATACATTTAACAATTCAAATCAGTTTTCATCCTTTCAATTCCCACCAAGGCACCCATTCATGTCTCCCTTGATCTCATATACATTATCTAGATATTTTTGGAGTCCTTACAGAAACTACATGTGTATTTATTTCTATTATTACTGGATATATAATGATGTTTGAGCCACTAAACCTAGACCCAAAAACACATTTCATCACCATAAAAGCTATCTTAGTGTATAGTACCCTCATTCATGTTGGGGCACTCTATATTTTAATATATACTATGGTAATATATTTTCTTCCAAGAACAACATGTGTCATGATTCCTATTATTAAAGGATTTATAGAAACACCTAAACTATCCATATCAGTATTAGTCACAATTCATAATCTACTTTAACTCTCCCTCAATATTATATAATTTCCTACCCTTGGATAGATTTTTACTGGAGTGTTCCAGTTACCTTTTATATACAATATTTATATAAGAAACACTTTATACATTAACTATTTTAATCACTCCAAAACTCTCATGGATATTCGTAGTGAGTGTATCTAATTTTTAAATAACACCACTATTTGGAAATGACATTCCAAACATATATCATTTCTACAAACAAGAGATTATTTGTGTATAATGCACAGAGGTGTAATTTCATGGTAATTCATACCTTTTCAGTATTGAAACCCCATTTAAAAACTCCCTTCATGATTTCCATTCTATAGATTCATTCCAAAAATTCATATATTAATGGGCTAAATTCAAATAGACAGTGAAAAGATTGAAAAACATAACGAGCGATGAAACATGACCACCATTCATGAACTGACCTAGGCAACCCATAATCTGGGTACCCAAGCTAGACTGAGATAAGTCACATAGGGTGTCATATAAGGGCTAAATATTTCTAGTAATGTAGTTGTAATAATATTATGAAAATCGTGCATCTTTGGTGTGTTCAATCACATCACTTTCAATGGGGTGTTGTTTGAGGAAACATAAATGTGTGATCAAAATTGTTATGATAAGTGTGTTACCAGATATTCTTACAGATTCTCAATGAGGTGTTGACACTGTCTCCTAGGGACCAAACTTGTTCGGTTTGTCTGGGCATGCTATGTAAGTGGTAAATGTGATCAATGTATCATCTTTATTATATTTTGCATACTTTATGATCAATGGGTCGTCTTTATTATATTTTGTTTCTGTAATCTTACACTATCGTATATATGAAACTTTTTCTCTATTTAGTAGTAACTATGTGTTTGAATTTTTTTTATTATTGTGTAGGCACATTGTGATATACATGGATAAAATCTAGATCACATTACTAAGGAACATACCTCAAAATGTTAAGGGTTTGGATGAGTTTTTAGAATTTTCAATTTCTAATCGATCCGTTGAAGGGAGAATAAGATGTCCATGTCCTAAATGTAAATTTAGAAAATGGTTGAAGAGAGATGAAGTTTATGAACATTTAAAACTGAAGCAATTACCTGATCAATATTTGTGTTGGATTTGGCATGTATAATCGAACAATATTGAAAGATTGAGCACCGATGTTAATCCAGAGAATGAGGTCCCAAGTTCGTTGACAATGGAAAATGAAATGAAAAACCTCATAAATGATGCATTCGGCACTGCAAGACCCCACTATGGGCATCAAAACATATCAGAACAACTAGAAGTGGGTGCAATAAATTGCAATGTGACAAGTGATGTTTTTTAGATTGTAACAAAAGAAGATCAAGATTGTAACATATCATTGGATACTCATATTGATTCTGTGGAGCCAAATGTAATGGAAAACATCAGTGAGGAATATGTTTTTCATGATTTAGTTGACGATGGAAATCAAGAGTTTTATAGTGGGTGTTTGAAATATTCAAAGCTTTCATTTCTGCTGAAGTTGTACAATATAAAATGTTTATGTGGAATTAAAAATAAGGAAATGTCCATGTTATTGGAATTGATTCGTGATTCATTTCCTGAATTCAAAATCCCGAAATCGTTTTATGATATGAAAAATGTTGTTAACATGTTTGGTCTCAATTATACAAAAATACAGGTGTGTCCCAATGATTTTATGATTTATTGGGGAGAGGATTCAAGTAGACAGAATTATAAGAAATTTTCTTCTTCTATATGGAAGTCAAAGGGTGATGTTGGAAGTCTTACTGAACATAATTTCATGGAGAAGATGAAAAGGAACACACCTGCAAAAGTTTTACGTTACTTTCCATTGAATCCTCGATTGCAAATATTATTCATGTCATCAAAAACCGTCGAACACATGAAGTGTCATTCTGTAGATAAAAATAATTATGGGCTAATGAGACATCCACGAGATTACCAATCGTGGAAGACATTTGATTAATTACATCCAGATTTCTCAGCTGATCCTAGGAATGATCGATGGGGATTGGCTGCCGATAGATTCAACCCATTTGGGACTTTGAGTACGAGTTATAGCATTTGGCCTATTGTTTTGATCTCTTATAATCTGCATCTGTGGATGTGTATGAAACAAACAACTTTTATCATTTAGATGATTATTCCTGGAAAAAAATGCTTGGAAATGATATTGATGTATACATGCAGCCTTTGATTGATGAATTGCAGGAGTTATGGAGCAACAGTGTTGAGAGATTTGATGTTTCTTCTAAAAAATGTTCAAAATGAATGCTGGTTTAATGTGGACCATTAGTGACTTCCCTGAGCTTTGGAATTTATCTAGTTGGAACACATATACGGGTTTGGCTTGTCCCGTTTGTAACTTTAATTTCATGCCCAGACGACTACCTCACAGTAGAAAATGGTCCTTCTTGTTCCATCAATGATTTCTGGATACATCTCATAGATTCCATCTAAAAAATCAAAATTTAATGGTTCCATTGATCGTAGACCACATCAAAAGTTGTTAACCGATTCTGAAATATTGACACAGCTTGAAAATGTTAAAACAGAATTTGGGAAGGTTCATCATTTGAATGATAGCGGAAAACTAGTGCGAAGTGCGTCATCAAGTGAAATCAGAATGCAACAATGGATGAAAAAAAATTATATTCTTCAAACTTCCGTATTGGGAATTTAATTTGTTGTGCCACAATCTTGATGCGATTCATATTGAGAAGAATGTATGTGGTAATTTTATTTTCACATTACATAATGAGCATGGAAAATTGAAGGATCATCACAATGCTCGCAAAGACTTACAAGTAATGAACATAAAACGTGATCTCTGTCCAGATGAGAATGAAATGTATGCTCCTGCCATTTTTTCAATGAAAAATAGGGATAAAGATATGTTCCTTCGAATTATACAAAATGTGAAGGTATCTGATGGGTATTCGAGTAACATCTCGAGGTGTGTTGACTTGAAGAGTCGTACGTTTTATGGATTGAAAAGACACGATTCCCATATTTTGTTACAACAGTTACTTCCATAGGCATTGCGTACATTATTACCGGAAAAAGTTACTGTTGTTGTACTCCAATTCTGCACATTTTTCAGGAAATTATGTGGGAAAGCTCTAAATCTATTTCAGCTTGACAACCTCAATCAGAGGTTTGTATTGACCCTTTGTGCAATGGAGATGATCTTTCCTCCATTGTTTTTTACTGTTATGATGCATTTAACAATACATTCGGTTGAAGAAGCTAAAGTAGGAGGCCCCATTCATTATCGATGGATGTATTCAATTGAGAGGTTTTTTATTTACATGATTCCAGTTAAGTAAACAATTTTTGGCATTTATATAAATGAATAATATTATTATTTTATTTCATAGATATCTTGGGCATTTGAAAGCATACATGAGAAATAAAGCTCAACTAAAAGGCTCCATTGCTGCAGGCTATTTGGTTGAGGAGTGTCTCACCTTTTGTTCCAGATATTTGGATGATATTGAGAAAAGATTTAATCAATTTAGACATGTTGATGACACATCATCTCAATCTCAAATGCATCATAAATAAAAAATATTTTCTGCTATTGGCCGATCAGTTGGGACGATATCATATGTGACACTGACAGAATTGGAATTATTACAGGCACATAGATATGTGCTGCTAAATAGTGAAATTGCAGATCCCTTTATTGAAGAGTTGAGGATAAAAACAAAGAGATGAATGAGAGGCTGAACACAAAATGAGAAAGATATAACGAAAACTGTGAATAAAGAGCTGGTAGAATGGTTTGCACGACATGTATGTTTATAAATACTGCAATAAATACAAATAATAGTTTGACACATACAATTTGTAAATCTATTAAATTATATTTCTTTTTTCAGGTCATGAATACTGATACTCGAGCAGAATCATCAAAAGATTTTATGTTTCTTGCTAGAGGTCCTATAAAACAAGTTCTAATGTTCAGCGCTTATAATTTGAATGTTTTTAGATTTCATACAGTCGATTGAGAAGTGGGTCTGAAAACACAATATAGTTGTATATTTACATTTGCTGAAGTGGGATATGATGGAATGATGCCTGATATTATTGAATTAAACAACCACGAGAATTTTTCTGTTGTATTATTCAAATTCAAATTGGTCGATATTATCAGAGGTGTTAAAACCGGTTCCTTGTAATTTACTTCTGTAAACTTCTCTCATTTGATGGATGTTGGTGATCGTGAACTACATGATCCATATATCATATCATATCATGAAAAATGGTATATTATGTGAATGATGTTGTGGATGAAGGGTGGAGTGTAGTTACTATTGTAATACAAAGAGATTTGTATGATATGGGCGATGAAGTGGAAGATTTGACATATGCACTTGAATTTCATCAACAACAGGAAGCAGGATTATTTGTCCATCATGATATTGGAAATATTAGTCTATCAAGTGTGAATGAAGTGGGTGAAGCAATGTAGAAAGAAACCGATATTATTGAAGGAGAAAATGATTGTATGTACAATGGTTTATTCATTCAGCAACCACTTGTTTCATTTATGCAGTCATTAATTATCATTGTTATATATATATTGTTTGTTAGTACTGGGCATCTATTATCATTTTTAAATTTTTTTTTCTGCAGAAAATTTTTGAAATATATATTTTGAACTTAATTTTATTTGATTAAATGACAGGACTGCCAAGGAAGAAGCGGTACACTATTACATCTAGTTCTGCGATAGATGACGATCCGTCTATCCCCACGGCATCTGAGACACTAGCTGCCTACACCCCTGCACCATCTCCCCCTGCACCATCTCTGACACCATCTGTGGATGTCTCATTAGAGGATGATTCATCGACTCCCCCTATATGATCCTCAGCAGTGGGGCAGCGACACGCCCATTCTAGATTATCACTGACATTCTGGAGGGTCACAGTCATACGTACAATTTTTATTTAAATAAATTTATTGCAATTTTTATACTAATTGTTTTCTCATTGCAGATGAAAAAAATGAAACCATGGAAAAAAAATAAAAATTTTAGATGTTTAGAACATGAATGGCGAGAAGATAGTCATTCCATTTGATTCTTATGGGGTCATGATGGATAACGTCGCGGGGTTACTTGGCCAGATTATAGGTCATCTTGCAGCGAAACCCATTTCCCTGCCTATTTCATATGATGATTAGAGGCAGATGCCTCAAAACTGGAAAAATGAAGTTTTTTATTCTCAGATAAAGATAATTCGATTACATTATGGTTTAATTGAATGGAAGGATACTAATATTTTCAAAATGAATTTCTGTATACAGATGTTCTTCCACTTTACTGTTGCTGATGTGATAGCACAGAAGTGGACATTTAAAAATCATGGTAAAAAATGGAAAGATTTTAAATGGATGTTGTGGTGTTATGTCAATGATACTTCGTTGACCGTGTATCAAATGTATGAGAAGCTACCCAGTGGGGTACCGAAAGAACATTGGAAGGTTTTTGTCGATATACATCGCGATCAGAATCATATGGTATTGAAATATATATTATTATATTATCTTCATTTTACATTTATACATGTATATGAAGAGGAGATGACATTGAATACGTTATTGTTAAATTGAATTTTATTTATTTCAGGATCTCTCACAACAGAATGCATCAAACCGGGCAAAGCAAGTCATCCCGCACACTACAGGCTCAAAAATCATTTCTAGAAGCCGAATGTTAATGGTAATATTTTAATTAGTTTAAATATTTATAAGAAAATATTATCTATTTAACATATTAAATTGTTTATTTATTTTTCTTTAATGCAGTCACATAGTTTAGGGCATGAAGCATCTCGAACTGAACTATGGCAGGATGTTCATAAAAAAACAGATGGAAGTTTTGTTAATGAGACTACCAAAGAAGTTGGGGTATGAAGTCAATTTTTTATTATAATAACTTATTATCAATTTTTACTGTGTTAATATATATTGATATTTGATTTATAGGTTAAAATTTAAGAAATATGGGATGTCAATCCTGGGAAATCCTACTCAGTCTCCCAGGATGACCTGGTTGCTAATGTCCTTGGGAAGGAGCATCCAGGTAGAGTGCACAGGATGGGTTTGGGACCCGTACCATATGATGTATTTGGCAGGCCACCATGGATTCCAACTGCATCTACTCCTGGTTATAGACATTTCATACCTGAAGATGCTCAGAGGGAGATGTCTTCTCTACAAAACACAGTTCACCAGCAGGGGGATCAGATATCTTCTTTTCAGAAAGAGTTGATTGAAATATGTCAACATATGAGCAGATATGCCCCTGGTGGTAGTGAATCGACTAGTGGTGAGAAGTTACATCACAAAAAATAAAAATAATTTAGGTTGAAAACATTTATTGGTTTTATGTTTAATTATAAATATGTAACAATATTTAATTTTCAATATAATGTTCTTACAGGTGGAAGCAGGGAGTAGAGATGGAGGTGGAGTGGGTGACGATGCATCATCAGACTATGAGTAGTAGTATTGTTGATGTTTTGAACAAAAATGAGAATGGTTGGTTTGTATATGTAACATGTATGGCACATAGTTTCCACCAAAAATTTCTATTTCCTAAAATTTTCTTGACTTCTCATGATTCCATCGATACATTTTTTTGATTTATGATGTTTCATTTTATGTCTTGATTTCTTGAGTGTGGAATACATCATTCCATTTAGGCATGTGTTTGAATTACTAGTCATGATTTTGGATGACTAAAGAGTGATCCTGTTGTTATCTTGTTCTGGTTATATAAATTGGATCCTAGTAGGCATTAGGGAGACCAAACATATGAGGATGATGGGAATGTGGTTTAGCCTAATCATATGATACGAATCATATAATCCCCAATAAGATTATTTGGAAACAAAAATGCTGAACCTAACATGGAACCTTAAACAAAAGCATGTGACACCCACATGTTAGGCTCCTTTTTCTCTCTCAAAATATGATATTTGGACAAACATGGATCTGATACAATTGATTATACATGTGTTTATTTATTGATATGCTGATTTCATGAGTATTTCTTGTAAATGTTTCTCATAAGTATTATAGCACTTTCAACTAGAACCCCCTTTGATCCAAATGACATTATACTACATTAAGAACACATATGATTCGACTACTGCACAAGTTAGATCCTCATTTAAAACTAGGGATCTATTATCAACCTTGCACACTCAACATTGGGTCTCAAATTCACTGTTTTGGGAGTCACACCTAAATGTTACCTTCCCATATTCAGAGGATGCTAAAAAATCCATTCGTCTCAAATATCCGTACTAGAAGTCTACTCAACAATGACTAGTGTAACATAATTTGTTGTAAATAGTTTCCATCTCAAACCATTTCATGGTATATCCATGGAAGGAAATAACATGTTCCTCCCTTTTCTAGGGAGGTTGATCAAGAGGTCACTAATTGACTCATCTAGATAGAATAAGGGAACCTCCAAAGGGCACCTTTTATAATTCACCATCACCATTGCTACAATGAAATAAAACCTCTATATAATGTGTGTGTTTACCTCGGGAGTCTGAACTATGTCTCCCAAACCTAGGTAGTCAGGAAAACCCACTAAGGGTAGTGAACAATCAACCAAGAACATTGACCTACATCTATGCCCTCCAAATAATCCCACTAACTAAATATGGTGGAAAATATGAGCAAGAGGACACATTTTTCCACATTTACTAAGGTTGTCGGTATAATCTGGTATTATTCAAAGAAGTCACCAAGAATATTTTGGTAACAAATATTGGGAATACTCATATCCTTTCCCACTGACTTGATTAACATCGGTATATACCTATATAAAATGGAGGAAAAGCTCAGGCCAATACATATTCTCCAACAATAGAAAAAGAAAATATGCATGTTCTGGTCAAAGAAGTCACCTAGAATATTCTAAAAATGGTTAAAGGGAAGACACACAACTATTCTACCATAATTTGGGTGACTCATTAACACAATGTGAGGAGATTTAGAGAAGAAACACATCTTTTCTCCCAATGTACCGTGTATCTAGTTGAATGAAGAGGTCATAAGAGTTTGGGTCATATCTTGCACATATTCAAAACATTTCCACCAGTTCCTCCTAGGGAGATAAGATCCTTACATATTCCACATTATTATGTGGGTCCTATTAATCTTTAGTAGGGATGTAGCTATAATACCACATACTGCTAAGGCCAAGGTGGTAGTAGACATAGTTGATACTAGACTCAGGAATTAATGTGCATGAAATGTGATCCCACTCTGAATAATCAGTTTGTAGCATAGAGTCATGGTATAGGAAAACTAAATGAAATTCAATATATGATAGGGAGAATAATTCAAATTCATCTATTGTATGAGTTACTAATCTAGTAACCTCTAATATAGATTCTACATTATTTGACACAAGTGCATCATACAATGTTATATTTGATACATTTATAGAGATTATGGTCCTTGATATAGTGTATTTATGTGTCATTAAGAATCTGTAAACCTCATTGGTTATTCGATCAATGATTGTTCACTGATGGAATTATTTTCCCCATCAAATAGAAATTTTCTTATATATAATTCATTATTTAACATCATGTAACTGTATGATGTAATTATTGGAATAGATTTCATGCTTCCCTAGAGATCCATTATTGATTATTATCACTATAGAATTATGGTTGATTGTTTGTATGATGTCTCATGTTTCATCATGTTGGGGATACCAAGTTAGAAATTACATTTTATTCGTTTGTATGATGTATTCTATTCCATTTTCTGGTTTGATTTGTTTTTCAGGGCAGTGGGGTAGTAGAAGCAAAACTTCATTTTTTTTCTGGTCAGTATGTCGCGACAGTTTTAACCGCCGCTAATGCTTTACTGGTCAGAATTTCGTGGCGGTTATAACCGCCGCTAATTCTTCACATGTAAACCATTAGAGGCTGTTAAAACCTCTGTGAAAGGTAATCGGTTTATATTTAGCTGTGGGTTTCACCTCTGCGATAGAGGCACATCAAACGCTTGAATATCGCGGTGGTTAAAACCGACGGAAATAAAACAACATCCGGCACCCGTCAAACCGCCGCTAAAGTCATGAAAACCACTACGAAATGAGGCATGTACGATGCTTCCCTTAAACCACCATGAAATGTAAAAAACTTCCCCTAATAGATTACTGACGCCCAGTTTAGCGGAAGATTCTGTAAACCGCCACCAAACAATATAGGAGCGGTTTAAACCGCTGCTATATGAAAAAAAAACGCCGGTAACAGTCAGTTTTGTTGTAGTGACATGGTTCCAAAAGGAGGGGTTATTGGACTCAAAACATCCCACAACATCATTATATTCTAAAAACACATAATAAATTCCATCCCAAACAATTCATCAACACATCATGTTTTTATCTAAAAGCATTTCTTTGAAAACAAACAATTCAATGGTATGCGAAACCACCAATGGTACCCCATGGGCCTCACACATGCATTTTTCTATTCTACATCAAGAAATCTCTTCATATCTATCACAGGACTCATCCATTAATTCTATCAACCATCCATCATCTCAAATAACCCCAATCATGTGGTTTCTCAAGGAAATACTAAAGGTTCAAACAAAAACTCTTTCCACTTTTCAACACAAAAACGGTCACCCAACACATCTTTTTTCTCAAAAACGCTAACCACAAGATCAAAATCCAAATTCACAATATACTAAAAACTTAAGAAAGACACAACCATTTGGGTAAGAACTCACATCAATGTTATTCACATCAATTTCAAAACATCTCATCCCATTGAAGTAGCCTCTGATTGTTTAACTCTATTGGAAACACCTTTTTAAAACCAACTTCTATATAGTTTATGCTTTCAAAAGTGGTGTAACAAAACATATAACATTTCAAAACAATTCAGAAAAATTCAATACCACTATTTCATAATTGAAATCATTCCCTCTCTATTTTAAAATCATTTAACAAAAAAAATTATGCTTCTTAAAACCATGAAACTTTAAAACCAATTTACCAAGATTTCAAAACTAATGACAAAAGAAAATTCAAGGGGAAACTAGTTTCAGTGGGTGACTTAGAAATATGGTTGGCATCCATAATACAACCACATCACCATCACATAGAGTATTCTAATGAATACCCCCAGCTCCACATGGTTTTCCAGGTCCTGCGAGCTCACTGAGACCATTAACCCAACTCACTTTTCATTTCTAATAATCTTCATCAATCCATGAAAACCAAAGGTCATAGCTAAATTCCAACTTCCCCTAGAATCTTGATTCAATTCATTAGGTGTGGTGATCAGGAACACTAACCATAACATGAATACCATGTCTCGACAATCCTAACTATAGAAATTCCCGACTCTTTCCCAAATAACATGATCCAAATAGTTAACCTGAACCTCCCTTTGATACCATTTTGATACGAACCAAATCTAATCACCACCAAAACAGGTGCCAAACACAGCCCGTGACAAGTCCCGAAGGGCATTACCGATCCCCAAGGGCATTCACAAGTTCCCGGGTATGATAAAATGAAAATTTGGAACGATTTAACTGAGTTTATAGTCATAAAACAACAAAATAATCAAATAAAACGAATCTGGTTTTTTCAAACCAAAACAATGTTTTACTAAAATTCAGAACAAAATTACATATTTTAAAAAAACTAACCAAGGCAATAAAAAATGTAAAAACACAATAGGAAATAACCCAAGAACCCTCGTGGAATGTGCCACTTCCCTTAAGGGGTCTCTATAAGACTTCACCACCAATGACTTTATAGAAACCCAAACCACTAGCACTAAAAACTATACCCAACCCGCGATAACAAAAATAACCATGTATACATACACCCAAGGGTGTTAATAGCTTGTGGGCCAATGCCCAGTAGGATTCCACCACTAAGAGAGTCCATGTTATAGAAATTCATAGACAAAAAGCTTGTAATTTTTCATAAACAAGAAATGCAAGTTACAATTTCTAAAAAGTGTAATGTAAAAATTGAAACAGTTTCCATGTGGCTATCCTTAAGAATCAACACACATAAAAATAATTTCAACCAAACTGAATTTTCTATCCAGTCATACAATAGGCCAATGGTAAGCACAATTTAACAAATGATCACAAGTAATAGGATATAACTGCTAGGAACTACCTCGTTGTGGGTCCCAGGTACCATGTATCTCGGTGAGGGTAATCATCACAATATATTTTCCCATGAATGATCCAATAATAGGGAATGTACCCATAACCTAGTGGTCCCCAATCATCATCATCATAGTTTAGTTAGTGTTCTAAGTATCAGTATTACAACATGAAACTTAGGCCAAACCCCACAGATTTACTACCATAGTAGTATGCGTCCACCCACCAAGATACTTGGGTTTCCCCTTGTCCTAAAAAAATTTAAACAAGTTAAGAAATATATTGTGCAAATGAAAATAACATTTACACATCATATGTTTACCAAACAACCCACATGTACATCACAAAATTCACAAAATCAATTTTTTTCACCCAAATGCATTTTGAAATCATACTCACACAAAAAATAGCCCACAACACTTTTCATATTTCTCTAACAAATCTAAAACTCCTATAGAAAATTTTATAAAACAATTCCAAGACATTATAACTCACATAATAGCCCACTCAAATATCAAATAATACATGTTTCGTCAACAAAATTCATTTTTCACAACACACCCACACAAAACAGCCCATAACCATGTTTAGAAGCTCTCTTTAAATTTGATGAAAAGATTCAGCACTTTCTAAAACACTCAAAACAATATTTGACATCTTAAATAACCACATTACCTTCCGATAACCCATATAAGGTGAACACAATCACCAAATAGTAAATATAAACCCTTTTTCCCACATTGTTTAACCAAACAAAACATTGACAATTTTCATAGAAGGAACCCAAGGGGTGTAACTACGCTTCACACACAACACCCACATAAAATCCTTCATTCAATTCCAAAATTATACCAACACCAACCCATACAATAATTGTCAACCCTCTTTTTTTTAAACTACCCCTAGTGTTATAAAAATACCTCAATGAACACCACAAAGGAACACATGATAAATGAGAATTTTAATAAATCACTTCCAAGAAGTACAACATGGGTTTACACCTTGAACCCATTCAAAACCCCATTTCAAGGCCCACATGACACTTGAATTAAAAATATTGGAATCGCTTTTAAACCCTAATACATCATTTTCTTGTGTTATAAAATACACTCAAACATTACCCCAAGAGTCACCCATGAAAAGCACCCAATTTCAAGCCATAATGAAACTATAAAATTAAACACATAATAAAATCCATCAAAAATGTTATTCACACCACAAGAAGCATATGAGGAACATTAAAACTATTATATCAAGAAATCTATCTCATCAAAAAATTTCTTACACATGGAACCACCTACCTTTTGAGTCAAACCCCTTGAATCTTCATGTAAAACCTCAACCGCACATCAATTGCACCATAAAAAAGTGAAAATGAACCCAATACTATAATATTTAACCATGAAGACCCCAAATCAAACCCTAGTTATAAACAAAACTTATCGAAACTTTCTAAATTAATGAATGAAGGAGGAAACCATATGGAGAATGAAGGAAATAAAGACAGAAACCCTAACCAAAATAAATCATGAAGAAAACGACCTCAATACAGTAATATCTGAATTTTAAAACAAACACAAATGAATGTGATGATCGAATAAGGCTAAGGAGGTCATGTTGGAATTGGAATGGGAGAATAAGAGTAAAAATATAAGGCATTATGAAAGAATCTATTTACCTTTTCAAATTTGGGAGATTTGGGAAATCCAAAGATGTTTTTCCGATATTCGTGATTCAATTGATCTCTAAATTGGTGTAGGAGTGAATGGGGGCGCCTCTTGGGTAGGTGGGTTTAGGTGAGAGTTGAAATCTCCAAAAAAACATAAAAATTGAATGAAATATTAATGAATTATGAAAACAATTTAATGTAAGAAATGTGATTTTGTTCTAGCCCAACACTTTAATAAGAAACCAAAACCCATCATTATTAGGGATTAATATAAGATCCAATTGGATATGGCTGTTTTAGTATACTAGGATATCTTAATTGGGAAATATAATGGGTGTAAAATGTGGAAAAATGAAGTAGTTATAAAAGAAACAAAATTTATTTTTAAATCTAGAAATGGGATCACGGTTTGTACCAAATTTTAAAAAACCACCATTTCCACCAAAATTCTTGAAAACCCCCCCATAACAAAGAAAGGATAGAAATTAATATAAAAATGACATTAAAAGAAGTAATGGATGTGAAAATAATAGTATAATACAATTTATTTTGTAAAAACTCATGTTTCCAATGCTTCTTTCCCATTAATTGAATGTATTCTATTGTAAAAAAAATCTTCTTTTCCATAGCCAGAAGAAAGGTATAAACCTATTTGACTACATAAAAAAATCTGTCTGATTTCCCTGTGTATGATGCTCCCAGTCTGATTCTTCTTGGTCTAGTATTTAAAGTGAATATTGTAGAATAGAACCGAACCACTCCAAAACAATTATGTAATAGTCAAGACAAATATAATTGGCACCACTTAAAAACATGTATTTTATAGTCATGATAAATAGAATTGACACCCCATCAATATATGTATGCAATAGTCATGACTAATAAAATCAACACCAGTTCAAAACATATATGCAATATTCATAAAAAATAGAATCTGAACGACTAAAAAACCTGTGATTAATATAGAGACTTAGTATGATTCTTCCTCAGCCTGAGAAGTGAAATACGAAAATTCCCATTGTGGAAAACTCGAAAGCAATTAATTTATCCTAATATAATGAACACATTAAAGCAAAAGTCTAGAAGAATACAATTCACCTCTTCATCCGTCTCAAAAACATGACGCTTCTCTTTCCTCTAATTTGAACAGTAGACCTCCACTAAAAGTACAATGTATATGTTTCCATTTTATAGGTGACACAAAATAAGTTTTGGAAGGAATATAAAAACACTTTCCCTCTCACATTAATTCACCCACAATTTAATTTCACTTGAAATCATAGATAAATTATAACTTCTTCCATGCTTCTAGAATCATCTCGAAACTTCCTCAATCTTCACATCTTCTTCTTCAGACTTCCATTTCCATTATTGAGAACGATTTAAATTGTTTGGAATACATGTCTCTGATCAACTGAGAATAATTCCTCATGCCGATTACTGAATACTATTCTCATAACCGATTTCAATCAAAATCTTGTATAGGAAACATTAGATCCCCCATGACAAATCACTAAGCAATATTTTTATCTTTTATTTTATCTTGAACCTCTTAAAAACAATAATAAAATTATAATCAGTTCTTTAATCATGAATACCATCACGACTTTGAATTAATTAAGGATCATCTTTATCATCATCTGACATCAATTTGAAAGTATCATGACTTTCCCATAATTTATGCTTCTTTATATTCATCTGAAACCAATCATGATTTGTTTTGAATTGAAATGGTTTGTATGAAATCATTTTTGGTTACATTAATTCTCATTATGGTCATTCTGGTTACGATCATTCTAGATATGATTGCTGGTTACAACTACTGGTTACGATCAAATACAAATAAAAATAATGATCTTCTCGGATATGATACAATACATTCTGAAAACGATGATGTTTTCAGATGTGATACAATACAATATGAAAACGATGATCTACCCAGATACGATACACTAAAATCAAAAAATGATTCCTTCATGATCAGGAACATCCCTTTTCTTTTAATCTACCATAATATGATCAATTACATTCTGAATGTGATTGCATTTTTATCAGTATCATTTATTCTCTTTCAACTAGATACGATCAATTATAATATACTAATGATGATATTTGATCAGTACCATGTATATTATTTCACATTCACATTAATACATTCATTTTAAAAAACAATCAGCACCATCTCTTGCTCTTCTATTGGTATGTCTTTTCAATCGAAAACATGTTTCATTAGCACCACATTAGATCGGCACAACTTTTCAAAATAGAACCATTTATATTACTTCCACCTAGAATATAATTTTTTTTTAAACCGTCGATATTGTCTCTTTATTTTCTTATCGGTACGTCTTATTCAATCGACACCACCTATTCAATCAGGATTTGATTGTTTGGAAAAAAACCTATCACTATCTCTTCAATCTAGATACTATTTTTTTGAAAAACAATTAGCACCCCCACTCTAATCTAGATATGATTATTTTGAAAAATAATCAGTACCAATCCTTTCTCTTTTCTATCCAAATATAATAAATCTGAATACGATTATTTTCGAATTGAATGTATATATTTCACTTCCCATTTCTTCTATCAAACATGCATCAAAAGATCTCAATAGAACTCATGATTTATATGAAATAGGAATCAACAAAGCATCATCAAAATTATATTGGAATGTATCATAAAATTCCATTAAATCTTGTTTCTCTCTTTCTTTATTATCTTGAGATAATACATTCTAATAACATGAGACTGATTCTTTTCAAAAAAAAAACCCAAAACAATAGTTTCCATGAGACTGATTCTCTTATTCCAAATAACGATTAATTCTACATTATGATGGACATAGTGAGTATGATTCTTTTTCATGTAAAATTATTTTGAAACCATGTATCTGATTCTTTTGAAAACATGTATATCATTATTTTCATGAAAAATGTCAGTACAATTGTTTTGAAACCTACAGAATATTTCATGAAAACAAAATGATTCAGAATACCTTTCTTCCTTTTCAACAAAACTGATCACCCACCAAAAAATATTTCTTTCAATGACTTTTAATCCAAAATCCCAGTCATCACCTTTCACAAAAAATTTTATTTATTAATTGCACAAATAGATTGACAACAAATACAACCAAAAACAACATGGATATAAAACCTCTCCCTTTTTATTTATTTTCAATACCTACTCCAATCACTACAACCAGATGAAACTTTGCATTCAATTTATTTTCTCCATTCCATTATTAATACCCACATTAATCACTTCAACTGAATGAAACATTTCTTTCTTTTTTATTTTCCCCATTCCTTTCATGCTCCCCATATTTCTTTTATCTCTACCCCATTATATTATCTCCCCCTAATTGACAATCAAATTCAAAGTTTCCTTCATGTTAAGTTCATCTCTTGTTGAAACATGATCTTCATTTCTAGAGTGTGGAACCTATCATGCACGTATTAATCAAATGATTTCCTTAATAAACAATCGTTAACTAAACTATTATTAGTCTACATATGCTAAATCGGTGTAGAAAACAAGAGTGTATAGTCAAGGTGATCAATTTTATCCAAAAGAAAATTATTATGTAATACCATTTCATGTTTATTCCTGTCACGACCCTTCCTCGGGGCCCGTACTCTGACTACCCCAAGCCCGCCTTCCATAGGCCAGGGGCTGGAGACTAGAACCAAAGGCGTAAATCCTGATAAAAGGGAAGGCCTATCCTTTATAATAGTAATGAAACAAAACAGAGTAATCAAGATGAAGTAAATACTAAGTAAACTGAGTAAAAAAGTGATGGAAAGTAAATGGCCTAGAATACAAACCCAACTGAAAGTACAGTACAACTGAGAAAGAAAGTACAACAACTGAAAAGTAAAGCAGAAACCACTGAGTCATCCTATGAGAATCCCACCTAATGGGTGGGTATAGATAGTCTCGTTGGTACCTCGGGTCCGTCCGTCGCTCCGTGTATGTCATGACAGGTTGTCCACCTCCGGATACCATCTAGATCTACAAGCCTCAACCATGATCAGTGTTTTCCGTCTTCTGTAACCAACACAACGTTGTGAGGGCAATGCTCATGCAGGGGTGAGTATAACGATACTCAATAAGGACCCCGAGACCCCCGAAGGTCTCCCAAAATCCAAAATGGATAATCCAGAAATGAAATATACAAACACAAAGTATCAACCAACTCTACTTAGGTATATTCACTTATATATACCTAAGTCATCAATATCAGTTTGGCTCCAACTCACGAGCGCAAGTACAACCCAGTCCACGAAAGAAAGCATAACCCAGTCCACACAGGAAAGCAATTCAATCACACCAATGATAATGATTGAAAGTCAAGACTCAGATCACACAGGTATAATACTCATGAAGAGGGGTGGAGATGATTAGATGTAGCCTCTGAATCATCTCCTCTTCCAAACCCATGTAGGATCCATGTTTCAAAGCTGTCGCTGTCGAAGCCCCATAAGATCCAAGTACAGTAACCATCACTTCTGAACCCACGTAGGATCCAAGTAATGTCGTCATCGCTATGGAACCCATGGAGGATCCAAGTGTAGTATCCATCGCTGCCAAACCCACATAAGATCCAAGTACACTCATCACCATCATCGCATTCGTAGCTAGCTCTCGGGTTCACGCACACAGCAAGATCGATTTCGGGAGGGTCCGCTCTTCGAGCCAAGGGGTCGATTCATCAAAAATCATGAAGTCCAGAGTTGATGTTTCCCAAAGGTCCACCACGTCATAGGGGGTTAAAACAAAAAAAATGTGTCCAAGACACTAATTTCAAGATGACCAAGCCATTTTCCAAAAAGTACATGGCGTGTTGGTATGGTTACACAACGTGTCTTTAGACTTCGGGTACTGACAGTGTACCATGGCCCATGTCGAAGGGATGTTCGTGTAAAACGTATGTACACAATGTGTGGTATGGTTACACGTCGTGTCTTCAGACCCTGGGTACTGACCATGTACCACATCCTGTGTCGAAGGGCTGTTCGTGTAAAAAGTATATACACGACATCTGGTATGGTTACACACCATGTCCAAACATCTGGGGTTGGCTCTGTGTACGCTGGCCATGTGCCTGTACATGGCCTCAACCCATGTTCTCCAACCCGTGTATTTGGAACATGGGTTCGCTCGTACCACTGGCCATGTCTGGCCATGTGTTAGAGTACATGCACGTGTACTCCACACCGTGTCCATTTATCCCCGGATAACACGTCGAATCTCGCGAAGCTATTTCTTCCATTCTGCGTAGAGAGTACATGTCGTGCCTCTTGGTCGTGTACTTCTGTCCGTGTCTGTGTATTTCTCAAATTGCACGCTGAGTCTCGTGTAGCCTCCACCTCCTTGTTGTGTGGAAAGTACACGCCGTGTGGTAGAGCACACACACCATGTGTTAAACGGATGACGTCTGAAACCCTATCCATAGTATTCCTGTACTATAGGGTGCGTTCTCAAGGAGTACACGCCGTGTAGTCTAGAAATTTCCAGAAATGACGCTTCTGGCCAGCACACCTCCCTAAATGTCGGTTCTTCATTTCGATGGTTTTATTGTCATGAAACATCAGACCCTAGTTCTCCCCATTATCCAGAAGTCGATTTTGGTGTTTTCGAGCTTCCTATCAGCTCTGAAAACACGTTTTCAATTCTCGCTCGAAGAAATGGTCGAGGAACGATCCATCCCGTTCGGGTCCAAACCATCGACCACTATTGTTGTCGCACCTCCGCTAGGTTTCTGTGATGTTGAGTCTTCAATTTTGGGATCATTTCATGGCATACAAAAACTCATAACAATCCATTTTTTATCACCCACGATGAACACGATGAACCACAAACAATGACAATATTGGCGGAGGATTCAGACAGTGTTAATTTGGCACAATCTCTCCGCGTTAGTTCAGTAGCAAGGGGTAAAAGATAACAAAACAAGAAGGTAAGAAGATTCATCATTGATCCAATCAAAACACACCCCTACCTTGATAGGGTCCGCGGTTGACAAGCATCGTGGATGACGTTTTCATCTCTGTCGTCATCGGAGTGCACCTGATGAAGTGACGTCTCCTCTTTTGTCGCAGAGAAAAAGAAAATAAGGTGCATCATCGTAGGTGAGTTATCCAAGTCGTAGAGTTGGCAATCTTCAACAAAGGAGATGAATCATTATTAAAAACTCAAGAGCTCTCTCCCCAAAATCTCAACACAACAAGCCAACCAACAAAATAAAATAAGGCTTCTCGTTAATTTATTAAATCATGCCATGCATTCAAATTTACTAAATTTAAATTCCAATTCACTTAATTAATTAAACCATGAGTTGTCTAATTAATTAAGTGATAGGTTGGAAAGTTTTAATGAGGGGGAGAGGGGAGAGGAAGAGTTACTCAAATAAATTAATGGGAGGTGTCAACATTAAACAAATGGTTTAATGGGAGGTTTAAGGGCTTTAGGAAATGTGAATGGTTGGGGCTCATGTGGGACCCACCTCACAATTATCCTCACATGGGTAGTTAGAAGCTTGTGGGTCCCATCCCAACTTCCCCATGAAGGATATAACCACTTAAGAAACAAAAATAAAATTGCCCACAATTTTATTCACTTCTAATTTAATCCACAATTTTTGACTTGTCCTCCCGCGCAAACACATATATGGTAAAAGTACCCTTAAGCAATTACCGGCACTACGAGTTCTTCGGTGCCCTCATATTTCAATTTCATGCACCAGTTCAAAATATAGAAAAACCCACTCATTCGGTCACTGAACATACCCATGATATACTTTGGAAATTGATTTCGGGCACACCGGGCCATATAATCAAGTGTCATAAGAAGCCATAGACTCGTAAAATTCCAATGTATTTAATAATAAAATTTCCTTGAAATTTCTAGTTCTTTACATTACTCCCACCTCATGGCATCAAGTCCCTGTGAAGCTCTATCATAAACTAGGGAAACAAATGAGGGTATATTGCATGCATCTGACCCTCCCTCTCCCATGTTCTCTCCTAGTGGTTCCCATGATGCCAATGAATGCGCACCAGAGGAATTGACCATCCACATAGGATCTGATCCTATCGATCCTCGATCTCCACCGGGACCTTATCAAATGTCTCCCCATCATCGATGTCCATCTCCGCATGATAAATGATATGCGTCAGGTCGTTTAGAAATCTCTTTAGCTGAGATATGTGGAAGACGTCGTGCACCCAGTGCAACTGAGGTGGAAGGGATAGGCGATAAGCCACCTCGCCTACCCTTCTTAGAACCTGGAATGGTTAGATTATGTGCGGAGATAACATTCTGCCCTAGCCAAATGACCGTAATCAACGTCGAGGTGAGACCCGTAGGAAAACGTGGTCGCCATCCTCGAAATCCAGTGGTCTCCGTCTCTTATTAGCATAGGACTTCTGTCTTCTCTGTGTCGTCTTCATCTTCTTATGGATGATCTGCACCTCCTCCATTGTATCTTGAACCATATTTGGTCCTACGAGTGCTGATTCGCCAGGGTCAGTCCAGCATAGAGGTGATCTGCCTGGTCGGCCATACAGTGCCTCGTATGGTGTCATCCCGATGGTGGAGTGGTAACTGTTGTTTTATGCAAACTCCACCAAGGGTAGATGATCCTCCCAGCTATGACCAAAGTCAAGGACACATGCACGTAGCATGTCCTCGAGTGTCTAAATGGTCCTCCATGTTAGCCATCCTTGTGAGGATGAAAGGTGGTGCTCAGGCATAGATGCGTCCCAAATGCTTCCTGCAAACCCTTCCAAAGCGAGGATGTAAAGAAATTATCTCGATCGAAGATGATAGAAGATGGAACACCCTGAAGTCATGTGATCTCCTAAATTTAGAGGTGTCCCATTCTCTCCACTGATCCATGCTCTCTGATAGGTAGGAAGTGGGCCGACTTGGTGAGTCGGACGACAATCATTCATATAGAGTCGTGTCCTCGGGAAGTATGTGGGAGCCCCATCACGAAATCCATGGATATCCCATCCCACTTCCACTCCGGAACCTGTAAGGGTTGTACCAAGAATTCGGGTACATGGTCCTCCACCTTCACTTGCTGGAAAGTGAGGCATCGTGAAACAAACTCTGCTACAACCTTCTTCATACCCGGCCACCAGTGCTGTCGTCTGAGGTACCAGTACATCTTTTCCACTCCAAGATATACCACTAGAGGGGAATTGTGAATCTACCTCAGTACTTCTTCCTGCAGTGCAACTGGTACCATGGTACGTCCCCTGAAGAGGATGACATGCTCTCCTCCTTAAAAAATCCATTAGGTGCCTGCCCTGTGGAAATCTGAGCACATCACGTCTCACAGTCAACGTCCCCACGTTGTTCCTCTCTGACCCACTGATGTAGTGTAAGAGTGATTGTGAGGGACTGTAGGAAGGCTGCCCCATCTCTATCCACGAAGGATATCTACAAAGTGGCTAACTACTCTGCCGCCTATCTAAATAGCTGAATTCTGGATCTCCTGCTGAGAGCATCATCCACAATGTTCCCCTTCCCATGAGTATAGACTATCTCAAAGTCATAGTCCTATAGGAACTCAAGGCATCACCATTGTCCTAGGTTCAGGTCCATCTTCGAGAAGATATACCTGAGAATCTTGTGATCAGAGTAGACTGTAAAGTGCTCACCCTTCAGATAGTGCCGCTACATCTCCAAGGCAAACACCACTGCTGCTAAATCTATGTCATGCGTAGCGTAGTTCTTCTCGTTTTGACTCAACTGTCATGAACCATATGCCATCACTACCCGCTCTTACATCAGGACACACCTGAGTCTGGTCCTTGATGCATCACAGTAAACTATGTACCCTACACCCTCCTCTGGTAGACTCAAGATGGGTGCACATGTCATCCTCTATCTCAGCTCCTGAAAGCTTTGCTGAAATCTATATGACCACATGAAGGGTTTCCCAATCTTCATTAAAGCTGAAAGTGGTGCTGAAACTATAGAGATGTCTGGAACAATTCTCTTATTGTACACAACTAGACCAAGGAAACTGTA
The DNA here is from genome assembly GCA_963277665.1 of Viscum album. NCBI lineage: Eukaryota > Viridiplantae > Streptophyta > Magnoliopsida > Santalales > Viscaceae > Viscum > Viscum album. The sequence goes on from OY728119.1 coordinate 511,440,124, forward strand.
CACCTCTGTCATGCTACTGGGTGGCTCCCAAGAAAGTACTGCCTCGATCTTCGTAGGATCCACAACAACTCCCACTTGAGATATGATGTACCTTAAGAAGTGAACCTCTCAAATCCAGAACTGGAACTTCGAGAGATTACCATAAAGCCGGTTCTCTTGGATTGTGTCCAGTACAACCCGCAAGTGGTAGGCGTTCTCCTCCTCTGTAATCGAGTAAATTAGTATGTCGTCGATGAAGTATACGACAAATCAATCGAGGTAAGGCTATATGATCTTATTAATGAGACAAATTAACATTGTTGGTGCATTGGTTACACATAAGGGAATAACCATGAACTCGTAGTGGCCTTACCAACACCTGAAGGTCGTCTTCTACACATCCTCATCTCGAATTCTGAGCTGATGATATCCTGACCTGAGGTCTATCTTCGAGAACCATCGTGCTTTCATGAGCTGATCAAAGAGGTCGTCAATCATCAGGTGTGGATACTTGTTCTTTATGGTCACCTAATTCAGGCGATGGTAGTCGACCCATAGTCGTAAGCTCCCATCCTCCTTCTTGGCGAATAAAATCGGAGAAGCCCAGGGTGAAACACTGGGTCAGATGAATCCTTTGCCCTGCAAGTCCTCCAATTGTACCCGCCCTTCCAGTGAAGGTGAACCTGGTCCCATATGTGCGAACACACTGCACTTTGCGCCTAATACAGTCAATCTGGACATGGACTATAGATAACCAGTCCATACCCAAGATGACGTCATAAGGCCTCAACGCCGCTTCAAGAAGATCCCAGCTGAAGCTATCGCCTCCTAGAGTAAGCTCACACTGCCGACACTAGTGCATAATCATCGAGTCTTCTCCAGTAGCAGTATCTAGCAGTAAGGATTGAGCCGAAGGATCTGTCAAAATCTCCGAGATCCAAACAAGGGAAGCGGCAACAAAAGAATGACTCGGACGATAGCCTCCAACCAATCCTCGGCTTCATGAGGGACCGTCTCTCCATGGAACATAGGCGGCCTCTATCTTTGAAACTCATGCAGTGCACTCAGGATGCATGAACTATCCGGTGCTGGGGCTGGTGGTATTAGTGGCCCTACGGGTAGAGGTACCGCTAGTGCCTCCGCTTTAATGGGGCCCTGCACTGAGGTCTCTTCGCCCAGTGGGCTACCATCTCGCATGTAACTGGGAACCCTAGCTGGCTGCCTATGTGAGGCCATCCTGAAAAGAAACAGGTGAACCATAGTTAATATAGTATACAAGGTGAGCTAACACAAAGTAATCACAAATAAAACTTTTTAAACAGACATGCAATAAATGTTTTTGACCACTAAGTCTGAAATCCGAAGTCAGGGTCCTCGTGTATGAATACGTCGGTAGCCGCACCAACACTGGACTCCCTGGACTGATAACCACTCTCAATACCCTTAACAATATTTCTCTATAGAGAAGAAATTATCAGAGTCTTGAGTTCTATGGTAGAACCGACTCCTCTGATACCAATTTGTCACGACCCGTCCTTAGGGCCCATGTCGTGACTACGTCGATCCCACCTTCCAAAGTCCAGGAGCTAGCGACTAGCACCAAAGGCGTAAATCCCGATAAAAGGGAAGACATTTCCTCTATAATAGTAATGAAATAAACAGTGTACACAAGATGAAGTAAACACTCTGTAATCTAAGTACAAAAGTAAGTATTGGAAAGTAAATGGGCCAGAATACAAACCCAACTGAAAGTACAGTACAACTGAGAAAGAAAGTACAAGAGCTAAAAAGTAAAGCAGCAACCACCGAGGCATCCTCCAAGAATCCCACTGGAAGGGTGGGTACAAATAGTGTGGTCGGTACCTTGGGTCCATCCGTCCGCTCTGTGTACGTCCCGCCAGGTTGTCTACCTTCAGATATCATCCAGCACCAGAAGCCTCGACCACGATCAGTGATGTCCGTCGTCTGCAACCAACACAACGTAGTGTAGTAAATGCTCATGCAGGGGTGAGTATAACGATACTCACTAGGGACCCCAAGACCCCCGATTGTCTCCCAGAATCCACAAAGGATAATCCCCAAAGGATAATCCTCAAAAGAAAGATACAAAAATGAAGTATCAACGAACTCTACCATGGTATATGCCCATAAATATACCTAAGTCGTCAATCTCAGTTCGACTCTAACTCACGAGCCCAAGTACATCCCAGTCCACACAAGAAAGCACAACCCAACACACACACAAAAGCAAGTCAATCACAACAATGATAATGATTGAATGTCAAGACTGATCTCACATGGGTATACTACTCACGAAGAGGGGTGGAGATAATTAGATGTATCCTCTGAATCATCTCCTCTACTGAACCCACATAGGATCCAAGTACCGAAGTCGTCGCTGCGGAACCCACGTAGGATCCAAGTACAGTAACCATCACTGCCGAACCCACGTAGTATCCATGTACAATCGTCATCTCTGCCAAACCCACAGAGGATCCAAGTACAGTAACCATCTCTACCGAACCCACGTAGGATCCAAGTACAATCATCATCGTCGTCGTAGTCACAGCCAGCTCTACAATTCCCACACAGAGCACGCTCGATTCTGGGTGGGTCTGCTCTTTGAACCAAGGGGTCGATACATCAACTATCACCAAGTCCAGAGTTGATGTATCCCGAAGTTCAGCTACGTAATAGGGGGAAAAACCAAAGAAAAAGTTTCTAAGACAATGAGTTCAAGATGACCAATCCGTTTTACAAAATGTACACGGTGTGTTGGAATGGTTACAAGCCGTGTCTTTAGACCTTGGGTACTGCCCGTGTACCACGGCCCATGTCAATGGGTTGTTCATGTAAAAAGTATATACATGACATGTGGTATGGTTACACGCTGTGTCTTCAAACCTCAGGTACTTTCCATGTACCACAGCCAATGTCGAAGGGATGTTCGTGTAATAATTATGTGCACAACGTGTGGTATTGTTACACGCCATGTCCAAACATCTGGGGTTGGATCCGTGTATGTTGGTCCCATGCCCATACACAGCCTCAACCAGTGTTCTCCATCCCGTTTATTTGGTACATGGGTTGGCCCGTACCACTGGCCATGTCTGGCCATGTGTTAGAGTACATTCCCATGTACTCCACACCATGTCCGTTTATCCCTGGGTTACATGCCGAGTCTTGGGAAGCTGTTTCTTCCATTCTACATAGAGAGTACATTTCGTGCCTCTTGGCCATGTACTTCTGTCCTTGCCTGTGTATTTCCAAAAATAAACATCGAGTCTCGCGTAGCCGCCCCCTCCTGGCTGTGTGGCAAGTACACGTCGTTTGGATGTGGACACACGTCGTGTGTTATCCGTTTGATGTCTGAATCCCTAGCCACAGTATGCCCAAACTACACGACGCTTTCTCTAGGAGTACACACCATGTATTCTGGAATTTTCTAGAAATGACACATCTGGCCAGCATGCCTCCCTTGATGCATGTTCTTCATTCTGATGGTTTTTTCTTCACGAAACATCAGACTCTAGGTCGCCCCGTTATCCCAAAGTCTATTCCGGTGTTTTCGGGCATCTGATCGGCTCCGAAAACACGTTTTGAATTCCCGCTCGAAGAACGGTCAAGGAACGGTACATCCTGTTCCGGTCTGAACCGTCGCCCGCAATCGTCATTGCACCTCCGCTTGGTTGCCGTGATATTGAGTCTTCAATTTTGGGATTGTTACGTCACCTAGAAAACTCATAACGATCCGTTGTTCGTCACCCATGAAGAACACGAAAACCCACCAACAATCACAATATTGGCGGAGGATTCAGACCGTGTTAGTTTAGCCCGGTCTCTCTGAATTAGTTCGGTAACTGGCGGTTAAAGATAACAAAACAAGAAGGTAAAAATATTCAACGTTGATCCAATCAAAACACACCCCTACCTCGATAGGGTCCTCAATTGACAAGCGTCATGGATGACAGTGTCATCTTCATCGACATCGGAGTGCACCTGAGGATGTGACGTCTCCTGTCTTTTCGCGGAGAAAAGAAAATAAGGTGCGTCATCATTGGCAAGTTCTCCACGTCTGAGAGATGTCATTCTTCAACAAAGGAGATGAAGCGGTTTTCAAAACACAAGATCTATCTCCCCAAAAACTAAACACAACAAGCCAACTAACAAAATAAAACAATGCTTCTCCTTATTTTATTAAATCATTCCATGCATTCAAATTTAATAAATTCAAATTCCAATTCACATAGTTAATTAAACCATGAGTTGTCTAATTAATTAAGTGATAGGTTGGAATGTTTTAATGAGGGAGAGAGGGGGGAGGAAGAGTTACTCAACTAAATTCAAGGGAGGTGTCATCATTAATCAAAGGTTTTAATGGGAGGTTTAAGGGGTTTAAGGAATGTGAATAGTTGGGGATTGTGTGGGACCCACCTCTCAATTATATTCACATGGGTAGTTAGAAGTTGGTGTGTCCCATCCCTACATCCCCAATTAGGATATAACCACTTAAGATAAAAAAATAAAATTGTCCCACAATTTTATTCACATATAATTTAATCCATTGTTTTTAAATTCTCCTCCCACGCAAACACATCTACGGTAAAAGTCCTCTTAAGAAATTATTGGAACTGTGAGTTCATCGGTACCCTCAAATTTAAATTCCGATCACTGATTCATAATATAGAAATACCCACTCGTTCATTCACTAAACATACCTGAGCTAAACTTCGGAAATTGATTTCTTGCACACCGGGCCTCGGAATCAAGTGTCGTCAGAAGCCACAGACTCATAAAATTCCAAAGTATTTAAGAAAAAATATCCTTTAAATTTCGGGGTCTTTACACTTCCATCATTCTCATAAATTATTAAATTCATGTAGGATTTTTTCTGAGACAAAAGTAATATGCATCAATCTCAAAAAACACATCAGAATGTTCTGGTTTATTAAAACAAAACATTTCAGAAAAAATAGTTTTTACATCGTCGTTTCTTTAATTTGAAAAAAAAGAAACAGACTCATCAATTTCATCTTCTTTATTAACACTCCTTAAATTCCTTTTAGTTTAGAAAAAGTTTTAAAATATATCGGGAATAAGGAGGATGCTCAATTATTTTTTAGAAACAAATATCAGACTAAGAGTCCTCTCTCGATCATTCATTATTCTTCATATTATTTGATTTTTCTTTGGATGTTCTTTAATCAGTATGTTCATCCTTCATGTGTTTTGTAGCAAATTTTTTATTATCTATCAAATCATCAGATGAGGATTTAATTTTTTGTTCACCTTTAAGAACATTATTGTTTCAATCAGTTTGTTCCATTGTTGAGTCCTATATTTTTTCCAAGAAAGATAGTTAAACAAGTTTTTATATCAATCCCCTATTTCTCATCATTATCATTTGTGGATAAATTTTGGTCAGTATTTATCCTATCATCACATGTCAACTTATTCCTTTTATCATTCACTTTATTTTGTGATTCCACCAATTTCGTAGCTAGTTCAATTTCTTCTATCCCAACAACTACGCACTCCTACTTTTGAAACATTGAATATCTATCTTTTTGGACAAATAAAATATCCTACTTATTAGAATTGTTATGAATATTTTTTTGTGAAAATATCATAATAATACATCCTTTTGAAAGGTGTTTAGGTCACTCACACCATTAAAAATATATTCTAATGCATGGAACACATTTTCAATTTTTTACATCATTCTTTTAAGATTTCTTCAACACAACCTTCTTAGAATTCATCTTTTGAGAGAATTGAATACCATAAAACCTTGAATTCCTTAACCTGTCGAATTATAGTAGTTTTGTTGGCTATACCAACAAATATTCATTGTATGTCCAAATCCACCACAATACCCAAAATACCCATAACAGAAGTATTTTCCACTAAAACTTCTATACTGTCCAGAATTTTAAATGTGCTTCTCATCCACCTTCTTCTATTCCTTTTTTGATCCACCAACCTTTCTATTATCAGTCAGATTATTTATTTTATTTTCTATATTATCTAAACCAAATGTATTGGAAACATTTCTAGATTTATAAACTTTAAAAATATTCACATTCTTTTTTGTATAGCCACGTACATAGCATTCCCAACATTATTATTTTCAAAAACATTTACATTCATCATATAACCCTTTGAAGGTTACTTTTTTTGGGACTTCACAGATTTCTCATTATGATAACATAAAAAAAATTTAGTGATTGATTTTTTGGAAACTTGTATTTCCTAATTTATATTTAGATAACTTATGTGGGATAAGTTGCAGCTATTCATCCTTTTCTTTTAGCTTTGCTTCTAGATACTCATTATGATTATTTTATTATTCATGATATTTCTTAAAATCATCAATTTCGTTATCCATATTCTCTTTTACTTAGATAAAAAATCCATGATTTCTTGTTGGGGAAGATTCATTATCCAACTTTTGTTTTTATTTTCAAGCCTTCTGATCATTCTCAAGCATTCACCCATTTCTTCTTTAAAATGCATCTATAGTGGATTATCTTCATCATCTGAACTACTTATTCTGAATTCTTCATCAATTATTATTCTAATAAAAGTATTATCCTCGGCATGATCAATGGAATTTTTGGATTCACCTATACCTTCTTCTTCATCTTCAGCACAAAAACATTTATTACTGGAAGAACATTCTTTATTAACTATTACAATGAACGTGTTTTATTCACCATCATTTATGAAATCCTCAGAATCATCTTCCTCAGAATAAAAGTTTCTCCATTTTGATTCTGAGAACCTGTTATCTTCCCTCTTGGAATATAAATTTTATTTTTTTACCCTTTTTATCCCAAGATATTTTTTGGCCTTCTTTATTCGTCTTCACTTTCATTTTCATTACTGTCTTCTTCATTTAATATTTTAGGAAATTTGGAAACCAAATTCACAATTGGTCCACATCCATAAAAATTTAAGGGATGTTTCCATTTATAACTTCATGTACATATTTTCACATTCGTAGAAAACAAGGACATAAATGATATAATATATTTTACTAACCTCATTTTCAGAGTCAGAATCTCCAGCTTCTACTTCATTAAGAATATTATTTTCATTCATGGAATCCTTGAAAGACATTTCTTTATAAAATTCAGTTTTTTTCCTTTCATATAATTCCCCCTTATCATTGATTATACAATGGTAGTAGTACAAAAATCAACAAGAGTTAATGTTTTAGGATATCTATCTTAAAATGAAGAAACTTTTGAATCGAAATTGTTTGGTAGGATTCTCCTGATATCTTCAACCAAAGTAGAATAATCCAAAATATCACCAAGACATCTGATAGTACATACTATGTTATTTATCCTGGTAAAGATGCCCTCAACAGATTCATGCACATTAATCTTGCGGTCTTAAAACTTCAATCTCCATATTTTTCACTTTTACTTAATTACTTTATCACATATACCATTTGATGTGGAAAAACCTTTTACTCTCTATAATTCACTTGTATAAAGTGATGAAAATATAAATAAAATCTCTTCCATCATTTTCAAGATGTCTCTTATTAATAGGTGTAAGTTGAGTTCTATCATAGATTTGAGGGAACCCCATTGTTGTAGCTTCAAGAATAACATAACTGATATGCATGATATATGGAAATATTATATCTTAATAGATATGATAATTCCTTCCATAAAATCACGGAATAACTTTACTATTCCCAAAGTTCAAATTCTGTATCAGTAAGGAATAGAAAATGGAACCTTTTCTCTGACACCAGTTGAAATTGCATAGTCAATGTATTATAACACTAAGAGGGGGAGGGGGTGAATCAGTGGTAAAATTTTCCTTTTATATTTATTTTCAATTGAAAAAAATTTACCTATTATGAGAGATTTTAATTCCTAGCTGAAAACAAACTCGACACACAACCAGACAAAAATAAAAATTTAGAAAGGGTGAAATTTCAAAAGGAATAGTTACATCCTGGGTATTGTTTGGAAGTTATAAAATACCATACAATCCACTAAGAAAAAAATCCATGGATTATAATGATTATGATATATCTATACACTAGTGTAGCACTATAAAAAAAATCCCCCCAGTGCGTGTTCACCCTCCAAAGAAAATTGGGAAAAAAATTATTTTGTAAGAACTCATGATACAAATGATTCTTTTTAATTAAAAAATGTATTAAATTGTAAAACAATTCTTCTTTACATTACCCATAATAAATTTAAGAACCTCTTGGACTATGTAATACAATCTATCTAATTACACAAAGTACAATGTTCCCAGTCCAATTCTTCTTTGTCCAATATTTCAATTGAATGTAATAGAATCGAATAGGCACCACTTCAAAACATGTATGGAATAGTCAAGAAAAATAGAATCAGGACCACATAAAAATATGTATTCAATAGTCATGAAATATAGAATCAGCACGACTTGAAAACATTTATGCAATAGTCATGTCTAATAGAATCCACACAACTTCAAAACATGTAAGCAATAGTCATGAAAAATAGAATCGAAACCATTTCAAAACCTGAGACTAATAATGATAATCAATATGATTCTTCCTCTTCCTAAGAAGCCCAATACAGAAACACCTATTATGTAAAACATGAAACTGATTAATTCAGCCTGATATGGTGAATAATTTAAAACAAAATTCAAGCTAAATACTGTTCACCTCTTCTTCTATCTCTAAAACCTTGAGCTTCTCTCTCCTATACTATGCACAATATACCCCCTTTAAATATAAAATGTGCTGGTTTACCTTGTATAGGTGACCAATAAAATGTTTTGGCGGGAATCCCAATACACTTTCATGCTCACATAAATTTATCCACTTTTGAATTTCACTTGAAATATTAGACCAATTTTGACATTGTCACTACTTCTCGATTATTCTCGAAACATCAACAATATTCACCACTTCCTCATCAGTCATTGATTTCCATTACTGAGACAAATTTAAATTTTTAGGAATACATGGGTATGATAAACTGATTCTGATTCCAAAGGTCAATTGTTGAATACAATTCTCATAACCGATTTGAATCAAAACCATGTATAGTAATGTTTATATCCCCCTTGACACATCATTCAACAATATTATTCCCTTTTATTTTTTATTGAATCTCTTTAGAAACAATACATCATTCAAAAACCATTGTTTCCATGAAGGCAACCATCATAACTTTGAATTCATTGAGGATTATTTTTAGCATCGTCTGACTTCAATTAGAACGTATTTCGACATTCCATTCATTCATGTTTCATTAATTTAATATCAACCCATGTATAATCCTCTCTGAATAAGAATGACATGGATACAATAATTTATGGTCATGATCATTCTAGTTATGATCATTCTAGTTACGATCATTCTAGATATGATTACAATTTATGATTGCATGGTACAATCAAATACAATTAAAAAACAATGAGCTTCCTAGATATGACACAATATAATCTGAAAATGATGATCTTCCTTAATATGATACAATACAATATAAAAATGATGATTTGAACATGTTTGATACAACATAATCTGAAAACCATTCTTTCTTGATCGACACTATCACTTTTTTTCTTCTACCCGAATACAATCAACTAAATTATGAATATGATTCCCTTTTGATCTATATCATCTCTTCTCTTTCACCGAGATCCGATCAATTACAATATGATAATGATGATCTGTGATCCAAAAATGCATATTCCATAACTTTCACTGAGATACAATCATTTTGAAAAACAACAAGAACCTTCTTTGACTCATCTATCAGCATCGTTTTTCAATGGCCATGACTTTTTATCAGCACCACATTCCATCAACTGAACATTTCAAAACATCACAAATTTTTTTACTTCTATACAGAATCAATTTTTTTCGAGAAATAATAAATACCGTCTCTTTCTCTTATAATATGTATGGATTCTTCAATCGACACCACCTCTTAATCAGTATATTATTGTTTTGAAAAACAATCAGCGTCACCCATTTAATATAGATACTATTATTTTGAAAAACAATCAGCATCACATCTTCAATCTGGATAATATTTTTTTGAATAACAATCTGCATCACCTCTTCTATCGAGATATTATTTTTTTGAGAAAAAACCTTTCTACCACTTCTTTCTCTCTTCCATCCAGATAAGATAACTTTCAATACGATTCTTTTCTGGTTGGCAGCAACTATTTCTCACCCCCTTTATTCTATCATCGTTGCACCATAAGTTTTCAATACAACTCATGATTTATATGAATATGAATCAGAAAAAAAATCATCAAAATTACATTTGAATGTATCATAACTTTCCATTCATTCAAATTTTTTACTTTTCTTATTATCCAGAGAAAAACTATCTGAAAACACAAGTCAGATATTTTCAATAAAAAAAATTCAAAAATATGTTTCCATACGATTGATTATCTTATTTTAGATAACAATCAATTCCTCATTACGATAGATAGAGTTAGTATGATACATTTTCATTTATAATTCTGTTGAGAGACGGGATATAATTCTTTTGAAAATAGGGATTAAATTCTTTTCAAAACAAAGGTCAACATGTTTTTTTGAAACCAAAACTATATTTCATATAAATAGAATGATTCCGAATACAATTCTTCATTTTCAGAAAAACTGATCACCCAAAAAACATATTTCATTCAATACATTTTAATCTAAATTCATATTAACACCTTTCACAACATCCTTTCATCTACATATTGAATTATTGACAACATATAAAACCAAAACACAACTAGGGCCTAACACAACCCACCTCAGTTCACATAAAGTTTCATCATCTCATGGTAATTTAAATATTTACCTATGAATTTAAGGGTTTTATAAAACCCCAAATTTCAATAATAATCATCCATATATTTGTGTACCAAGTGAAAATGAAACTTCACTTAATTGAACCTTAAAATAGAGATGGGTTTCAGGAATAATTTGATAGACCCTTTAATAATATATCATTATAAATAATATGAATGTTGGTATATAAACATATACCCATTGTAACATAAATATAATTAAGGATGTAGACATGGATGAAAAATACAATTTCAAATGTAATGAATAAATCTCTTTGAAAATTAAAAAAATATGATTTTAATTTTTAAGTCGTCATGAATATGAAAAAATTATTAAAAATATTTAATCAAGGAACAGAATATTTGTTGAAAATGTTATAAATTATGGAAAAAGATTTAATTCATATGGAAAAATATAAAATAGGTTTTATAAAACATTTTAAAAATTGTCATAATATAATGATATTAAGAGATTCTTCAGAAAGATATTTTCAATAATGTGAAGTTAATTTTTTTTAAACATTTTATTTGAAAAAGATATCCTTCAATAATCACACCTTTAAAAATAAATAAATATAATCTCAAGGAAATGTTTTGGTGTAATATGAATCAATTGAACATAAAAAGAAAACCTTTTTAATATTTTAAAATACATTTATTGAAATCCCACATTATAACGAAATATAATGAACGTTAATTTGTGAATGTTAATAAGGGAAATGGAAGGAAACATGAGATAAAACACAATTAAGTTTCCAAATATAAATGAGAAAATTGACAAGATTGGAATATATGAACATGGGGAAAAATCACTATTAACGGGAATGAGAATTATTCATAAAAGTGTCGCACATTTATGGAGAAGAAATTCATTGAGGAGGATTGTAATTCAATGTATCATTTACTCTATAAATAAATATAATGTCCATTATAAAATTCTACGGTTTAAGATACTAAAAATATATATATGATGTTCAATATGAGACATTATAACTCAAAGAAAGGGTGTTAATGTTAATAAAGAATCCTTACATCATTGTAATATTTTGAATTCATAACCCATGAAGGGAATAACATGTGAAAGATTCATTAATACTATATATTTAATGACAAATTAGGATTAAATAAATACATTGACAATATATACACTAAAATAATTAAATAATGTTTGAATACACATCATATCTCAATAAATAAATGTTTCAATCAATAAACTGTTACCTTTAATACCTCTTAGCCAAATGTATTCCAAAATATGGTATAAAAAATTATTTTTCTTAATTTTTTTATTTAATAAAAATATTAATACCTCTATCCTTTTATAAGCTATATTTATAATCATTTATTACTGATATATTTGTTATTTAGGTTTTCTTATCATAACTGGATTTTGTTAGTTTTAATTGATTGTTTAGTAATAGTTTAAAATGGTAGTATCTATTCATGTTCATAGATTTAATGTCCACCATTTTAACATCATTAAATGTATATAAAAAAATTATAATTATCTATATTTTTTAGTCTAATTTCATTTGTATTTTTGTAAGATCTGTGATGAAAATGTTGGATACAATATTTTTTCAATGATTTATAATCCACCAAAAGGCTATATAAGAATAATAAGTTTAATATTAGTATATAATTTTTATAAACATAAAAAATTATTTTATCGTTACTATAAATAAGTAAATTAATTATGTTTCTAGAATCATCCATGATAGATTTTATATCATTGATTTAGTAGGTGACTAAACAGACCCAAAAAAGTACGAGATATAATTTATGGATGAATATGGATAAGAATGTTGTTTTTTTGAATAATATCATTATTATAGTTTTTTAGATTATATTATTTGTATTTTTTAAGGTGTATTATCAAATTTTGAGAGATTTGTACAAATAAAAAAATATTTGAGTGAAAAATGAAATAAGTAACTTTTGTGGGGGCTGTAGTCCGCACATACACACATGCAAAAGATTTATTTCCATAGATGACGATGAAGTTATGAAATTTTTTAAACTGTTTTAATCCTATTTCATTTGAAAATATTATAATAATCCTATAAATATTATTTTATAAGTCACTTTGTATGGTGGGGATGAAAAATCAAGCACATTGTTCATGGGAAATTTAATCTACACGCATGTAATATGGCATCTTAATTTTTATAATTATTTTTTAAAAAGGTAGAAATAATATATTCAATTAGTATACTTGAATTTAACCATATTTTTATTGGATATTTTATCATAATTTAATAGATTTAATATGTTTGAGGTGGAAAAAAGAATAAAGTAATTAAGGGAGTTTGGTTGAGAACATCACTACTCCTTTTATATGTTTTCCATTTGGTAAAACCTTAAGGATATTTAGTTTGTTATTTTTATGAGACAAAAGATTTTATGAAATTGGGAGAGAGTTAATGAGATATTAGGGAAATGTTTTTTTGAGGTATATTGTTTTATTGGGGCATAAATGTTGTAAAAGTGGTTGTTTTTTAATAGTGATGAAAATGGAATTTTATCAATTAATCATTACATTATAGAAATAACTTGACCCCATTAATAGGTAATTATTTCCAAGATGGAAAATAATTGACTGAGGGAAATGTTATGCATAATAGTTCCTCTACCTAATATTTGGATAATGATTTTCATCATGTTCTTAGTATTTTCCCATTATGTTTTTATATTTTACCACATTTGGTATCTACATTTGAGTTTTTACTTCAATAATAAGATTTTTACTATAAACATAAGATAATAACTATTTCCAAATCCTATGTTTAGGAACCTAAATTCAGTTTCAATTTAATCTAAATTATGTTCTAAATATGTGAAAATTCATTTAAAAATTAAAACATGTAATATATATAAATGTATTTTATAAAAAAACAAATGTTTAACCATTAAGTGTTATTAATGATATATAATAGTAATTTAAAATTAATTTAGAGGACATGTATGTTTATATATTGGTAATGATCATATTAGTGTGATTATATAAACTATTTCATTTTAATTTACTTATAAAAATGTAAAAATTATTAATAAAAAAATTCTTTGAAATCAACTCTTTCACCATTATCATAACCATTAACGTTAATCTCAATAATCATGGTTTCTTCTTATAAATGAAATTAAGATTTTTTAAAAAATATCAATGTTTTAATCCAAAATCTAGAATCCAATTTTTAAATTTAATTTCTAATAGTGATGAAAACTAATTTTGAATATAAGAAAATAAAAACAATTTTCAGAATAAAATATTAGTTACGTTTCCAAAACATTAAATAATGTTTTTATAAATCTAGATTTTTTAATAATATTTTGTTAATTTATAAATATTAAATTTTTATGTAAAAATTCATTAAATTTTTTTATGTTATTCTTGTATTATGAAAACTTCCTAAAAGTGATGTTATTATAAAAGTTATATATTTTTCACTATTCACCTAAAAACTACCTAATTTAAACAAATATCAACAATTCACTATAAGATAAATTTGACAAGGTTAATTTAAAAAAAAATATTAGAAAATATATATTTTAAATTATAAAAATCTAAATTCTAAATTTAAATATTATATATAAAGGAAAAAAATATTTTATTGAGAAATTACCTTTCAAAAAGTTAAGTGTTCTTAATCCACTTTTTTAGTAATTTCAAATTGTTTATAATATTTTTATTTACTATAGGTTTTATTTTTCATAATTTTTCAAAATAATATTTATCTAATATCTCATGACTTATTTTAGTTCGGTGTTGCATGTGAAAGAAGCCATCAATATAATTTCTATTTAATGAACAATTATATAGTTAAATCTTAGGGAGCTACATTGTCCCCCATAATCAAAATTTATCCTCATAATTTTAGTTATCAATTACTAATAACAATACCAGATGATATTTAAAATTAATTCATCCTTTATGATATATCATTTAATAAATAAAATTCATACTATCTGAGGAAATAAATGGTAATACAACTTTTCCCTCATAATGAGTACATATAAAGATTCTCAAATATTTATTAAAAATATGGCTCTATACTGAAGGATTGTGATTTTTTAGAGACATTAAATTCCTATCTTTATTTTCTAGATCCCGTTTCTTACCAGATTTTAAATAAATAAATATTATGATAATATCCAATAAAACTAAGAGATATTCTAAAAACATGATCCTAATATGATTTCTCTAATGACACCTTCGTTACAAACCATAATGCTTTCAGTTTAACATTTTCATGATTGGTTTATCATATAAAATTATTAGTATAACATAAGTTATCCTTGGTCATATAACTATTATTTTCTATAACTATACATGTAATATATTATATCCCCAAATTATATTTAAATCTTTCATTATGGTTTACAATGATAATGTGAAATAACTAATCTATTTACCCAATGATTTTTTGGTTAGGTGTGCAGTATTATGCCCACTCATCATTCAATGACTGATGATTAGGTTGATACACGACCATCCTTTCCTATGTTTATTATACACATAGTGAATCTAGGCCACAACTGTATCCACTCACCCGTATCTAGATAGTGGTTTTATTTATTTGTAAAACCATATATTCAAAGATTCTAAAAATATATATGGTCTTATGATATACATAGAATTATTTTTAGGGGTTTCATTATAGTTTTCTAATCTTAATCTCTAAATAAAACATAAATAGTACTAAAAAATTACTAAACCTTTCTAAAATACCAACTAAGGCCCCCCAGACACACACTCCCTGGTCCGGTGCAAAAAACCCATAATTAACATGTAGGATATGAAACCAAGTGAGAAGATACAAGATAAAAATATATTTATTCTAAATAATTTTAATAAGATAAACATTAAAAATAATAATAAACTAACAACCATATAATATATGGTTTAGTTTCATGTAGGATCTACTACTTATGAAATATAATTGACAAAAGTGGTGAACATTTCCCCATTATCATCAAGGTTAAATTTTTATTCAAAATTAATGGAATAAGAGAAACTGGGGGAACTTGGGTAGGCGGGCATAATGTAGTGGAGAATAAGGGAATCCCTTCAAATAATATTCACTCCCTCTGGTTTTATGAAAGTGACATTATAAAAGCATGTGACATTGAGGACTTGATCAGCCGGAGGGGCCATGTGGTTTGCTACATTGTCCCCCTCGCACCAAGTGTGAGTGACATTGACATTTCGATTTAGATGTATATTGAATTTCTTAATGATGTAGATATGTACTGAGGCATGGAAACCTCTATCATTTAAGGATTCATAAATGATCTTAGAGTCGGTTACAACATGTGATAGATGTAGGCTTTCATGATTGCAAAGGTTGAGACCAGTATTAACAGTTTTTTCCTCTGCTAGAATAGAGGTACCATTTCCATAATACAATGTAAAGGCCAGCCACACACTTCCCATGCAATCCCACACAACTCCTACACCTCACAAAATCCTAGTGTTGCAAGAAAAATCAGTGTTCATCTTGAGGCCATAATCTAGGGGAGACAACCACACCCAGTAAATCTGATGCTTGGGGATAGGAGGATGAGTTAAATGATATGTGTCCCACAACACCTGAAGAGAGGGAGCTTCCTGCCAATTCGTAATCAGCAACAGCATTTCGATGCGGAGATTCCTCACCCTCACAATGATTGACCTCCGGAGAGCAGGACACCCCCCATTCCAAGCCTAGTTCTGGTCCGACCATAAACACCATCACCAATCACTGAGTATCAGAGTTCTCACAATATTTTCAAGGCCTGATTCCGATAAACCTTTTTTACCATCATTCTAGGAAAGAAGTGTTTCTCAACTCACTTGATTAGAAATCAGTAAGCTCACCGATGTACCTCTAGACATGCTGCACCAAACCCCCTTCGTAATATATGTGGTTCATTTTCTCTTCCTTCCTATTATTATAATAGTGGTAGCATGAAATAGGGTTGATCCCCATCCTTATAACGTTGTCATCTGAAGGTAAGGCTTGGTTCCTTATCATCAATGTATGAAAATTATACATTGTTGGTATTTTATCACCCAAAACCTGAGAGTTCCATTGGTCGTGCTGAAGCAGAGTATTGGAAGACCATTGTATTTCTTTTTTATTGAAATTCCTGGTGTTAGAAGGGGTGAAGACACATCTATCAGGATCCATGTTGATGGAAATGAGATCGTACATCACTTATTGATTCAAGGCTTCTTATAAGTTAAAAGAAATATTATTATCACGTGTAATATAAATATAAGGAAAAGGTAAAACTAGCAAGGTAAAAATTCTTGAACATGTCATCATTGGTTAGACCAAAATAATATGAGGGAACATGATTTGGGGAGAAATATATTATAAAAAAGAACATTGAATAATAAGAGTTATCTATATGTCCTGACTGAATGTTGTGTAATCTCAAATGAGAAATAATTTTCAATAGATTAATAGAAATATATAATTAAAATGTTCAAAGGTACATAATCATAGGCCTATATAAATATATCATATCATTAAATCATACCATAATATTGAATTTTGACACAAACATATGCATAGATAATATTGTGAACTAAGCTACAAACACCATGTTTACAAATTATTTTCAAACAATGATACCCACATAACATTCACACGATAAACCTATGAAAAAATATTTCATTAGCATATTCACACAAAAACACATGAACAATTCCATCCACATCACTTTCACACAATAAACCAAAAAATAAATCTTCCCATAATATATTCACATATTAAACATGTGAAAAAAGATACCTACATAACATTCAGAAAAACAAACATATGAACTAAGATACCAACATCATGTTAATACAAAAAACATGTGGAAAAATCTATCTACATAATTTCAATGAAAAAAATATGTTAATGAATATCTACTCATCACATTCAGAGAATAAAATTTTGAAATATGATTCCCACATCATGTTAACATAAAAAAATTGAAATAAAGTAACCCAATTGACATTAAAAAAATCATCATTTAATATGAAATGAAATCTTAACCAATGGATGGAAATATAGGACCCCAACCATCAATAACAATCATCCATAAATTTTTGTGCTATGATAACATGAAAAAAACTATATTTCAATCTTCATTTAATTAATACCTAGAATGGATATTTGTTTCCTAAAAAATTACTTAGTTTATTCAATAAAAAAATTAGATAAAAAGTTGGATGGAGGTTTTAAAACAAATCCCCAATGTAAAATAAAGAGCATTAATGATTTTTAAATAGATTAAAAATTTCTTTTTCAAAATTATTTATTAAATCATTTTAAAAAATAAGAAGAAATACACCATTTAATTTTAAAAATATTATGAAATAGGATTATTTAGAAAACACCTTTTTATAAATGGAAAGGAACATTCATTGAAAATAATGTCTATAACAGTAAAATAATTCTTTCACAAGGAATAACCTAGAAAGATATTCTATAATTTATGTTAAATTATCTTAAAATGATGAATTTAAACATCACATTAAAAAGTTATTTTAAAAAATGTAATGATATTTTTTTGAATAAATTTAATTTTAAACAATTATTCATTAATTATAGATCCTTAAAAAGCATATAATTATTGTCCCAAGAAAAAAGGATTGAAATATTAAAAATATTAACATGGAATGAATTTGTTTTTTTATTTCAAAATAATATTATTGACATCACATATTATAATAATTGGTAATAAATTAAAATCTTGAAAATAAGAGAAGGTAAATATGAAGTTCAAATGAGATAACAGAGAAGAAGGTTTAAAAAAGGATAACATATATGGGAAATGAAATTATCGACATGCGAGAAAATTCATCCTTAAAAAGAGTAATAATTATTCATAAAAATGTAATAATTTTATATGGAGTTAATTTTTTAAAGAATAAATTTTGAATAAAAATTTCCATTTTACGTATACTTAAATAAATAGTACAATATAAAATTATAGTGTCATAAATCAATTATAAAATTAATAAATACAAGATGAGATATTATAACTCAATGAAAGGGGGTTTAAGTTACCAAAAATTATTATATTATTCATATATTTCAAATGGACAATCCATGAATTGTAAAACATTAGATGGATTTTTAAATGCCTAATAATTTATAAAAACATATTATTAAATAAGTATTTGGGAAATATATACACCATCAAAAGGAAAAAAGAGATAAATACACATCATATATGATGGATGAAAATTGATATGCAAAACCCCTACCCTTTAATCCTGCTTAGAAAAACATGGTCAATATCAAAAAATATCTTCACACATGGATTTGGAGACCGAAATCCATTATCTAGGATAAATTTATTAAATAAAATAAAACATCATACAAAATTTTTTACGTCTATAATGGTACAACATACCAACTATAAAAAAATATGCCATAAGGCCCCTAAAAACCGAAAAAAACAAACAATGATCTCTATTGTAGCATCCATAAACAAATGATTCCATTCATATATTCAATAAACACTCCATCATGCAATTATTATTCTAGATTCAGAACATAAATATAATAATCCTTCACCATTATTTCCCATAACACATGTAATATAATAGAAAAATTGAATACTACATAAGACAACATAATCACAACCAATTGAGGGTCTTATGATCAATTTTTTTTTATTTTTTTAAGACCATTATCAATTATAGATACTATTCTATTCTATATTTTGATATATGAGTCATAACTAATTAGGAAATCCTCATATATTTAAGGTTTCCTTTTATCTTTTATGTTCATACATTTAATTTTTTTTAATTTAGATCAATATTTAAAAGAATATATACTATTATATTTTCATCCATTTCATTCATTGAGAGTAGTGTAAATAGTCTTGATCCCATATTAGAGGGTCTCACACCATTGTTTTCTTCATGTGTGAATAATAATTCCTTGACATACTCTGAATTTTTTCTCTTGGAATTACTTGAATAGAAGAAATAATCGGCCTTATCTATACACTCATCAGTTTCAGACATTCTTGTATCATTATTTGATTGCACCAATAGAACACTACACACCTTTTTTAACATCATTTTTATTGGTGTCCCTATATTAATTCATCAATTGAGTACAAGGATATTGATTTTTTTTCATTTTATTCATTCCCCACAACATTATAGAGTTCTTACAATTGATCATTCATCATATCCACCCATTAAGAGTCCACTGATCATCTATCTGTTCTTTTTTTGGTCTTTTT
This sequence comes from Viscum album, assembly GCA_963277665.1. Taxonomy (NCBI): domain Eukaryota; kingdom Viridiplantae; phylum Streptophyta; class Magnoliopsida; order Santalales; family Viscaceae; genus Viscum; species Viscum album. Next base: position 511,460,173 of record OY728119.1, read on the forward strand.
AAAATTTTTTGATTAGGGTATGAATTCTTCTTCTATTCATCTTGATTTGTGTAGTCATTATAGACATATAGGTCAATTATGAGTTCTAAAATATTCTATCCCATAATTATTAATTTCACCAAAAATCAAATGCTAACTCGTTTCGAAATCCGATTTATGAAATTTATATTCCTTTGTTTTCTAGAATTTATCCCTACAATCTACCTCTTTATAAAAATGGGTATTGAGAAATGCTCAAATAAAACAATTATTACTTTGAATGTCTTAAAATCATGACTAATAAATTTTTATGTATTATAAAAATGAGGAATATTAACATATACAATTTGAAAATTAATATTATCATTATTAGTAGATAGAACCACCTGTTTCAAAAGTGTTGATTATAAACCAATCTGAACTAATATCCAACTATAATGCCCAAATTTCGGGTTACATGTTTCCATATACACATTTATAGTGATTCCAACCAATTAGGTATCATCTCATTGAATCAAATGATTCTATAAAGATCAAATAAGTCCAAAATTCTCAACCAAATTTGAGCCAATGTTTTTCAGGATTTAAAAGGGTGGGAAGAGGAGTCTTATTCTTGAATAAGATGTATAACTTGTTTTAGAAAAATCGATATGAGTAAACTATAACTTCTCTAAATATCCTCAAATAGGAATATAACATTATTCAAACCTATAACCATATATAATATTTTTATTCACATTTATTAAAAATTTTGTAGTTAAATATATATTATTTTTATAATTAGAGATTATATTTTTCAATTTTTTAATTTAGTATTATTTTTAAAAGGGACATGTCAAATATTATTTATAGATTAAAATTTAATCATTTAAATATTATTAGCGGAATTTGAAATTATGTTTTATAATTGTTTATAATGGTCTACGTTTATTTTATAATTATTTTGCATATGGTTCATGATGAAAATGTTGGTGTCATGCTACTTTTGATAATTTATAAGAAACAAAATGTTGGTTGAATAAAAGTTATTTTAAATTTGTAATACACTTCTTAAAATTATAATAAAAACCTTATTTTATCATTAATGACTAATAATAGCATTATATTCATTTCCGTAGTAATCAATTATGCAATTTTGTATTATTATTCATATATGTGGTTAAACTAACTGATATATGAATAATAGATAATATATGGGTGTGTGTGGATAAGAAAGAAATTATTTTTTAATAATATAATTATTAAATATGTTTATTGATATTATTTAGACGAATTAATGTGGTTAATAATATATAATATAGTTGGAGAAATAATAATATACTTGAGTAAAAATGAAATATGCCACTTTCCTGGAAGTGGTAGTACCCACAAATGCACAAAAACACATTCATTTTCATAATATTGGGATAAATATTGGGAATGGTTAAAAATTTTAAAATATTAATAATGATTAAAATTTCATATTATTCCCATAATTATTATTTTATAACCATCTCTATGAGGTGGTGATGAAAAATCAATAATGACATTCATTGAGGCGAAAATCTGCAAAACTCATGACATCTTAAATTTTTTAAATGGTTTTAGAGAAAGTGGAAAAAGGATATTCCATTAGTATAATAGTAATTAAGATCATTATTAATACATATTTAGGCCTAATTTCATTGATAAATAGTTTTTATGTGTAAAAGAAGAAAATAGTTCAATGAGATCAATAGTAAAAGTTACCTCTCCCTTTTAATGTTCTCCCACGGGTAACACCTTATAGATCCTTATTTTTGTCTTTTAGTATGATCAATTATTCTATGGAATGTAGAGAGAGTTTAAGAGAGACTAGGGAAATGATAAATATTTTTAATAGTATTATAAATGTCACACATTGACATTTAATATATATTTATTTTAAAATAAATCTAATTTATTATATAACATTTTTAATAGGTAACATAGTGTTTAAAAAAACAACGATATACTATTGAATTATTATTATTTATTTTCAAAATTATTTTATATACATGGGGTTTTAGGGTAAGAATTGGACAAAATAAATTATTAATTATTTTTATATATATAGAAAATGAATTCAATGGATATCAATATGTTAGAAAATAATAAAAAAGAATTTAAAAGTAAATGAAATGTTTTTCTGAAAAAACATTCTTTGCTTAAAATGTGTATTTATCATAATAAATATTATTAATAACTATTGATGAATTATTTTAACGAATTTTTACCTAATAATAAAATATATTAACATTAATTTAATTAGTATTATTAGAAAATGAATGAGAATAAAGTCATTTTGTGATGAAAAATTCATTTTCAGCTAAATTATTTTTATTACAATCTTTGTGTGAATATCATAATTAAATTATTAAAATATCTAAAAAAAATTATTTCGAAACATAATTATTTTGTTTTACTCATCATGTCATAATATTCGTAATATTAGTTTTTTGGATTTATTTGTCATGATTGAATTTTGAATAGATAGTAAAAATATTAATATTTACAACACTGCCAATTTTATTACAATTTTGTGATATAACCATTGAATTAATAATGATTATTAAAATTTGATCGACAAATATATGTTTATGGGGTGAAATAATGATTTTAAAACATTATTTGGAGTTTGGGAACACAAAAATGTCATTTCTAGACATAAGTTGTCTTTTATTGAAATTAAAACATAATTTTATGATTTGTAAATTTAATTGTAATGTTAAAACTGTAAATTTGGTTTTTTATTTATAAAAAATTATAAAAAAAAACTTTTTAAATTAATTTTTAAAATAAATACATGGAACCATTATTTTTTACTTTATTTCAATCAAAAATGATAATTGTGCTTAATTTGGGGGTTTTACCAAAATCTATATTTCATCTATTTTTTGTTCGGATGTAAAAAATATATTTATGAATCCAAAAAAAAATTAATCTTATAAAATGGATCAAAAATTTTGATTAAAAAATTATAAATTATATTATAATTACACTTTAGTTATTGGTTATATAATTATGTTTTTATCATAAAAATTTATGTTTCACGGCGAAGGATAAAATGGGTTTAATGAGGTTTTACTAGGTGAAAAGGCATAAAATATCTGAAATTTGTTTTATAAATGTGATAAATTAAGTTTATTTGGACCTCATTACATATTATTTTTAAATATTTTATTCTTTGGTATCATATAATGAGATTACAATATAAATTATGTTTAAATCTATTAAGTAATTCCAGGTGTTTTTCGCACACTTATAAAAGTGTACCACCTCTCATCAGTAAATCACTATGTTTTCGTTTTATAACTTAGAAAATAAGTACCACAATACCTTATTTTCTTACTTACAATGATCATATATCTTAATTCCTTCCCATAAGACCATCCAAATAAGGGCGAAGGAGTAAGCCAAATGGGACCTCTCAAATAAGAGATAATTTTTATACCCATCCCTTTCAAAATTTATTTCATTACTAAATATTAATCTATTATATATATAGTATCATAATATATCTAGTACAATCAATATTTTTATAAGTCAGTGTGAGTATGTGGAAACCATTTTACGCCTCATTTCAATCGAATGGAAAATAAAAGTATTTCGTCGGTGTGTGTGTGGACTACCATCTCCACATAGTGATGCGACTAATTTCCATTATCCACTTTATATTGATGGTTATAATGATTTATTTAATGAATATATATGATAATTATTATATTTCTATAGTCCTTAAATGGTTAGTTATTAATTAAATTGTTTCATCATATCCTTCCAAATATGGAATCATGACTAGTGCATACCTACAAACATCCATCTCCACGAAGTGATATAGTTAATTTTTCATCGCCTATTTATATAATGGTCATAAATATGAATATAATGAATATATATGATATTTATATTATTTTTAAAAACAACTATATGATTAAACAATGATCAAAGTGCACGGACCATAAATACCAAACCAAAACATACAATAAAAATGAATATGATAACACCCAAAATGATGATGATAATGGAAAATAATTAGTGAACATGTGATAAAAGTTCATAAGTAAAAAATGTCTAGTATTATAGGTCTCAATATGTCTCTGGTATATAACTATAATAAATTGGAATTTATTATATAAGAGGTCAAATGAACTTACAAAGAATGTCTAACTTCAGGGAAGGGGTTTATGTTATAAATTATCTTTTTACTAGGACTATTAATACTTAAATTTACTAAGTATTAAATTAAATTTTCTATCTCTCATAAATATTATGTAATTTATTTTACTATCTTTATTTTTTGATATTAAAATTTTTCTTTACATTTCACTCACTCTATGTACTATAAATTCTAAAAGAACTTTGTTTTAAGAATTACCCAATCTATATTTCTCTTAGTCCATGAGTTTTTTCTTCCCTGTCCACAATTTTATTATTTTTTACTTATCCATAAGGATTAATAAAATAAATATCTACCCATTTTTGAATTTATATAATTTATTTTGAAAGGAATATTCTTGTCATTTTCAAAATGAGGTATTTCTTACCAATAGTGTGAATCAAATATGTGTTTAACTCACATCACCCAAATTTATTTTCTTATAATCTATAATAATATTTTCTTTTATCACCCTTTATAAGTATCAATGGTTCTTTCTAAATAAATATTTATTCCTAATATTATGTAATTTTTTAGATTTTAAATAAGTTATTTAAAAATGAAATGTGTATTTCCTCATAAAATGGTCCTCTATTCTTCTAAAGTACTTATATTCTACAAAAACAACCAATTGTGTCATTTATGATTCATGGAGGATATGATCTAATGATATCAAATTTATTCATTGAGGTGGTAATCCTCATAAACCCATGACATCATCATTTTTCAAATGGTTTTAGAGTAGTTAGAAAATGGCTATTACAATAGTATAATTATATTTAATAATATTTTTAATACTTAAATAATCATAATTTCATTGATAAAGTGTGTTTTAAGGGTACATAGAAGATAAAAATTAAATGATATTGATAAAGAACATTATCTATCCCTTTAAATGTTCTACCTAGGTAACACATTACAACTCTTTATTTTGGTCTTTTTCCATGATCAAGGATTATAGGGCACGTGGAGAGGGTTGATGAGAGACTAGTGAAATGTTTTTTCAGATAAATATTTGAAATGGATGTATACATGTCACACTTTGATATTTTATGAATATTTATATTTAAACAAATCCAATTAATTTGATACCTTTCTTTATTCACATTATTGATTTTAATGGAACAACAATATACTTTTGAATTATTATTATTTAATTTGAATATTATTGCATTTGAATGATATTTGTGGGTATGAATAGGTCGAAATAATATTTAAAAACTTATCATTTATTCATATAAAAATCTAATTCATAGGTTATCAATTCGATAGAAAATAAAATAAAAGCATTTTAATTTTACAAGAAATGTTTTTCTAAAAAATGATTTTTTATCATAAAATGTAAATTAATATTAATAAATTTAATTAATTACTATTTATGAATAAATTTAATTAATTTTTATATATAATTAATTATATTAACATTCATTTATTTATGGTTATCACAATGGAATGAGAATAAAGACAATTTATACATTTGAAAAACAATTTCATCAAAATGTTTTTTTATTAATTTTATGTGTGAATATAATAATTAAATACTCAAAAATTTATAAATTATATTTTTGAGAAATTTTTAACAAAAATTAACTCTTTATTTCATAATATCATTAATATTAATTTTTAAAAAAATTATTTTTGAGTAAATACTGAACAATATTAATCTTTCAAATACTGCAACTTTTGTTACATTTATACGTTCTAATCATTGAATTAATAAATTGAAAAAACATTTAATTGAATAAATAAAAGTTTATAGTGTGAAATAATGATTTCAAAACAATATTTCTATTTTTGGAACCCAATTTATTTTTTGAACATTAGTTAAATTTTATTCAACATAGAAACGTTTTTTCGATCTTAATATTTAATGGTATAGTTGGAAAGTTAAATTAAGTTTTTTGTTCCATAAAAATTATATTAAATTAATTTTTTATTAAATAACAAAACAAATCACTGAAAATTTAATTTTTTTTTTTATTTCAATGTTATATAATATTTTCACTTAAATTAGGTTCTTCTGAAAATCTATTTTCAGGAATTTTTTGTTCTTATAAAAAGAGTAATTTATGAAAGAAAAATAAGTATAATCAAATAAAATGGAATAAAAATTTGGAATAAAAATTTCTTAAAATTTTATTAATTACTCTTTAATTTTTGGATATATAATTAGGTTATGATTAAAAAAATTATGTTATCACAGTTAATAATAAAATGGGTTTAAAGTGGTTTAACAAGGAGATGGGGCCTAAAATGTATGAAACACTTTTATAAATATGATTAATTTTGTTTATTTCATCCCTATCACATATTATCTTCATATATGTTGTTCCTTGGTTCCAGTTAACAAGATTTTGATTTTATCATATTTAAATAATTTAAGTAATTATGGGTGTATCATTTCCCACATTTCAAAAAGTGTACCTAATCTCCTCAATTACTCACAATGTTTGAGTGCTACAAATCGGAATATAAATTACATAATGCCATCTTAGCTTCCTTACATTAACATGATTACATTGTTTCATCCCCTAAGACTATCCTAATCAGGTCAAAGTAGTCATCCAACTATGTTATTTCAAATAAGTGTCAACTTAATTACCCATCTCTTTCAATGTTTATTTCTTCAATTACTAAATCTTAATATATATTTTTCCATAGTTACATAATTAATAACATTAAATAAATACATTGATATTTCATCATGATATTGTGACAACTATTTTCCTCCTCCTTTCTATCAAATGGGAAAAAATGTATCACCTGTTCGTACATGTGGAATACCATCTACACATTGTGATGCAATTAATTTATCTTCACCAAATCATATTGATTGTTATAATGATTGATTTACTAAATATATATTATATTTTTTTTATATTACGAGTCCCCTAAAAGTGAATTATGAATTACCATTTTCATCATATCCATCAACAAGTGGATATATCATGAATATATACATACAAATTGCTATCTCTATGAAGTGATATAGATAATTTTTATTCACATATTTATATTAATTGTTATAAATAAGTATATAATGAATATATGTATTGTAACCTAGCCTATGTAGTGCGTGATGGCCTCTTTCTCTACTCCTCCCCTACCGAGGGGGAGAGGGTCCACCCTTCTCCACTAGAGAAGATTTCCCCTTTTATTCTATTCCCAAACCTTGATTTCATTCCTCCTTTCCCTAATATTTCTATTTTCCCTGAGGTCCCAGAGCATAGCGATAGCTACCCTCAACAGGTGATTTCTATCATGGAATTTACCAATGCTTTGGTTTTCTGTGATCTCACTCTAGATGCTCATTTTCCTTTGTAGTGTCCTTTGGTTGACTCATATGAAAGGATTGTTTTTGACTCCTATGGTGTTAAAGATCAGGTAACTATTGGACTCTTGAAAAATAGAATATCATGATTCTCTTCACATCTATGGAGGATCTAATCATGGCATGGTCTGAAGCTCCTTGATCTTTAAATGGCCGACACATTCATGTATTTAAATGGTATTATGATCTGTATATGAACCGTGATGCCACATCTGCAGCACTGTGGGTATGTTTTCCCGAACTACGTCTTCCTTTCAAGAATCCCTATATAATCTAAATTCGTGAGAACCTTGTTGGACGCTACCTTCCGACTCAAGAACCAGCTCTGTTTTCATCGTATTTCTCCAAAATAAATGTGTCAAAGTTGAGGATTCTATATTTCTAGTTGAATATTCTTTGATTATGGTAGGATATGAATTTCAGTGGAAGAATTAGGTGGTGTTCGAATCTTGGGTGACCTTCTGTTCCTGGTGTTCTTGCCTTGGGCACTTACTCGACTCATGCCAAAGTGAAAGCACAGGGTCAACAGGGTTGTGGTGAAGGGTCGGATGCTACCATCTATTGATTCTCCTCAAGATTATTTTCAGATGGATAATGTGAACATGCAGTCATATGGATTAGGCCTATCGAAAAAAGTGGCAGGGTGTAAAACTGTCTCTCGAAGTGATGACAAGATGGTTGGTCGTGTGAGCTTAGGTAAAATATATCATAATAAATAAATGATGCTACATCTGGGGCCAATATTAATTGATATCTTCAATAGATTGAGAGAGGATCTAGAATCCCCCTTGGAGTGAAAGGTGGTGCTATATATAATAGAACATTGGTGGATAGGCACACCGCCAGTGATCCAACTCACATGGCCTCTGATGGTGCATACACTTCAAATACATTGGGGACCCCGAATTCATGCACCTATTCCATGGATGTGCATTTAGGAAATAGCATCAATCCCATAGGGGGGATTCAAATTCCATTCATGGGACTTTCCAAGGGTTTTCAGTAGTGGGAGGTGCCATGGGACGACACATATCACCTGAATAACAAAAAGGGCCCCTTGAGAACTTTGTCCTATATCAGTTTTGAAAAATGTTTTGATACACTATGTGTTGAATGAGGGGTTGAATATAAAAACACTTCTCCCTAAGAATTCAAGTCCAATGGATAACGACCCTCAGCTGAAATTGGAGAGTATGGTATTTTCATGCACAGCCTGAGGAGGAAGAATGGGAATAAAGAGAACATGGACCCCAGAAGTTGCATTATCACCAAGAAGAATAAATCAAAGGGAACAAGAGAATAATCATATCTTCTTAGGTTGATGGAGACACATTTAACCAAAATTTATTAAGTCCCTAGAAAATGAACCGTATCTAGTGGAATAAGGAGTGTTTTGAAAATATGAGGGCACAATGATTATTGGAATGGAGGATCAACAAGTAGAAAACAATGATTCCCCAAAAAAGAAGATGGAGGGGATATTTGGATGTTTTTGTGTCTCCTCAAACTAATGATTTTCAGATGACTGATGGTAAACATAGGGTGATTCCTATACATATATAGGATGCTCAGTTATTGGGGGTGGTTGTGCACCCTTATACAAAAAAGTAGAAGGTAGGGACTCCTGATGGTACTCAGTGACAGGAAAATGCATCTATAGACCTCAATATGAAACTGCTCATTCATTTTGGAAGAAGATATATTGGGGGAAGTCCTAATAATTAAGGTGAAATAGGAATAGGTAGATAAAATTATGGAAATAATGATTCAAGTGGATGTTACTAGGTAGTAAGGTGATTTGATTGAGAAGCAAGACCACTAATTTGTTAGAGGGTTTAACACGGGGATTATTAGCAAAGATGAGTACATTTACTCTTGGGATTATCTAGTGCAACACTATAAAGATGTATTGATAGATGGCCCTGACATCAGTTGTGAGGGTTCTCACATTCCCTATGAATGTGTTTTAATAATAATTATGTTACATTGGAGGAGGATATAATAATTATATGTAATATATATATTATTTTTTCTTTTTTTATATTATTAATTCAAGATAATAGTTAATGTTTGATAATTACTAAACTAAAAAATACCTGAAAAACAAAGAAGTTACCACCAAAAATGGGGATGACAATGGACAATAATTAATGAACATGTTATAAGATATCACAATTAAAAAACGTATTTCATTATAGGCTAGAATATGTATTTCGTATATATGATAATAAATTGAAATTTATTATAAACGTTGTTAAAATAACTTATGAAGAAATTGTGACTTGAGTTAAGGGTTTTATGTTATAATCACACTTTTTACAAGGATTTCTTAAACATAAATGTTTTGATGATTATATTAAATGATATATCTCTAAAAAAAATTAATTTCCTTATAATATGATTATTTGTGGATATTAAATGTTTTCCTTTAATTCTCCTCTCTCTAAGTACTGAAAATTCTGAAAGAATGTTTTTACAGAAAAAGTAACATTATTTTTTATTTGTCCTTGATTCTTTTCTTCTATGTCCATAATTTCTTTATTGATTTTTATATTCTAAAATAACTAAATGATGTAATTTTTAATGAATATTTAATCTAAATTTTGTTTTTGAAAGGAATATTCTAATAATTCTCTAAAAGAGGTATTTTATACCTATTGTCTGAATGAAATATTTGTTTTAACGATCATCATACAAAATAATTTCAGTATACTCTAGTATAATATTTTCATTAAAAATTACATTCAATTTTTTGACGGTTAACTGTAATGAAAGTTTTTCCTTAATATTTTATAATATTTTATATTTTAAATAAATGATTTCAAATGAAAAAGAGTTTTTCCTCAAGAAATTCTCATGGGTTCGTGAAAAGTTATTTTCACATTTGAAAGCATCAATTGATGTTATTTATACATAACTTGGGATATGATCCAATGATATCATCTTTATTCATTTTATGGATAGTATATATTTATAATGAGTACATATTGTTGAAGCCTACTTTATTTTCCATTGGTTAAGCTATGATAAAATGATAACTATTCTCCGGATCTATTGTCCCACATATGAACTACTTATGCAATAGGTGGATCCATTATATATATACAATTAATTGAGTAATGATTAATTTTGATGGGATAAAATTTTACAATGGAGGTTAACCAAAGACCAAAATGTGTATTTGATGGTTATTTTATGTCTAAAATAGGGAATACGGGAGGTTATCCTAAGACAAAAGTTAGTGTTTTGGTGCTTCGCCCAAGACTAATATGTGATGAATGTATAGGTGGGTATCCTTGTTATTAGATTTATATTAATGTATACCTTCCAAATAATTTATACCACTATCTATGACATGTTTTTATGCTTATAATATCATGGATCATGATCTTTTATTCTTTTATAATTCATGTATTGGGATATTACCAAGAATTATGTTAGGATTATGATATATGAATGATTTGGTGTGAATTTTAATCATCAATCTCATATTATCCTTCCAGTATGATAAGAATATTATTACATATTTTCAATAATTGATATCATCTCCCTTGTTTAAAAAAAACTGAAGATAATAAAAAAAAAATTCCTATGTTTCTTCTACATATATTGTAATAATAGTTTAAGTTAGGGTATGTCTTAGAAGATTACTATGTGAGAAGAAAATAAAGGTGATATTGAAAATCAATGATGAAATAATATTTTTATGTATCTAGTTTTCAATGAAACTAAAATTTTATATGCCTTAGTAATGTCTTATTATGAGATGTGATGAATAATAATCCAAAAAAAGATATAATATGTATATAATGTTTTGGTCTCCTCAATTGGCATCAGTGAAAAGAATTGTTATTTATGGAGATTAGGGCTAGGAATCGTTTTTTAAAACCCTAATGATATGTATATATATAAAAAAATATATAAATTCTTTGGGTATGTATATATTGTGTACTTTTAAATGAATATATATCCTTGTATGTATACTATCATGTGGATGCATCTATGACACAAATGTACATAGGGGTATAAACACTGTCTTGGAAGAATGTGTACCAAATATATCATTAGAAGGGTATGATTAGTGGTCATAATACTATTAAAATGGATATACCCTCTCTCGGGATATTCTTCTGTAAATTAACATATTAATTATGAAAAATACAAAAGGATTTAAATGGATAATGACTATAGATGAACTAGGTTAAACATAAGGTGTCATATAATGTATATTAGGTGTCATGAATTAGACATCCTAAAATTTTTTCTTATGATTATATTATTTCTCATTATGAATATTGTCTCTCACATAATGTTTTTTGGTTTTAGTCAATATATAGAACTAGGAGGAAATTTTGTGATATTTAATATGATAGAAAATGTAGTAATTTTCCTCCTGATAAAGGGAATGTTATTTTAGTTGGAATTCGGAATCATTTTTTAATTATTATTCAATGTTATAATTCTACGAATCTTGTTGGACATCAAAATTATAATATGAGAGAAAAATTTAGTATTTATTCCTTCATGATTAAATATCCACCTTCTTCAAGTGGGTCCAATAATCCAATAATTACTATTATATGTATTTATATAATAGAAAATATATTTTCCATTTTCTAGTAATTAGAGTATGAAAAGGTTATTTTTGGTAGTTATTCTTTAGAAGAAAAAAATCAATAGATATATCTTATCGAGAACACATGGATATATGAATATGTTGAATCCATAGAGTTGGATGAGTTTAAGAGGTAATTTTTAAATAATAACTTACCTCATATTTTAATTTAATGGACCTGGGTCAAAACAACACACAAAATGAGATTAATCACCACACAATATTGATATTAAAACCATAATCATATCACAAGATTAAATATTAGAAGATAGAGAATCAATGTACATGCAGAACAAATGTAAGAAACCTTAGTACATAAAAATAATATCCAAACAAATATAATCAAGAATGTAAATCCAAACAAGAATAACATACTATCTCCTTTTGACCAACCATTAACACAAAAAAAGAAGGGACAACATCCAAGGGATGTCGATAGAATACAAGATACCCTTCTCATTTACATGTGAGTTGAAATAAAAATTCGTCAATTTCTAAAAGGAAAAATTTGTGTGTGATCATTGAATCTTAGTAGGATAGTACCAAATAATATATAAATTTTCTTATACCATCCAACAAATAGCTATATATTTTAAATAAAACTAGATTATAAATCATTTTTATATGATTTTTTGGTAATCATATCTTTGTTTCTTTTAAAAATATTTATTATTTACTACAACATGGAATATTACATGTAAATGATTAACAATTAGAGTGAATAAAAAAAAACAAAAAATGATATAATACATAATAAACATTTATGCAATCAAACTTGTAACAATAAAAATATGTATAGAATCGTGAAAAAATTATTCTCTAGCCTATGTGAAATATATACATTGAATTGTGAAGGGAAAATAACCCAACATAATATTAATCCTACCAACATAAATCGCTTAAATTGTCTATATATATCATAAATATAACCCCTAGTTGTTCCACACTCACTACAGTTTGAGTATGTCCATAAAAGATGCAACTAAGGTTCCCATTATTCTGTGTTTGGAAAAAAATTAAAATAACCATGCTCACATTTATAAAAAATTCTCAAAGTGATAAATTAAAAATACCATGCTTGAAAATTTGTTTTAGTGACAACTTATTAATGGATAAATTTAATTAAACATTAGAAATTCATAAATATGTTTTAAAACAAGTCTCATTTAAAACCAATTTTTATTCAATGATTTAATGAATCAATCAATTTATTAAATTGAACTAAAGAATTATCATAGACATTGAGTCATTCATGTATTAACACCAATTTTAGAGAAACATACCTAAAAAAATCAAAATACACTTGACAGAATCCACAAATTAGATTTTATGTCTAGAATGATCAAGATTGGGTCTAGAAGAAAAAAACACATTAAATAATACAGTGAACCACGAATAAACAAGGTTTTGAGAGATACATTTTCCTTGAGAGGATTACAAAGGTGTTTAGGTCTGAATGAGATTCATGGGAAATGATTATGTTGAGAACAGAGATTAGAAAACACATTTACAATACTACACTATGTTTTCATAGCCCCATTAGTATCCCGGGCCAGTTGGTGGACTCCATAAGGCTGAGAGAACCTAAGGTAGTATCATAAATTTGTTTAATTTTAATAAAGATTTTAAAATTTAACCATTCCCTCAAATTAAATTTGACCCTATAAACTCTGAAGAACCTCTTGGGGTCAAATTATTTCTAATAACCATATCCCTTCATGGATTGATGTGCTAGTTTATCCGTTTTTTCACTTCAAGACACCTCTTTGAGCATTCTATCCAAGATTCTCTATTAGTGGATTTCCTGTTATGTGATCATTGATCTTATATAAGGTTTTTGATTCTATACAGTGGTGTTAAACCATTATTTACTCAATATTCATGATAATTACTTAGTTTTTATATGAAATTAATTTATTCGTCACTTTTTAGCTTAAAAATATGTTTTAAAATATATTTTTCATTAACAATATATTTATGAATTTCATGTGTTCAATGATATTCTTTAATGATGAATTTGAATTGAAAATGAATTTTTAAGCACAGAAGAATTTATTCATCATTATGAAAAGGTTCTATAATTACGATAATGGTTATTTACAATTATTTGGTAAATATAGCACAATGGGAACCTTTTCTGCACCTAGAAGGGATATATAAAAACCATAGTGACTATTGAACCACTAGTGGTTATTTTTGAGATATCAATAGGCTACGGAAGGACTTAGTATTAATAAGATTCACATTATACTGAAATAGTGTTCAATCATGTGTCCATGTACTTATTTACCATAGGCTAGAGCCAAATTTTACATTGTTTTGTATGTGTTGGTATTGTTTTTTATTTTATTCCCACATTTTTATTATAAAATAAATCACTGGATGGTTCTATTATCCCTTATTATTATTAATCACATAAATTTCACATTCATAATCATTTTGAATATGAAATGTTTAAAATACAAAACAATGGATGTTTAAATAATAGTTTTTTTAAAATTCATTATAATATGATTTTTTATTGATAGTGTTATCAGTTGCATGGTGTAAAAAATTTAGATTATTTAGTGGTTTAAAACCAATATTCCTTGATATAAAACTAATTTTAACTTTTTGAATTAATAGATTCTATTTTTTAGGACACCAGTAAAATGAAGGTCATCATGCAGTCTCCCAGATTCCATTAAATGTTGGTGATTCTTTTGTTAGTTTGGTTAGTGGTAAAGGTTGTTCACCAGGATACATTGTGTTGTTATTCATTGTATTTATATTTTAGATAAGAATGATTTTTCATGACTTTGTTTGTATCTTGGGTTCTTAGCTTACTTCAACATGTACTCTGATTATCTACCTCTTATCAAATAGTCTTGAAAGATGATTGGGTTTGGGTTTTTGTTTATACCTTATGAGGAGTCATAACAAGTGACGTAATGTGTGTGCCCAGGTTGGTTCATTCTAAAATTTAATAAGATTTAATATCCAGTATTAAGTGTGATGAATTTTCCTGGTTATGGATTGGGGTCTTTAGTAGACTGAAGTTAGGACGATCATAATTCAGATTTGTGGAAAGGTTCTTGTCAAGCTCTATTCTATGTCTAAACTCGAGTTACCATGGGTGGTTTCGGATTTTCAACAACTTTGAGCAGGAGTTTTGAGATCATATTGATGAATTATATGAGGATTTTATTTACGTTCAACTATTTTCATATTTTGTTTGAGTCTATCTTCATTTATATATTTTCATTATTTAAATTGTTGTTTTCCAAAGGCTTCAATAAGGATTTTTAATGTATGTCGTATGATTCATATTTTTCCCATAAGTTAATTGGGTATTTTATTTTGTGTTTAATAAAAAATTTCATTTGGAATATCTATTTCAAAACCAAGATAGAATTTTTTGAGATATTTTATATAGGAAAATCATCCAATATACTAATCAGTGTGGGGATACATTATCCATAATATTTAGACTTTATGTGATATGGACGGTGGGAACCAAGGACAAATAGTGGATCATGGCTTGGAATATAACCCACATAATATTTATATATTACAAGGTGAAAGGGGACCCTAGGAATTAATATAGTGTCATGAAAAGATATAGAGTACTTATGAATTATTGAAAAATATAAAATAATCAATGGTTCAGTTTTCAATTATATGTCTAGAGGCCCCGAAAAAATGGTGGGAATACATCTCATAAGCTACGTTACGTGATGATATTACAAATAATTATTTCAAAAATTTATTCAAATAATAGTTTTATCATGAAAAATTGTGAGTATAAAATACCTAGTTATTTTTTTAAAACATATCTAGGGGAGTGTTCAGTTATGGTTTGTGCCACACGTTTCACTAGGTTGGCCCACTTATCCCCCGATATAGTTTCAAATGATTTATGTAAATTGTAGAGGTTTGAGATGGTTTTGGGCGATGATATTTAGTTGATGTTGATTCTATTATGCCTATATATATTTTTAATATTGGTTGATAGTGTATCTATGGATGAGGTCGATACATCAGGGAAGACGAGTTTAGGTAGATTTTTAGTTGTAACTGGAGTAATCCTGGGTGTAGAATATAGCTATAAATGAAATAACACCGGTGATTATATTGAATCTAGAAAAATTATAAGAGATTATATATGGAAATACCAAGTATTTTTATATCAAAGTAGGAGGCTTGGACCTACCAAGACTAATTTTTGGTATGTAACTAACACATTTCATGATTTTGTAAAAATATTAATATCTTAAGAATTAGTGTGGAAAATTGTCTCATGAAATTAAGGCTAGATCTGCTCTTAACAAGGATCAATGGTTTTTTTGATATATAAAAGGTTGCTAGATCTATTTTTATTTACTTGGGGGAAAACCATATAGAAAAAAAATCTTAGAGAGGAATGAAGTCAGGATATATTTATATAGTGGAGTATTCACTAGAGGAGTCTAAGGCTAGGCCAACTACTTTAAGAGATATAATATTCATTACATTGTCTATGGATCTAGATTTATTTAATATAGATGAAACACATTTTTTATATCTTCAATGTTAATTTATTTTAAATTTCCTAAGATGAGTTGCACCACTAAGAGGGGGGAGTTGAATGAGTGGTTTTGTTTTTCAATTTTTTGTTTATTTTGATATTATTCTCTAATGTTCTATTAGGATCCGACCAACTATTATGTTAACTCAGCATATTCCAAATGACATAACAATAAATAGAATATGAACATGATATTTTCATTATTTGTTTTTAAAAAATGTGGCTACTCCATTATATGATTGGTTAGACACCCCCATCACAAATTCTTAACAATAATCACAATTGGTAATAACTTACATTTCTTCACAATCGTATTGTCCCAACAGGCTTCCCAAAGGTCCAATGAAAGAAGGATCACACTTCTATGTAACAAAAATGATTAAAAAACAATAAAAGAAACACAACATTTGAATTTTGATTCATTCTATAAAAAGGAATGATGTTTTTTATTTTGAGATTTCTAGACAAATAAAATATCATTTGGTCACAAATTAAAAAATTCTACTCTGTTGATTATTCATCAAATATTCTTCCCATTCATTTCTCTGTTATATATTTTTCATATAGGATTCCAAATTATAATTATTCTTATTAAATAATTTTTCAATATAATAAATTTTTTTGGAGAACTATCTACACAAATTAACTACATCATGAATTGATGTTAGTATTCATATATAATGTCGAATATTTTCTACAAATATATTTTATTGCTTTTCAAGTACCATGTCACCCATTGAGAAAAAATTATTCTGTCATAAAATTCTCTACATTTTATCTTCAGTAATACCACACACTAATATGGGTTTATCAAATTTTTTCTCATATTGGTAAAACACATACTTCATCTGAGAATCCATCTTATATTTATAAGATCTTATAAGTTAGGTTTTGCTGTTATCACACAATAACACACTAAACATGGAAGGAAATTTGAAAGTGTTTAGTCCCCGCATATATTTTTAGAAAAACCTCATCCACAAATAATTTTTATTAATCTTTATATAAGAGATTAGTTTAACATTAACCACATACTACATAGAAAATATTTTTCCACATATTACTCAACCAGTATCCACATACACTTCCCCACATTTCATTTATGAATAACCTAAAAAAATCATATTCATATTTTGATTCATTATCTTCAGGGCATGAACTGTATGTATTTGTCCTCCTCAATTCACAAAACTAATAATTGAGCTCCCCATATTAAATCACTCACAATGCACTCATCCACGAACCACTATCCGCAAAGGACATCACCATGAAACACTATATGAAAGGCACATCATCATGAACTTAATAGTTTGTGTCTTCATCTCATCCATTGCATGGCACGACAGCGCCACGCCCTTCCGCCGCATATCGGCCTGGCTGAGGCCCACTTCTCCTCCACGCGGTGCGATGGTGTCGTGCTCTTCCGGCGACCCGGCAGCGGTGCTCCAGCAGTTTCTCCAAAGCCATTCTGATGTCGGCCACAATTGCTCTACCACGATCATCAAAAAAACAAGGAAAATTGAAGGGGGAGGGTCATGCCGTGTTTGTGCAGTCACAGGCCACCACGTTATGGTGTTATCAATTTGAAAAAACATCACCAATGAGTGAACGAATTAGAACAGAACAATTTTGAACTCAAATCATAAAACAACTCGTTCCTATTATTGTTGTTTGTTGACGATGTTGCGGAAAGAGAATGTTGTTTCGTCGTTCGCCGCATTCGTCACGTACTCCCATTTTTAAGAATTTTTGTCGGAATGTGTCTGGGTTAGAAGACTGAAAAAGAAGCGTTTCCAGTGTTCTTCGCGTTCTTCATTGGGAGGATGGTTCTCCCTAGCTCTCCTCTTCCCGTGTTCCACCAAAATAATGTTTCCAATCAAAATGAAATAAAAGATTATCAATTATTTTAATGGTTGGCCTGAATTCAAATCGAGTTTTCTTAAATGGGGGGCTCCACTTAATTAATTCTTGTGGCTAGAAACAAATTAATTAAGGGAGTTCAAGAGGATTAATTGGTGGTAGCTCCATAAATGGGGAGTTCAAGGGTTTCATCCTCGGGTGGTCCCCACCTCATTAATTTACATGAGGTGTTAAAACCTCGTGTGGGCCCCAACACCATAACCTATCATGGGATGGTATGGTGAGGTGGCCCCCACCCCTAACCTCCTCATGGAGGTTTTAACCACGAATAATAGGAAACACAATTATTTTAGTTAATTTTATTCTTAAAAACTCCAAAAACTAACTTTCATCCTCGATCAACAGTCACCGAGATGCAAGTATTCTTAAGAGAATATTGGTGATGAGAGTTCAACGCTGCCATCATATTTCAATTCTGAGCACCGATTAAAAATATATAAAATCCCACTCGTACATTTACTGAACGTACCCGAACAAAACTTCAGAAACCGATTCTGGGCATATTGGGCCTTGTAATCAAGCACCATGAATTTTCTCAGACTCGTAAAATTCCCATGTATTTAAGAAGAAAAATCTCCATAGAAATTCCAGGTCATTACAGTTTTCATTATAAATAACTCTGAAAAAATATAAAGGATGTATTAATTAAAAAAGTAGTTATGATTGTGGAAATTTTCCATTCACACTGAATACATTAAAAATAATGATTTCCATTAAAATTTTATTAGAAAAAAAACTATTAAATACTCAATAAAATATGATGATTTCGTTTAAAACATTTTGTAAAAATAAAATTATGGTTAAAAATATGTTAAATAAATCTTAATAATATTTTTTAAAAAAATTATAATAAATATGGATTTGAAATAAAAATGACTATCAACCGAAGAAAGAAATGAATTAATATTTTATTAAAACAATTTCTAAACTATATTAAATAACAAAGTGAGGAAAATAGAATATTTACATGGATAAATCATGAATAAATATAGGAGAATATAATTTATTGGGGTTTTATACAATTATAAAATAATTTCATTTAATGTAATTTCATGTATAAACAATCCCAATCAAAATTAGATTAAAACAGAAATCCCTTAGCACTTTTGTAACATTTGATCTCAATCCCCATTAAAGGAATAAAATAATTTAAATAATTAAATAACCTGATCCTCAATATATTTATGATATAAAATATTCATATGGTAGTAGATACATCTCATAAAATAATATTGGTGTATAACATAACATATATCCCAAAGATAAAATTTTAGACTAGTGACCCTTATAATGATCATAATGTTGAAAAGAGAATTAATCAATGAGTATATGATGTGTATAAAATATAAATACACATGAAAATAGTAAAAAAGTTAATATAACAATAATTACTTACACATGTAATCATAGAATATCAAAGACAATGAAGAAGTAATATATCCCAAGGAAACAAATTGAGTTGTTGTTGAGACCTTATTCTGTAAAATGGTCTAAAAAATGAAAAAGGGGATCCCCTTTGAAAGAAAATGAAAAAATACGTGGAGAAAAGAATATATATATTCAAAAGGTGTGAATTTTGAATCTCCATAGTCAATCCAAAATACTGGCGTCACACAACCTCCTTGTGCGCCCAAAAAATGTCACACAGCCTACTTGTGCGCTCTTATCTGGTGCACAAGTAACATTTTCACCGAACTTATTTCTCCCAAGGTCACTTATTTGCCTATAAATAATCCCTTAGGGCCACCATTTGTATCGTCAAATTTCCTTGAAGCCCAATTGCTTCTCTGGTCTCCCTAGTAATTTTCCCTAGTCTTCTGAAACATTAAAGGTAGTTCTTCAACACCTTGAACTGAGGATTTAAGGGAGGATCATTGGACATAAGTCCTCTTAGTGTTTGAAAACTATAACACTAGCGCACCTAAAGCACCAACCTCCCTATATCAGAAATACTTGTGCATCTCCCATTCCTCTCATAGAAACTTGAGCACCCCACATCTTGGATCACCTATGAATACTATTGAAATATTGAGCAAGGTCTAACCCAAGTATTACAAAACACGTTGTTCATCCCTTAAGCGAACATCAGGTCACCCAACTGTACTTGTGCGGCCATTCTTGCACACCCTTCTCTACATGGGAACCCCTCTTTGATTCACTTATTCTCTTCACTCTCTTCAGTTTACTAGCCATCAATCCTTCCTCAGCCATTCATGGAAAGGATTTCTCTTCATTGCATCCCTTGTCTAAAAGGGATTTTGTTGAGACCTCCACCAAAACCTCATGACATATCACACCTTTGAGAAAGGAAAAATAGCGTGTATCCTATTTGGTATTGTATATTTGCCGTTATTGGTTTCCCACATTTGATTCAAAATGGGGTTAGGATTCATGGAATGTCTGTGGGTTTGTATATCCACTGTCACATAGACCATTCTCCCAGAAATAGTGTTTGGATGCTCACGGTTTGGAGAAGGGTCAGGTAATAGCCTCTCCATTCTAAATGAGGTGACAAGGAACCTCCAGTTTTTGGTATGGAAGGTACAATCCACACTTAATTTTTCTCTTTTATACTAGGATCAATTTCAAGGAAGCCATCCTGGTATAAGCCCCTCAACATCTGTCACGACCCGTCCTCGGGGTCCGTGCCGTGACTACCCCAAGCCTGCCTTCCAAAGGCCAGGGGCTGGCGACTAGCACCAAAGGCGTAAATCCCGATATCAGGGAAGGAATTACCTTTATAAGAGTAAACAAACACCACAGAGTACAAGCGGAAGAAGTAAACACTAAATAAAACTGTACAAGAGTAGGTGCAGAAAGTAAAGGGGGCCGGAAATACAATCCCAACTGTAAAGTACAACTAATAGGGAAAACAGCAACTGAAAAGTAAAACTGCAGGCTCGAGGTGTCCACTGGAAGTCCATCCTGAATGGTGTGTACAGATAGCCTCCGCAGCTCCTCGGGTCCCGCCATCTACTCCGAGTACGTCCGCCCAGTGGTCCACCTCCGGGTACCATCCTACTCCGAAAGCCTCAACCGTGATCAGCGTTGTCTGTCGTCTGCAACCAACACAACGTAGTGCGGGCATAGCCCATGCTGGGGTGAGTATAATCTACTCAGTAGGGACCCCGAGACCCTCGATGGTCTCCCAAAATCCAAAAAGGTTAAACCACAAAGGAAGGATAAATCACGAATTAACATCCGACACTGCTTAGGTATATGCCCATACATATACCTAAGTCATCAATTCCAACAGGCTCCAACCACAAAGCCCAAGTACATCCCAGTCCACATAGGAAAGCAATTTTTATTCAACACAGGAAAGTAAAACGTATTCCACATAGGAAAGCAAAACGTAATCCACACAGGATAGAACAACTCAATCCACAAAGGAAGCAAGACAGGTTTCAGCTCACACAGGTATACATCATCAAAAAGGTGAAAGAGATGATCAGACATAGATACTAAATCATCTATGCTGGGACCCACATAGGATACAAGACCATCTATCTTCATTGTTTCATCTATGCTGGGACCCACATAGGATACAAGACCAGCACTGAATCATCAAAGCTGGGACCCACATAGGATACAAGACCAACACAGCTAGGACCCACATAGGATACAAGACCAGCTGTCTTCATTGATTCATCTATTCTGGGACCCACATAGGATACAAGACCAGTACTGAATCATCTAAACTGGGACCCACATAGGATACAAGACCAATAGTCTTCATTGATTCATCTATACTGGGACCCACATAGGATACAAGACCATTACTTGAATCATCTAAGCTGGGACACACATAGGATACAAGACCAGTAGTGTTCATTGATTCATCTATACTGGGACCCACATAGGATACAAGACCAGTACTTGAATCATCTAAGCTGGGACCCACATAGGATGCAAGGCCAGCACAGCTAGGAGCCACATAGTATACAAGACCAGCTGTCTTCATTGATTCATCTATACTGGGACCCATATACGATACAAGACCAGTACTGAATCATCTATGCTGTTAGATCCACAAAGGATCGATAGGTACTAATTCCCACAAAGGCCCATACAGGATCATACCCACACAGGATCTTTAGCACTAATCCCCGTAGGATCGCTGAGTGTTGTAGTCGTCGCCGTCGAATCCACTGAGGATCTCTGCACAGTCATCGTCGAAGTCGCAGTCGCAGCCAACACTAGGGTTCCCGCACATAGCAAGCTCGTTCGGGACGGTCCGTTCCACAAGCTGAGTGGCTGATACATCAACTGACACATAGTCCGAAGTTGATGAATCCAAAAGTTCCGTATCGTCAACAGGAACTCAACGCAACAGACGGCACGTCAATCGGACGCCCGGTCTGAGATTTATTGGCATTTTCATTCTAGGGGTCCGGTTGGTTTTTAAGGCAAAACCAACCCGACCGTACTCCACCTTCGTCCAAACCTCGAGCAGAGTATGCCAAAAGATCTGTCTCACTAAGTGGAACTCAACCAAGTCAACGGCACGTCAATCGGACGTCCGGAGATCAAGATATGAGCGTTTCCGCTCCGAGGGCCCGGTTGATTTCGTGTACAAACCAACCCGTCCGTACTCAAAGTATTCTGAAACCTTGGGTACGATATACTGAAACGACCGTCTCATTCCGAGGATCGCTACGCAACTGACGGTGCGTCGATCGGAGGTCTGTAGCCTAAGATATGGGCATTTGGCCGAATTTGGTCCGAAATCGGGGGGTCTGGGCCCAGGACGACCCGGCTGGGCCCGGCCCGGCCCGGCCTGACCGGCCTGCCGCGACTCGGCCAGCGTGGCCGAGCGAAATCGCGGATCAGGGTGCACGACTCCCCCGCCCGCCGCTAATTGAGGCCGGCGGAGGATCTGCCGGCCGCCAACCCTCCGGCGGTGCGCCGCCGCCGCCTTCCGCGGATCACCGGACGTGATCCGGTGGTCCGTTTCTCCTGCTTTCTTCGCCTATGGTCCCCCCGGGACCCAACCTTCACTGCGAAGGAATTCAAATGCCATATCAGCCTGCTTCGTCGTTGCCCGTCAATCCGCACGTCAAAACGAATAGCGTCGTCTTTGTAGTTTTCCTTTGTGACCCGATGGCGCCGCGCCCCTTCACTGCGGCCCGACTCCGACCACGGTTCTTTTGCGGTTTTTCGGCGCGACGCGACGGCACCACGGAATTGATTCAAAAATTAATTGATTTCGTGGAGTGACGATGTCGCGCATTCTTGCCACACGATTCCGCGCGGTGCGACGACACTGCGTCACTTCCATTCCATCCACAACAACAAGAAATAAATAATAAGGGAGGGGGGCGGCCATGTTTGTGTTGTCCGACCTCCTCCCGTTAATCGATATCAAGAGGTCCGAAAATACGCGGATAAAAGACGGAAGTGAAATCACATAAAGAAACACATAAACCCCCTACAACCTCATAAATGAAAAGAATCATAACAATAATCCCAAACCGCAAATTAATCTTCGCGGATCAACATAATATTTAGTTGATCTGTGTTCTTAGATTTATAAGGGAGTAAATGAGGGTTCACCAACAATCACAATTTAAATACCCTACCTCGGTTCAGGAACGGTGCATGTCAAAGAGCCGCGGAAGATGAGTTTCGTGGAAGTCAGGCGTCACGGAAAACGAACGTCATTTCTGTTAACATCGAGGTGTGTTCGAAGAAGAAACATCGTTGGAAGAAGACGTCGCGTTCTTCGTCGGAGATGTTCTTCATTGAAGAATGGTGTTCTTCGCGTTCTTCATCGAGGTTGAAGAAGAATAAGACTTCACACTTCCCAAACCTCTCAAGGTTGAAAAAACTCTAACAATAATAAAATAAGACCAAGTCTTAATTTATTAACACAACCTAACCATTTTAATTTCAAGAGTTTGAAATTAAGTAACTCACTTTATTAATTATAACAAGTTATAAAAAACTAATGAAAGTGAGTTAATGGGGAGTTAGGAAAGTGAGGGGTTAAGAGGAGTTAAGGGATTTGAAAAGGTGGGGGGATCGTGTGGGCCCAACTCTTTCAATTATCCACACATGGGAAGTTGGGTGGATGTGGGCCCCACCACCAACTTCTCATGGGAGAAAATATCCACCTTGATATGAAATCAAATTTATTCAATAATTTTATTTACTTTTTAATTAAACCTCATTAATTAAATTCTTCACCCGCACAAACGCAACGACGGTAAGGGTTCCCTTAAGTGATTACCGGCGTTGCGAGTTCATCGGTGCCCTCAGAATTCGATTCAGAGCACTGGTTCAAAAGATAGGAACTCCCGCTCGTTCGTTCACTGAACGTACCTGAGCCAAACTTCGGAAATTGATTCCGGGCACTCCGGGCCTTGGAATCAGGCCCCGTCAGATACTGTGTTTTGTAAAATTCCAAAGAAAATTAAGAAAATAATTTCCTTGAAATTTAGGGGTTCTACATTACTCCCAACACAGGGCTTTACATCCCCGTAAAGCTTCAACACAAAATAGGGATACAATGGCGGTAGAGCTAGGCGGTAAGCCACCTCTCCAATCCTACTGAGGACCTGGAAAGTTCCGATGAAGAATGGAGTCAACTTGCCACCTTGGCCAAATCTCCCCAATCCACGTCGAGGTGAGACCCGCATGAAGACGTGGTCGCCATCCTCAAACTGTAGTGGCCTCCGCCTCCTGTCAGCGAAAGACTTCTGTCGGCTCTGATCTGTCTTCATCCGCTCCTAGAAGACCTGGACCTTCTCTATTATGGCCTGGACCACCTCTGGTCCCACATGAGCTTCTATGATTTCTTCTTTGCCGATAAGAGAAATCCGGTCTCATCCCTTGGATGAACCACGTTCTTTGCCTAATACCGTCAATCCTGACATGGATGATACTAATCCATACCAAGGATGACGTCGTAAGGCCTCGACGCTACTACCAAGAGATCCAACCATTACTCTCGCCTCCAAGGGTTGAGTCACACTGTCAGCATCAGTGTGTGGTAACTGGGTCTCCTCTAGTAGATGTCTCACAAGTGAGGGTCAAGTCAAAAGTCAAAACTGAAACCTCTTAGTAGCAACACAAATGGGGACAGGAATGAAAACATCACAAAGGTATGTGTCTTTTATTATTGTAGCTTATAATACAAAGACGCTACACAATAGCAACAAGGAACTAGAAGTAAAAACGATGTATCCACGAGTTCGGCTCCTGTCCATTTGCTCCCAGATCTCCAAGATCGAAGGCCTCAGCTGCCTGAAGCAGAGCTCTCCCATGTCCACCAACTTCGTGTGGTCGGGGTGGACCTCCTGGTGGTGGTGGTGGCAACACCTCGAAGCGTCGTCCACCACCTGCTGCTTGGCCAGCTCCTCTGCCTCGCACACCTGCACCCTTCGGACCTTCATGGCCGAACCTCTGTCTGGGAGGTCCCTCTACCACCTGCTGCTCATCTGTAAGACGAGTCAGGCAGCCTCGAGCCATGTGACCTTGCTCGCCGCATGCGTAGCAATGCCTGCCCCTCGTGTAGCTGGCTCTCCTTCGTGTGCCCCACACAACTGAATCTTCATCCAGTGACTACCCATCTGATGGTCTGGCCCGTTTGGACCTTTGTGTCACCTGTCTACTACCAACTGCAGAAGACCCTACTACGGGCCGTCCTGCGGAGGGCCCTGTCGCTGGAGCCTACTCGGCGAGAAAAATCTCCACTAGAAGGGCTCTCTCCAACACCTCTTCCTGTGTCAGAATGTTGAGGAAGATCATCAAAGCCTTGATCTTAGGCCTGAGTCCCTTCTCGAAGTTCCGGGCCTGGAAGAACGGGTCCTGTACCATATCTGTGGAGTAGCGCGAGAGATCAGTAAATCTCACCGAGTACTGGGTCACTGTCAAGCTACCATGCCGCAGATGAAGATGCTCTTGAATGTGCACCGCACGGAGGGTGGCTGGGACGAACTCGGAGTGGAAGATGCTCTCAAAGTCCTCCAGAGAATAGATGTCTCGTCGTGCACCTGGATCATCATTCTCCACCATCGGCCCGCTTCTGCATGCAGTATGCTCGCTGCGAGGATCACCATGAGGTCTGATGGTGTCCTCACTAGCCTGAAAACTCGTACGACTACCTCCATCCAGTCCTCGGCTTCTTGGGGGTCCGTCTCCACACAGAACCTGGGTGTTCGCTGGCCCTGGAACTCGTGCAGTGCGCTAAGGCGACATGCATTGTCAGCGGCGGGGGCTGGTAGCATCGGTGGCTCGGCGGGTAAAGGTAAAGTTGGTGCCTCTGCTGACAAGGAGCCCTACACTGAGGTCTCATCACTCGGTGGGATGTCATCACGCTCAACTCTCAGAACCCTAGCTGACTGCCGTCGTGGGGCCATCCTAAAAAGGAAACAGGTGTGCCACGGTCAAATAGTATACCTGGTGAGCTGACACAAGTAATCACAAAGAAAACTTGAAACACACACGCAATCAATGTTTTCATGCATTAAGTCGGAAATCAGAAGTCAGGGTCCTGGTGTACGGATACGTCGGCCGCCGCACCAACACTGGACGCCCTGGACTGATAACCACACCCAATACGCTAAACACTATTGATTCACATAGAAGAAAGATCAGAGTCTGCGGTAGAACCGAACTCCTCTGATACCAATTTGTCACGACCCGTCCTCGGGGTCCGTGCCGTGACTAACCCAAGCCCGCCTTCCATAGGCCAGGGGCTGGCGACTAGCACCAAAGGCGCAAATCCCGATATCAGGGAAGGAATTTCCTTTATAAGAGTAAACAAACACCACAGAGTAAAAGTGGAAGAAGTAAACACTAAGTAAAACAGTACAACAGTAGGTGCAGAAAGTAAAGGGGGCCGGAAATACAAGCCCAACTATAAAGTACAACTGAAAGGGAAAACAACAACTGAAAAGTAAAACTGTAGCCTCGAGGCGTCCACTGGAAGTCCCTCCTGAAGGGTGTGTACAGATAGCCTCCACAGCTCCTCGGGTCCGGCCGTCTACTCCGAGTATGTCCGCCCAGTGGTCCACCTTCAGGTACCGTCCTGCTCCGAAAGCCTCAACCGTGATCAGCGCTGTCCGTCGTCTGCAACCAACACAACGTAGTGCGGGCATAGCCCGTACAGGGGTGAGTATAAGCTACTGAGTAGGGACCCCGAGACCCCCGAAGGTCTCCCAAAATCCACAAAGGATAAACCACAATGGAAGGATAAATCACGAATTAACATCCGACACTGCTTATGTATATGCCCATACATATACCTAAGTCATCAATTCCAACACGCTCGAACCACAAAGCCCAAGTACATCCCAGTCCACACAGGAAATCAATTCGTATTCCAAAAAGGATAGTAAAATGTATTCCACACAGGAAAGCAAAACGTAATCCACACAGGATAGCACAACTCAATCCACAAAGGAAGCAAAACAGGTTTCGGCTCACACAGGTATACATCATCGAAAAGGTGAAAGAGATGATCAGACATAGATACTGAATCATCTAAGCTAGGACCCACATAGGATACAAGACCAGTTTTCTTCACTGTTTCATCTATGCTAGGACCCACATAGGATACAAGACCAGCACTGAATCATCAAAGCTGGGACCCACATAGGATACAGGACCAGCACAGCTAGGACCCACATAGGATACAAGACCAGTTGTCTTGATTGATTCATCTATTTTGGGACCCACATAGGATACAAGACCAGTACTGAATCATCTAAGCTGGGACCCACATAGGATACAAGACCAGCAGTCTTCATAGATTCATCTATACTATGACCCACATAGGATACAAGAACAGTACTTGAATCGTCTAAGCTGGGACCCACATAGGATACAAGACCAGTAGTATTCATTGATTCATCTATACTGGGACCCACATAGGATTCAAGACCAGTACTTGAATCATCTAAGCTGGGACCCACATAGGATACAAGACCAGCACATCTAGGACCCACATAGGGTACAAGACTGGTTGTCTTCATTGATTCATCGATACTGGGACCCACATAGGATACAAGACCAGTACTGAATCATCTAAGCTGTCAGATCCACAAAGGATCGATAGGTACTAATCCCCGCAAAGGCCCACACAGAATCAGACCCACACATGATCTATAGCACTGATCCCCATAGGATCACTAGGTTCTGTAGTCGTCACCGTCGAATCCACTGAGGATCTCTGCATAGTCGTCGTCGAAGTCGCAGTCGCAGCCAGCACTAGGGTTCCCGCAGACATCATGATCGTTCGTGAGGGTCCGCTCCACGAGCCGAGAGGCTGATACATCAACTGACACATAGTCCGAAGTTGATGATATCCAAAAGTTCTGTATCGTCAACAGGAACTCAACGCAACAGACGGCGCATCAATCGGACGCCCGGTCTATGAGTTATTGGCTTTTTCGTTCTAGGGGCCCGGTTGGTTTTTAAGGAAAAACCAACCCGACCATACTCCACCTGCGTGCAAACCTCGGGAGGAGTATGCCAAAAGATCCGTCTCACTAAGAGGAACTCAACCATGTCGACGGCATGTCAATCAGACGTCCGGAGTTCATGATATGAGCATTTCTGCTCCGAGGGCACGGTTGATTTCGTGTACGAACCAACCCGACCGAACTAAAAATATTCCAAAACCTTGGGTGCGATATACCGAAACGACCGTCTCGTTCCGAGGATCGCTACACAACAGACGTTGCGTCGATCAAAGGTCTGTATCCTATGATATGGGCATTTGACCGAATTTGATCCGAAATCAGGGGGTCTAGGCCCGGGTCGACCTGGCCCGACCCCCCTGTGGTCGGCCCGAACCGGGTCGACCCGAACTGGGTCAACCCGACCCGGGTCAGACCCGGCGGGGCCCGGCCCGACACGGCCAGTGTGGCCGAGCCGAATTGCAGAGCGGGGTGCGCGACTTCCCCGCCAGCCGCTAATTGAGGCCGCCGGCGGATCCGCCGGCCGCCAACCCTCTGGCGGCGCACTGCCTCCGCATTCCACGGACCACCGGATGCGCTCCGGTGGTCCGTTTCTCCTGTTGTCTTCGCCTATGGTCCCCCCGGGACCCGACATTCACTGCGAAGGAATTAAAACGCCATAGCGTCCTGCTTCGTCATTGCCCGTCAATCCGCACGTCAAAACGAATAGCGTCGCCTTTGTAGTTTTCCAGCGTGACTCGATGGCATCGGGCCCCTTTGCCGCGGCCTGACTCCGACCGCGGTTCTTTTGCGGTTTTTCTGCGTGATGCGACGGCACTGCGGAATTGATTCAAAATTTAATTGATTGCATGGAGTGAAGACGTCGTGCATTCTTGCCACACGATTCCGCGTAGTGCGACGGCACCGCGTCACTTCCATTCCATCCACAACAACAAGAAATAAATAATAAGGGAGGGGGCGGTCGTGTTTGTGTGGTCCGGCCTCCTCCCGTTAATCGATATCAAGCAGTCTGAAAATACGCGGATAAAAGACGGAAGATAAATCACGTAAAGAAACACATAAACGCCCTACAACCTCATAAATAAAAAGAATCATAACAATAATCCCAATCCATAAATTAATCTTCGTGGATCAACATAATATTTAGTTGATCCAAGTTCTTAGATTTAGAAGGGAGTAAATGGGGGTTCACCAACAATCACAATTTAAATTCCCTACCTCGGTTCAGGAACGGTGCACGTCAACGAGCCGTGGAAGACGAGCGTCGCGGAAGTCGGGAATTGCAGAAAACAAATGTCGTTTCCATTAACGTCGAGGTGCGTTCGAATAAAAAACGTCATTGGAAGAAGACGTCACGTTCTTCGTCGGAGATGTTCTTTGTTGAAGAACGGTGTTCTTCTCGTTTTTCGTCGATGTTGAAGAAGAAGAAGACTTCACGCTTCCCAAACCTCTCAAGGTGGCAAAAACCCTTAACAATAATAAAATAAGACCAAGTCTTAATTTATTAACACAACCTAACCATTTGAATTTCAAGAGTTTGAAATTAAGTAACTCACTTTATTAATTATAACAAGTTGTAAAAAACTAATGAAAGTGAGTTAATGGGGAGTTAGAAAAGTGAGGGGTTAAGAGGAGTTAAGGGATTTGAAAAGGTGGGGGGGGGCTCGTGTGGGCCCCACTCTTTCAATTATCCACACATGGGATGTTGGGTGGATGTGGGCCCCACCACCAACTTCCCATGGGAGAAAATATCCACCTTGATATGAAATAAAATTTATTCAACAATTTTATTTACTTTTTAATTAAACCTCATTAATTACCTTCTTCACCCACACAAACAAAACTACGGTAAGGGTTCTCTTAACCAATTACCGGCGTTGCGAGTTCATCGGTGCCCTCAGAATTCGATTCTGAGCACTGGTTCAAAAGATAGGAATTACCGCTCATTCGTTCACTAAACATACCCGAGCCAAACTTCGGAAATTGATTCTGGGCACTCCGGGCCTCGGAATCAGGCGCCATCAGAAACTACGTTC
Organism: Viscum album; assembly: GCA_963277665.1. Taxonomy (NCBI): domain Eukaryota; kingdom Viridiplantae; phylum Streptophyta; class Magnoliopsida; order Santalales; family Viscaceae; genus Viscum; species Viscum album. Next base: position 511,491,183 of record OY728119.1, read on the forward strand.
TTGTAAAATTTCAAAGAAAATTAAAAAAAACATTTCCTTGAAATTTCCGGGACTTTACAACATCACCCCTTCTTCCTTCCATTTAGACACTTGTACAATGTAAAGAGACCAAAGGGAAAGATCTTCACCTTTCCCTCTTCCACGGTCGACGAGCCCTCTTCCATAAGCATAGGTGGAAAATTGTTAAGTTTCATTGTTGTATCTTTCACATCCTCTTATTTCTCACACGGATCATGACTATTGTGGGCTTAGAGATATGTGATGATTACAACATGCACACAAACACTCATTCAAAGGAACTACGATAACTTTGATTCTGGTTCAAACTAGGATACATAGTAAGTCATCTCAAGGATCATGTCACTGAGAATCCTCCTTAGGAAATAATCCCCAAATTCAATTTTCAAATCATCAAGGCATCCTTTTGATTACATAAGCCGGAAATTATCTTTCTGAAATGACCCTACTCTCTTATGAGATTTATTGAATTGTGTGGTCTTTGATTCCCTTTAATATGGGATACGTAGGAATCCCCAATGAGGTTCTAACCCAAAATATCAAATCAAATCTATTTTTCTTGAGCCATATTCGCAATAGGGTTGGATACTATTTGAAAACTCATATATTTTACATATTCCTCAGGTAACTTTATTATAATTCCCACACTAAATTTTTACCAAGAATATTTTGCATAGAGGTCCTTATCCCATGACCATAAATGGTATGATGTGTCATCATAAGTGAAACTCAACTATGAGGGTTCTGATTTCTATCACAAGGATATGTAGGTTGCCCATTTTATGGGCATGATCCCATGATCAAAATAAACCATCATCCTTCAGGATGAAAAAAATACTATAGTGCCCCAATAAGTGGATTAAAAATGAGTATCATCCCAACAATGAATAAAAGAATCTTTTATTGGTATATTAGAGGATCCCATTAATGGAAACCCTCAAATACATGAATGATTCCATTAATGAATATCCCTTAATGCATACTTATGATTCAAAATTTTACACATATAAATATGTGATTGTAAATTCCAAGGGTTACTTAGGATATAGTTGGTGAATTAATAAGGATTCATGAAAATATATTAAATATACCATGAGAGTCCCAGAGTAGACAATATATCCACCCAAGATGGTTTGATGAGTCCGAGCTCCCATCCTCTCGACCAATTCATGTTCTTAAGTATTGTAAAGATAAAACATAACAAACTCTTGGATTAGAAATATAGGTCCCATTTGGATAATGAATTGTTGTATGTTTCTAGTTATATGAATAAATCCATTGGAAACCACCAGAAAATAGTGATTCTTAATACTAGAACACATATTTCAAGGATCTACAAAACAAAGATGGTGAACCTGACCTGAATCCTTAACCAAGTTAATAAATTTACCCACCTATTAGGACACTATAAATTGATAAAGTGAGGATAGAAAAATGAATTAATCAGGCATGTATCCACCTAAAAATATGTTTCATTAATAAATATTTTTGTAATATAAAGTGTTTTCACAAAATTCCCGTTTAATCCAATGAATGAATTTCTCCATGACAACATATGTGAACTTCCCGGCCGCTGCTCAAGAAGGATCTTCATCAATGGTAAGAAAATCATTACCAACTAATTTTCTTTAACGCTAGGTACCTAATGTGCTGGTGATGGAATATCACCATCATGGTAAAATCCTGTTATTGGAGACTGTTGGATAGGCCCTCCAGGTCAACAAAAATCTTTGATCATCTGGCCAATGGTGACCAATGAGCAAGAAGCAAATGGTGCCAACCACCGTCTCCAACCGTTTCAGGTCTTCATCCCTGGAACACAATAATTAATCCCTCCCATACTAAATATAGGTGGTTGAAGAGGTCACTCATGGCCTCAATTCAATAAATAAAGAGTCCTTAATAAGGACTCCCACCAAAAATCGCCGCCATAAACATGTGATAGTGTACCCCAAACTTGATGGGGAGGTATCCTCTAGAAGTTTTTCCATAGTATCTCATACCCGAGAATGCATGAAGAACCTACAAGGTCAATGTTCGGTCAATAGGGAGCAGTACTTCCCCTCTACCTCTTCCAAAGAAGTCTACAAATTTAACTTGATGGCAAACAACGAGTGACCACATAACCCCGTCCGTCCTAATTTTTCTACTCAGCAGAAATTCCTGACAGTAACCAACCAATACCACTAGATAAACCCAGTGGAGTACTGTGAACAGGAACATACATCTGTTTTCAAGTTATTAGCCAGTCAACAGGCTCGTTTGACTGCATTTAAAGAGTTCCACCAATCAAATGTGGTGGAAACTAGAAAATAGGAACATAGACTTGTTTACATTCACCAATTATGTCAGTTGTCTCGTCTTCCATTATTGAAGGAAGTCTATCAGCCATACATGAAATAAAATCGCCAGTATGCACATACACCAACCAATGTTCTTCATTCCTGCCAACAGTCTCATTTAGTGGAACCTGGAGAAGTTAGTCGGAAAGCTCCTACAAAAATTTTGGGCAGACCCAACCCTCATCCCCCATGCGTGAGTAATGTCAATATACATTAATAAGAAAATAAGTACATGAGTAGGAACAAATACCTAATATATATACGGAATGGACATATATTCTTATTTGAGCTGCTGAAGTCACCAAACAAATCTTATCAATTGTGAAAGGGAAGACGCATATCCCTGCCCATATTATGGAGGCATGACATGATATTTTAACTACTTCAGAAATATTAATGGAATAGATACATAAATATGTCCCCATACATGGGCTGACACATCGACATGCCATCTCAGAACAGATACATACCTCTGTTCTAGTCTAGGGGGGTCATGGGGTATACTCCCCCATATCATACGAACAACAATATCAGGAACATACACCCTTTCCAATTAGAGGTATTTGGTTCATTATGGTAACCACTATAAGGTAGGAACATATACCTACCAATGATAACCACATTTTCTAGAAAGTGTCCCCAATTAAGTATAAGAGAACATCCAAGAATATATCTCACCAAAAATTGTTAGAGAATCAAGAGCTAAGATTAAATGTGACTCCTCCTAATGAGTTATTTCTTAAAGCCCTCAGTCATTTATCTATTTCCGCTCAAGATCCTATCTTATCATTACCAAATTATATGAGTGGTAGTTTTAATTCTAAATTTACTTATAGGAAAATTCATTATGAAGGCTTGCATCATGAAAATTCATTGAATCAAGAGTACCTATCTCTGTATGAGATCCACAAAAACCCCCCATGTGTCCAAAATACCAAAGAGAAATAAGATTTATCCCTTGCTATAATCCATCGTGGTGATCCTCCCCATGATGGAATTCACTAAAAATGTCCACTCTGCTGCATTATTTCACATTTTCAAGACTATTCCATAGTTGACAGTGTAGCGATGAGAATTCCCTCTTATCTTTAGGCACTTGAAAACACAAAGCCAGTCATGTCAGTGGCTTTTCCAAGGATAGGTGAAACACTTTCTCAACCAGAATACATCTTAATGGAAAAGTCATTCTCTGAACCTCCTTTAGGTCATTTGTCTTCTAATACATGTCATCCACTCTGGTCCGATCAAGTGTAGAATCCACTTGTGAAAAATGATGATGATATGTTAAATATGAGGAAACCATTAGCTAAAGGAGAAATCCCGGTCATGTTCTAACCTTTTCCAAATTCTCATTATAGAATTCTAGAATTGATAAAAGAAGATTGCACTCATGACATTCATCTCAACATATGGAAATATCTATGTCATTTGAAAATAATGTTCTTATCATATGATGAATATAAAAATCATATTAAAGTAATAGATGGGTTATATGGACAAATTGACTTAGAATATCCATCAGTTTCTAAACATCCAACGGTTGATAAACAATAGAGATCCCATCATCGTGCATGTCTCAACGCTCTAAAGAGACTACGCCAGTTAATTTCTGATTGCTCATATAGTGTTCGTATCAGAGGATTGGGTGCTTATGGAGAATTTCATTTCAATACACTTCAAAATCAGAAAAGTCCACCAAAGGTGGTTTCATGAAATGTAATTGCCCTTGGCCGACCACAATCAATAGGTTTTGTATGTAATCCAATGTACGCCTAAGAACAGGACTCAGCCAGTTCTCATCAGAATCAGGCCCAAAGAAAGATGTTGTTGGGATACTTTTACCTCAAGAATCTGAGAATACTGAATAGGTATCCCATTTAGAGGATGTCAGGTTTCATAGTATGCAAATTTCTGAAATAGCACATCGATCTTTTGAAATAGTTTATTTAATTGATTGTCAGATAATGCACTCAGCTAATGTCTGAACCAAAATCTACAAAATCAGACGAGCAGTTGCACCAATTTCAACCACAACAGTTCAAGAATCACCCTAGCTTTCTAAGATGGGGGCTCATTTAATTAAACATTAAAATTCATTAAACAATGTTAAATTATTTGATGAAGAAGAACGGGATCAACCCCAGCCTTCAGGGGTGGGGGTTTTTTCACATATGCAATCCCCAGCTCAGTAGAACTTAGTTTTCTCCAGATTAGGGAAGAAGCCACAAGGAAAGTGTACAACCGAACTATCCAATGATTCCATTCATTTTATTGTCTGCCAAACAGTTCTAGGTAATTCTTCATATAGGAGAACAAAGTCTCGTGAATTACACAGAGGGAGTTAATCTAGCAGAATCCCTAATAGAATTCCATCGATGCATTATGCATCATTAAATTTCCTAAACACCATTGTAGACGATCCTCCAGAAAATAAGTCATGTTCATGGGAATCAGAAGAGGAATATATTGTCCATAATATGGTACACACCGAGGAAAATGATGAAGTTGTGCATACCCAAAATCAGATGCTTACCCAGAATCTAGTTATACCTTCAAAAAACCAACTCCCCCTCTCCGAAAGGCATGTTACAAGGGGAAACGAAAAAAGTCAGATTAAATATCACTTTTACACTATATTAGTTCAATCTCGTTCACTTGAAGAGATATTTTCAAAACAATAAGTGAAAATGATGGAGTTGAAAAGTCTCAATACTGATTTACATTGAAAAAAAACATTTTAGCTAGACATACTCCCTAGGAAAGTCCTCATGTTGCAAATCTTGTAGGAGCTCGTCAACAGCGGGTTTTTTTAGTAAATAGATATGCCTATAATAAATTCCATCCATTGGGTACACAATAATGGAAGGACCATATATATTTAGATAGACCTATTCCCATGGGTTATCCAAGGCAGGTATCAGCACCACAATCTATGGATTTACCAGTCATTGTACCAGCTCAAGCTCTAGTTTCTATACCTGAAAAGGTTCCACCTCATTCAGATGTTCCCCAAATGTTTATGAACACAATTGAGGAATTAATAGCTCGATTAGAAGATATAGTGGAATTATGTGAACCAGTTCATCTAGAAATGAGGGCTTACCCTAATTGGGTGGATGAAATTCCTCCCCGCCAAATTTTTTGTATACCACATTCCCAATCATTAATGGTTTGGGAGATCCGGATATCACTTAAATTTTTTTGATTATTTCTATGATCCCATGATGGGAACATATAAATAAAAAGAATTAGTTAAGAATAGGTGTTTTGTGCAGTCATTACAAGGACAAGCTTTTGTCGGGTAAACAATTTTGTAATCGTGATCAATTACTAGATGGGAAGATCTCTGTCAAAAATTTGTTCTCCAATTGAGCTCAACGCTACCAAAGAATACATTTTTTGATTATAAAAATTTTAAAAATAAAAATTAGAAGGGAAGAGTTTCCTATTTCATTTCACGATGGGATGGATTAACATATTATTTATGTCTATCACTACCACAAGAAGAATTTCTGTCAATATGTGTGGAAAATATTCATGATGAATTACAGACACCATTGATCCCTGTGAAATACACAGGAGGGTTTCAAGAACTTACTTAGTTCACTCAATATATTGATAATTATTTTATAGAAACTAAGGCTAAAACTCATGTAATTTAGTCAGCTCCAAGAAGGAGGATATGAAAGGCAGAAGCTGTTAAAGTCACCCTCAATTAGGAAACTATACCTGCTCCTACTTCAAAACCATCATCATACCGAAGGGCTCTGCTTCCTGAGTATCTACAGGTATGACCACCTCATCAAGATGATCAAATAGATCAAAGGGGGACATATTTTGAGTAATTAAATAATAATATTTATTCTTTCTTGAATGAGCATGTTCCTAGATTCTTCATCTCATCCTTAGAAAGAAATTTGGTTTTGTTTCCACGGTCGAAGAAGCCAAATAAATATGGAGATGAAGATCTTCCAAATTATTGTCCCTTTCATCAGATTTTGGGACATCCCATTCAAAATTGATTTGTTTTCATAGACCTTCTGTAAAATATGGTAGAATCTATAAAAATGAAATTAAAAAATTTACTAGCTCAAGTAGGATGTGTTACTGCTACTAATCCAGAGGAAGAGGGAGAATGGAAAGAGGATAAAAGTAAAAATGTGAAAAAATATGATGATTGGATGATCAGGAATACAATCAACTGGAATCATGCTATTTTAAGAATATAGTTGAAACAACCAATTGTGTCTTCTACCACTCCTACGATACCAAAAGAAACTTCATCAAAAATTCATTATTCAAATAAGTAATGTGATCATAATAACAAAGAGCAGTTAAAAGTAAACAAGTTCATGTCAAGGACAAAGTTGTCCTTAACCCGAGAAGATTTTAGGCCATCTTTTTCAAAAGCACGGGCACCACCCTGCCAAATGGTACATCCAAAAATAACCTATAAATAGAATTATTTATCAGATGGAGAATTAATCATTGGATTTGTTAACGTTATCCATTTAACAGATCCTTATTCCAATAGTGATTTTGATTGTAGTGATCCATAATTACTTGCCTAATTGGGGAACAAGAGGAAGAGGCCAAGGTAGAGGATACATGGGACGACATGGGAATTCCAAAAACCAAATTTTTAATTCTACCCCTAATCGAACCATATATGTGACAGAAACTCATGGAATATCCCTTCAATGGGATAAAGAGGAACAAGGTGTTTCTTATTTGAAAGAAAGGCTCAGTTCTGACATAATTGTTTTGGAAGAATGATTTGAAGCCACACCATTTTCTTCTCAGCAAATGAATATAATTATTCAGTCTAATTTACCAAAGTCAGCAGTATTTCAAGAATCTACTCCAACATGAAGTACATCTACAACAGATACAACAACTTTCAAAGCACCAGAAAAACGAAATCTTCATGATGGGAAACATAGATCTTTGGATAAAAAATATCATTTTTTGAAAAAATTGTCCCTAGTACTAACCAAGTTTTCAATTATGGATGCTTTGAATCTATCAAAAGATCCTCAATAGGCACTCATTGAGGCCTTTTTATGTCCTTAAGAATTTGAAAACGAAGTTGCTGCTGCTGAGGTTTACCGTATAGAGAATGATCTAGCAGAATGTCATGCAGTCACATATTTTATGGATGGTGATGAATATGATATTCTACCTAGGAATATAAAACACATGTATTTGTCTAGAAAGGTCAATGACATAGATATTCAAGGAGCCTTCATTGATAATTGATCTTGGCTCAACCACATTCCTGTTCATAAACTATGGCGATTGGGCCTGACTGTATCTGACTTATCTCCTTTGACATTAATTTGCAAGGATATGAAAAGAATGAACAGGAGCCTCCGGGGGAAATTACATTCAGAAGTCAGTTTGGAGATATTGTGTCTAATTTATATTTCATGGTTGTTGGTCTGGACACATTCTTTAATTTTTTTGCCTGGAAGCACATGGCTGCATTAACATGCATCCATACCATCATCATACCACCAATGTCTGAAATAATGTTTCAATACCCAAATCTAAACAAGGTATGGTGACAAGGCTCTGTTCAAAACATGTGAATCTTAATACATTCAGGTAATGTTTTATCACATAAATAGAACAAAGCCTATAAAAAAGGAGATAACCAGAGTTAATGCTCCAAATGGACTGGAAAAAACCCAACACATCCATTCATACATTGGAGTACAGATAATGTGTTACGAATAAATAAAATTGAAATGGTAAAAACAAATCTAAATTATTTTCCAATAACTTCCATAATGTAAATTGTGGCAATTGATCCTGACAACATGAGAGAAATTATTGATACACCAGGAAATGATGAAATCTTGAAGGGAGATGCTTTCATCTCGTCTTTTGAAATAAAAAAAGTCTCTACTTCATCAATCAGAGTAGAAGAAATTATTTCAATTATAGGGGATGAAAAGGATGTTCATTCTCAATCCATCAATCCCTATTTATTACCATAGAAAGACCCTTTGTCGTCAGTAGGGTCAGATGTGGTGGCCTCTTCTTTGGGATGATCAAATATTGACTCCTCCCCTAATTCTGGGTGTTTTTCCTCATCATATACTATGAAAATGGAAACAGAATAGGTAATACATAATGAAGAAGAAGAGTAATATCTCGAGGATGCTCCTCCAACATTTGAAGAAGGTGTCTCTACCACCGTAGATGAACCAAGAGAAATAAATTTGGGTACATAATAAGATCCATCCCCAACTCTAATAACTGAGGCCATAAACTATGAAGAACAAGAGGTGTTTAATTCCTTTTGAAAGAAACATAGTGTTATATTTTCTTGGAATTATATAGAAATTCCATTCTTAATCCTGATATAGCCACCCATCATTTGGGTTTTCCTGAAAAACATTGTGGATTTAAGCAAGCAGTAAGGGGAACACACCCAAATCACACCATTAAAATTAAAGATGAAGTTGACAAGATTATGAAAGATAACATTGCAAGGAAAGTTCATTATACCAAATGGAAAGACAATATTATCCCAGTGAAAAAGAATAATCAGAAAATTTGAGTCTACAATGATTTCATAGAACTTAACTTTCATTGTCTTGAAGTTGATTTTCTAGTCCCGATTACAGAACTTATAATTGATGCAAAAACTGGCTATGAAGCTCTTTCCTTCATGGCTGGATATTTTGGGTATAATCAAATCTGTATGGCCCCAGAGGAAAAAGAATCTATAGCCATTAAATCTCCTCATGGTGTGTTCTTTTATTGGTTAATGGCTTTTGGCTCAAATAATGCAGGTGCAACATACCGACGTTCCATGAACCATATCTTCAAACACTTATTAGTAAAATTTGTTTAATGTTATGTATATGATTTAGTAGTCAAATACAGACAACTTTCCAATCAAATGGTTGATTTATAAACCATATTAAATAAACATCGAGAATAATGTTAAAAGATGAAACCCTTAAAATGTAGTGTCAGGGTAACTTCAGGAAAATTCCTTGGCTTTGTTATACGCCATATTGGTATCCATGTTAATCCTGAGAAAAAAAAATCAATCCTTGGTAGGTGACCTCCTTAAATTTTAAAATAATTAAGAGGAATCCAAGTACAATTGGCCTATATTCGGCACTTTGTCGCCAATTTTGAAGGCAAGTGTTTAACCTTCACTGGATTAATGAAGAAGGGAGTCACTTACCAATGGACAAATGATTTCTAAGAAGCATTTAATACCATTTATAAATTTCTCTTGTGTCCACCAAATATTAATGCCACCTATTGATGGATGACCACTTATTCTCTATGTGAAAACATTAGAGCGATCACTAGGTGCCTTCCTCGCCCAAAAGAATGATGTTAGGAATGAAAACAACCTTTATTATCTCAGTAAAAATATGCTTGATACAGAAACTAGGTATTGACGTATTGAGAAGTGTTTCCTGGCATTAATCATTGCAGTTCCATAATTGAGGCACTACCTGCTACATCATGTGGTTCCATTGGTGTCTCATAAAAATACACTCTAATTTATCCTCAATCATCCTATTCTTACAGGACGTCTGGAATGGTGGGTGGTTATTTGGCCACGATTTGATATCTAGTTTGTACCTCAAAAGTAAATAAGAGGCCCAACTCTAGTCGAATTCCATTCAAAAAATCCATCTATAAAAGATAACTCGTTTAATATTGTTCTTCCTATAGAAGAGGTCTTATCTATTCAAGATAATTCCCAAACATAGGAAATTTATTTTGATGGTTCTTCCAAAAGTCCAATCGGAAAGCGAATAGAAAACCCTGAACTGAATAAGGTTGGATTAAGAATTGACTGTATTTCCCCAGAAAAGGGGGAATTGCCATATTCTTTCCTATTATCAGAAGGTGGTACCACCAATGAAGTAGAATATCAAGGTATCATCACTGGTTCATAATTGGCCCTTCAAGTGAAAATGGATCATTTCAAGGTAAAATATGATTCAGAATTGGTAAAAAATCAAATTAATAATGAATTTTCTATCAGAAAAGATGTGTTAATTCCATTGTGTGATTACGTCAGAGGGTTAATGGCTAATTTTCTCTTAGAGCTGACATTTTCTTATGGCACACGATCACAAAATTCTCAAGAAGATGCAATGACTAATGCAGCTACAACCTTGGTAGATCCAAATCAGGATGATACAGTTATTAGTATAACCCATCACCTTGTGTTATCTCCTTTAGTTCAAACCATAATCGAGGAATTTAATGAAAATTTCCCTATTTTTGAACCATATCATCATACCATGAGGTGGAGAACATACATCATTGTATATATTCATAATGGGGTACTTCCACCAAATAGGTCTGTGAAGGAACAGATCCAGTGACAAACGACCAATTTTACTCTTTATGATAGTACAAACCACAAAAATATCCTTTAAAAGAAAGTATTTTATGTAATTCGCTTTAGATATATTAATGGATAAGATACCGTAGTTTTCATGAAACAAGTACATTTAGGAGCATGTGTTGCCCAACAATCTAGGCACATACTCTCTAATCAGATCTGAAGGCTTGGATACTTTTGGCCTTCAATGACACATGATTGTACAAATTTCACTAAACAATGTCTTCCCTATCAAGTGAATTACAACTTCATTCATAAACACCAAGAGTTTCTATATACAGCTAAATACACTTGGCGATTTTCCACAAGGGTAATGGATGTAGTAGGGCCTTATCCTCAAGCCACAATTAAGCAGTTCAAGTATATTCTCACTGCTACTAACTTCTTCTCTAACTAGGATGATGCAATGCCTCTCACGGAATTCGAAGCCAAAATAAATGTCATTTTTTTTCCAAACTGATATCATCACCAGATTGGGAATCCCTCATACTATTTTGATGGACAATGGAACAAATTTTTGTTCGTATGAAGTAAAAAAGTTGTATCAGAAACATAATATCAAGGCCTACAATTCATATCAATATCATGCAGTGGCCAATGGACAGATAGAGGCCATCAATAAGACTATATCAAATATACTCTAGAAGATAGTGGATAAAGATAAGAAATCATGTCCTGATAAACTTTGGAAATATTTATGGGCATATCAGAAATCTACCCGTACTGCTACCCAAGAATATCTTTTTTCATTGGTATATGGAACTGAAGTAGTATTTCCAATTGAAATACAGTTTTTTTCACTTAGAGTTGAAATTTGTGATTATTTTTTATAGATGAATGATATCAGAAATTATTCAATGGTTTGGAATGATTAGATGGGAAAAGTCTCTATACATTGCATCATTTACAAGTTTATCAGAACAGAATATTGTGATCTTTTAATAAGAAGGTTAACCTTCATTCATTCTATCAAGGAGAATTGGTATTGTTCCTTAAGACTCCAATGATACCAGGAAAGAAACCTCCATAACATGAACCAAAATAAGAAGAACCTTATTCCATACCTAATGTCTATTCAAATAGACCCCATGCCTTAATCTCAATGGATGGGGAGATGATTACAACTCCATCCAATGTGAGATTTTGAAGAAATAATTTGTTTAATTATACACATTAGTCCTCACTACAAGACATTAAACATCACCATACCATGTCCTTGCAGTATGACATATAAATGCACAGCCCCCATTTCCTAGTTATAGGACAGTAAGCTGCATAACAAATGTCAGCGTCCATGATGCAAGTTGTTAAAATGCGTAGAATCTTCGTCCTTGTCGTATGACGTTAAACTGCATGACATAATTTGTATGACTAAAATTTTCTATAATCGAAGTTATATGTTCCATAAGAAAATATCGTTGACATCATCACCACTCTTTAGTAGTAAATGAGATTGTCCCTTTCCTATGTCTGATCCATATCTGCATAGAAACCATGCTTCATGAACTGCATATGGCATGATTCTCATTTTTAAGGAGATATGTAGAGATGTCTGAATCTCCAATTTTGGTCCCATCCACAATCACAAAATCTTATTATTTTATTTTATCCTCTGGTATATGAATCATATCTATACAGAGTGTTTCCTTAAAATATATATGATTTGGTCCTTATACCATTTTATGTAATAATATTTTCTGTTCTCTAAGAACATGTAAACAACCCCCATTCTTCATGTCAATCTCCCTTATCCTAAGAAATTATTGTTTAATGAACTACGTACTGCTTGATTCTCATATATTTTGAGATACATAAAGATGCCTCGATCTTCAATCTTGGGCCGAGCCGCGATAAAACCACCCGTTATTTCCTGTTTAAGAGTCAAATCTACATAGGGAATGTTTTAAGAACTATATATATTTTGATGCTTTCCCTAGAAATAAATATAGTGACAATTGGTTTTTATCCCTTAATCTAGTTATAATTTTTCTTTCCTTTCACATCGGTTCTTCTTCATCCTTACCGCACGATGGTAAAATTCATTGAAATTTAACACCCCATTCTTCATCTATGTCACCATTGAATTATAAAAGATACTCTTACTACTCATTGTTTCTCACACCGAGCATTGCTCAAGTGAGCTTAGTAATTGGGTAAAATGAATCTTTATATAAGTAAGATGTTTCAATTCTTTATGACAGTGAAGATGTCCTCACTGCATGACTTTAAACTGCACATCAGCATATTAATTTAACAAAAACCAGGAAAGTCTCTATTGTACATATGAGTCATATCTATGTAAAAAATGTTTAACTCATTGCCAATATTGGATAAAATATTTCATATATGCCTTTTTCATAACCCCTTCCATATTTCACACTCTTAATCATAAATATTTATAGATCCTCGTAATCATTCTTTCAGGTTTTTGGTGACAGAGCTTCTATTACCTAAGATCACTTTTTCTTAACTATGTAGCACATTTCCTTATGTGGCCTTCCATAAGTTTCCTACATAACATGCCTCTCAGTCAAAAGATGCCACTAGTTAGCTATGAAATATATTCCCTAGTGGGATCTTCATAATACAACCTCTATAATGGGTCTGCCCAATTATGGTTACTTCATTCTTGGTTATAGTATCTTTGTCCCCTTTAATCATTGATGACAATATAGAAGAATCTATATTTTAAAGAATTCATTTATGTATACATGTTCCATTATCTTTCTCAAAATATAAAAGTCTTCAAGAATATAGTGAACCCATTTCCCACACCTTGTGTTCAAAGCACTATGAAATAACCTTGAAATCACTTGGCCTCATGTTATATATTGTTTCTATTTCCATTCATAGTTGTATAACCTAAAACTATAGACATCATATATCTTATGTTTGGATTAGACCATCGTAAAAATCATATTCCTATAATTCTTTGGACATCTTGGTTAGAAATACCATTTCTATATTTTGGTACCTTTCTCCATAAACAAAATTATATGTGTTGGAAAATCTGAATCCCCATAAACATACTTTGACTTTTGGTAATGGAATGTCAAATTTCTATGAGCTATTTTTCTTGACAATGCAGCATGTGCAGTTAAGTGGCCTTGAATTAGTTTCCTACATAACAGGCATGTTAGTCAAAAGATTCCACTATCTGGCTATGTAGCATATGCCCTAGTTGGCCCTGCATAAGACTGCCCCCATAATGGGATTGTCATGTAATGGTTACTTTGTTCTGGGAAAATACTTCCTATAATTATTTTAACACTTTTCCCATATCATACCTCAGTTTCAGAAATTCTCAAATAATAGTTTACATTTTTCCCTTCCATACTGGAATATGGTAGTATATTTCCAAATAAAATTTTCAAGAAATTGGGAGAGTTTTCTCATATCTTTGGTCAGTGCTAAAGACATTAAAATTAAAACCACCCAATGTCCTCACTGTATGACTAAAAATAGAATAGTAAAATGGCCTCCATGCATGACTTAAAACCACACAGTACAATGTCCTCACTACATGACTTAAAACTGCACAGTGTAATGTCCTCACTGCATGACTTAAAACTGCCATGTACAATGTCCTCACTTCATAACTTAAAACTACATCGTCTAATGTCTTCAATACATGAAATAATACTAAACGTTCTAATATCATAAATTTCACTTTTATATAAATTTTAACCTTTATTCATACATCAAATTTGAATAAAAATTGTTTTCTTATTGATGACTTATAACGGTCTAAAATAGCTCTTTTTCATTCTTAATATTCATTTCCTTGGAAACCCCACACATTGTGGTCTGGAGTAACATGAATCTTATTTTTCCTTTAACTATCAATAGTAGAATGTTAAATTTCTAAGTCTTATCTTGCCTGAATATGATGCACATTCCCTTAGGTGGACTTTCATAAATTCCCTACATAATAGGCATGTCAGTCAAAAGATGCCACTATTTGTCTTTACAACATATGCCCTAATTGGCCCTGTATAATACAACCCAAATAACGGGGTTGTCAAGTAATGGTAACATCGTTCATAGAAGGGACTCCCCTTATGATGATACAAGTTTTTGATTTGGTGACCATAAAAATCAAGACTCAATATTCCCCTTGGAAATATTCAAAGAATATTAAATCAATTCATAGCCACATAGTATTTTGTGGGAGAAGATTTCAATGTTTATTTTCAAAGCTATTTCGACCATAAATATTATCCCATTATGCTTACTGGGACAAATGGCCTAGGTAAAACAAAAGAAATTAATGAATGTAAAAATAGAAATGATTAAAGACAAAATTGTTTTCATTTATAAAATCTTTTACGAAGAAGAATCCATAAATTGGAATATCTCTATTAAATATATTATTACAAAATCCTTTCAACATAATTCATCATTTGTTTAACAGCTTCCTGAGCCCCATCAACTGCTTATTATAGTTTTTTATCTGACCAACATCTCTCTCTTCAACATGATGAAGAACTTCCTTAGCATCTACGAGGGATTTTGCACCATCCATATGGACTACTCCTAATGAGCTCTGAAGCTGGTCAAGCTCCCCTCTAATTATATCTAACATTGGTTGAAGGTTTAGTAGCTGAATAGAATTTTATTTAATTGTTTTCATTAGTCCTTTCAACATTGCATTATGATTAGCATTGCCTTGGGATAGTGCTACTGGGAACTCTTCAATTTTGGTAGACAATTTGGCTGTTCTCATGTCCTTTTGAAGCTTTTTCTATTGCTCCCTCTTCCAGATAATCACTTTCAAATCAATATTAATTTCATGTTATTCAAAACTGCTAAATCCTAGTGTGTTAAATAGAGATGAGAGTCTTGGAATTATAGAAGGCAGTTCCATAAGGGGCATCTCATATATTATCTTCTTGATATTTTTCCATGCTTTTCCATGAGAAAGGCGAATAGTCTTCTTTATTTCTTGGTCCGATTCAAAATCACTATCATAAGGAGGGTTATATTCCAGGACTAATGCACTTAAAGAAGTGACCTACTCTATTCCTTTCTGGAAAATGGTTGCTCCACCTTCAAATTTTGTTTGGGCAGATGCAGAGGCTTCACATCCAGACCTATCCATTGAAGTTGATAGCCCTATATGGTAAATCAATAATCATGGTTATATTTAAGAGATAATAAATGTGAATCTTATCACAATATCAATATCTATTACCTATATGTATGTAAGTAGCTTGATAAAAATCCTCCCTAATGTTCTCAGTTTAATGAATTTTATTTTATGTCTATGGTGGAAGAGTGTTATCTTTCATATGCTCAGGATTTTCAGAGTGAATATCAAGAAGACCTGTTAGCTCAATATTCCCTTGAGAAAATATCTCCTTAATGGTAGGGTTGACTATAATATCAATAAATCATTCAGGAACTATTGCGAAATCAATTTATTTATATTGAACTGCTTATTTCAAATCAACTATGTTTAGCAAGTAAATCATAAGATGATTGATAGGATGAATAATGAGAACTCACGTCCAGTTGATTATATATAAGAAACTCCAAAATCTTATAAATCATCTAATACATTAACATGTTCTAATATTTCTTCAAAATACATGACAAGGTACATCATTTCATCTAATGATATCTCAGATCCCATGTTAGTCTCACCCTTGGGAACACATGGGGTGTTTACTTAACAACCTTCATCCAGAAACCTATGAACCCAAGTAGCATCTTCAGCAACAATTGTTGGGTCAACATTAGTTGTTTCTAGATGTTTTGGTCCATGTGATAAACCTAATAGTGTCACAAAATGGATGCCCGCCATTATTTCATTAGATGCATTATGAAATATTATTGATTTACCAGAAGCTTCCTCTCCTCTAATAGCAGGAATCAAAGTAGTGCTGGGGACCAATGTTGATTCCATTGACTTAAATTCCTCTTCATGAACCAAAAAATCTATGAGAATTTGTGTTTTCTCATCAGCATCTTCTATATTTCCTTGATTCTTATCATTGGTTTCTTTTTAAAAAAGAAACAGACAAATCCCATGTAATCTTTAAATGATTAAACACTTTTTTGTTAATAAAACTAAAATTCCTCATTATCAGGGAGACTTACCATGTATAAGAAAGTTCTTAACCGTGGTTTTATTTCTTTGATGGTTTTTCTTCTTTATATTATTATGAGGGCTTGTATCATCACCTATAAAAAATGGGTATTGGTGATCCCATTACAGTCTCTATTTCTTCCTTCAAGGAATTTCTGCCCAGAGATATTTCTCCCGATTCATGGGGTGATTTGGTAAATCCAAGAGCATTACTCCAAGAATATATTTTGGTGGAAGAATTTTAGCTGTCTTTCTGTTACCCAACTTTATGTTTAGAAAAATTTTCTCCTAAGTTACAATGTTTGGATTAAAATGTATGTTGCAAAATAGATGAAGATATAAAAGAAAGGGAACTTACATACTCAAGATATACAAAGTCATTCCATTCTTCATCTAATGAAGGATTATTCCCTTCGGTGGTACCCTAATCTATCATTTTCTTTACCCGATTTTTTGTAGGAGTTGACTCATCTGTGGAATATATGAGCATTTCTAGCTCTTGAATATATGTCTTAACCTCATTGGGATTATCGATAAAAATAATGTTGGAGGAAGCCCCCAAATCCCTTACATTGGGAATATGCAGTCCCTTACACAAATCCATCCACATGGTCTCAGAATCTTAGTATAGACTCTTCCATATATGAATAGCCATCGGTCATATATATTCAAAATGAATGTCCAATTTTTGTGATGAGGATCTTACAACCATGGAATTGAGTTTTTCCCAGCACTAGTTATCCCAAATGAAGGATTGGAAAATGGAACGTGCCACTCTTCAGAAATACGGTGACTATATCACCTTGATACGACATTAGTAGGGATTGATGGAGTGTATATTTTTATTATAGTAGGAGGAATATACCTGGAAAAAGGTCTATTTGGTGGATTTGGATCATCATCACCTCCACTGTCTGATTCTTGAAAATCAACCCCTGATGATGAAGGATTATCTTCAATGCGAAGGGGTTATTTCATGCTATTTCTATTTATCACCACTCAGGGGACAACATGATTGAATACCCCTTCAGGGTATGATTCCTAGTTTTCGGCATACAAGATTCTTAATCTACTTACTGCATCCGCAATAGGTAAAATAAAAACTGCCTTGATATTCTCTAGAGAATACATCCAGCATTGTTGTCGAGAAACCATTAGGTGTTTCTCTAGTCTGACATGAATGGGATGGGATACACTACTATGTTGTAGACATTTTAATTGAAATGAAAATATATAAGGAGCACAGGCCTTTTATTTTATTTCTCCATCGATTCTCGTGGCCAACACGCTATCTCTGTACGATAAAATATATGCTCTATGTTCCAAACTTGTTGTACCATCACCAACAAGATCACCCAGTGGGAAGATTCCCTTTGGGAAAGAAATGAAATTTTTTATCCATACTCAACTTAACATTATTGTCCTGAGAATTAAATGACAAGGGTGAAATTCTAGAAAAGGATTGAACATACAGTCAGAAAGAACATCCAATATCATGTACTCTACTTTTTACATTATAACTTCTAATGTGAGAATAAATCCATCCACACAACACTTGGAATGGGCCCTCTATTCTAAAATGAGATTTTCCTTGGTAAATACGATCCAAAATCCTTTGAATCTTTCATAAAACAGGAGTAGCCAACCCTGCCATCCTTTTCTCAGCCAGCTTCACTGCAATAACAAAGGTTCCCAGCCTCACACCTCCTTTGGTGTCTTGGACTGGTAATAAATATACGCTGAGCCACATGGCCATGAACCCTTCCAGAAGTGCCTTGGTATGAATTTTTATGTTGATATCATATCCCAATTTTTCAAGTTCTCCCTTATCCAATGATGGAAAATGGTGGCAGGAGTTCCTCTCTACTCTTCCCTTATACATCTAGTTGGACGTGTGAAAGTGGGCCTCATGTTCTTCTTCTTTATTAAAAATTTTTCCATACATTACTCCATATGAATGTAACTCATGGTGCCAGATTTTGTGGTGATTTAATTTGTGAGTTTGTTAAATATTTTCAGGATCTCACAAGCCAAATACGCTGCCTTTTCCGAGTCATTCAATGTTACTATTGGAGGAATAAACTCTTCAATCATGTCTCCAAGGATTGGAGCCCCAGAAATTTTGTAAATGTCCCCAAAATTATACCTACCCTCTCCGTGTGTTTAATGGAAGGTATTTGTATATGGGCTCCACAGACTTAATAAATATGGCACATAATCATCATTCATATACACATAGGTTTTTGCAACCCAGAACGCTTCATAAATCCTGGCGATTCTCAAATCATGTACAAATTATGAACATTAATTTCACACCTAATATGCCCACATCCATATTGGTTTTAAACCTCCTCCTAGAAGGAAATACCAACATTTCTTCCAACCCCTGGACAGATCTTTCTGAGAATCTTGAAAGATTGATGAATAATAGTGTGGCTGCATCCCGGGTGTGTGTGCCTTTAAATCTGGAGAACATGGGCTATGATGCATAATATGAGCTTTCTCTACTGTCCCAACACTGAAAAATGATCCCCCACCAAAAACATCTTCCAATGAGTAGTTGGTATAATACTAAAATCAAGAATGTAGGAAATATTTCTTTGGATCAAGAATGTTAGAATCCTTCAAATGGCCATAACTATACAAAGGAAGATTGGTTCTCTGACGAATGTTGAAATTATACTTCTTCAAATATTTTTCTATGTCTAGAAGAGTGGATTCACAAACATTAAATTAATCATGAAAAACGAAAATCATTTTGTCATCAATCCTCTTGATAGGAATCTCATCACATGTTCCAATTCTTTTGGGAGCCATTGAACCTGCAAAAAGGAAGAGATCATATTTTTAAAGTATGTTTATTTTTTAATTTTACAAAAGAATGGAAAAGGTTTTAAGGTGAGGTAGTATTAAGCATGGAGTGCTAATATAAGTCGGCACACAAGTATAACACCCCACTTATGGAGTGTAGTGAAAAAAGCTACAGAGGAAGCGTGGTGAAACAGAAGTGTCTGAATAGAAGATTTGCGCGTCGAGATCTGAGAATCTGGAAGTTGTGAAACATTATGTGGAAGTGACGCCCTTATATATAATTGACAAATTTCAACATGCATTCCAGAAATCATACGTGTTGCATAATTTCATCGCTATGATTACTTGAGCGTCAAATACTTTCATGCCCCATTTCCCTTGTCTTTCTTTTTCATTACATTACCTCAGAATAAGATCCTTTTTTTATTTCGGATCCAATTCTGAGGGGGGGATTTTGTTGAAAACTCATTCCATAAAAGGTTCTAAAAAATGACAATGTGGATCCTCATAGAATGAAAATGGAAAAATAAATGAAGAAAAGAATCATGATTTAAAAAAGGCATGAATTTTGAATCACATTAGACAATCCAAAACCCTAGCGTCACACAACCTACTTGTGCACCCAAAAATGTCGTGAAACATACTTGTGCAATCTTACATGGTGCACAGGTCCCTTGCGCACCCAAATCATTTATCCCAAGGTTATTTATTTTCTTATAAATAAACCCTTGGGGAACCCATTTGTACAGAAGAATTTACTTGAAGCCTAATTGTTGCTCTGGTCAACCTAGTACTTCGCCCCAGTCTTCTAAAACGTTCAAGGTTGTACTTAAACACGTTGATCTGAGGATTTAATGGACGATCATTAGAATTAATTCCTTTTAGTGTTTGAAAACCCTAACACTTGTGCGCCTAAAGTGACCACCCTCCCTATGTCAGAAATACCAATGTACCTCACATTCCTCTCACAGAAACATGAGTGCCCCACTTCTTGGATCAACAATGAATACTCTTGAACGCATCCGCAAGGCCTCAGCCATGTTTTACCATACAGGTGGGTCATCATTTAAGTGAACATTAGGTCACCCTAGTGTACTTTCATGACTATACCTATGCACCCTTCTCTACTTCGGTGACCTTATTTGATTCACTTATTCTATTCATTCTTTTTGGTTTGCAATCTATCAAGCCTTCCTCAGCCATTCATGGAATGTTTAATTTTTCACTGGAACCCTTGTTTGAAAGGGATTCTGCTGAGACCTCCACAAAAAACTCCTGACTTATCAAACCTTAATGAAAGGAACATCTGCATGTCTCCTATTTGGGGTTGTATTTCTACAATTAGAGGTCTCCAACATTTTTTTCACAATGGTATTAGGATTCATGGAATGTTTGTGGGTTTTTATATCCGTAGTGACATGATCCTTTCTCCCAGAAACAGTGCTGGGAATTTCCTAGTTTAGAGAAGGGTTAGGTCTTTGCCTCTCCTTTCTCAAAGAGGTGACTCAGAACCTCAGGTTTCTTGTAGGGAAGGTACAGTTCACACTTACTTTTCCTCTTTACTAATAGTATCAATTCCAGGGCCGCCATCCTAGTATAATCCCCTCACATTCACCCCATCTTCCTTCCATTTGGAACCCTGTACAATATGAATAGAACAAAGGGAAATATTGACAATGTTCCCACTTCCACGGTCGACGCTCCCTCTCCTATCAGCAGAGGAGGAAATGTGTCAAGTTTCATTGTTGAATCTTTCACATCCTCTTATTTCTCACATGGATCATGAATCACGTGGGCTTAGAGATATTTGATTGTTACAACATGTGCACAAACCATCATTCAATGGAAATATGAGAACTCTGATTCCTGTTCAAACTAGGATATGTAGGAAGACGTCTCAAGGCCCGAGCTCACTGGGCATCCTCCTTAGGAAATAAGCCCCAAATTAAATTTTCTAATCATAAAGGTATCCTTTTTAGGAATTAAGCACAAAATAATATTTCTCAGAGGACCAAACTCTCTTATGAGATTTTTCTAACTACATGGGATTTGATTCCCATTAATATGGTATATGTAGGAAGCCTCCTTGAGGTTAAAACCCAACACTTCAAATCGACCCTGTTTTCAATGGGCCATGTTTCCAATAGGGTCTAATCATACTAAGAAACTCATATCCTTTCCATGTTCCATATGCTGCTTTAGTATAATCCCCAAATTAAATTTTTTCCAAGCAACTTTTGTTTAATGGTCCCTATCACATGACATTAAAAGGTATGATCTATCCTATTATGTGACATGTAAATATGAGGGTTCTGATTCCTTTTAGAAGGATACGTAGGTAGGCCATTTGACGGAAATGATCCCAATCTAAAAAACCTTCATCTTCCTGGATGACAAAAAATTCCAGAGTTCCCCACAGAGTGTCTTAAAAACCATTTTAATCAGAATGATGATTAAAGGAATCTCTAATTGGTATATTAGAGGATCTTATTGATGAAAAAACACAAATAAATGAATGCTTCCATCAATGAAGAACCTTGAATGCGTACTGATGATTCAATATTTTATACATGTTAACAAGTGATTGTAAAATACAAGAGATACTTATGATATACTTGGTGAATTAATAATTATTCATGAAAATATATTAAATTTGCAATGTGATTCCTAGATTAGGCAATAATTCCACCCCAAAAGGTGTGATGAGTCTGACCTCCCATTCACTCGACCAATGCATGTTCATAAGTATTGTAAATATCATACTTAAGGAATGACTACATATGGAATGTAGGTCCCCTTTGAATAAAAAACTATTGAAATTTTCCAGTTCAATGAATAAATCTAATTGAAACCTCCTAGAAATTATGATTCTGAAAACTATAACACATATTTCAAGGAACTACGAAATAGTTATGAAATTATTTTCCAATTGAAAAATTTCATGTAAAATCCATATGGTTTAAATAATTCATATTGAAACATAAAATAAACTTAATGAGGAGGGATTCATGATATTAATAGAAAATTGGGTAGTATATATACCATATTGAAATAAATTAGCTACATAATATTATAATATTCCTCAATAAAAGGATGTTGAGACAAAATCTCTTACCTCACAGATGCCTTTAGTTGAGTGTTATGAAAAATCATATATAGTGGTTTTAAACAACTTAGTAACTTATAATATAACAATATTAATATTAATATTAATATTATATGATCTTTTTATCATATCCTACCACCTATTCATTAATGATATTTAAATATCATTACTATTTTTATGTTAATTACCTTTCATACTCATTCTTGTTTTGCCGTAAATGTTTCGAATCATGAAAATAGGATATAGATTCATCTTATTCAGAATTATATTAATTTAATAATTTTTTCCTTAAATACATTTTTATAACCATTCATGTATATTATACAGAGGAAATGAGCCATATCGCTATTGGGAGATCATAATCCATACATACATATAGGCGACAATATCATTTCTTAATGGGTGGTTGGGTAAAGAAGTGGATGCTATATTAATTTTAAATAATCTATATTAGATAATAAGTGTCTCATATATTCCATAAATATAACCTAATTACCATCCTTGTAATGTGTAAGTGAAAAAATAATCACATCGTTTCGCAAGGCAATTGTCCACTGTACACAAGAACAAAGTTACTGAATTTTAAAGGGAATGGAATGTAAGAATGATTAAGTGATATTATCATTAACTAAGTATAAATATATATTATATATTATATATACAAATTATATTCTTAATTATTTCTAATAGTGTGAGGGGTTGATGGAGAATGAGTTACATCAGTTTGCGAGGCGGTAGTCTGCCGTACACATGATCGATGATTTACATTCCCATTTGTTGGAGGAGGAAATGATTATATATTATTAAATTGAAATAATATCATTTTATTTTATTGAATATAGTTTTATTATTATATAATAATTATTTAAAAATATTTTATTGAGTTGTTTAATGTAATAAAATAATATATCTTGCTTAAGAAAGTTTTATCTTATTTGGACAACCTCTTTAGGATTGCACTGAAAGCCATCATATGATGGATTAATGATCAAACCATTGGATAATGAATGTATTTAAGAACAAGGATATGTATTTTGAAAAAAAAATCTGAATAAAATTTCATTGTATGTGTGTATAGTGAAGGATTGTGTGTTTCCTTTTATAGGTTGAGGTGAGGACACACATGAAATTTTTGTAAAAAATGGATTATAACCACGATTTTACAAACAAAATGTTCTAAAATAGACTATTAAAAATAATTTGAAGAAATAATATTGAAAATATGTACATAAAATAATAATCGTACAAGTTATATGTCATGTTTAAAACTTATAATGTTATTATAACCTTTGATAACCCTCTATTCACTTCAAGAGAATTAATTAATTTTTATCAATTTCACTATTAATTATTATAAAAAATTAATTTCAGAATATTATAAAATAATAATTGTTATTATTAAAAATATTAAATACATTTTTAAAAATTAAACTCACATATTTGGAAGAATATAATTTAAAATAAAACCCAATGATGTGTCGAAAAAAATGCAAGAAATTTATTTTCAAGTACAAAATTATCTAATAGTAAATATATTAAAAATAAAAATAATTTAATTAATTCAAATTAATTTTTATCCATGTATTATCTATAAGTATATTTTTATTCCTTACTCATTATAATTTATTTAAATGAGTGAAAACAGAGAAACATTATCGACATTAAAACTATTTTCAGAAAAAATTTGTTTTAAATCCTTTTTGTAAACATATATTAAAATCCATTATATAGATGAAATAAATAAAATTATTTGAATTAAATACAACTAAATAAAAATTATTTTAATTTTGAATAAAATTAAATTCATAATAGAACTTTTAACTTTCATAATTTATTAAAATGAAATGACAGTTTTCATAAAAATCTGTATTTTATCACTATTCACTGAAAATTTAAAATTTTCTTAAAAATCCTAAAATTTTACCCTATTTTAAATTTGATATATTAATTTTAATGTTTTTTATCTTTATATAAAATAAAATTACAAAAATAATTTTAAATTATTTGTAAAAGTCTCTTGAAAAATGATTAAAAATCATTCTCGATGAATCATATTTTTGTATAGAATAAAATATATTTTTTAAAATTTGAGTTTACATTTTTTAAGAATTTATCAAAAAAATTATATTTCTTAGGACATTTTTATATATATCATCATTTATTAAATCTTATAGATAGCCTCCAAATCAATGACTTGGTTATAATGGTGATATATAAATAATATAATTGGCTTGTCATTTAAGCTTGGTGACACATGTCATATATGATATAAAACACAATGTTATCTCTTAAAATCATGGGGTTACATGTACCAAAATCTATCAAAGGGATTAAATTTTTTAAAAATAAAAATAAATTAATATATTATGGTGTTACATCTAACCACACTTTTATTTATAAATAATCATCTAAGGGTATCACATTACCATATCAATGATTAGATGTTGAATTAATAACAAATAATCCAAATGACATGATGATCACATATTAGGTCAATTATTTGTCTATGATTTAATCTTGTGGTTGTATTTTTTCTATCGATATTTTTATTCTCTGTCAAGTTGAATTTTATGTGATATTGGCCATGGATTGGATCTCTTTATATAGAGCTCTTAACAACTTTCTAGGAAGGGAAGTCTCATTTCATTTTATAAATAAAACGATTAGCATTTTTTAGAGAAAGGATTAACATGAGATTCCAATGGAAGTTACATTCATTTTATGGGTCTTTATTCTGATTTATTATAGGTATTTATATAAGATTATTGGTGAAAATATCAACATTGAAGATATTCCCATTGGATGAGATTCTATTGATGTATTTAAAGAAGAGTTATGCAACCTTCCTTTGAATCGTGTAATTGACTATTCAATATAACTAATTCATGGTGATAAATCTATCGTAATGACTCTACATAGACATTCCCTAACTAATTTATAATATTTGAAGAATCAACTGCTGGAGAATTTTAATATGGGATTTATTTAGCAGAGTGCATCACATTGGGGTGTACTAGTTCATTTTGTTTAGAAGATAAATAATTCAACTTAATTCTATAATGATTTCATGGATCATAAAAATATCATGATAAATTATAAGTATCATTTTCCTTATATTTATGATATGTTTGATCAACTATGAGGAACTTATTTTTTTCAATTATTGACCTTCATTTCAGAAACTATCAACTATGGGTAAAAGGATATGAGATACCTAAGAAAAACTTTTATACATAGAATAGATACTATAAATTTATTGTGATTCCATTTATACTTAGTAATTTCCCTATTCTCATCATGGATTTAATGATTATATTATTTAGACATTATCTCAACCAATTTTTGGTAGTTTTTACCGATGATATTATTATTGATTAAAATAAAAATGAAAAGCATGAAGATAATTTGGGGATTGTGATAGAGAACCTAAGGCTAGTGAAATTATATTCCAAATTCATAATGTTTGAATTCTAGTTAAAAAAAATTAAATATTAGTTCATATAATAATAAGTGAGGTTATATAAGTTGAACCTTATAATAGAGAAGTTATTTGGAAATGAGTCGCACATACTACTATTACTAACATCCTTAGTTTTAATTGAATTTATGGGTATCATAAAAAATTTATAAAAAATGTATCATGGGTTTCTAATCCACTCACCAAGTTAATATAAAATGGAGTCATGTTTCACTATATAGATGAATTTCAATAAAAGGTTATGTAACTAAAAAGTTGGACAGTCAATCCACCTGTACTCAAACATCCCTCTAGTGTATAAGGATTTATAAGCTATATCGATGAATAAAATAAGGGACGAGGATGTTTTATAATGAATAATAATATATTCATATTATTTTCATAAAATCAATTGAAAATTCAAGAGTAAAATTTCCACATGGGTTAGTTGGAGTTTATAATGATAATTTTTTCGTTAAAGATATTGGCCAGTTATATTTATGGGGGAGTTGTAATTTATATATAGATCATAAAAGTTTATAGTATATATTCACCCCAAAAATATTAATTTGTTCTGGAAATTATTGATAAGGTTAATTAAAATTATGACTACTCAAAATAATAACACGTTTGTAAAGTAAACAAGGAAGATAATTCAATAATTCCATAGGATAATGCTAGTTTATCTATGATTTGGATCAGAAAAAATCCAATAATTATGGATCTATAGAGTATGAGTCTTCAAATATTGATAGAAATGGAGAAATATTATTATTATCAAATGAGTGTTCAACCATATATACATATGAAGATTATAGAGGCATAGAAACAACATATAGTGATAAAAAATAAGTAGAAAAGAGTTCTTGAGTTTAACCATGGATGTGACAGAATGATATTATTTAAGAAACAAGTATGTGTCCTGCCAATACCAAAATTGAAGAAGAATCTGTTATATTAATATCAAAGTTCATCATTCTTTATTCATCTTAGATGTATGAAGAAGCATAGATACCTAAAAGAGTAATTAAATTTGGATAACAATAAAATTGGTATTTGAGAGTATGTATATTGGTGATTGGTGTGCATAAATGATAACTATGATTGGCATATAAATTAGGGTATATTATAACCATTACCAATACTAATATAAAAATGGGAAAATTTCACCACTCATTTCATCATATGAAACTAAAAAACATATAATGGTAATAATGTTATTTGTGTTGTATTCATTCTCTTTATAATGTTTACAAATGTCGTTTTTATTTCTGAAGATTTATCCCTTATTTATATTTCCTTGATATAAATTAAATAATGGTTAATCATATATTGGGTACCACATTCTATTTTATCTGCTCAAGATTTGGGATTTATCCCAATATTTTTGGATGTATTCATCAATCTTATGACACCCAGTTGTGTTATAATACATAGGATCATCCTTATATATATGGTCAGTATGAGATGACCATTGAAACCCTATAATATATGTTATGATTCAATTCAATATAATCCAATGGTGGTTCATAATAACACATTACTTTGGTTTAAGTCTCTTACATCAATAACATTCAATCAATCATTAAAATGTTTCATTATGAAGCTCTATAAGGAATTAATTGTAGAACTCCAATGAGTTGGGATAAAGTTATAGAATGTAAGTTGTTGACTGATAATTACTTTTATTTAACATGAAATAACCAATTAATAAAGTTAATGGGACCCCTAGAGGAGGTTGGATGTGATTTATCCTAAGTGAATCTTATTGAAATAAAACCCAACCTTTAGGGGGGAGAGATCCTAAGATATCATAGATAACCTATTCTTCAGTCGCAGTTATCATATGAGAAAGTGAATTGACCACAAAGTTGGAATCTCTTCATATACGGTGAACATTCTGCCCGAGGATGGTCTATACAGAAGACCATTGAACCATGTAGATCATGTCCAAAATCACAACATTAAAACTTTAAATATATCACCACAAAACATCAAAATATGACTCAATATATACCATTTGAAAACCCTACTCCTTGCAGATTGTTATACATGATAAAAGGGACTTCACCACCACACATAAGGAAGTTCTGGTCCCATTAAATTCACTACAACCCATATAAACTGAGCCTCTAGAATAGAAAGAAATCCATTGATACATTAATAATATAAGGAGATGGACGAGAAGGTTATATCCATTCAATATCACATTAGGGTAGCTAAACATTAATGAAAAGTTGAGATGATTTTCATTTGTTTGATTTAGTGTTTAATGTTGGTGAAAAGGTATTCATATGTATATATACATGGACTAAGGTTGTTATATTTAGAAAGAAGGGAACGGTGAGCACTTCATATATCAATCCGTTTGAAATTATTTATTATTTTATGAAGGATTTTTATTTTTTGTAGATTCCATAGACTCTTTCTCAAGAACATGTTGTGTTCCTTGTATCTATCCTAAGGAAGTTCATAAATAATCCTTCACTTGTACTAAACTCATAGGTCGTGTCAATGGAACAATATCATTTGTAAGAAGAATAACTGATAAAAATATTATATCATCATTATAATGTTCTATGAAATCTGACCACTCACCCTGTTATAGTTATTTGGGGGAATCTTAAATTTATAAAAGCTCTATGTGCACCTGTATCCGCGATGGTGCCGAATTATCACATTTGTTTACATAATATTGATAAAATTTCATGGGAAAAATTAATTTTATAGTTGGTAGTATGTAACTCTCTGGTATTTTATAATATATATCTCTTTAAATAAATTTAATTTATTTCATAACTTTCATTATGTTGAGTGTAAAAGACGCTTTGATGGTTGTTGAAATTTTAAAGGAGTGATGATTTAGGGGGTAGGATATGATTAATTAAGATGACCTTAGTTTTTCAATAATGAAAATCATATTACATGTGATTACATTAGTTGATACTATGTGACGTGTTATTAGTTCTTATATACCATGAATGAAGATATTGATTCATGGTATATTGGTGGAGAAGTAGAAATTTTAAGAAGAGGTAGACCACAATGTAGTATCTGATGAGAACATCACAATATCAGTGGTAATGATGCAAAATAAATTTCTACCCAACAAAGGAGACTCCAAATTAGTTCGGAACACATTAGTAACAAACTACAATGTAGAGTATGTTGTCGGTTTTTTATTCTTATATAAATTTCAGGACCTCTACAATGTGGTGGGTATCCTATAACATAGAGAGGAGTTGGATGGAATTTTATTATTCTATAAATTATAGGTTCTACACATTTCAAATATTCTTCTATGAGGAATAAAATAAAAAAGATGATGGAGTGTGCCATTGTAGGTTGACCATGTTGTATAGAATAGACTAGTCGATTTCAAGGGTTCTCGAGATGTTGTGATATCTACACTCTAACCTAATTGTTATACCACAGTCAATAGAGATAATGGATGTCTATGACCTAGGGACTAAAAAATTTATTTGATATATATTTCCATGATTTTTGTGGCTTTAAAAATATGGGGACCTATTGGTCGTAACCCCTTGACCATGCAATGATGATTTGTTGTAGTAATTTATAAATTAATAAAAAATGATAGGTTTCATTGTTATTCTAATGAACATACTATGGATGTGATTTTATGGGAAGATTTTAGGATTTATACTAACTTGGATTCATCTGATGAGTTTGGTGTTTATTTCAGTTAATAATTACTAAATATTTAATGTTAGATTATTTGGATCCTTTTTATTAATATCCAAATATTTATTTGGAATGAGAATTTGAAAAATGTTATTGGTTTGAATTTAAATATGAATATTAAATACAAATTAGAAATTAAATTGTGAAAAAATTTGACTGTAATGGAATTAATTTCAATAATGAATAATAGAGTGGGAATGATAAGACAAGTCAAAATAATAATAATAATAATAATTAAAATTAGAGTATTTTTTATTCGAAAAGTGCGATGAGATCATAACAATTCTTAATATGTTAAAAATGAAAATTAAAAGAATGAAATCAACAATTTAAGGAAATATTTTGATGACATTCTTCATTTTGATATGGAATTATATTTTATTATTTTCATATAGGATACACTGTAAAAATCAGGAGACTTTATGTAATATTATTTCAAGGATAAACCCACCTCATTATACCAACATGTTGAAACTACTGGGTTATGTGATATTGGTTGAATCCAATTCCTTCCAAGGAGTAGACTTCTCATTTTCAGAGGTAAACCTTATCAAAATAAAGCTCCCTTCTTGTGTGTGGATGTATTGAATATGGATCATGATTTACTTTAACATGGGATTGAGGCTGTTCTACTAATAAAATGTAAAATAATTAGAATCTTTGATCCCCCCCTCATTGTGATACCTCATTGATCGAGGAGGTTCCTTTTCAAGTGTAATTTATTGGAAGGTTCACCACATTTGTGATTTACAAATTGATGTCTGCGATAAAGTATCTATCTTTTCATAGTTTGTGTCACTAAATTTCTAAGGTAAGTCATATAAAATAATAATTATGTTAATAGACAATGTCTTTTCATTTTTATGGAAAAACTATCATATATAGAATGAAAATACATTATATTATCATTTATCGATCAGTTTAGATGTTCTTTATGCTTCAAATAATGAGTTTACTCCTCATATTGAGAATTTATCTTTGACAATAGTTGATAAAAATAATACTGAGAATGATGATCATGATTGGAATTATTTACAATAATATTTATCTCATAATAAGTATATCAAATTATGAGTTTTCAAGATATCCAATAGAATTTTGTATAAAATTTTAAATATTTATAAAGGTATTAATAATATGATTTTTCATAATCAAAAGATCCGAATATTAAAATATGAATATATGAAAATTATAGAAGATTAAATTTTAGATGAATTCATTAGTAGATATAATGATATTGTTTGTAGAATCAAAAGTTATTTTGAGAGATTGGTATAATCTATAGTGGTTTCCAAGATAGTTTATAGATTACCAAATTGATTTGTTGCTAAATCTTTTTCTATGGAATCCATAATTACCACATCTTTATAATTTTCAAAACATTATCATTTCCTCTTGGATTGATGAAAGAGTGCATCATAAGAAGATGTGTAGGTATGGGAAAGAAATATATTTTAATTCCTATAATAAAGAGAAATACAAGAAGAAGGTTGATAAAGATGATTTTGATTATTATAATTTTTATTCAAATGTTAGTTTTAACTTTGATAAGTTGATGTATCTACTATCTAGAAATTTGATAAGAGGTAAGGGAAGGTTTAATGTTAAATCTCTACAAAAATGTTTTGTTTATGGATTATTTATACATTTCTTACAAAATATCATGTAATAAAATAATATTGTGTCAGTGATAAAGAAGAATAAGTTCCAAAGACAGTATTTGATAAGAGATCAATAAATTTGAAAAACCATGTGTTTCTTCAAAATTTAGAGGAAATATTTAACAAAATTAATAAAATGGAATTTATAATCAAAATATAAAAGTAGTTGTAATAGTGATGATGAAGTGGAAATAGAGTTTTCAATTTTTATTGATGAAAATTCTACTATTGTAATGTTGAGTGAAGAATAATTCACTAGTGGATATTTTAGTGAATTTGAAGAAGAAGAAAAAATCGAGATGGAATTTCTTTTTTAAAATATAACCCAGGGAGTGTCTACCAAAAATCTCTAGGTTTTAAAAAGAGATAAAAATTATGAATATGTAAAATCAATTATCTATAATCAATTAATTAGTTCACATAAAATATATTAAACATATAAAAATATGTCGATTAATTGAACATGATTTTTGTTCAAATGAATAATTCAAGATTGCAGAGAGAAGGAGTGAAAGTAAAATAAAAGTTGTTTGAACATTTATAAAGAAATTCATTTTTTGGAAAAATTCCATGAAAAATGTAAGCTAAATTTTAGGAAAACTATTTGTGAAGTTAGAGAATGATCATGTAAGTACATGGAGTATGTAAATTGGCATAAATTTGTCACAACTGGATATAAAAACACTTATATAACTATTTATTTATTATATATGTATAATGAAATCAGGAAGTCCATGATTATAAAAAAAATCTTGTTATTCTCCAAATTTTTCAAATTCAGAGTACATTTACAGGAATGAAAATAACATCAAATAGTGAAGGGAAAAGAGATAAAAATAAGTTTACTATGAATAATAAATTTTATAAATCCAGTAATTCTTTTGGTTTTCATAAAGGGTAAGAAATTAATGTTGGGAAGATGGTTGAAAGATAGTATCATTGTTCTAGAAAAAAATAAGATTAAAAATAAAATTATTCTTTTAATTTTTTATATAATTGTGGAGGGTTTGGGCACATTGAAATAGGGTTTTTTATTTAATTACTTATATAAGGAAGATTTTAGTTGGTAATAAGACAAACATTTAGGGGGTATTATCTCTAGAAAAAAATTTAGAGGCAACCTATGAAATATTAATTGAAAAGTAAAATTATATTTGGACCATTGGATGTTGTTTTTTAATATTTTTATCAACATGGAAATATTTCAAAATGGTGGATTATTATTTCAATAGTTCAAATGATATCTATAAACAATTATAAAAATTTTGAGAATTAGGAGGAAGGAAAAGGAAAAGGTCTAGTTTGGAAAGATTCTAATAAAGAGTCTAATGGAGAATGCCCATGAATTTTGGAAACGATTGTTCTTATAATATGATAGGATAAATGAATCTTATCAATGATATTGGGAAATGTATAGAAGGATCAATGAGAATTGTAAATTAGGTATTACTAAAAATAAAATTTGTTCTACACATATTTAATGATTAATATACAATAAAATCTAGAGGAACAATCTATGCGGATGGACTAAAGCACAACTTCTCAGTGTCTCGTAATTAATAAGATAAATAAAATGAAGTGATATTTCCAAAATATGGGTTTGTTGTGAACTGTTTAAAATATTAATGTCAACTTACAATAGGATAGTGAACAAGTGTTAATTTGTTTTTGATTGGTTATACTTGAAATTATTTTCATTTAAGCACGAGATAAGAAAATCAACAGTGGTATGAAAGAATTTTTAAGATCTTTAAAAAGTATTTTTGTATGGATAAGTTTGGAAACGATGTTCATGATATTCCTAAGATGATAAGATAATGTAATAGGATGTGTTTCACTTATCAAATGGTATATATTGTTAATACTCCCAAAAGAGGTTGAAATTGAAACTAATAATCTTTGGAGTTGATTCACTATGATATTTTTTATATTGTGACAATGAAATAAACTAATGAGGGTAGGTATATTATTTCATTTTTTGATGAATTTATCCAAATATCATGTTTTATTTTTATGAATCATAATTAAATGGATTTAATATTTCTTTTAAGGTTTTAGGAGAATTACAGATAAAGAGCACTGTTACTCATTAAAGAATTTTCAAACTGATAATGGTGTAGAGTATACCAGAGGAATACCTTGATCCAATCTAAAGAAATTAAATCTCTATGAACATGTAATTCCATAAAACTAAAAAAAATGGTGTAGACAAATGAATGAATAAAAATATTTTTAGATATGTCTTGAGAAATGATTCCTCTTAATGATAAATCTCATTTTTATAGATAAAATCCATTAGAGTAGTGGTTCATATAAAAAATTATTGTATTTTTAAGAAAAAAATATAATCTGGGGTATTATGAGATATATTATAATATATCACCATGTTTGAATCATATTGGAGTGTTTGTAAGCACATGAATTATCAATGTTAAATAAAAAATCTGGTAAATTTTTAAATAAGTTGTATTGATAATATCATTATTGGTTATCTAAAAATTGAATATGATATAGTTCTTACAAAAAGTGATAATAAATACTATTAATGATGTTTTTTTGATTTTCATGGATAACATAAAAAAATAAAACAATCATGATGAATCATGTTTCATATGTGTTGATGATTAATCAATTTTTGTGAAATGTTAAGGTAATGCTTTTAAAAGAAATAGATAGAATATTGAATAATTTTAAGTTGAATAGGTTTAATTGGAAATTTGAGTGATGAATAACCAAATTATTCTTATTATAAAGGATGAGAAATAATTTTCAAGTCTAAAACAACATTGGATATCATGATGAACAGATTCAAACTAGAAGAAATTTTAGTATAGACCCTCATATCTCATTGGTCTCTTAATTTGAATGAAAATATATTAAAGAACAAATGTAACATAAATAGTACATTAACATAATGAATTAATAGAAAGATTTAATTTAAAATAATGATACGTGGATGCTGGTAACCAAGCCGAAATAAAAGATAATTATTTGGAAAAATTGGGTGCTGTAAAATAAGATGAATTTAAAAGGGGAAGTAGTGAGACATAAATTTGGATTGGTGTGTAATGGTTATTCACGTGATTAAATAATACAAATGAACTAAACCTTTTCTCCATTTTTAGGACTTGAAACCATAAATTTTTTAATTTTCATTAATGCATGAAGGCATTGGAATAAATTTCAAATGGGTTTCATGTCTTCCTTCAAAAAAAGGTGAATTAGAAGAGGAAGTATATATCGAAAAAACATGTAGTTTATTGATTTATGAATATGAGACTTATGTTTATAGGATAAAGAAATATTTATATGAGATAAATCAAGTCCTATATTCTTGGTATTGAAATATTAACACCTGCGAAAAGAATTTGAATTTCAGAAAGGGGAGATTTGATCAAGATATCAACATTAAGGATGATAAAAAATTATTTATAATAGTAATTATATATGTAGATAAAATTCCTTATTTTAGAAATAATGAATAAGTTTTTGAATTTTTTTTCAATTAATGGAGAATATTTTGAAATTTCCATCCAATATATGAAGAGAGACTTTATTGTCTTTCAAAATTTCCAAGAGAAGGATTTTATTTTTCTATCCCAAGAAGAGTGTCCAAATGAAATATTTAAGAAGCTTGGAATGGAAGACTATAATATTTTCTCTACACCAATCTATGAATCAGATTTTTTAGTATTCATTAAATTAAAATTAATTAACCTTGAGAAATAATGTTTTTTAATAAGTGGCCACCACTCATTCCTCAACATATATTAAATGGATGAAGACCGAATTTGAAGATCAAGAATTTGATGCGAAGATACAATTAATTTTCGGTAGATATAATCAATCTGAAATTTAATTTTAAGAAATAATTTTATATATTAAAGAGAAAAGAACCATGATATAAAAAATCATATATTAAAATAGTTATTGAATAATAATAAATTGTTTTTTGAATAATTTTCTAAAAAGGAGAAATGTGCAGAAGTGTACACAAAACAAGTACAAAAGAAGAATTCTAGAATTTTATGTTGAAGTAAGTTGTTCAACAAAACTCTTATCATTGATATAGTATATTGTTTTTTTTCGAATATCCCATATTATATATGGTTATTATTGTTAAATGGAGATAAAAATTTACTACATGAATATTTTTCTTTTATGTATATTACTATTTTTTGTCAAATGGGGAGTATTAATTGTAGGGGTACCATCCCTTGATATGTGTT
Source organism: Viscum album (assembly GCA_963277665.1). NCBI lineage: Eukaryota > Viridiplantae > Streptophyta > Magnoliopsida > Santalales > Viscaceae > Viscum > Viscum album. The sequence continues at coordinate 511,526,995 of OY728119.1, forward strand.
AATGTTTTTATAAATTATATGCTCATAGAGGGTTTTAAAAGAGAGATTAATTTTATATTTTATGAAATATTTAAAATTTTATTTTAATTGGATTTATTAATATTTTTTATTTTAATGAATTATTTATGTGATAATAAAGTTCATTTCCAAGGTATTGAAGTTTGTGTTTAGGAGAGCTTCATATAGATCATAATCTTGTATAAAACATGGTATTATTTATGTAAATGTACTTGTTTTATACACCATGTATTCTCACATAATCATATAATTGATTTATGGTGATCCATTCCAATTTTTGTAGAGTTTAATAGTGGTTTATGTTATTTTTCTACTGAAAATTCCAAAAGGGTGAGGTCTCTAAGACCAAGAAGTTAATTGATGGTTGATGTGATTTGAGAGATTAAATATATGGAGAAGATTATTTGATTAAGTATATTGGAATTTATTTTCAATAAATAAATCATATTGTAATTTAATGAATTAGTTTATGATAGGTAATATTTTCTTAGTTCATATATATAATGAATAATGTATATGCTTGAAGATGTATTGGAAGAGAATTGGAGATGTGAAGAAGTGTTAGACAACATTTTTTTGTCAAATGAGAACAAAAAATTACTACAGGCCATGATAGTGAATAAATTTACATTACACTTTGGAGACTCTAGTTGATATATCTACACTGTTGCAAAGGACTACACAATATAGGAGGCTAGGATTATTTTTAGTGTCTTTGTAAATTTTGGGACATGTATGCCATAGTGAGTAGTATATGCCATATGGAGGAGTTTTTCGGAATTCGATGGTTCGAGAAATTTTGTGTTCTCTATGATAGAACTCTTATTCAGTGGTATATCAAAGAAAATAGATGACTGATTACACATTATTATTAAAAAATTCTTTGTAGAGTATATGAGTGGATTGTTTTAGTTCTTGATAATTTTTTATCACTACGACATATCCCATTTTAAATGACAAAGTCAACTAATCATCTCAATGACTATACCATAGTGATGAGATCATGCCATAGAGCTTAGATGGATATATTTTTGTGGTTATAGATATTTGGAGACCTCTATTTAAAAACCCATTTAACACATTATATTTATGTGTGTAATTTATTTAAAAAGAATTAAAAAGTGACTGGCTGCACCGTAATTCCTATGACCACACCATAAATGTGTTTTCAAGGATGTTTCAATGATTCATGGTGACTTGGATTCATATTAATACTTGTTGGGTTATTGATGTAAACAAAAACTTCAGATTAAAAATTGTATTATCATGATATTTTTTTTACGATTTGTAGGCATAGATTAAAATAGATGTTTAAATAAGTTGGTAGTATGAATTTGAATGTGAACATCAAATTCAAACTAGAAAAACTACAATAAAAAACGTTTATTGTAAGAGGGCTGTGTTAAAAAAATAATAAATAGGTATAGAAGAGTATAATAATAAGAATAATTATTTATTTGTACAGGTAAAAATCAGAGAGACCGTACTTGGGTTTCTCAGGTTAAATAATATGAGGAGAAACAATATATCAAGAATTAAAGGGTATGTTTTGAAAACATTCTCATGATTGATACCAAATTCTATTTTATTGTTTTAGTGTAGGATATAATTTAATATCTAGGAAATTTTATGTAACATGGGTTCAAGTATAAACTTTTCTTGTTATTTCTAAATCTAGAAAATAATGGGCAGTATAATCTTATCGAAATCTGGATCATGCCAAGGAATGGCCTTCTCATTTCAAGATTGTACCTTATAAATATATTAGGACCTTCTTATATGAATGTATTGAATGGTGATATAGATTTAAATTAACTAGTGATTATTTTTTTCAGAAATAAAACATAAAATAAATAGAATCATGGATTCATCCCCCACTCAGAAATTCAACATAAATCCAAGAAGTGCCTTTTAATTTTACATGCAACACCGAGTTTAAAAAAACAATTATTTCTTATTAAATTTTTAATATTAAATGTGAGAATTATTTACTAGATTTGGTATTGTTGTGCATGAATACGACTAATAAATTATTAATTTTTAAATATAGTAAAACAATTTATTTGTTAATAGTTGGTTAGAAAATAAAATAAAATAAATATCTATTTAGAAAGTGGTTTTTGTAAAAAAACATTATACATGAAAGGTGCCTTTATTTTAATTAATAATATTAATCACTAAAAATAAATGATATTTTTTAAATTTTTAGATAATTTATTAAATAAAATAAAATAAAATTCATTTAATTATTGTTATTATGAATGAAATAGAAATAAATTCATTTTATTCTTTAAAAATTTATTTTCCTCAAAATAATATTTATTATATGTTTTGTGTGTGGATAATATGATTATTTTTACCATTTTTTTTTAAGAAATTGATATAATTTTAGAAATAATAATGTCATAATGTTCTTAATATTTTTTTTGGGAATTTTCTGAAAAGATTTATTTTTGAGTGAATAATAAAAAAACAATTTTCATGTACTATAACATTTATGACAATAGTATGATGTAATAATGAACTAATAAATTTAATGAAAAAATATTTCAATGAAGAATATTTTTCAGAGAACTATTTATTTTAAATAATTATTTTGAATTTGGGAACAAAAACTTGCCTTTTTTTAACATATATTATATTTTAGTGAAGTTGAAAAAGAATTTTGGGTATTTTCCTTTAATGATATGGTAAAAAGTATCCATTAATTTTGTAATTAATATGAAGATATAAAAATTATTTTTTTTATTAATTAACCAAATAAAATTTTGGAAACCAAATTTTTTACTTGATTTCAATGAAAGATAATTTTTATGCTTAAATCATGGATCATTTTAGATACACTTTTTATGTGTTTTCTTTTATAATATTAATAATAATTTTTTCCACCTTTAAAAATTGATGATTATAAAATGTATTAAAAATATATTATCATAATTCCAAAATTATTTTTATAAGGATCATTTTAAAATGTTTATATAATTAAGTTATCATAGTAAAAAATTAAGTTATCAAACATATGGTTAGTCTGTGTATAATGAGGTCTAACTAGAATATACGGCCAAAAATACTTACAAAACACTTATAAATATGATAATATGATCCTATTTTGACACTATAACATGATATACTAAAATTATGGGGGCCTTTAATAAACATGACATGATTAAAAGATTTATTATATTTAAATATTTTAAGTAATATCGTGTGTCATTTCCCTCAATTATAAAACGACATATTCTCTCATCCATTATTCAAAATATATGATCCTTACATATCATCGAATACATTTAAAATTAAATTCCTATAATTTTCAACTTTCTCCTAGAGCTTATGGTATAAAATTATAAGCATCTAATAATGGATTAATGTGTTAGTGTAAGTAGGTCCCTCAAATAAGAGGTAATCGTATTAACTATATATTATAATGCATATTTCTTCTTCAGAATCCCTTAAATATATTTTATAAATCCTTAAATTTTGAATTTTGTTTCACTAATATAATGATATGTTATTATGGTTATGGTGAATCCATTTCTTACCTCCTTTTTATCAAACAGGGATTGGAAGAATCTCATGTGCATACCTATGGTCTACCACCTCCACAGAGGGATGTTATTTATTTCTCATAAACATATCATTTTTATGGTTATAATTACGGATTTATTGAATATATATGATATTATTATTCTTATGTGATATTTAATTATTATTTATCATTTTAATTTCCTATGATAAATAAGTGGAAACATCAATCATGATTATGTAGGAAGTACCGTCCCCAGGAAGTGATGTCACTCAATTTTCATCAATGCTTTATATGAATAGTTATAAATTTGTAAATAAAAAATATATATTATTTTTATATCCTTATTACAATTCAATATATGATGAAACCATGTTCAAATTTTAGTTACCATAATTTCTAAACCAAAACATTAATAAAAAAAGTATTTAACCACTGAGATAATTATTATAATAAAAAATTGTTAATAAATTAGGGGAAAGATGTTATATATAATAGTTTATGGAAATATAAGTATGACTATTTTTCTCTTATATAACAAAAATATATTTTCATTTACTATATAGGAAAATAAAATTTCATACAAAGAAATTCAGAATTGTGGTAATTGTTTAATCCAACTGTATCACTTTTAACCTGGATTTTTTATGTCTAAATTTTATGATGATTAAATTATATAAAATATATATGAAAATTATTATGTATTTTTTTCCATGGTTTAATTTTGGAGATTAAAATTGTTTCACTTTATTTATCTATCTCTAAGTTCTCAAAATTCCGAATGAATGGTTTTAAGGAAAACTAACATTATTTTTCTATTTATCATGTAAATATTTTTTCCATGTTCATACTTTATTTAAAATAATTTCAATAATTCAGTTAATAGTTTTAATAGATTTAATAAATAAAATTTTACTTATGTTTTAATATCTATAATTGGGTAAAAAATGAATCTAAATTACATTTTTAGACTGAGTTAGTTTTTATCATAGGTTTGAACAATGAATTTATTTTAACTTAAATCACATGAACATATTTTCTTATCGGTATGAGCATGATTTTCGATGGAACATGATTTAATGATCCCTGTGGATTTTTCAAAACAATCCTATTTACCTAATATTTTTGAATTTTTAATTTTAAATATTTAATTTTTAATGAAAATAATATTTTCCACAAGAAACAAAACATTAATTTTTACATTTTTATCCCTGAAAGCATCTATTAATGTTTTTACAATTCACCTGGGTTATAAACAAATAGAATAATATTTATTCAATACAAACCAACCTATTTTTATACATGTTAAGATACGATGAAATGATATCTGTTTTCATGATCTTATGGTAAACATATGAGTTGATTGTATGATAGGGGGTCTATTGTATCCTTATAATGCTTTCATTAATGATTAATGTTTACAATATAATAGTGAACAAGATATGATATCCAATAACTAAACGATTGCACCCGATAGGTTATTCCAATCCAAAAAGACGGTTCGTGGGATATTATCCCAAGATTAAAGCAAGTACATGGGTAGTTAGACTATGCATAACATGAGATTAGTGTCTTGGTGGGTAGCTATGACATATAATTTCTATTATTATTATTATGAAATAGAATTTAACCATTATCTATGAATGTTCTTATACTTGTTATAATTTGGATCCTAATAATTGATTTGTCTAGGCTTCATGTCTTATGACCTGAAATGTGGATATATCATTATTATGGTATCTGAATTGTTGGGAATGAATTTCAATTATTATTCTCATGTCCTTGTACCGTGATGATCGTGATATTTTACATATGATCATTTATTGATATATCTTGTGTTTACCTTTAATTAGATTCTAATAACAGACCTTTATATATTTCCTTTCTCTGGTTTATGAATAGTTTTTTATGTTGGGTATGTCTAATAAGTGTATCATGAGAGAAGAAGTTTGAGGTAGATATCGAATATGATCAATGAGATAATATAATATTATATCTAGGTGTCAAAGACCCTAAAACCTTTCAGTTTTTTGGAATGCACTGTTATAATATATATTGAATATTCATTTAATGTAATGTAATGTCTCTGTATGTAATTTTTGGGTATCTTTAATAAATTTGGTCGAAGTGATCTCATTTTATAAGTGATGAAAATGGAATTTCAAAATTATTCATTACTTAACAACATTTTCATGGAATTATTTGAAGGAAATATTCTTTAAAATGGTAAATAATTGAGTGGGGTTGAGTTATGGTCATGAATACCACCGAAAATCATTTTTTCAAGGTAAAAAAAAATAAAAGTACTAATTTTTTTTTGTAAATGTAAGTTTATGCACCATTTAATCAATATTAATTAAATATTTTTTGGAAACTAATTTTTAAATATAGGCATATAATATTTTGAAAAATTATTTTTAGAGAAAATAAATTTTTACCATTTAGTGTTCGTAATCCAATATAACAGTAATTACTAATTAAATGGGTGGTAATATATTTTTATATATTTATAAAAATAATTTACTATCCATTATATATAAATTAATTTTAATTTATTAGAAAACAATTACACAATATTAGTAAAACAATTTTTTAAAAATAGCCCTTTCACCCATATCACAGTCATTAACGTTAAGAGTAGTAATCAATAGTTTGTGTCTAAAATTGATATAAAATTTTATTAAATACGAAATTTATGATCTCAAATATTGTATCTTTTTTTTGATATTTTATTTTCAAATGTTTGGAATGATTTTTTATATAACTGAATAAAAATAGTTTTTGGAGAAAAATATTATTTAAGTTTCAAAAAATATTAAATATTGATTTTTTTATTAAATTGTATTTTTAAAGATTGATTTTACTTTATAAAATTATTTTTATATAAATTTTTTACAAACAAATTTATTTAATTATTGTATGTTGATTACATGATAAACGTAACGGTAATATGAAAATTAGTATTTTTCACTATTCCACAAAAATAAATTACATAAAAAAATATAAAAATTCCACCTATTTATAATTTTAGAATGGTGAATTAAAAAATGAATTTATTTCTATAAAATTAAAATTCTAAAATTTATAAATTTTTACTAAAAATGAAAAGAGAGTATATAAAAAATATCTTTAATTGAGAAATTGGATTTTATAACTTTAACATTTCTTAACCCTAAATTTTTAATATTTTTTAATTGATTAAATATTTTTATTTACTATTAATTTTATTATTATTAATGTTTTTTAATAATATTCATCAAATATGTGTTGAATAATTTTGGATTAGTGTTTTGTTTAATAATATATCATTACAATATTTTTTTAAATGAAAATTATATTTTAAAATTCTTAGACATTACATTCCCCCCCTTAAATAAATCACATCCTCATAATTTTAATTATTGCATAATACTAAAAATACCTATGGGTATGTAAAAATTTATGGCTCAAGATAGAGAATAAAAAAAGAGACACAATGATTTATTTATAAAGTAACACTATGTAATTTATTTTTTCACCCCTAATTAAAATATATTAATATTGTGAGTCATTTATTCAAAATATGTCTCTATAGCTATGTTATAAGAGTTTATATAGATATAACTCTAACAAAATCATTTTCAAGAGATTCGTTCCAACTAACTATTAAAAAAATTATAATAATATCAAATAATACTATATTAGCTTATGAATAATTAATCGTAAGATGTTTTCTCTAATGACACATTTATTTAAACCCATGACAATTATGGTTAAACATGGTCCCACCTTTTTTATCCAATAACATTATATGTTTTACCTAGTTTATCCATTATAATTTTTATATTAGGTTCTCAAAACATATAATTTATATCTTATTTCATCAAATTTAGTTTTAATCCTTTATAATAGTTCATAAATTGGAGGCGAATTAACCAATAATTATCCACCAAGAGAGTTAATCAAGGTGTGCAGTCCTAAACTCACTAATCATGCACCATGTAATGAACAATTTGATACGTAACTAACCTATTTTAGGGTTATTAAGAATAAGATAAACTATTTCTTAGCCACATCCTCATTCCAGTATCATGATATTGATGCAATTTCGAGGAAATATGTAAAGACCCATATTTTCCATGTATTTTTTTAATTATATAAAATTATTAAGAGTCTACAAAATTTGATGGTGCGTGATTCCAAGGCATAGTGTTCCTGGAATGAATTTATGAACTTTTTTAGGTATGTTCGTTAAATGTGTGAGTGGAAATTATATCTTTTGACTGGTTCTCAGAATTGAAATCTGAGGGCACCGTGGAACTCGTAGCGTCGAGATTCATTTAAGGGAGCCATCATCTTGACAACAGTGGGCTGAGAGAGGATGTTGGGTATTATGATATCTATGGAGGATTAATAAAATAAATTTATTTTATTTTAACACTCCCTACACTTTTATTTAGGTTCGGTGGTAGGGACCACAAGAGTTGGTTGTTCATTGGATGCAGGACATTAAATGTATGGTTACACAACAAATGTGTAACCACCCTACATGAAATTAAGATGGTTCATTAATTATACCTATTAAGGAACCTATAATAATTTTTTGATGTAAATATAACCCCCCAATCCTCTCTCTTTTTTGAGATTTGTTTTCATTGGAAAAGGAGAGCATATTTTGGATGAGCCCCTTAACGAAGAACGGGTCCATCAAGCAAGAACTGAAGAATGTAGTTTGAGTGGCATCGTTGGAGGATTTATTTGGGATCGATGAAAACTGAACCCACCTTCAAACAAAGGGATCTCTCCTACAAACCACCAGGTTAGGTGTTTTCCTTGTTTAAATTTCAAGAGTTGTTGAATCATATGTCTTCTCCCTTGATAAGATGTTGACGAGGTGGGCGTGGGCCAAAAGAGAAGGGCTTGATCCCTCCGCCTCTTGTTTATCGTTGTGTTCTTCACGGGTAAATTTTTGCGATGGACAGAACCCAAATACAAGTGTCAAGAAGAGAAGGAGACATACTGGGAATCCCATAGGTGCGATCGGATGGAGGAACGGACCGCCCGAGCTCACTTGGTGGCTACTGGAAAACTGTTGTTGTGGTAACTGCGCGGAGGCACCGGTGACCGGCGCTAGCATGTGATGGTTACAGACATCACGGGCCAACCATGACGGTCAATAGAGCGGCTGAAATAAGCAAGCTGAAGAGGTGGAGTGCCACGCTGTTGTGTTCCCCAAGAGGGGGAGGCCGCAACTTTTCAGCTGCAGCGGTCGAACAGGGCGGTCGACAGCGTCCGACCGTGGGGGCGGAGCGGCGCGCCATCACGCAGCACTGATGGTGGACATGGCTCGAAGTTATGATGGAGGAGGGGCCCGCTCCCTCAAGGTCTCGTAGTTACCTGGAAGTGCTACATTGTGGCACTTATTCAATTTCTAATTCCATAACTATTCGGAAAATATGGGAAACGCCTACCCCCATGCCAATAATGGCGGGCCCCGCGCCCTCCATAGGGCTGAGTCGCGCCCTCTACGGGATAGGAGGAACCCTCTTTTGGGTCGTTCTGTACCCTCCTACATGTTAGGCTACCCCCCATGTAGGATGGGCTGCACCACCTGTCGGCCGGCCCGTGCCCCCCTACGGGCTGTGCCGTGCACCCCCCTGCGGGTCGAGCTGGACCGCAGCCTAGTTTCACTTAAAATGCCATATCATGAAAACCAGATACATGTCTAATGAACCATCTGTGGAAATGGGATACATGGAGCGATATTTTCTCTTCGGTATACACCACACTGATTTTGGATAATGTTGGAGAAATGCCTGGTTGGATCGAACCCAAATCCAACAGGGCACTCAGTACTAAAACTATTATAACTCACAAACTGGGTGTCTGATTGATGCACCGTCTATCGCGTTGTAACCCTTATGACATGGTGGTCCATTGGGTTATTAATTTTTGGAGATTATTTTTGGTCAAGGTATTACTGATATATCTATGGCAATATTATGTGGAACTCGAGTGCAGCTGGTGCGAGGAATCCTATGGCTGTTTTTCTTGAAGATGCGTCCCAATTTGGGTCAACATCATTGTGAACCTATGTGGATCAGAAACATAGATACCCAATGATGAATAATTTTAGATCGGCTCTTTGAGGATAAGCATCTAGTGACCCTCTATTGATCATCATTGAACGACCATGTGTGGATCATTATTCACCCACCCTATGTGGATTAGCATTCGACGACCCTGTGTGGATCATCATTGACCGACCCTATTTGGATCAGCATTCAAGTGACCCTCTGTGGATCATCATCCTTGAGACCCATTGTGGATCAGCAATATCAAGACCTGATGAGGACCAGCCTTATTGTGGCCCCTCGTGTAATAGCGACTTACGTTAAATTGTGCATCGATATTAGAAAAATACTTTTTTAGGTTAGTTGTGGAACTTCTAAATTTAATAAGTTGATATATCCTTTGACTAATCATATGTCTTCCTGATCACTGAGATGTATACCTGGTGTGAGATGACTAATGCTTTGTGCTTTGTGATTGAGGTTTTCCTTTGTGGTTTCTTCTTTGTGGAACTCTGGGAGACCATCAGGGGTCTCGAGGTCCCTACTGAGTATTGTTATACTCACCCCTCCACGGGAATCACCCATACCTTGTTGTGTCTCATGCATATAATGGATATCATTGACCAAGGATTGGGAGCTAGGACTCGATAGTGCTCGGAGGTGGACCTTTAGACATGAGGTGTTGCAGTGGAAACCAACTGTGAGTTGTACATACCCTTCAGGAAGGAACCTTGGAGGATGATTCCATGAGATGTTTTTCTATTAATTTTGTACTTTTCAGTTGGTCCTGTATTCTGGCCCACTTTGCTTACACTACACACCCATTTTTACATTCAGTACTCACCTTTTTACAACTGTAGTTATACAATTTTGGTTTTGCTCATTTTATTCTTGGAATGTGTGTTTTCTGGTTTAATGGCATTTCCTTCCCGTATATCACTGATATGCCTTTTGGTTATAGTCTCTAAACCCTGGCATATGGAATGCGGGCTTGGGGTAGTTACGGAATAGGCCTTAGGGGGCGGGTCGTTAAAAAGTGGTATCATAGGAGTCAGTTCGAACAAAATACTAAGACTCTGATCTTTTAATGGAGCAATAGTGTTATGTGTTTCGAGTGTGATTTTTAGTTTGGGGAGTCCAGTGTTATTGTGTTAGCCGACGTATCCATATAGCAGGACCCTAAAATCTGATTTTGGAGTCAGTGCATGAAATCAAAAATTTTAGGTGTTTTCGAAATGTTTTTTACTTTGATCTCTTTTGAGTCAGATCACAAGGTATAACTTTTTCCCATTGAGCACCTTTTTCATTTAGGATTCCGCTGCATTTATAGTGATCCATGATTTCTGATAGAGTACAAGATGAAGGCCCACTGAGCAATGAGGCGTCGGTGTAGGGCCCTCTTATTGAGATAGTACCATCGGGTGGTGTACCAGCACACCACTACCCGTTGGGAAGCTGTTTCCACCATCCCCCCAAGCAGATGGTGCATGGTGACTGAGCGAGTTGAACATGTTACAGTGACAGAGGCCTCCAATGTTCTGATGTGAGATGGATCTACAGGCGGCTGGGGATAGGCTGAAGGTTGTGGCCAGATTTGTTTTTCCTAGTAGGGACACCAGCCCACCAAATGGTGATCCTAGCAATCAGTATTTTCCTAGGAGTAGTAGGGAGATGGTGGAGCCTGACGCTCTAGATACACGATGAGGTGAACCTCACCCTTGTAGATTTCGAGTTCCTTTTTGGGGATGAGTTCATTCTAGAGACTCTATGCACTGTGCATATATAGGAGTTGCTACACTTATAGTAGGGTAGCCTGACATGACCCTCGGCCTATTCTCAGTGAGGTTCATCGGACTCTCACGCTACTCTACCAACATGGTGGATGACCCTTTCTTCATATCCTAGACATTATATAAGGGAATATAACATGAGATTAGAGATTTGATGGTATCTCTCAGCAACCCGACACAGAATGGGGTGATGGAGAGAGCACTCTGGGTGGAGAGTTTCTTTACTGAGAAGACACCGACATCGAGACACAAAACCTGGTGACACATAGCAGATTCATATCTAGCTAGTAGTAGGATATGAAACAGGGGTCTAAGCGGAAAACCCCATCTGGTGGACGACCCTGGTAACTATGTTAAGAGGTGCGAGGCGCACGAGGTAGAGCTGGCCAATAGAGGAACAGACAGTGCTTCACGTGTGGTGGGAAGGGACACATGATTCGTGACTTCCTGACTAGCCACACTGACAACTATTATAAGGATGAGGGACTACTGAGGTAGAGGTAGATATTTGAGTGGGGAGGTCTGCTGGAAGCAGGAGGACATGGGAGGGGAGTTGGTTGTGCAGTAGGTGGTGGGCAGCGATTCAAGGTTCTACCGCCAACACCTCTAGGTAGTCCACCTTGACCATAGGGAGCAGGTGGATAGGGATGAGCTCAGCTCCAGGAAGCTTAGGACTATGAACATGACACTCCAGAGATGATTTGAGGTATGATATTTGTCTACTCCACCTTAACTGTAGTACTTATAGACATAGGTTTCAGTCACTCTTTCTTTTCCACGACCCTCGTTTTGAGCTTTTAAATTTTGGTGGAGCTATTGGATCGATCATTATAGCTAGAGACTCCTGTGGGATGGGATTTTATGATTTTACACTGGTTCCAGCAGTGTGATATTACACTAGGAGGTGATATATTTTTCTGAGATCTTCTAGTAGTGGCATCGAGGCCTTACAATTCCATCATGGTTATGGACTGGTTATCAATAGTCCATGCTTAGTTTGACTACATTACACACAATGTGTTGTGTTTCCATGGGGATGTGACCTGGTTTTCCTTCAGCAGTGAGAAGGGAACCTTTGCAGCACATGATGGACTTACCAGAAGGAGGTTGCATCCAATCGAACATCAGTTGGATAGCCATAACCTTAGAGTAGATTATGTAGAGAGACCAAACTATTATGTAGTGGTGGAATAGTATGCTGATGTTTTCCCTGATAGAAGGCACCAATATCTACACTAGAATATCAAAAGAATTATGCGGAGGATTGTGAGTTATGATTACAGCTGAAGGACATGAAGAGGAAGGGGTTCATAAGGCACAGTGTTTTTCTATGGGCATCCATGATTTTATTTTCCAAGAAGGAATATGGGATTTTCTGGCTTTGTGTCGATTATCGTCACCTGAACTAGGTGACACTGAAAAACATGCATCCACTTCGGAGGATTGATGATCTCTTTGATAAGCTAAAGATAGATTTTTTGTTTTCAATGATAGAATTAGGATCAGGCTATCATCGGCTTATGGTACGAGATGAGGATTTCGAGAAGACGACCTTCAGATATCGGTATGTCCACTACGAGTTATTTGTTGTGCCATTCCGCATGGCCAACACCCATACCATGTTCATGGGACTCATGAAAAAGAAATTTCAGCCTTTCCTTGATTACTTTAAGGTGGTTTTCATCGACGAAATCTTGATATACTCGGCATCAAAGGAGAATCATGCCTATCATCTGAAGGTAGTTATGGATACACTCTGAGAGAACAGGTTTATGGTATTCTCTTGAAGTGCCAATTCTGGATACAGGAGGTCCACTTTATTGGACATGTTATCTCAGAGGACAGAGTTGCAGTGGATCTGGTGATGATAGAGGTTTTTCTTTCATGGGAGCCACCCAGGTTTGTGAAATAGGTGCGATTTTTTTGGGGTTTTCTAGGAACTATTGGGGATTCATACCTGACTTTTCTAGATTTTCTGATCATTTTCAGTGTTAGTGGAAAGGGACATCCCTTTGTGGGGATGGATAGATGCTAGAAGAGTTTTCTAGAGCTGAGGCAGAGACTAATTAGTGCTCCTATCATGATGCTACCAGAAGAGGGCATTGGGTATGAAGTCTTCTGTGATGCATCAGGGACAAGACTTGCATGTGTCCTGATGCAAGAGCAAGCAGTGATCACTTGTGGTTCATGACGACTAAGACAACATGAATAGAACTACACTACCCATGTGATGGAGTTAGAAGTAGTGGCATTCTCCATGAAGGTGTGGTTACACTACTTGATGGGTGAACCGTTTACTATTTACACTGATCAATAGAGTCTTAGGTATATCTTCCCACAGAAGGACATGAACCTGAGACTACGATATTGGATAGTGTTCCTCCCGGACTATGACTTTGAGATAGTCTACAATTCTGGGATGGGGAACATAGTAGCAGACACACTCAGTGGGAGGTCTCGTCTACAGTTGCAGAGTGAGGTGACTGAGTAGCTAGCCTCATTATAGATATATTTGGTGGATAGAGATGGAGTAGCTTGAATCCAGTCTATTACAGTCACTCCCCCACTCCTTTAGTGAGTCAGAGATACACCACATGGAGACATTGACTGCGAGGCCCAACGTTCTCAAATATCCTCTGGACAAGCACCTGATGGATTTTTTGATAGTGGGGAGCACTTCATCTTCATCATAGGTTGCACCATGGTACCAGTGGCGCTACGGAGGAGGATTTTAGTGAGTTCCACATGTCCCCTCTACTAAATAATCCTAGAGTGGTGACGATTTACCATGACATTCGGCATTTTCCCTGGTATCTATGGATAAAGAAAAAAGTGGCAGATCTTGTTTCATGATGCTTCATTTGTCAGTAAGTAAAGGTCCATCATTAGGTTCCAACAGGATTAGCGTAACCGTTAGAGGTACTGAAGTGGAAGTGGTAGGGTATTTCCATGGATTTCATCAAAGGGCTACCACATACATCCAAGGTCCATGATTCCATCTGGGTGATTATTGACCGAATCACCATGTCATCCCATGTCATACCCATCCGAGAGAAGAGATTAGTTAAGGGATTAAGAGGCCTTAAAATAGAAAATATTTTATGACTTCATGGGGTAACATCAATGATCTTCTCTAACCATGACACACATTTTACATACCCATTGTGTAAAGGATTACATGATGTATTTTGGAATCAGCTACATTTTAGAACCACCTTTAATCGTTAGACAGATGATCAGACAGAGCGCACTATACAAACACTTGAGGACATGCTTTTTTCTTGCGTCCTAGATTTTGGACTCTGTTGGGAGGATCACATGCCCATGGTATGGTTCGCGTACAAAAACTGCTATAACTCCACCATCGGTATGGATGCATTTGGGGCCTTACACAGTCGACCATGAAGATCACCTATATGTTGGATAAACCCCAGGGAGTCATCACTTATGCATCCATAGTTGGTAAGAGCTACAACTAAGAAGCTGTAGATCATTCAAGAGACAATGAAGACCTCACAATGCAGGGATAAATCTTATGCTGATAGGAGAGGAAGACCTTTGGAGTTTGGGGAGGGAGACCTTGTCTTCTTATGGGTATCACCTCGATGATGTTTTTGGAGTTTTGACCGGGGTGGAAAGAAATCTATGAGGTTTATCATAAACTTTTAGGTTCTCAGTAAGGTTGGTGAGGTGTCATATCGCATAGGTCTTCCCAAACAGATGCATTAGGTGCACAAAGGTTTCCACGTGTCACAACTGAGGAAGTATGTGAATCATCCATCCCACGTTATCGACTAGGGAGAGCATGACATTAATGATGGGGTGACATTTATAGTGGTTCATGTGGACATATAGGATTAATAGGAGTGGGTCCTTTGTGGATGATCGACACCTCGGGTGCGGGAAGCACATGAACCTCTAAGAGAGAACATAGGTGTGGGAGGCTCAGATTCATGATCAGTACCCGCACTACATTCCTTAGAATAGGTTGTGGATTTCAAGGAAAAAAGGCCTATGTTGTAGAGATTATAAAGGCTTGTATTTTCCATTAAATTTTATTTAATTATATTGAATTATTACGAGTCTGCAAAATTTAACGGCATGTGATAATGAGGCCTGGTGTGCCTTGAATGAATTTTTGAACTTTTTTAGGTACGTTTAGTAAATTTGTGAGTGGTAAATCCTAAAATTTGAATCATTTATTTAAATTGAAATCCAAGGGAACTGTTGAACTCGTAGCACTGTGATTTTCTTAAGGGAGCCTTATCCTCGACTGCATTGGGTTGAGAGAAGAAGGTGGTTTTTACTGTTTCCATGGAGGATTAATAAAATAAATTAATTTCATTTTAAAACACCGTCCACCTTTCTTTCGTTTTGGTGGTGGGGACCATAAGGGGTGGTCAAGCATTTAATATATTGCATTAAATTCCTCATTATAGAAAAATGTGTAACAATCCTACATGCAATTAAAGAGGTTCTTTAATTTCCCCAATTAGTGATCATCTATTAATTATTATTTTCTAATATAACTACCATCTCCTATATCTCTATTTAGTATCTGTTTTTATTCAAAAAGGATTGGAGGATTTTGGAGGATCCCCTTGATGAAGAACAGATCCATCAAGCAGGAACATTGTTTTGGAGGCATCGATGGATCTTTGCTTCGGGATATACGAACACTGACCCCCCTTCAAACGTGGGGTGCTCTCCAAAAACTAACGAGGTAGGGTTTTTTCCATGTTTAAATTTCATGGGCTGTTGAATGAAATATATTATCCCTTCATAAGATGCTAATATAAAGGGCATGGGCCAAACGAACACGGCCTGGTACTCTACCTCTAGTTTATCGTTGCGGTTTCTGCGGGTGAATTTCTGTTGTGGATGGAACACAAGTCTGAGGGTCAAGAATCAATAAAGATGTCCCAAGAAGCCCGTAAGTGCAATCAGATGGAAAAAATGGAAAACTGGATCTCACCTGATGGCCCCTGGACGACTATAGGTGTAACATCGGTGTGGCCCCAGCACAGCTGCACCAGTGACTGGTGCCGGCAATCGACACTAGCACAGGTCGACCTTGGTAGAGGTGACAAGCCATCGTGTGACACTGAAGGAGGCCATGGTACTATGTTGTGGTTGTCAGTAGAGTGTTTGGCACCGACCGACTGCTGAGGTTGTGTGGCGCTCCGTCGCGAGGCTCAGGGGAAGCAGGCCACAACTTTTTAGCTGTAGCAGTTGATCAAGGTGGCTGACACTAGTTGGGCTGAAGGCAGAGTGTTACGCTGTCTTGTGCACTAGAGGGGTCCATGACTTGAAGCCACGAGGTTAGAGGGACCTGCTCCCTAAGGGTCTTTTGGCAACCTAGTCATGCCACATGGTGTCACCACTTCAATTTTGAATGGCACAACCGTATGGAAAATAGGTGGAAACACCTCCCCCCGTGCTAACTAGGGCCGACCCCCCGTGCTCTCTAGCGGGCTGAGACGTGCCCCCCAATGGTCTAGACTACACCCTCTTGCGGGCGAGGTTGTGCCCCCTACGGGCTAGGCTGTGCTCCCCCCAATTGGCTGGGCCGGACCGCGGCCCGACCCAACTGGGCCTGCCAAGGCAGGTTCAGGGGGGGATGGGCCGGACTGGACCTAGACCCATCGAGCCCCGGTTTCTCTTCAAAATTCCATATCATGAAATCCAGACCTTTGTTTGATGAACCATCTATGGTGCTAGGATTTTTGAAGTGAGACGATCCTTTTGGAATACTCCGTTCCTAGTTTGAAAAATGCAGGAGTATGGCTGAGTTGGATCGAACCAGAATCCAACTGGGCCCTTAGTACTAAAATGGTTATAACTCATAGACCAAGTGTCTGATTGATGCACTGTCTTTCATGTTGGTATCCTTACAACATGATAGTCCATTGGGTTACCCATTTGTGGAACTTATTGGTGGTCTACATATGAATGATATCATGAGGAGAATATTCAGCAGAACTCGAGTGCACCCGGTGCAAAGAATCATGTGGCCGATTGTCTTGATGAAACAACCATTTTTGGATCATCATCATTGTGACCAGGTGTGGATTAGAATCGTAGCTACCCAAATAGGACCAGTTTTTGTGTGGACCATTGAGGATTAGCATCTAGTGACCCAATAAGAACCAGAATCTAGCGACCTTGTGGGGATCAGCATTCAGCGACCATATTTGGATCAGAACTCAATGGCCCTGTGTGGATCAACATTCAATATCCCTGTGTAGAAAAAAATTCTAGTGACCCTTTGTGGATCATAATCCTAGAGACCCTCTGTAGATCTATAGTAGCATGACCCGACGAGGACCAGGCTTATTGTGGCCTGTCATGGAACATCGTCTTACATCCAAAAGCATATCGGTATTATAACAACTTCATTTTGGATCAGTTATGGAACTAGTAATTGATTAAGACGATGTAGTCTAATATAAATAATTTGTATTATGGATATCTGTGTTTAATACCTAGTGTGAGCTGAGTTATTCTTCATTTGATTTGATTGAGGTATTTATTTGTGGTTCTTTCCTTTGTGGAACTCTGGGAGACGTTCGGGGGATCTTAGAGTCCCCACTGAGTATTTTTATAGTCACCCCTACACGGGAATCACCCGCACTATGTTGTGTCTGGTGAGGACGACAAACTTCTTTGAAAGAGGTTTGTGAGCCAAGACTAGATAGTGCTCTAAGGTGACCTTTAGACATGATGTGCTGCAGTGACAACCGACCATGATCTGTACCAATCCGTCAGTTAGGAACCATGGCAGACAATTCCAGGAGATGTTCTTCTATTGTTGTTGTACTTTTAGGTTTGGATTGTATTCGAGCCCCCATTACTTATAGTACTCACCCTTTTTAATTTGATTAGACAACTTTTTACTATTGTAGTTTCACTACATGGGTTTTTCTTCTTGTATTCTTGGACTCTGTGTTTTCAGGTCTAAAGGCAATATCATCCCGTTTTCAGGGTTATGCCTTTTGGTAGTACTCTCCAACCACTAGTCTATGGATGGTGGTTTTGGGTTAGCCACAACATGGGCCCTGGGGGATGGGTCATGACAAAAACAAATTAATCAAAACATTACCAAAAGATTATCGATGTAGTCATATAATTGAAATTATACATAGGGTTTTCACTAATGTTATCTAATACCAGTAACCCAAAAAAATTTAAATAATACTAAAATATAACCAAAATAATCATGAAAATGAAATAATATATTTTTTGGTAAAAACTGTGGTGGCCCAGACCCGCACTCCCAAGAATGGTGATAAAATCAACTACTATCCCCACAGGATTTGACACAAAGTGAGATGGTCCAAGATAAACATATATTCATTCTATACAATTATTATAATAAAAATATTACATATCACAATGAATACACAATACCACTAATAGAAGGTTATGTGTCTTTAAAGATCAACTAATCTCTAAATTTATTGTACAACACCTAAGAATGTTTCTCCCTAATTGAACAACACCACATCCCCTTCTTGACTTCTCATAATTTATTATTCTATTCATAACCTTTTTGAAGAAAATATTATAAAACTTTGATATAAAAAAACTTGTTATGGTTGAAACTCATCAAAATTCCATCATGGTATAGATCATAAAGAATATAATAAAATAGAGTATGGGAGAAATATCTTATCAAAAAGAACGTTAAATAATATTTGTTATTAATAGCAAGAATAACATGATATGTAATATAAAATGAGTAAAAATATACCATAGAATATGAGTGTGATACCATTAAACATGGTTTATGGTACATAATTATTATTTTATTTAAATATGATATGTCATTAAAATATATCATAAAACGGAATTTGAACATAACCATAAGAATAAAAAAAATTCAATCAAATATACACATATTTCATTCAGGAATAATATTTCGAACAATGATACCTACATCGATTTCACACAATAAAATTATGAATAATGATGCTCGTATCACATTAAGAAAAACATATGATCAATGATTCTTGAATCATGTACACCTAAAAAACTTCTGGAAAAATATACTCACATCACATAAAAAAACATTGTGAAAAAACATACCCAAATCATGTTCACACAAAATACATTTGAACAACACCAACCACATCACATTTAAACAATAATTTTTTTTAAACAGTGTTGCTTTTATCACATTCAGATAACAAACATTTCAAAAAAGCAACCCATTAAACTTTCACATAGTAAACATAAGAAAATTGATTCCCCAATATATTCAAACTACATTTCATCAGATAATGTGATATAAAATCTTAACCAATGTATTGGAGGGATATATATGACCCCAACCATCATTATTTATCATTCATACATTAATTTTACAAGATAATATAAATACCTTAATATTTTAAAATTTAATTAATTTAAGAATGAAAAATATATGTGTTTCCGGAAAACATCCATTGTTCATTTACTAGAAAATCATGATAAATAAGGTTCATTGATTTATAATAATATATCCCCAAAGTAACATAAGGGTAACTAAGGATATTGAAATAGATGTGAGATACCTGTTGAAAATCATTGAGTAAATCACTTTGAAAAATAATTGGAAATACCCCTTTTTATTTTAACATGATTATGAATTTGGATTATTATGAAATAAAATTAAATATGGAAATGTTTTTTAGTTGAAATTAAATATTTTAATGGAAATTATTGTTTTTACATTGAATATTCGTAAAAATTTATTTTAGAAAATATTTTTTACTTTATAATAAAATAGTAAATTTATGACCCTTTTTAATAGTTATTTTAAAAAAGGTAATTTGAAAAATTATGAAAAAAATTAATTTGAAATATATAATATTTATTAATGGATATTTGAGAAGGATATAAAGTCTATATAATGAAAAGTTGTAGTGAAAGATAAAATAAATGAACAAATAAGGAAACTCTTTTTAGTAATCTAGAATACAATATCAAATTTCCCATAACATAATAACAAATAATAAAGAATCATTTTGAATATTGGTGATGGTAAATATAAAGTTTACATAATATAAACATAATTATGTTTCCATATAAAAATGATAAAATTGGTGGGAATAGAAAATATGGACATGAAATAGAAATCTCCATTAAAAATAGTGATAATTGCTGTTAATAATATATTAATTTTTTGGGGATTAAATTCATCCTTCCAGATGATTTGATGAAAAATATCCATTTTTCATAGAGATAGAAAAAGTATATTATAAAATCATTGACTGTAAGTAACTATTCATAGTAGTATGATGTTTAATATGGGATATTAAAACTTAATGAAAGAGGGATTGATTCAATGAAAACCCCTCAATTCTTTTTTATCATTCTAATTGTTAACTCATGAATGGTGAAAAATGAGATGTATTTTTAAATAATTAATACTTCATGGGAAATTATTGAAAAAACCTGAATAATATATACACCAAAAAGGAAATAAGTGGTGAATACACAACATATCAAAATCAAGCACAATTGAGATGTAAACTCTTGTATCTCTAATCACACATAGATGATCACTCTCTATCATCCTGTATAACAAAAATGACTACAATAGTAACATATTTCAAAACCTTATTCATACTAATAATTTTATATAAATAACAGTTATAGTAATTTAACACAAATATATTAGTTATTAATATTTTATTTTTATAATAGGATGTTATTAGTTTTGATTGTTTTTTGAGTTCTAGTTTCATAATGGATGTGTGTATTATTGATTATAGGTTCAAATTTTATCAAATTTCATCATTATAGAAAATATAGAAGAAATTTAATGATGAGATATAATGTTATTATTTCATTTCATAAGTATTTTTATTATGTATCATGATGAAGATGTTGGTGATGATCTTGTTTCAGTAATTTACAATGAACAAAAATGTAGTATGATTATAATTAGATTAATATTATTATATCCTTTCGAGAAACATAAAAATTATATTTTATCAATAATTTCCATCAAAAACAATATTTATATTTTCATATTCATCCATTATAAATATTTATACCATTGTTCATGTATGTGGTTAAACTGACCAAAACAATAACAAGTTATAATATATTGGTATGTATGCTTAAGAAATCAATTCTTTTTTAATTATATCGTCAATATAGATATTAAATTATATTATTTGAATGTTTTTAACTTGATGAAATATATTATAATTATTGTTGATAATTATGAGAATTCTATAGTGAAAACCTAAATATGTCAATTTTATAAGAGTGGTAGTCTGGATATATGCAATGGTGGTATGTTCATTTTATATAGATAAGGTGGAAGATAGGTAATAGATTACTATTTTAGAAACAAAATAATCAAAAAAATATATTATTAATCCTTTTAATAGTATTTTATAATCATACATGTATGTTAGTGATGAAAAATAATGCATTTCATTCTTAGAGGTGATAGATCACAAGTACACATTATAACATCTTTAATTATCAAATGGTATTAGACGAAGGTTGAAAAGGGTTATTTAATTAGTCTAATAAATTTTATAATAATATTAATATTAATGTTATAATAATTTAATGATATAATTGTTTATAAGGGTAAAAGAGGAAACAAAATATAAGTGTGCTCAGTTTTGAAAATTACCACTCCCTTTGTGTATTTTCCATCATGTCACACCTTAAGGATCGTTATCATAGTCCATTAGAAATAAAAATGATTACTGGATGTGGTGATATAGATTAATAGATGTTTTGGTTGAGTTTTTTCTGAGATAAATATATTAAATTTGTGTATAAATGTATTGGAAGAGATCTTCATTTAATAGTCATGAAAATAGATTTTTTGTAGTTAATCATCACTCTACAATAACATGAAGACTGCATTCTAACATAAGAGGCTCAAAAATAAAAAATAATTAAGTGGGTGTAAGATGTAACCATAATACCCCCCATTATTCAATTATATCATTTTTAAATATTTTTGTACTATTATAAAATTATTTTTTTAAAATTTTCCCCTTTTTCCATAAATAACTTGTTTTTAAAAATCAAAATAATTTTTTTATAAAATAATAAGATAACCTGTAATGCCCCAACCCCAGAATCCCAGATTCAATGCATTATTACATATCATTGGCATGATCAAAAAAGGTCAAGTCTCTAAAGATTAATTAGTTTAATAGTCTTGGAAGTACTAAATACATTCATAAGGTTTACATTACATCACAAAATAGAAAACCACAACAACATTGTTTCATAGAAAACACTGAGATCCCGAAGACTATCCCTTTAGGTTAGTTATAATATACTTCTTTGCATCATGGGAAAAATAAAACATAAAAATGGGTGAGCACATATGCTTAGTAAGGATTTCAATATAGAGAAAATATTCATAATTAAGAAAAAAAATTTAAGGCAATGTATAAGACTAAAATTAAAGCCTTTTAAACATGAACTTTAGCATAATATAGTAAAGATAAAATCAAATAATTCCATTTATATATTCACATGGATATTATACTAGTCGAATAATCACTTACAATATCAATAGCCACTTTCATAATGATGGAATACATACTGTCAGACTTTATAACCACATAGTCAATGCCTTGTGCCAAATCTACAAATAAAAGGTTTTCAAGGCCTTGTGTCATGACACTAGTTAGTCTAATGAAACCTACCGATACATCGAGGAGCTATAGCGGTCTAAACCCACCACTTACAAAGTCTAATGCATTCCTTATATGAAAAAGGTTGAAAAATAACTTAAACATTCATATTAAAACAAGCATATGAAATGTAAATAATTTATCCACAAACCATGAATGGTATGAAATAACACATCCATAGTCAAAAAAATCACAAAACCTTCCATACAATATGGATGATTTGTTTCATAATAAATCAACTTCAAACAAGTCTAAAATCCATCAAAGAATGTTGATATAGATGAAAATGATTTGAAACCAACTTTGAGAGAATTATCACATTTTCCTAAAAAACATTTAAACGTCACACAATATAGAAAGGAATACATTTAAAGACATTTTTAATAAATTTGTCCCATAACACTTTGAAACTTTTGAAAGTAATTAACATTTTAAAAATAATCATCACCATATAAATAAGTCTTGAAAAACAATTTTGAAAATACCGACATTAATGACAATGATTTAGAAGAACAAATATTTAAACAATTTAAAATGATGATATAGTTAAAGAGTCCCTTCCATAAAACCTAAAAATAATCTTTTTTAAAATATTTTTATGAAACACAGATGTGGATGATAAAGATGTCCCAGTAGATACTGACATA
Source organism: Viscum album (assembly GCA_963277665.1). Taxonomy (NCBI): domain Eukaryota; kingdom Viridiplantae; phylum Streptophyta; class Magnoliopsida; order Santalales; family Viscaceae; genus Viscum; species Viscum album. Next base: position 511,550,692 of record OY728119.1, read on the forward strand.
AAAACAACTTTGGATAATTAAAAGATTGTATAATTAACCCTTACCTTGTAATTTCCCTTGGTCGAGGGTAGGTTAACCTCTTGTATAATGGTGAAATAATAGTTATTAAATTATAAATGAATCATATACAATAATATGATATAATATATGATCTTTTAATATTTCTTTGTTAATAATATTTTTGTATTATCGTCGTTTTGGGTGTTAACTGATTCATTCATATATATATGCATTGTTATGTAAGTAATGTTTGTTATGGATTGGATGTATCGTACTCATGTTAAAAATGATATTAATTATTATAACATTATTTTCAATCATCTAATGAAAATTAGTCTTGCAAGGATATGATGGGGAATGAATCACATTGCGTTCATGGAGACGGTAATCAGTACGCACGGGGGACAATATCATTTTTTTTATTTTAAAATAATATATAATTGTATATTTTATCATATATAAAGAATCATTATCATTTTATATATATTATTTACATCAATTACACATCATTATTATACCCATCCAAAAATAATAATGTATTTAATAACATTTACACCATGACGTGGAGACGGTAAGCCGTACATACACATGTATGGTGACATGTCATTAAAAGGATGTATAGAATAATGAATTTGGTTGTAACATATTTATAATAAAATCACCTTATATAGAAGAAACTAGAGTTAATATTTTATAACGATATCAACAAAGAAAGAGGAAGTGGAAGAAGAAAGGAACTTTAAAGAGGTGATAAAATATTTACCTCTTCTTCGGGTTCTTCCTTTTGATTTGATCAAAATGGATCCTTAAGTAAGATTTATGACTAATGGAAGGCATCTAGGATGTAGGGAGAACAGTTGAGAGGGTATTTGGTCAGGGGTTGGCCGAGCCAAATGTCTTTGAATGTGTGAATTAGAGGGAAGGGGGAGTTCCCTTTTATAAGAGGGGTGAGGGGAACCTTTGGAAAATCTAGAAATATTATATTATAATATAATCAATTTTAGTGTCTAATGGTTCCAAAATTAATTATTTAAAGGATAAGGTGGGTATGGGTCTTAAACCACTCAACCAATAGGTTTTAGATAGGTTTGTATCACTATATTAACTTTATATTGTAGATTTAACTCTTAGTTAAATAGTTTGACATTTACCATGTCTCATTGTATATTTATATTATATTATTAATAAACATAATATAAACATCCAAGAGAACCCCAAGTGGTTCATTAATTATACACCTATCATTAAATAAGTCTTTTTGCAAAAACTTATATTTTAAGGAATAGAATATAAATTAATAATATAATATTTGTTTTAAAAAACCTTTTATGTCAATTTTGAGACTATTTGGTATTTTGTTTTTTCTAAATTAATAACAACGTTATTACTTCAAAAATATTTCATATAAGAAACCATTACAAGTCATATTATCCTAGAAAATTAGTTTAATTCATAAAAATTCTCAAATTACATTTATTTGGATATTTATAATATCAATTATTTTAATATTTTATTAATTAGGTAATTTATGCATAATCATTGTGTCATAAATAAATTAAATTATTTAATGTCTAAAATATATAAATAAAATACCATTAGGTAGGAAATTTTTTTATCTTTATAATAAATAATTATAGTCAAATTTATCTATTGTTTGACTCTATATTAAAAATGGTTTGGTTATTAAACTTTGAATTTACCATTTTATCTTTTCATTGAATTAAATAATAATAAATGTCTTAATGTTACCGAAGTGGACCTAAAGGATCATATTTTATTTCAAAGGTTGTTTTTGGTCTAATTATACTTAACCAATTGAATTATAACATGTTTTAGGGAAATAATAATATAATTTTTACCCTTAATTACCCTATTTACTTTTAACAGTGGTCAACAAATTTAAAAGGTTACTATTCACCAAAAAATATTTTCATCTAATTGAACCAAGTTTTACTTAATCATATAAACTGTGTATCTTGGATTTTTTAAATTCAACTCGTAGAAGTGGTAAAATATTTTTTTATGTAAATTTACAAACACTACTAGGAGGTGGGTAAAAGATAATAAAAAGTTCAATAAAATTTTTATATATCAAAAATTATTATAAACCGACTCCAATGAATTACATTGAAATTATTTTGTTATTATGTATCTATTTTGACCTCAAATAAATTTAAATAATATAAATAATTATTTAAATAAATAGTCGGTTTTAAACAATAACTCAGTGTTTTCACTATTCATCAAAAACTGAAAGTTTTTAGAAAAATACCAAAAAATCACCCTAAGATAATTTTGATATTCCGTATTCAAAAATGAATTATATTTTAAATTTTTTAAAAAATACAAGTTTCATTAATTAATTTTAAATTAATTTCCGTTGTCAAAACCAAAAAGCGTATTTTTAGAAATAATAACTATCAAAAGATTGACACTTGTTTATGTCCACTTTTAATGTGAAATTACTTAAAATGGCCATAATTGGATTAAATGGTAGAAATATAATATATATATACTTAAAACCCATCAAAATTTATAAATAAACACTATAAATTATTTTGATTTAAAAATTTGTTTGTAGTTAAAATATAATATTTTTTACTATTCACCCAAATATGAAAGTTATCAAAAAAAAACACAAAATTTATTGAAACTAAATTCTTATGCCCCTATTATAAAGAAGAATTTTACTATTTCAAATTGGAAACATAAAAGTTTCAAATATTGGATTTAAAAAGGGTTGTCCATAAAAAGACGGTAAAATTTCATTTTTTAAAGAATACTTCTTTTATCTGAAAATATGAATTTGTTCATACATTATGTCTAAGAAACTAATAATATGAATTCTAAAATTATAAGGATTATATAAAGTTGAATATTTATTTAATACAATATATAACCTCTTTTGAACAACTTTTTTGGTATGTCGTGGTGTATTTGAACTCAGTGTTTTGTGTAGTGCAAGTTATTGAAATACTTTGAAAGAAATAACTTACTATGAAATCATGGCATGTTAAATTCTTCCATCCTTAAATAAATTGCATCCTCCCAATCTGAAATTGTTCTTCTAAAACAAAAGTTTGAACATAGAAAATACCTTTGATGGAAATCCCACATAGAAAATTGGGTTAATAAAATTTATTCTTAATAAGAGGAACAGGGGAATGATAATGTCACCGTCAAATTATGATCTATATTAGGAGAAAATTGTTGGTAATTATAGACACATAATTGGAGGAAAATGTAAATATTTATAGGGAGTGATTGAGGTCATCAGTCACAAAAAATTGTAGAATTGGGGGCCTCAAATCCATCAATCTATGAGGATTTAAAATATTATCTGTTCAAAAAAACATAAGGTATTAGGATAACAATTTTTTTTTAAGATGTCTTACTTAATGTTTAAAATTTAATTTCTTCATAGAAAAAAAGAATAAAAGAGTACATACATGACAAGAATAGTTCCATCCATTAACTAATTTCTACAAAAAACTCATCTTTTAATCAAAAAGATAATAGAAGTCAAAAAAATATTCTATTTTTCCAATACATATAGCGTTGAAAAAAATGAATTTATAATTAACCTATACAACCATTAAAAAGTAAAATACATTATACAGTCTATGGAATTCATGTAGTCCAGTGGTAGGAGATAAATCCCAATCACACTATGGTTGTGGGTTCGATTCTTACAGCTTTGTTTGATACGACGAGTTGTCACACGGTCTGCATGTTGTCCTTTTTATGAAAATCCAAAAATACCTTTAACAATAGTATCCAATTTTAATCTTAATATATTCAACCTTTAGACTTATCCAAAATAAATCTATCCAAACTCATATTCCAAAATTTATAAGGATGGTAAACACAATTAAGATACTTTGTTCCACGTAATAACATGTGAACACCTTTATCGTGTATTATTTTAAAAAATGATTACACCGTGAATTAAAATAAAACCTCATTTATTACATTAATTCTCACTTGTCCTTTATATAATACTGGATATATTACTTATATCCAAAAATATTAATTATTCCAACAATGATGAAATAAAAAAAACTATTAATCAGTTTCAAGGATGTCACGAATATCCAATATAATTTATCCAAATCAACCATCTCTTATTCCAAAATCACTACCTCATTATCAGGACAATATTAAGGATTACATTTACTTCAACCATGTATTTTCCAAAATTTTAACCTGATATTGAGCCACTTTTCTTGGTTCCACACAATCTCACGTCCTTAATGAAATAATACTGATGTACAATCCTTATATACTCTATAATTCTTATAACATGTACATCATTAATAAAATACTCAAATGACACAATACATTAATATCAACGCAAGAAATATAATCATTCCTCTTCATCTTTAGTAGTATCATAACTTTATTATTATCCAGTAGCATCATTTTGGGTATACTCTGATGATTTGGACATTGATTCGTGTAGTGTCCCAACTTCTTGCAGATGAATCATCGTACATTTGAATCTTTTTTCTAACCGTTGCAGTCACATACTTGGTGTCATTTTTCAGGACACTTATAACAAACTCTCATTCCCTTTAAGCATTTACAAGGTGATTCTTTCCATAGTTATCACATAAGGTAAAATCCTTTATTTCCCTCTTCCCTTTATTCATCTTTCTCTCTTCAATCCTTTTCTTCTCTTGAATCCCTTCAAAGCCATATGACTCATATAATTATTTACATAACTTATTAACACATGATTCTATTTCCTCATATATTGATAATACATGGGAAACTATTTACCTTCTTAAATGTTGGATTAATATCATGAAAGATATGATCCTCCTAACTCTTTGGATCATACATGTTGTTGGAGTTCACATTCCTTCTACTGGGCACATTTTCTATACAATATAATACCCTTGGTTAGTTTATGAATTTCAATGTATAATTCCAAACATGTAAAATACCTAACATAAATTGAACATTTTATGGATATAATCCATAATCATAAAAAAAATTGAGGAGGTATATACTCATAAATCCTTCAGAATTATTTCAAAAGAAAATGACAATTATCCTAAACATATCCCCCAGGATTCTCATAACCAAGAGTGTTTCAAGACCCATTGTCGAGAACCAGTTCATGTTCGAGTCCAGCTCAAAGAGGTGTTTTTGGTTTTTATCCCTAGGTAGATCTGTTTGAGAGCTGCCTCTACATGCTCGTATCTGGAAAGGGGTGCATTTTTTTTGGAAAACTCACAAAATCTCTACAATACCACAACTCTAGGAAGTTATTCTATACTAATCATCAAACTATATCTTAGTGTTGTGTGCTATAATTAGTTATTATCTAAATATAGTTTCCAAGGATTGTACTAAACATCCTCTGATACCAAATATAAGGACCCAACCCCAGATTCCTAGAGTCGGTGCATTATTAAATATCATTGGCATGATCACAAAATATCAAGTCTCGAAAGACTGATTAGTTTATTATCCTTGGAAGTACTTTATTCTTTAATAAGGTTTACATTAAATCATAAAATGGAAAACTACAACAAAATTGTTTTCAAAGACAACACTAAGATCCCATAGACTGTCCTTGCAGGTTAGTCATAATATAATTTATGCATCATGGAAAAAATAAAATGTAGAAAGGGGTGAGATCAGATGCTCAGTAAGGATATCAATATAGCAAAAACATTCATAAATATGTATAAACATTTAAAGAAATGTGTAAGAATAAAACAAAAGCCTTTTAAACATGAACATCTTCATAATATGGAAAAGATAAAATCAAATAATTCCATTTTATTATTCACATGGATATTCTACTAGTCAAATAATCACATTTAATATCAATAGCCACTTTCCTAATGATGGAATGCATAATGCTGGACTTCATAACCACATAGTCAAGGCCTTGTGCCAAGACTACAAATAAGATTTTGTCATGGCCTTGTGCCAAGACACTAGTTTGTCTCAAGAGACCAACCGATGCATCCAGGAGCTATAGTAGGCTTAAACTGTCACTTAATAAGTCCAATGCATTCCTCATATGAAAAAAGATGTAACATAACATAAACAGTAATATTAAAACTAGCATAAAAAATTTCAATACATTATCCATAAACCATGAATGGTATCAAACAACACATCCACATTCAAACATATTACAAAACCTTCAATAAAACATGAATGATTTGTATCAAAATAAATCATCTTCAAACAAGTATAAAATCCATGAAAGGATGTAGTCAAAGATGAAAATGATTTGTAAAGCTCTTTGAGAGAATTATCGATTTTGATGAAAATATTTAAAAGTCACACAATATAGAAAGGAAGACATTTAAGGACATTTTTTTTCAAAGTGTCCCATACCACTTAGAAACTTTTGAATGGAATTAACATTTTAAAAAATTCATGTCCATATAAATAAATCCTTAAAAACAATTTTGAAAACATGGACTTTAATGAGAATGATTTAGAAGAATAAATATTTAAACCTTTTAAAATAATGATATAGTTAAAGATAATCTTCCAAAAAACCTTATAATATTCCTTTTGAAAATATTTTTATGAAACACGGATGTGGAGGATGAAGAGGTCCCAATAGATACTCACATAAAAACATCTCGGATAATGAAGAGATTGTAGAATTAACCCTTACTTAATAATTTTCCTTGGTCGAGGGTAGGACAAAATTTTTTATAATGGTAAAATAATATTTATTAAATTATACAAGAATTATATACATTAATATGATATCATATATGATCTTTAAACATTTCTTTGTTAATAATATCTCAGTATTATCGTCGTTTCGGGAGATAAATAATTCGTTTCCCTTTATATTATTTGTTATATAAGTAATGTATGTTATGGATAGGAAATATCTTATTCATATTCAGAATGATATTAATTCTATAAAAATTATTTTTAATCATCTAATAAAAACTAGTCTGGAATGGATACTATGGGGAATGAATCTCATCGTGTTTGTGGAGACGGTAATCTGTACGCATGAGAGACAATATAATTATTTTGATATTATAATAATATATAATTTGATGGTATATAATATATACAGAATCATTTTCATGATATATTTATTATTTATACCAATTACACATCATTTGTATACCCATTACAAAAATAATAATGTATTGAATGACAATTATACCACGACGTGGAGACGCTAAGCCGTACTTACGCACGTATGGTGACATGTCATTAAAAAGATGGATAGAATAATGAATTTGGTTGTACCATATTTATAATAAAATCAATGTATATAGAAGATAATAGAGTTATTATTTTATAATGGAAACAACAAAGAAAGAGGAAGTGGAAGAAGAAAGGAACTTGAAAGAGGTGATGAAATATTTACCTCTTCTTCAGGTACTTTCTTTTGATTTGATCGAAAGGGCTCCATAGGTAGGTTTCCTGACTAATAGAAGGACTCTAGGATGAAGGGAGGATGGTTGAGAGGATATTTTGGCAGGGTTTGGCCAAACCAAATGGATTTGAAGGTGTGAATTAGAGGGATGGGGGAGTGCCCTTTTATATGAGGGGTGAGGGGAACCTTAGAAAAAGCTATAAATATTTTTTTATAATAAAATCATTTTCATTTTATAATGGATCCAAAATGAATTATTTAAAGGATAAGGTGTGGATGGTTAGAAAACCACTCAAACAATAGGGTTTATAATGGTTTGGGTCACTACATTAACTTTATCTTTTAGATTTAACTCTTAGTTAAATAGTTTGACATTAACCATGTCTCTTTGTATTTTTATATTATATGGTTAATAAACATTCTATAAAACTCCAGGAAAACTCCATGTGGTTCATTAATGATAAAAATATCATTAAATACATCTTTTTTCTGATCCTTAGCATTTACAAATAGACCATCAATTACTAAAATAATATTTGTTTTAAAAACTCCTTTATGTCAATTTTGACACTATTTGATATTTTGTTTTTCTTAAATTCATTACAGCAGTATTACGCCAAACACAAGTTATCTAACCAACACTATCATATCATATTAACCAATAAAATTAGTGGAATTCATAAAAAGTCTCAAATTACATTTATTTGGATTTTATAATATCAATTATTTTAATATTTCTTTAATTAGGTAATTATTGCATCATCATTGTGTCATAAATAAATTAAATTATTAAAATGTATAAAAAATATAAATAAAATACCATTATGTAAAAAATATTTTTATCTTTCCCATTAATATTTATAGCCTAATTTATCTTATGTGTATCCCAATATAAAAAATATTTTGGTTATAAAACATTAAATTTAACACTTTTAACTCTTCTTTGAATTAAATAATAATAAATGTTCCAAATCTAATCCAAGTGGACGTAAAGGATCATATTTAATTCTTATGGTAGTTTTTGGTTAAATTATACTTAGCCAATAGTTTTAGGACATGTGTTAGGGTAACAATAATATCATTTTACCCCTAATTACCCTATTTACTTTTAACCGTGGAAAATAAAAGTAAAAAAGTTACTATCCACCAAATATTATTTTCATCTTATTGATCCAAATTTTACTTAATGATATCAAATGAGTCTCGTAGATTTTTTAAATTCAACTCACAAAAGAGGTAAAACTATGTTTTATATAAATTTGGAAATACTGCTAGGAGGTGGGTAAAAGACGGTTAGAAGTTCAATAAAATTATTATATATCTAAAAATATTAAAACTAACTTCAATGACTTAAATTGAACTTATATAGGTATTATGTATCTATTTTTACCTAAAATAAATTTAAAAAAAATAAAAAACTATTTAAATAAAATGTCCATTTTAAACAATAACTCAGTGTTTTTCACTATTCATCAAAATTGTAAGCTTTCAGAAAAACACCAAAAATTCACCCGTAGATTATTTTGATATTCCGAATTAAAAAATTAATTATATTTGACCAATTTAAAAACAAATAATTTTTATTAATGAATTTATAATCAATTCCCGATGTCAAAACCAAAAAAGAGTATTTTTAATAAATAATAACTATCAAATGATTGACACTTGTTTATGTCCAATTTCAAAGTGAAATCAGTTACAATGACCAACATTGGATTAAATGATAAATATAAAATCTAATTATACTTCCAAACCATTAAAATTTATTATTCAACACTATAAATTTTTTTGTTTAAAAAAGATGTTTTCAGTAAAAATTTAATATTTTTCACTGTTCACCCAAATATGAAAGTTATCAGAAAAACACTAAATCTTTATTGAAAGTAAATTCTTATGTCCAGATTCTAAATAAGAAGATTATTTTGTCAAATTGAATATAAAAAAGTTTAAAATATTGGATTTAAAAAGGATTCTCCTTTAAAAGGCGGTAAAATGGCATTTTTTAACAATACTTCATTTATCTGGAAAAATTGCATTTGTTCTTATATTATGTCTAAGAAACTCATAATATAGATTATAAATATATAATGATGATATAAAGTACAATATTTTGTTAATACTATTCATAACTGCTTTTGAACGACTAGTTCTGTAAGTCGTGGTGCGCTTGAACTCAGTGTTGTGTGTAGTGCAAGATATTGAATTACATCGAATAAATAACATAATTTGAAATCTTGGGGTGTTACATAACCCCTCTTATAAAATTTTGATATTATTATTTTAAATTAATACACCATTTAATCTAAATCAATTTATAAATATGATGATTTTAATTTTTAAAATATAATGTATTGTAGAAATAGAAATATTTTTTTATAAAAATGATCATTTGACCATAAAGAGTTTATAATAATATATAACATTAATTAGTAATTAAATTAGTGGTAATGTATTTATATATATTTTTAAAAATATTTAAAATTTCATAATAAAAAATAGATCATTTTTATTTATTATACTAAAATCACACAATACTAATAGTTTAATTCCATCAAAATAACCCTTTCACCAGTAGTGCGATCCATATATTTAATATTAATTATCATAATTTATATTGAAAAATGAAAATAAATTTTTGAAAAATATGGAAATCGTTATAAAAAATATGACATAAATTATATATATATATATTATTTTGATAAATTATTAAAAATTAGTATTAATATATGTGAATAAAAAATATTTTTAGTTAAAATATTGTTTGGTTTCCCAAACATTAAACTTAGGTTTTTTACGTTCAACTGCATAACACCCCAAGAATTTACTACATTTTTTCATTTAAATAAGTACTATGTTTTATAGGTAGTGATAGACACAAGTCCTACCAAAATTCAATAATAAATTACTGTAAATTCAAGGTAATCATAAATACATTTTGAATATACAAATTGGAAACAAATAAATTAACATTCATTGGTAAATGATATTAAAACAACATCATTTAAATATAAATGTGGGTTTTCGATATATTTTTCTATGTTCCTCATATATAGAGTATTAAATTTATTGAAATAGTTTTTCTTATATGTGTAAAATAAAAAATAGTCATTCAAACATTTATTATATAAATTTTTATAAATTAAGATAAACCCATTTTAGGGGGAAAAATATTGTTTTTGAAAACCATTTTCAAGTGCATGATATATATTTTCATAAAAATCTAAATTAATCTACATAAATTTATTTTTTCTAAGAAATAATTGATAATATATAAAATCAAATAAATTAAAAATCATACATTGGTTGTTAGTCGACAAGGAATGGGAATATCCACATTTTATTCTTCAAAAGTACATTGTTTTAAAAATGGGTTTTATGCATTCTTTGAAAGGATATTAGAATTATTTTCTACAAATTAAAGAAAATATGTCTTATAAAATTAATATATTTATAGATATCATGTTATAATAATTATCATTTGGGTTTTTTATATAATATTAAAATATTAATTTTTTCTGTGAATAATTAAAAATAATTTTATTAAAAATATTGTCAATTTTATAACATTAGAATAATAATGACTAAAACGTTTATGGAACCTTTTTTTAGAAAAATTCTATATTTAAAAAGATATATATTGAATTTCAAAATATAATTTTCTACATAAAAATCTATTTTTTTTATTTTGGAAATTTAAGTAAAATTTTTATTAAAATAAGTTCTATTTTTGGTTGTTATAATATAATCAATTATTCATAAGGTTATTTTCTATTTTGGTTTTGTTTGAATGTAAAATAAGTTTCCCTTTACAAGTATTCCAACCACATCACTTATTAATGGAAACTTCCTCCCATCATTTATACATACATCTTGGGCCACTCAAATTATCCAACACCAAATAAATATCTTCCTATCATCCATATACACATCATTGTGGTTTTCATCTTCCCAAAATATAGCTTATGGAAGGATTAGGGTATGATCTAAATGAGATTACATCAAGAATATTTACATGTTCCAACCATGATTTTTCCAGTTAATTTATTCTTAAACCTCCTCTAAATATTCAAAAAGAATATACATAATTTAATCTTCATATTTACATCGATGATAGGTTTTTTATATTAAAGGTAGATCCATTTTCTATCTCTTTTCCTTCCTATGTAATATTAAAACATCTTTCATGATTATATACTAACTACTATTTCCTAATCGTGATGTAATTTATTTTTCACCAATTCATCAATTGGATGGTTATAAAGATAGTGTTAATGAATATATATGGAAATTATAACATAATTTTAATTCTAATAATATAATATATCAACTATATTCTTACCATTCAACCAATTTGAAAATGATAACATCACTTGTGTGCATGTATGGACAACCACCTCCATGAAGATATATTTTTTTCTATTACCTCCTTGAATGTTTCTTTCTAAAATTATATATAATGAATGAAAATCATATTCCTGAAAAATATAAAATTATGGATATTATGGAAACAATTCATAATATATTTAACAATGTTCAATATACTAGAGTTATTTTGGAGAAATTGATTGAACAACCATGTGTGGTTGAGGTAAGCAAGAACTGTTTAATGAATGAATGTCAAATAATTATAAAAAGAAATTTAAAATGGAATATAGATAAAAATGGTTCTTGATAATGTATTTAATAAATTATATCTAATTATTCAAGAGAATATATTTCTTCTGACTGAGTGGGAATCAAAGGTAAGTGTTTTCATCTCAATACCACTCTATTAATACTTATTTTATATTATTCACCTAATTTAATTTATGTTGTGTATATTCTACCAATTTCACATGTTATATCATAATTTGTCTTTATTTTTTGTATTTAAGGTTTCAATTAATGTTTTCATTATTAATGGGTTCTGATCTAGATGTTATTTAATCCATAATGGTTAATTTTATAGTCTCATCCTTCTTCTAAATTTTTTATATTTAAATTTAATTTTGAAGCAATATAAGATTAATTTATATTAAACCCTATATATTTTTATATCCACTAGTTATTTAGGTTGTTTTATGCATTGGTACCAAGTTCATCTCTATAGTACCCAACAGACCTAGAAGATGTTTTATAGAAAACCCAAACTTTCTTCTCTTATATTGGTTGGGAATCATTGTATATCATATACAAGTTCTTAAAATAGTTTTATAAATGTTTTTAACTATTCATGAAATTGTTTAAAAAAAACTTTTTAACCACATTTTTATTTATTTAAAAATTCATGGATAATGTTCTAGAAAATTTATTTTTACTTTTTATAAAATATTTAAAGGAGTGTGCATTTTTTCAATATATGGTATAAATGTCTTTTCCTGCTTCTATGATCATTATTATATAATCGAATTCATCTATTTTTTATAATTTTTTAGAGAATAATTTTTAATTTAATATGTGAATTTATATTTTTTAATATAATTTAAAAATGAATTATTTCCAAAAAGTTTAAAAACAATTTTGAAATAATTTTTATCATAATTTGTATAATAATGTCACAAAATAATTAAAGAATTTTAATTTTATTGATTCCCTTCCATTTTCATTTCAAAATGTCGAAATAATTTCGTTTACATAAAATTGTATTTTGTGATAAATTTATGGTATCTATTATCATTTCCTATATTATTTATTATACCTTATTTTGTGATCACTCACATTCGTATGATTATGTTCTCTATCATTCTACATTAATCATTGGAAACTTTTTTCTCATCTATGTCTATATTTTCAGTATCAATGATGTATTCATTATCATTTATAATACATTTAGAATTTATTAACCATAATCCATTTCAATATATGGTTATATTTTAATGAAAGTTTTTTCTAATTCTATTTTACTTACAGAGGAAATATTGATGATTCATATTCTAGAATAAATAAAGTTATTTATTTATAGAATTTGACTGTTGATTATGTTTTATGTTGTTGAATAGATATATGATGAATTAATTGTACATATGTAATTGATATGTAGTAATTTTTTATAGATAGACTCTCCATCAATTGAACAATGTCATGTGATAATTAGTAGGGAAAATTTGTTAGGAATTTAGTGAATATCAACCAATTTAATGAAATGTTTTGTTTCATGTTCTTGAAGTTAATTTTTATATTTTTTAATGAGGCCTTGATGAAAATATCACGATACCCCATATTGTAATTTTCCTTTTGTAACATCCTAGATTAGGTAGGCTCTCTTTTTAATGATTAGGAGTTTATGAATTACTAGAGCCCATTGGGAATTGTTATCATGGAACTAGGGATGGTAGATGGATATAGGAATGTTTGACGTAGTGAATTATATATTCATGATATGAATTAACACTGGGTAGAATATTTGATTTCAGTCCAAATAATTAAAACATTCATGCCATGAATGATGTTCACAATGTTAATGGGTCACTCAAGATATTTAAACCAATGAGGTACAATTTGCAGTGTACATTAAGACCTAATTCACGCAATAGAAGGTTCACTCTATGGGGTGTTCCTCTATTTCTGTGTTTTTCATGCATGTGTTCAAAGGACATAATTTGAAATAAGTCATCAATTTTCGTTATGGTAAAAGTGATCTAGCTATTTATTCCATTGTGATCATAGGAATGTATGACTATTGTTCTTTTTAATGATTTATGATTTCTTTCATGTACCCTTATTATTAAAAGAAAATGATTTTTTGGAATTATGGTTTGAAATTATTTTATATTTTTTTTGAATTATGGAGAAAGATAAAATTATTTACAATGATTTTGATTTAAAATTGTTTAAATACTTATCACTCAATGTTTTATTTATATTGCGAAAATTTGTATTATTATATAGAATTCAAATGGATCACTTAGGTTGGATCCTACGAACCCTATTTAACTCAAATCATACACATTCTATTAATAATGTGTAGAAGTTGTATTGAATTTTGATGTTGGAATATGAAGGGCACTATGGTGGGGCATCAAGGTTCGTTTCATCATTATTGGAGTAGATAGTGCTGATATTTTATGATACTACCCACATATCACATGGTGTAGTTATTTCTAGTTTTAGTTTATTTTAGTTGTTGGATATATACCATAGGAATTATCTACCTAATTTCAGTTCTATCAAAATCATTATCTTTCATTGATTGTGGAATGTATTTTGTATCTAGTTTTCTTTATATATATATATATATATATATATGATCTGTTTATTACATTAGGATGGTAGAAATCATTCAATTCATTTTTTTCTGATGACCGGGTGATAGTCACCAACCCTTATAGATTGAGAGTACACTTCGGGTCATTCTACATTTCTGTTCGGGGTCTTGTTTGATGGGTTAACCAATATGAGATATGATAGTTTTTTTATTATAGGTGGGTTTTCCTCATGATTCCTTATATCAATATGTCAGGTATAAATGAGATAGAATTATCAGGTCTTGAGAGGTAGGTTTCAGCAAGTTCTTGGCTCTCTATTTCTATTTTGTGTATCAATTTACCAGGGAATGTTTGTATGTGTGTTTCATGTGATAGTGTTTTAGTGTTGAGATAAGTTTCTCCTTTTAGATTTTAAATTAAATTAGGATTATCCAATTTTTTGATAATTATATTCTACTTTATAATGTATTAAAATTCCTCTGATATATCTCCCATGGGTTCCCTAGGAGGGTGTCAGGGAGATTCTCATCCAGGGAATCCTTTTTTGGATCAGAAAATTTAAGAATCAATCATTCGTGTAGTTTGTTCTATGGAAGATAATGTACCATATGTTTTAACCAAAATATTTAGGAACAAATACAAACTAGAGTATATACAGACCGATCTCAAGAGTTCCTACATGAGATTCCCCCTTCTTATAAGGGTATGAAGAAACCCTCTGAGGTGGAGGACTAGTTAGAGAATATCAAACTATTTTTTGACTTCATGGACACACCTGAGGCCATAAAAGTTAAATTTTTAATGTTCAATCCTAAATATACAAAAACTTACATGTTCGATTATATGGTATAGGAAAATGGACATGAATGGTTTCAAGACACACATACTTTAGTAGTAAGGCACATGATGTCCAATGATCGCAAAGCCTCTAGAGTTCCTCTCCTTATAGAATGGGATGTATTTGGTTTCAGAGTATACCAATCGTGTGGTATAGTTGCTTCAATTTTATATAATGGTGTTGATAAATAATTAGATAAGATCTTAGAAATATCAATATGTTTTTTGACAAGATATTTTATGGAAAGGAATATATCTTGAATCTTACCACCTATACTAACATAATTGAATGTGATATGATGGATGAAATGGATACAATGGTATATATTTTCTTCTCTAGATTTTCTCTTCCATCTATTGGTAGTTTTAAAGGTACACAAGGAAATAAGTTGATTTATCCGGAGAATAATAAGGGAGGTGGAGGTGACACTTACAAGTTGGACACCTCTTCACCATCAATAGTAGTTATTAGTGTTTCTAGGATAAATATAGGTGTGGATAGGCATATCACACCAAAATTATTATATTATCCCTCCCCTGAGAATATTACTTGTTTTTTTGGTTGTCGAGACCATTCTTTAATGTTTTTCTTGGCTATGCCTATACACCGTTATATTATAGTGTCTCTAGTTCCAAATTACACTACTATGTAGTTATATGTTTTAATGCATATAAGGATCTAGACACATGAATCAAGAGTGTATCACCTTCATGTAGTGGATAATATTTCAATAGAGTCTAATGTAAGCCCAACTACAATGATAGGTCTACTATTTTTATATCTTCTTTAGAAACCACACTGTTTGATACAAGTTCCCCTCACGCAATTACATCATTCTATTTTTATGTATTAAAAATCCAATTTAGATAATTCCCCTCCTTATGGTAATGGTTACACCCCTTGAAAAGAGAAAAGAGTAGGGGTTTCAACATTCATATAATTATATATCGATAATAGATGAAGAATATGTCATGGATTTATTTGTTCTCAATCATTATCTATTGGACATCATCATTATGATGGATTTTATAGTTGATCATTTTTTTGATATTTATTTTTATTATTGGTGTGTCACATTCCTTTTTGTTAGTGGGGGATCTCACGTATTTCGACGGAAGTGGGATATGAAGTCTAGTCTTGTAGGACCTTCCCACCATGAGATTAATAGTTTACTGACTGGAATTATGGTCGATAACAATGATGTTTCTTGTTTCCATGATATTACCTTGTTTTTCGGAACTAAAATGAATTTTCGTGGGTAAGTTTAAATGATGTGTACTTTTTTACTTCTTAGGTGAAGTAGGGTGGATGAACAATGTCCTCTATCAAATGAGGTAGTAAATTTAAAAACATATTTAAGGTATTTTGAAAATAAAAGAAAAATTAAAAAAATAATATATTTAAATGTATGGGTATTTTTATATTATTTATGAGACTATAAAAAGTATATTTGAAGACAATTTTATACTTTTTTAACTTTTTTTTAAATGAGATAAAGAAATGTAATGGGATGATGGTTTTTTTGAAAAATATTTTAATGTCATAATCGATACAAATCATAATATTAAAATACATATTAATAATTACAATATAAATTAAGATCTAATTAATTAGTATCCCCTGATTGTTTAACCCCATATCACTATGAGTAATAACATTACCATAAAGATGAATACAGTTATACTATAGGCTCGCTTCAAAGAATGAAATCGTAACTCCTGGATTTGATTGTATAACTATGTCTTGATTATGTTCAATGGTAAATTAGAGAATAAATAAATTCTATAAATATGAATGAATTGAGTTTCCGGATTATATTCAAAATCTATAAATTTATCCCATTGGTTTTTTTACTAATTAAGGTCACTCACTTCGAATTCACACAATTTTATACCTCATGTGTTTTGTGTGAATTATTCAATTACATCCGTAGATTCATTTAAATTAAGAACTAAATTAATATATAAATTTAAATTAATTATATTATCTCTTTAATTCCAAATAAATAAATTAAGTAGTTAAGAGGTAGATCAAATACTAAAAATAACAACTCCTCCATGGGTTGTGTAGTCATCGTAGAAACCTTTTGCAATTGAAAAGGTTAGGAAAAGGGTACAACTCAATCACATTTCTACTCCTGATTTTCAGCCCATATAGAAAGATTAAAATAAGAATAAAATTGAAAAAAATGATAAATAGATTAGAAACTAAGAGTTTATTGAAATATCAACAATATTACAACAATGAAAATAATTATAAGCACATTTTGTAGGATATCATACCTCTATATCTTTCCTCCTCCACTAGGGAATTTAAATGGAATCCAACCAAGTATTCTCTACTCCTAATCATATATGGCATGTCCAAACCCATCCAAATCAAAAAATTACATATTTATAGTGTGGAGGGGAGGCTTGGTTTCAAGTGTATTCATGCATGAATGGGATAATTTGGCCAAATTATTTATGCCAATTTTCAATGCCACCACGACATTCAAAATTCATGAACCAGTTAAACCTATATAAGGATAATTTCTGACAAATTTTGTACTTGTTTACACTCCACATTTGGGCCCAATCCAAGCATGGATGATGATGTTATGGCCCAAATATTAAACTGATATTCATTATTGATAGTCCCACACATCTTTGACTTCATGGACCCTTTACTTTAATCAAATACACAATTTAGTTCCAATGTCCAAAATTATAGAAATATCCCATTAATTTTCAAACACATTTAATAATTTTCATTTTAAATGATGAATATAAAAATATTTATGTATGAATTACTATGCTCAATATTAAAGGGTAGAAATTGAATTTTATTCAATGTTTCCAATGAATGATCAAATCCCAAATATTTTATAAATAAACATATTTAACGTAATTAGAAGAAACTATATCATTTATAATATATAAAATACTAAATAATTTTTTTATCAACTCACCCACACTTACCCTTTTCCACTCGTAGGAAATGTCCAATTTCATGTATTCTAGAAAAATGTGACATGATATGCAAGTTTGAATTCCTCAATCCATAAAGACAATTTTGGAAATATAAGATTTCTATATGATATAAATATAAATTGAAATTAATTTATTTGTCTCATAAATTGTATCAACATAAAATCTAATAATATTAGTGACAGTAATCAAAGAAAAATAATTTATAGGTCCACTATGAAATTAATTCCCCACATTTGTGTATTCCAACCATTTGAAGATCATATATCCACCATCTTTTCAGGATATTCAGGTCAAGTAAAAAAATTATTTGTACTTGGTGTAATTCATCATAAATATTCTACATTCCTTCCCAATCAAATTTCAATACGCAATCCCTTAATCATTTGCGAAAGTCAAACATTAAGATCCCGACCTTAATATCCCTATGTGTTGTACATTTTATCACTCCCATATTTATTAATATATATATTATTTATTTTGTTTTTTTGTTTTTTTGATCTTGAAAAACTATCAAATATTATGTACACATTCATAGATCAATTCATTGTAGTAAGGAAATGGATTGGAAGGGAAATGAATGCATGAACTGATCACTGATATAAGATGAATTTTCCAACCTATGTTGGATTTACCTTCAATTGAGTAGAAAAAAATTCAAACGTTAGGGTTTTATGACAATTTTGGTGGATAAATCAATTAAACAATTTAGTATGAACCAATATAATAAATAATGGTGTCATAATCTCAATGGTTTTATAATGACCCAAAAAATCATATCAATGAAAACATGGATTTTTATAAAAACAAACCTGTAATAATGAAATGTTGCTCATTATTATTATTCCACCAATAAAATGTGAAACCATGAATTTTTTTTATGTTCTATATGGAAATTAGAATGTTGCAGGATATGATTTTTTGTTGGTTTTGTTGTTGTAGTTTTTGATAATTTTTACCAAAAAAATAAAACAAAATACACAAATGAAAATCATAAATATCTACCCTGAAGTGTTGTCCCCTCCCCCAAACTTAAAATATTACATGTTACTCAATGTGAACTAATCAGATGATATGTTCACATGAAATGTATAATTTTAAAAAGGACAGGTAGTATACAAGTGAAAGAGATAAGAATAGAAATATATTTTAATGTGATGATGGGGTCATGATGTCTGATGAAATCAACTACATTGGTAGGAATTCCCTCAATGTATTACCTAAAATGATTCATATTGACTATAATGCTTTTTCTAGTCCCACATCATTGATATGAACAACATCATAAAGAATAACAGTATATATAACATAAGGACATAACCATCTAGAATGAAATTTATTGGACATCAACTTTAGCCATGAAAGATAGATTAGAATGTTCTCTCCTACATTAAAACCTTTTATTGGACCATTTTCCCATGTGCTTTATTTTATCATTCCTTGGAGAGCCTTTAGTTCTCATATGATCACAATTTAATCTCCTCAAGATCTTGAATTTAGAGAATCAAGTGAATTCCCTCTTGAAACAAGGTCATGTTGCATTTCATTATAGCACAATATACCTGATTCTAAACATTGATCAGGAGATGATTATATTTCCCAAAAACATTCCAAAAAGGGTACATACCGATGGTGGGGTTGTATGTCATCTAATAATCCATCAACATTTCATCGACGTTCTTACTCTAATCATTCCTATTTGGCTACAGAGTTTTCTCCAAAATTTGTTTCAACTCCCGATTTAAAACCTCAGCTTTTCCATTTTTCTGGGTGTGATACGATGTTTATGTTTTGTGTCACCCCATAATTAGAAAGTAGGGAACCCATGTTACGTTTTAAAATGTGTTCCCCTTTGTCACATATGATGTCCTTTCGTACTCCAATACTGCAAACAATCTATGCTTTCACAGAGTCCACTAAAACATGATAATCCTCAATCCTGGTCTCTTTATCCATCATTCATTTTATAAAATAATTAATAGTATCTGAGATATATAATTAACAAAATGAAAATGGAAATGGGCCCATAAATTCAAATCCCCTAACATAAAAAACTCAAAAATTAATATTGGTTTTGGTGGATATCATTTCTCCTCAAAATGTTTCAAATGTGTTGTCCATTTGATATTTACATACAAACCAGATGAGCATCATGGAATAATCTAGGACAACATAATACACAGTATAAGACCATACTATATGTCCATTGGGGACTAATGTTACCTCCATATCAATGTGTATGACATAAATGAAGAAATTACTGAAACTCAGGATCTATAACACACCTCTTAATAACTTGACCACTTCACATGCCCCAAAGGTAGGGATCATAAAAAACATAAAAACATGGCTCACTATTTAAACTTTGTTCTTGATGACTCTTAAATTTTCTATAATTGTAAAGGTAATAATGTATTTAACTAAATCATCATACCATGTATGTGTACCTAAGATAGAATAAAGATACCCATCATGGAAAATGTCTCAATATGGGACCTGGTCCAAAGTGTCAACCTATAACTTGTCTGTAATACTACTCAGGTGGTCCTCCACCATGTTTTTTGAATTTTTTACCTTTTTTGTCAATATCAAATTCATGATGGATGAGCTTCCATCAGATAAGCGCGCGCTTCACATATGGCTTCATCAAGATGTACCTCAGATCTATATAGTCAGAAAAAAACAACTAATTTAGATCCAAATAAATATGAAAATAATGAATCTAAAAACATTTTATGGTATGTAACACCATTTTTATGGTTGTGTAATTTTATTAGGCTGAATCCAATGTCTTCTAAGAATGGTAAATACCATGTGAATGTATCTCCACCCTTCGTGATAAGACAATGCCAACTAGGGCGATTGAAGCATCAAACATACGATAAAATGAAATTTCAAATAATGGGGTTTTATGATTGGTGGAGTGGTCATAATCTTGTATAGATCATCAAACGAAGTCCTATAAGAATCATAAAACAGAAAATCCTAATCCTCTTGATGAAATCACAACATAGGAATAGAAATCATACAGAAAACATTTATAAATTGATGATAAAATCCCTCATGTACAAGGAAAGATCTCTCATCACGCACACATGAAAAATATGAAAAGTATGAAATAATATCTACCATATATCTACCTATATTTATCTCATGTTTTGGAAATACATTCCCTCTGAAAATGAATTTCTCCACAATTAAATGACACTTGTCAAAGTTCAAGACCAGATTCTTGTCAATCAAATGATTCAACACCTTTCCCGAAAAAAGATCCGTTCAAAAAATGAATATAAAAACAATGTAAAACAAACCATAAATACATCCATGAAGGTCTCATTAAAATAATACAAAATAATCAATATTCATATCTAGAAGGTACATGAGGAATTGCATAGTCCAAATTGCATCATTTGATAAGAAAGTGTACCAAACGGAAAAGTGAATGTTATCTTCCCCCAATACTCCAAATCTATAAAAACTTTTAAATATCTATTAAATCCATTCAAAAATAAATAGCGTGTTTTCATATATATTCTTTTAATAAATTGATCAACAAATGCGAGGGGAAATGGTCCTTACAAGTTGATTGAATTAGTTTCTTATAAAAAAATACACATGCACCAATTGTATAGCACCCTCATTGGAAGTAATTACTCTATCTCTATTCTAAAAATAGTAAGACCCCTTTTCATAGGCCCAACCTGAATAGGACTCACCCACTTGGAATCTAAATTGGGATAAAAATAGTTTCCTCATGAAAATTTCAATTTTTATTTTAACATCTTTTAGAAGAGTTGGATTTTTTATTCTTTGTGTATGCCTGACCAGTTTATACCCATCCTCATAAAGAATCCTATGCATGATAATGGATGGGGTAATACATAATATGTCATTCTAGGTCCACAGGATTTCCTTCATTCTCTCATTAAAATTATTCAAATTGTTTTCTTCATGTACAAAAAGATGATTGTTAGAAGTGATAACATGTAATCTCTCACCACTTAACAATTACTAGTATTTGAAATTTGGTGGAAATGGATTGAATTACAATGAATGAGGATTTTTACGGATGGAGACATTGAAGTAATTAAAAATGATCACATTGAACATTATACAAGAATATATATCATCAAAATCAGAATATAATTCTTCAAATCCATCAGTATACTCAATGGACAATTCATAATCAATGTGATCATGATCTAAATCAAAATATGAATACATATCAAAAGTAGATATAAGAGAGCGGGTTTCATTAGAAATAGGTTTTTAACTTCACTTATATATAAAAATAATACAAATAATCATAATCTTTCTAGACGTAGGATAATGAAAATACTTTGGGTTTCTATTTGGATGTTTAAAATAGGATATTAGAAAAGTGGAATGGTTCTGTAAGGGGTACATCATGGAGTCTATGACATTAAATATCACAAATTCATCCCCAAACTCCATTGAAAGTGTACACTTATATAAATTTTTAATTGTTTTTTTAGTTTTAAGGAAGGTCCTATATAAGATAATGGTCGAAAAAGAATTTACCCGATCATCCTCCATGTTAAGAACGTTGAAATATAATAGAAATATTATGTATCTTGCTTGAATATATACATACTCAAGGAATCCTACTAGATATATTGTAGATATATTTTCCATTTAAAATACTAATAATATTGGATTCAACTCACCAACCAGTAAAAATGTGAATACAGAGCGAGGAATCACATTTTTGGAAGAACCTAAATCAAATAAATCATTAGAGAAGTGTTACTACCCTATGGTTCATGGTATTGTGAATGTTACCAGATCCTTACAGTTTGTCTGTATTTTTTGATTCAGTGTAATGAGTGTTAAAACATTCCTTCCACGATTGATTCAATAATTTCCCTTTATCCCACTTCGATTAGAAAAAGTTATTTTACGAATTTTTCATACATTTGGATTTGTTTGATGGCTTTTATAAAAGGGATGTTTATTTTCACATACTTGAATGTGTCCAAAATCCATTTATTCATCCTCTCATTAGTCATGTTCTTTTTTAAAATTCTATTTGGAATTAGATTGGGTTTAGGAGGAACATCATAATTATTTTTCTCAGAGTTTTATACCTCTATAGGTTTCTTATTAGTTGGTATGCAATGGGGATTCTCCAGGGTTTTGGTGAATCCCAGTTGAATGATATGGGATGTCTTAGATTATTACTTCCCACTTCACCATGTGATGGCATTGAACTTCCCCTTATGATTTGGAATAGTGTGGTAAGGATTATTTCTGGAGTTCTTACATACCAATTCAAATAGGATGTGGAAATATTTCTCATTTGTGTCTTCCACTCACTCCAATGAGAACATTAAATATTCAACTAAATCTATTGACTATAAAAAATTTGTTTGAAATGATCATTAGTATTTTAATCTACCTTGGGTGAGAATTCATTTGTTATTACTGTTTTGAAGCCTTGTCTTATAGTCTCCTTTGGGGGTTTTTGAAACTCTACTGGGGTTGATGTGGCTATTGGATATTTTGTTTAAATGGGGTTCTTTGTTGTTTTCTAGATCAATACCTAAGGTCTGATTGCTCCTTTCACCCTAGCTTTAATGTTAGAGAAACAGAATAATAGTTCTTTATGGGGATGAAAATGTTTTTTCTACTTATATATACACATATGGAATACTAATGAACCATATTTGGTCTCATATAGTTGGGGGAAACAATCGTTTGGGTGGTCAGTTTTAGTGAAAATGACACAAGACCTCGTAAGACAGGGTTGGGATTTATTTTTATCCAAATAAATTTTCCTCAAAATATTAGTAAAATATTCCATCATATTATCAATCCAATGATTTTCATGATAATAAAGACTTACTTGATGTACTCCTCTAACAAGGGGTGTACCTCGAATGCCAAATTTTTGGGAGTTTTGTGTCATTTTGTCAATCAACATGGATGTATTTACTGGTGTTATTTCGACCAATACCTCCCCATCATAAAAATCCACATTGATCCTCTCCATAGGTGTAAGGACATCATATAAGTATAGGATAAAGTGTTTCTCACTAATTTTGTGAAGTATGCAACTTACACATGATATCATGAATCGTTCCCAATACTTATTCATTGACTCCCCATGGTATTTCATAATCCCGGAGATCTCCATTTGAATATATGTCTCCCCCGAAGCTATAAATTATCTATATGAAAATACATTTTAAATCATTCTTACATGTTGTACATTCATGTTGTAAATGATACATTCAATTTCATTGAGTTACATCAAGTTATATTGGGAAATCACTTAGTTTTATTCGGTCTTTAGAAATATTTCATGGTATAAGGGTTGAGAAAACTACATTAAATTATTTTAAATGTTTCTTTATATTCTCACTATATAATCCATGAATCTTTGGATGAAGGTGAATTAACCTAGATTTCAATTCAAATTCTGATTCGAAGTCAGATTATGAAATATAATTTGGTTCACATTTAATATTAGGTGAAAAAAATTCTCCAATGGTTCAACTATGTTCATTGTTTTTGTTTTCAACCATTAGTTCTTGTTTTATTTCTGATTCATATGTGTCCCCAATTACAATGTTCCAAGAAACAAGGAATTCTACAACTGGTCAATCGATTAAACATTCCATAAACTGAGATTTTCAGATTCGATCTCAAAGGCTTTTTTCAGTATAAGGGTCAATATCTATTAGATCGTTGAGATTATTTCATGTCATAAATGAAATAAAAAAATTTAAATGAAAAAAATTGGACCATAATAAAAAGAAAAAAATTTTAGTTTGTATGATAAAAATAAATGAAGAGATAAAGGTGAAAGAAGAATTAAATAGGATAAGATAAGAAAAAAATAAAAAATAAAATAAATACCTCTAATTGTATGAATTATATAAAATCCTCCAAGATAAAAATATTAATTTTAAAGGATCATTAATGGGTGATTTGTAATGATGTTCAATTTTTATTTGTTACGTACAACATAGTAGTTGAACAAGGTCATCTCTCAATTGAAGAATTAAATTTATCAACAAATTAATGGTATATTGAAAATAAAATAAAATAACATAAAAATAACAATTAAAAGAATAGAAGTTTTTTCACCCTTATAATACTATAAGAATTAAGTTTTAAGTAATTATATATATTTTTTTCTTTTTTTAAAATGAAACTAAGAAAACCAAACGAGAAGATGTTTTTTTTATGAATATATTTTAATGGAATAATCTATCTAACTATACCTATTCACATAATTAGTAATCATTACAATTTAAATTAAATTTCACTAAATTATGATCCCCAATTTTTTTAACACCGAAACCCTAGGAGAATTTAGTTTACCACAAAGATGAAAATATTTAAACCCAAGGATAGCCTAAGAACATAATGTTGAAACACATTGATTTGATTTAGTGCTAATTATTAAATTTCGTTCATAGTTTCATTTAAATTTAAAAATAAGATAATATATCATATTATGTGAATTAAATTAGATCATTTATTCAAAATAAATTAATGAAGAAGGTATGATGTATATATATTATTAAAAATAACTTCTCTTCCATGGGAGGTGTAGTCATCTTTGGAACATTTTGTATTTTAAAAGGTTATGGAATGGTTATAACCCAATCATGTTACAACTATTGATTTCCAAACCAAATAGATATATAATGAGATGGATAAAATTGAATAAAATTTAATAAATGGAAACGTAACTTTGATTTTATTAAATCAACAACAATATTACAACAAATAATACAAAGATAAGAGTATTTTGGAGGACACCCTATCATGATAACTTCTCTCATCCAATGATGAATTGAAATTACAGAGAACCAATTATTCCCTTCTCCCAATACTAAATATAATATAAAACCCCCTCAAATGGTAAAAATACACATTTTTAAATTGGAGGGGAGGCTAGGTAATAATAACTATGATTTAATCACTCTTTGAGAAATATTTTAGATGATTAGAACTTACAACGATCTTTTATTTTTCTTATCTATAAAATTTTAATTATTTGGGGTATTTTATTAAATCTTTTTTTGAACGTAAATTTTTATTGGTGACTTAATTCACCCCCTATTAAAATACTCACTCCATCAAATATTAGGAATCAACGATTTTCAAAATATTTTAAACTATGATTTACTTTGTTCTTTAAAGAAAATAAAATTATATCAATTTTAAAATTTATTCTATAGAATGTTAATAAAAAATAATATTCTGCTACCAACAAACCTCCTTTATTTAATGAACATAACTATTATCAATGTAAAATAAAGATGAAAATTCACATTGGAAACATGAGTTTTAAAATATGTATCATTATTGAAGATAAATATGAATTACCTCAATCATCTAGAGTTAAACAAGTGATTATACCGATACTTATTATAATAATAACTAAAAATCCTTGAATTCTATTTAATGAACATTAGTAGATAAAGATCATAATAGGATATCTTCTTGTAAATATTCTTATGAAATTTAAGACATGTTATATATTTATCATAAAAGAACTACTGATGTAAAATAAATTACACTGAATAAATATACAATTAAATATGATACATTCTAGAGGAAACATGAAGTGATGATTTGAGATATGTATCTCAGGTCCAATGAGATTGTGAACAGAATGAATAACTTAGGAAATCCAGTGTATAAAAAGGTCAAATAATGCCTCTACTAAAATATGTTTTAGAGTGATAGAGAGGGACATTAGATAAAAGAAGAGAATCTTATACCATCAGAAAACTAACAGTCAAGGAATTCATAGGGATGTTGATAGTGTATCTGTAAGAGTGTAATGTTACTTAAGAATATGATGATAAACCAAAGAAGAAATATATAAGCTTAAATAATATATCATCAAAACAGAAATAAAATAAAGTTCAAGTAGGAAGATCTTATGATGCATAGTCACAAGCTGAATATGATGAGGTAATGTCCAATATGAAAAAATTATTATCGAAGTTCTATAACAATAATAATTTATTAAGAAACAAAAAACAAAAAATAATGTCTTATAATATTTGTAATTGGAAGAAGTAATGAAATTATATGAAAATTCAAATTATAGGACCAGTTATGATTGTAAAATAAAAGTATATGTCAAAGCTAAATGTATCAAGATAATGTTTTATAAGAGGAATGATGATAAGAATTTAATGTATAAGATTGTCGTCAAATCCATATAGGGTGCCTTTGAGGATAATATTATTTAGTTGGACTCAAATCAGCAAGAAAATCTTAAAAGAAATATATGTGCTTCATAAAAAACATCTATGAGGTACCTACTATATCTATTATGACTAATTTTAAATATGAAAATAATGATGATGATATATCAAATATGTAAATCATTTCACATATAATTATTATTAAAGACAACTTTAATTATCTTAAAGATAAATATAATATTATATTGAAACAATATAATTCATCTAAAAATATTAATCTAATTTTTCTATAGAGAGTGAAAAGAATTAAAAAACATTGAAAGAAAATAATGAACTAATATTTTCAAATGAGAAATGAAATAATGACATACAAGGATTCAGAAATAAAAGAGAAATAGTTACTCAAATTATGGGAAAACAATTAATCCTAATTATATTACTGATCCAGGTTACCAATATGGATTGAGAAGATTTGTTAAGATCACTTTTATTCCAAAATATAATTATTGAAATTCCTCCACTAGTTACTTTTTAAATGGACCGAATATTGTTTTATTTTTTTGATGATTACAATCTGCTAATAAAAAACCCATAAAAATTAAGAGATCCTAAATCTCTCCTTAATAAAATTTATGGACATGATAATTTTAGGGTACCAAAATCATTTTTGGTATAGAGTTTGTTTCTAGGAAAACCACTTGATGATATCCTATCAAAGATTATGATACCATGAAGGTTAGTACTCTAGACATATAAAAGTGTATTATTCGATCTTCAAGAATGTGATAAAGGATGATGGTGGACATTTCACCTTTTCTAACAAATCTATAGAAAATATTATTGTATTTGTCAAATTTTGTAACTCTAATTCAATATTAATTTATAAATTACATTTTTTGATGGTTTAAAAAAACTTATTGGAATATCATAGTTATGTGATGATGGTTTTCATATAATGTTTGAAAAAAATTCTATTGTTTTTAATCCAAATAATGTGTTCGCATTTACTCCTCTGGAAAATTAGAATATATATGCTGCTGTTCTTGATCCTTTAATTTTATAATTTTTGTCATTATTTAGTTCCTCGCATAGAGATTCCTAGATTTGGTATAGAAGACTATGTCACTATAATATTCATTCATATAGAAGGCTTATTAAATTTTTTTATTCAATGATATACCCAATCATGAATTCCTAAATTATAATGTCTGAAACACCTATCAAAAAAGTAGACAATAGGAAATAATTGATTAATTAAATAAAGAGGTTTCAACTTTTCAATATCATGAGTTGGTTCATATGGACTTTTGTAGGCCATCTTGATATCTAGTTTAAATCAGAAGCACTATATCTAGTACTGGTAGATTAAATTTTCAGTTGTACTTGGGTATTATTTACAGATCACATGAGTAAATATTTCTATTACATTAATAAGTATGGAAAATTTTAAGAAATCCTAAATGGAATTATAATTAAGATTTAAGATGTGAACATTGACATGATTTTTAAAATAATTAATTTGAATCCATTAGCTCAAAAAATATATATAAACATAATATCACTCTTTCTAGGACTCATATTTATATTGGAGATATAGAAAATAATAAATAGAATAATCCAATAGATAACTTGGTAAATGCTTAATGAATAGAAAATACTTGTCTACTTTTGGAAAGATGTAATGAATAAAAAAATTCTATATAATTAATAGGGATTTAATTAGACCTATCTTGAAGAAAACCCAATATAAATTTTGGAATCATAGTTAGAAGATGGTTAAATAATTTAATGATTTTGTATGTAATATTTTTCTTCATAATAGTATAGATAATATTGATATTATTTCATCTAAAAGAGGTGATGATAATTTACTTGGTTATTCATCTTCAAGTAAATCCAACAGAGTTTAAAACAAAATGAAAAAGGATGTAGAAGATACTAACTATATCATGATTTATGAAATAGATCTATGTTAACCAAAAACCCCTTTATAATAAATTGAGCATGATTTATAATTCCAGAAAATAAATTCCACTCATTCTGATTCTATTGTATGGAATGTTGAAGAATCATCCAGTTCTGAGGATCATCCAAAACCATAACAAGAACTCATAGAAGACCCTAAGGTGACTAGACCACTTTTCTAGATATTTTAGGACTCTTAAATACCACCCTCAAGATTCGATATTTGGAGCCATAGATATAGTCACTAATACAAGTTGTTCTTTAGGAAACCAAGTCGAACATCAAACATACTTGTCACAACCTGAACCTATGAATCAAATATATGAAATAAATGATTAATTTTGGGTGATGGATATACAATAAGATCATAATCAATTTGAAATGTATAATGTTTCATAATTTTTTTTATATATCCAAAGAAACCTTGCCTATACGGACTAATGGGGTATTTAGAAACAAGGTTAATGAATCAGACACAACCGTATGAAATAAGGTAAAACAAGTTTCAAAAAGGTATAGTCAGAATGAATGTATAGACTATAATGAAACATTACACCTAGAGGTATAATTTAATCCATTGTAATACTACTAGCCTAAGTAGCATATTTAGATTTCAAACTATATCAAATTTATGTCAAGAGATAATTCATGAATGGGAATATAGTTGAAGATATTTGTGTTGAACATTACCCTAGATTTCAAAACCTTCATGTTCAAAATATCATTTTCAAATTAACAAATTCATTATATGTTTAAAAAAAATTACTATAGATTTTTATTATAGAATCATCTCATTTATCATTTGAAATGGTATTGATAATCGAAATCAATTTATAAATTTATATTCCAAAGATGTTTTAGATATTCAACAATATGAAGATGATATTATTTTTGGATCTTTTAAAAAATCATTATGTGCTTAAATTTAAAAATAATGAAAAATGAAATTGAAATGTTTTTAACGGGGGAAGTTAATTTATTTCATGGTTTTAAATATTTTTAAAATAAATAAGGAATAATTTTAAATTAAGGTAAATAGACTAAATACCCTTTACAATATTTTGGTTTGGATAACTCTAAAAGTAGTGAAACTCTTATGAGTTCCACATTTAAATTAGATATTGATGATGCTGGGGAATCAATGGCTCAAACATGTTATATAGGTATGATTTAAAGTCTTATTTAATTAAATGTTAGTAATCATGAAATTTTGTTTAGGGTGTGTATGTGTTGTCATTTTGAAGAAAATCCAAAAGGTTTACTCATAGTATATATAAAATGTATTTTTAGATACCTAATGAATACAACCAATTTAGGATTGATATATCTGAGTGGAAAATAGTTTTACCCATTTTTTAATTCAAATGATGATTTCAGTGGTTCATGGTTAGATAGAAAAATAAACTCTAGAATATTTTATCTTTGGGGAATGTTTTTAGAATGTTTGAATAGTATATAGAAATATTTTGTTCAGATATCTACTTCCGAATGTCGGGACCATGTTGGTTGATGAATTTTTTGGATGAACGGAGTATTGTATTTTATTTTCAATAATTTTTGAGAAGAATGAAAATGAAATAATTTTGTATATGTGGGTGAGGAAAATTAAGAAAGTTACAATAGTTTCCATGGTATATTTGATGATGATTTTCTAGTTTGATTTTCACAATGATATTATGTTGGTTGGAGAAAATATGATGTAGGAATTATGTAGGAATGTGGGATAAATGATGTAGGAAATCTGCATGGTTGGTCATGCAAAAGCAGGTGTCTAAGGTGGTGCAGTTTCCCAGTGTATTCCAAATTTTTGGGATCCAAAATTTGGAGATGGGCTCAGATCGTAAAAAGAGGATTTTTTGGAATAGCATATCAAAAAATAAAAATGGAAATAATTTTGTGAAAATTGGATTTATGAAGTGTATTTTGTGGAGACATGTGGAAATTTGATGGTGTTCTTCGCGATTATGATGAGCTTCACTGATAGATGAGGTAACAAGATTCCCAAGAAAGCTTGAAGGTGCAAAGGAATAAAGAGCACCACAGAGTAGTGAAGGAGGATTGATCATCATGGCGTCACAAAGGAAAAAATATCATCATGGTGGTGCAAAGGATTTGACAGAATACTTCGCTATTACGAGAAGCTCTGTGAATCCAGAAAATAGCCATGGTGTTTCGCAAAATTGAGTGTATTTCAGGGTAAATTTTGGAGCTCTCTGATTTTATGCTGACATGGAGATGAGGTGGATTCATGGTTCTAATGTTAGATGGAAAAGACTATAAATAGGCCTCTACCCCCTTGAGAGAAATAAAGAGACTTAATGTGTATTTCTGAGCTCTTTAATTGAGAAGAAGGTTCGCAAAGGAAGTGAGATTTGTGAAGGCAGAAAGTTCCACGAAGGAAATGAGCATCATGGAAAACCATTGAGCTTTGAAAAATAATATCTTTGAGAAGAACAATTTGTACTACATGAAATAATGATCTCTATGATCTAAATATCTTTGATAACAATGGAGCTTTGCAAACTAGAGTTCTCTGCAATGGTGGGAGCTTCACAAAGGATCATCATGAAGGATCTATGTGAGTTGAAGAGTTGAGTACCCAAATTAATTGAGACGTGATTTAATGTATATCAGTATATGGCTATGGTATAAAAATATGTTTCATTTTGAATTCCATGTATTCCTTATCAACTTCTGGATATGAAAGAGAAGAGGTTTTTTCAAAGACCAGATTTGTGAATGGTTGTCAAGAAGAACAACGATATTGCTTTACCCTTTTTTTGTTCAAAGAGGGTGCACACATACATGATAATTATATCCCAAGTACTACATGAGTGAATGGGAATTTCCTTCTCATTTTATTCTACAAAAAGGATTGTTTTCTAGTGAATTGTGTGGTACTAGATTATTTCTGTACCATACCAAGGATGTAACTACACTTGTTGAGTAGTGAAACTTGTAATTCTTATGTTCCTGTGGTTATGTGTGTTCATCAGGGAAACAAATCATTAACAGGTGGTGAATGTTATTTAAAAAAAGGGGAAACATAAAATAAAAATATATCATTGATTCACCCTTCCCCTCTCAGTGATAATTGGATCCTAATTGGGTAACTTTAATAAAGATGAATAAATATTTTTAGGGAGATAATTTGCTCAAATTTTGTAAATGAAACACACATTTCATGACTATGGATACCAATTTTGTAATTTACTTATAAACTGTGGAAATAAAATTTTCTAAAAATATTTCTGAGAACCATGTTTCACACTAAATATAAAAATAAATTGATGCAAGACATAACTTCATGAGTGATAATTGTAAAAATGGTGATATAACTCTTGAATACAATGGAAATGAAAACTATCTTACTAATATGTTCACTGGGACATGGAATTATGAATGAATGAAAAAAAAAATAATGAATTATGAATGCTTAAATTTAGAAAATTTTATTTTTTTGTGAGCCACAATTGGAGTTTTAGCCACCATTAATGTTTTACCCACTGTTGGGGTTTACCTACCATTGGAGTTTTACCCACTATTAGATATTACCCACCATTGTAGTTTTACCCACCCTCAGAGTTTACCCACCATTTGTGTTTACCCACCATCATATTTCTACCCACCATTGTATTTTTTTCCCAAAATCATGGCATTATACACCATTAGAGTTTCACCCACCATCCGAGTTTTTCCAACAATTGGAATTTACCTACCATTAGAGATTAACCCACCATTGAAATAAATAACCATTTGGTTTTTAGAATCTATTTATATTTATTTTTTCAGGTATTTTAAATCATTTAAATAAAATGAAAATGATTTTTTTTTTCAATTTAAGAATCCTTAAATCCCAAAATGATATAAAGTAGACACTTGCCTATATTTTTATTCTCTATATCTCTTGTTCCTTTTCCATTGAACCTTATCGATGCCCTTTCTCTCTTGATGATCAGCCTTTATGTGACCTTGCCCAATCCTTTTGAGATATATGAAATCGTTAGAGTAAAGTAGGCTACATAGTAGTATCTGGATGAGTGAAAACCTTCAAAGAATCCTAAAAGATGTCCAATCTATCTGACTATTGACCCATTGAACCTACAAATTGCGAATCAAATTGTGGTAACTGAGAAGGATTTGAGTACCGAGTCTTTTTTGTTATTAATGTTATTGTGTATTGATGTTAGGAAATAATATGGATGGTTGGAGTGGTTCTCTAATAACTATATTACTTTCTATACTATGTTAGATCACATGTTCTATTAGAATGTATTTTTTATTAGTAAAGAGGATGAATATTGGGTTAAAATTTGAGTAAACTAATTAAAAGTTATTTTCTATTCAAGTTAATTAGACATATTTTTTGAATTTACCTCATGGAATTGTTTTTAATGAAAATCATGGAACTGTTCTAAATGATAGTGAAAACATTTTATATGAGGATTCTTTGGTAGAGCTTGATAGAGTTTGAATTGTGATTAGACCATATAAAATTGGACATGATGGAGAATTTTCTTTTCTTTTCTAATTTATTTTAAATATTTTTGTCTAAGGGAAGGTTATTTGACCACAATGATGTATCAAGATTCGTTTTCAATAATGTATTATGAAGGGAGGAGAAAATATTATATTTTTTCAGATACCTTTAGTCTCATAAGATGGATATTTGTAATTCAACTTCTATATAACATTTCTAAATTTTTCAAAAGTTTACTTCAGCCACACTAGAGACCAATGGATTGGTTAATGGGGAATAAGAAATTGTGGTAATGTTTGGATGGTTATTCATTACAAGGGTCATTTCTAATAGAATGAAGATATTTTAGAACCATTAGAAGAAACAATCGGTTGATGATGGTGATATTATTTGTGAGGACTGTAATCCTATTGATCGTCCTTCTAGAATGAAGAATATCATGGATCCTAGCTTGGATATTGATAAGGTTGTTAGTACATAGAAGATGAAGAATAGAAAGATGCTATTTTTAGTGCGATGTGTATGATTTTTTGTTAATGAAGGTAGTGACCCAGACATTCCTAATATTTCTCCATATATTTATTAGGGTGATTCTTTAACTCCTATATATCTCCATATCTATGATACACTTTTAAAATAATTAATTTAAGAGGTTAAATTGAAGAATCTATAGAGGAACTGTTTACAATGACATATAAATATTATGAATTAAATGGATGTGATTATGGGATTGGTGTGAATTTGGAAGAAGAGGAAGAGGGAGTAGGTGAAAAAGAAAATAAAAATAACACAGTTGAGGAATATTGAAATGAAAGTGATGATGGTGGTGGTTCATATTATTATATGCCTAATAATCATGACATAACCCATAAAATTGTTTCTTCTATAGGTTTATCAGTTGTCTCGAGATTGGAAGAGAGGCTACAAATATTTTGCTATCGAGATAGATTTGTTAGATATGATAATGTAGTATCTTGGGGGGGGGGGTGGATCCCCAAGAATAGATAGTCATCATGTCGATTCTATTTATGGATACCATGGTTAACCTACAATAGATGCACCAGTAGTTGTTGAGATTTCAATTGTGTATTTAGCTAGGATAAATGTCACATCCTTTGAAGAAGGTGATAGGTGCCCTAGATATTCTAGACATGGTCAGGAATATACAAATTTTGATGATGATAGTCCTATTATTTGAGTTTAGATGGATCCTAAAGGATGAATTATTGAATAAATAGATGCTTTAGGTGAACTAGAAATAATTTATTTTGATGTTCCTGCTAGTTCTAATCTAGTAGAGTGTGTAGTGACACCCACTTTTTCCTATTCACCATTTACTTATCGTACAATTGCTTCCATGATAGTTAATTTTGTTACCATATCTAATATAGAATTTTCTAGAGATAGGCTTATCTCATATTTTTTTTGTTAATGAAAAATCATTCACCTCGGTTCAGTAATCACAGTGAAAAAATACGAAAGATATTTTTTTTATTTAGTGATACATAACATCCAACCCCAAATGATGAATCATATTTAAGTAGAGATATATAATAAAAGGTTATAAAATTAGATGGATGATTTGAGATATATGTAATGACCCAAAGTTTCATTAATGGAAAATCTCTCTTGATCCAGTTAAATGTCTCTTTATGAAAAATGTATTTATAATATGTCATCTTCTTTGGTTTTTTGTTAATAATTTTGACCGTTGTTAATATAGCTGTTGAATAGTGATCACATTATTAGTATAAATATAGGACCTTAGAAAATCCAATTTACTCAGACAAAAGAAGCAATGGCCTCATCCAGTAGAATTGCCCCATATGAAGCCCATTTGTCGGAGCTCAGAAAAGAGGTGGCATCTTCGGGATTCACCCTTGACCAAGCCCAAGCTGAGCTTCATCATGTCAGGCTCGAACATGACCGTCTATGGGAAAAGTGGAAGTTGATTGAAATTACCACTCAAGCGATGTTATCTGAGCCAGCCCAAGAGTCTGTCACAATCGCACACCTTACCCTTAGGTCTTATGCGGCTGTTTTAAGGGGTTATGTAACAAATAAGTTGTACTATGTTCATGTACATTATTTTTGTATATAATAATGAATATAATTTCTAGTCACTTTTGATACATTGTAAATAGTTTTTAAAGTATAAATGGTGTTTTTAGTTATTTTTTAATTAATAAATCTATTTTAGTAAATTTAGGGATTTTTGATTTAAATAATATTTTAATAAAATAATAATATTATTATTAAATTAATTTTTATTAAATAAATTATCTTATAATTTTATGAATGCAATTAAAATTTTATCTTAAGGTTTGAAAGCCATTTCTTTCAAAACCCGTGAATTATTGATAAATGTTGGTTTTTATTTTAAAAGTGAAAATTATCATATTTAGAAATTTTTTTAGATAAAATAAATGTCATTTCTGGAATCAGGACATCGAAATTATCCAATGGTAAATTTGTCATAATTTTCTATGATAGTCAAATTTTTGGGTAAAAATTAAATACCGTTTAAATATATAATGTGTTTTATGACATCATAATTACCCAATGGTGATGTAATAAAATACCATAATCTCTATCTTCGGACAATATATGTTTTTTCATTAAAATAATGTGATTTTGGGTTTGTTTTAATTACTTTTCAAAGCATTAATGGTCCCCGCAAGATATATTCAACACTTTTCCTTTTTAAATCAATTTCTGTGGGAGTGTGACTCACCTCCACATAATCAAACATATTATTTTAAGAAGTTTGGACCTGGGCCTTATAAAATATTTTTTCCTCTTCCCTTTTCCAAAAACCTTGGGCAAAAAACATGGGATGGTTTGTAGTTTGGATTAATTTAATGTAAGGGGACCCAAACCTAAATAATAATGAATTCCCTCACCTTTCCTATATAAATCCACCAAAACCACCACTTCCTCCTTACTAAAATCCCTTGGTGTTAATCCAACCTCTACCCTACTCTCTCTACAATCCTCCCAAGGTTCCCCAAGCTCCCAAGAAGCCTCTCACAAGCCTCTCTATATCCTTTTGAAGCACACTTCCAAGTAAGGGTTTTTTCTTCCTTTCTCATTTTTTTCAAATTTCATTAAGTTGTTTATCCCTTTTAATTTCAATTAAGAATGTTGGGGTATGGTTTCACACCTCCCCCATACTTCCCTATTATTGTTTGAATGATGGTAGACCCCTTTCTCTCTCATTAAATGCCTCCCATGTACACCTGTTACTATGCCGAAATTCCGAAAGGAACTTCTCTCTCTTCTTTTACATTCAAGCAATACTTTTGTATCATGAAACTAAATTACATCACATTTTTTGGGACATGTATCTATATAACCTACTTACTATCCATTAAATGTAAATATGATGAGTAACCTCTTTCTCTCTCATCATCATTTTTTATGAATTCTTACGTCACGTCGTTACGCTGCCGAAATCGCACCGATTTTCTAAGCCAATGTCATTGTGTAGTGAATACCATGACCATTTCTCCATCATGGGTATTCACCTTTATGCACATTTACTTATTGATTTTAAAGATTTACGTATGAATTCCACATTCTTTTATCATGTAATAAATGATTATGTTTTATGAATCCATGTTTTATGATCCGTGTGGCACACTTATGCATGAAATGAAATGTCTAAGAAGGGTGCGCCCTTATAGTGCTCCAATGCATTTGGTAAAGTATAGTATCATGATACGTCATGTGCAATGAGTGTTGACTCATGCTAATTCAAGTGAAACGAGGGGTTACTCATGCTTTATGTGCAATGAGGATTTACTCATGCTCCATGTTCAATGAGCCTTGGCTCATGCTAATTCCATGTTAAGTGTTGTTTCCACATTTCCATGTTATGATTTTCATGCTTTATCATGCCTCTATGTCCATGTTTTTTATTATGCCCTGTTGATATGCCTATTGTCTAACATGTATTTTACTCCTCGTGTTATTCCATGTGTACTCCCATACTGGGCTTTATAGCTCACCCTTTTCTTATGCATGTCCCCAGGTTATCCCAGACAATTCTAAGTACGAGGGAATGTAGTGGTCATGTAATGGAAGTTTTCAATAAAGAAGTTGTATTTAATGTTTTAGGTTTTTTATGTAATGATCCTAAGCCCCACAGACACTAAACCTATAGATCTTCTTTGTTGTATCATGTGATGTTTTATGTAATGAATCATGTTTAAGTTGTAATAAAAAGCAGGGTTGTCATAGTTGGTATCAGAGGATAGGTTTAGTTATTTTTGGGATTCAGAAACCCTATTGAAGCCTTAGATACAAGAATAAGTACAATAAAAAAGTCCCTAAGTTTTGGTGAGTATTGAGTAAGTGGGTTATCAAGAAAATACATCCCTGTCTGGATACGAGCAGGTATAGGCAGCTCTGGCACAGATGTATCCTAGGGGTAAAACCCGAAAACACTGCTTTGAGCTAGATTCGAACGAGAACTGGTGCACGACAACAGGCCTTGCTGCACTCTTGGTTATGACACTCCTGGGGGATATGTTTTGATAAATTCATAAGCATAGTATGAACCCTTATTAAGGGAATTACAAAAATTCCCCTAAGAATATATGTTAGAAAGTAGATCATGAAAAGCCTAGATTGAAGCCTATAGACTCATGAGTTAAGGGTATGAATGTTTATATATAAGTCATCAACTTTTTTCTTTTGATTACCATTTACGTGTTACCCCTAACTTTCCTTTTATTCCAGCCAATGGTCGGTAATAGGAGGACTCATTCTAACAACCATTGTGAAGATCTATGTGATGACTGTACTAATGAGATGCCAAATCCGATGGGAGCGGGAATCGCGAACTTTGTCACACTTCTCTCATAGCTAACTCAAGTTTTGAATTGAAACGCGGGTCAAGAGGAATGTTCAACCCCCCATAAGAAAGAACAAGTCACTATCGAGAGCTTAATGAGACAAAGTCCTCCTACATTTAGTGGATCATCTGATCCCATGATCGCTGAACAATGGATCAACTCCATTGAAAAGATATTCTCCATCCTCCAATGTTCTGATCAATAGAAGGTTCTCCTGGCGGATTATTGAATGGAGGGTGAAGCTGATCAATGGTGGACATTGATCAAAAAATACGATTCATGAGGAGGAGATTGAGGCTTTGGAATGGAAGGATTACCGTAAGATGTTTTTCGATAAATCTTTTCCGCGCAACCTTCGGCTTAAGATGGAATGGGACTTCCTTTCCCTCAAACAAAAAGATGAAGAATCTGTTGGAGCATACGAGGAAAACATCACAAGGATTGCACGATACGCTTTCGGCTTTTTCGTTACCCTCGAATGCAAGGTTGATCGTTTCTTTGGTGGGATGAAGCCTAGATTGCGGAAATCATTAGTGATCCGTGACTTCGACAGCTATGAGGAAATTGTCTGATGTGACCTCAAGTTCGAAATAGAGATCGGGGAATCACATGGGTATCATGGGGACAAGAAGCGTAAGGTGGACTTCAATGCTGGTGGTCTGATGGATAAATCCAATGGTGCTAAGAAGATCCAGCACCTCACTTGCCAAAAGTGAGGAAAGAAGCACCCTGGAAAATGCCTTAAGCGGACGAGAAAATACTTCAGGTGTGGAAGAGAAGGGCACCTAGCTGCTAACTGCCAGCAAGAAGGACCTGCGGTTGCGACAGAGGAGAAGAACGCTCCGTTCGAACCTCAACGCGTTGTTCAATGCTACAAATACAAACAACCGTGTAATTTTTCAAATCAGTGCCCTAATCCAAGGGTTATAGGAGGCAACCAACAACCTACAAGACAGTAAGGAATATCTTTTTCCATCACTTCTACCGAAGTGAACCCCGACAATGAAGTGGTGATAGGTACGATAGTTATTCATTCAAGAATAGCGAACGTACTTTTTGATTCAGGTTATACACATTCTTTTATATCTCGTATGTTTAGTAGAACAATCCCAACAGCACCACAAATCATGGAAGTAAAGATGTCGATGAGTACGGAAAATGGGGAAATCCTTGCATCCCATGAGTATAAGTCCTCCCCTGTTATAATCTGTGGATTGAATTTCCCGGTGAACCTCGTCATACTCCCTCTGGTGGAATTTGATGCAATTATTGGAATGGATTGACTTTCCTTATATAGAGAAAACATAAATTGTCGGGAGAGGGAAATCACACTCCATATTGAGAATCGACCCCCGATTCTTTACAAGTGTCAGGAGGAGGATGAATCTCCTTTAGCACTATCATCTCAAGAATGGATATTACTGCCTTATGAGCACGCATATCTAGCTCAGATGATTGAGTCCAAGGAAGAAACCACCCTTGAAAAAATGTCTATTGTGAGGGAACTCGATGAAGTGTTTCCCGAGGAACTGCATGGTCTTCCTCCTATAAGAGATGTTGAGTTCTCAATTGAACTTATACCGGGGGCGTTAACAATATCAAAGAATCCATATAGAATGGCTGTTGTTGAGCTTGAATAGATGACGAAACAACTACAGGAGAATCTGGATAAAGGGTTTATACGCCCAAGTGCTTCCCCATGGGGTGCACCAGTCCTCTTTATTAAGAAAAAGGTTGGGTCAATGTGGATTTGCATCGATTATCATGAACTTAACAAAATCACGATAAAGAAAAAGTATCCTCTCCCAAGAATCGATAACTTGTTTGATCAGCTGCGTGGAGCACAATACTTCTCCAAGGTGGATTTGTAGTCGGGATATTATCAAGTAAGGATGAAGAAGGAAGATGTCCCCAAGACTGCTTTTCGTACAAGTTACGGGCACTACGAATTCATAGTAATGCCTTTTGGACTCACCAATTCTCCAGAAATATTCACGGACTTGATGAATAGAGTATTTAGATATTACGTTGACAAATATTTGGTAGTCTTTATAGATGATATTATAATATACTCCAAAACCAAGGAGGATCATGAAGAGCATTTAAAAACTGTACCAGAGACTTTGCGCATGGAGAAGCTCTATGAAAAATACAACAAGTGTGAGTTCTGGTTGAAGGAGGTATCATTCTTGCACCATATCATCACAAGCAATGGAATATCTGTGGACCCCTCCAAAACAGATGTAATTGGAGGATGGATGAGGCCAACATCGGTAACGAATATTCGTATCTTCTTGGGGTTAGCTGGATATTATCGAAGATTTGTGAGAAATTTCTCACGATTGTCCAACCCTCTTACCAAGATAACTCGAAAGGGAGTAAAGTTTTATTGGAGTGATGAATGCGAAGAAAGATTCAAGGAGTTGAAAAAGAGGCTTATCACTGCACCCATGCTCACTTTACCCACTAGTGGGGAGCATTTTGTGGTATTCAGTGATTCTTCAAAGAAGGGCGTAGGATGTGTGCTGATGCAAAATGTTAAAGTGATATCCTATGCCTCAAGGAAGTTGAAAATCCATGAGCAAAACTATCCAACGCATGATCTGGAGTTGTCAGTTGTGATCTTTGACTTGAAAATCTAGCAAAATTATCTCTGTGGGGAGAAATTGGAGATATATACTGACCACAAGAGTCTTAAATATATATTCACACAGAAAGAGCTTAATATGCGCCCGAGAAGATGGATAGAGCTCATCAAGGATTATGACTGTTCAATACATACCACCCTGGCAAAGCGAACAAGGTGGCATATTCCCTAAGTAGAAAGGATCCAGTGATTCTATCCATGATGAGAATTGAGAAGGATCCAATCTTCTTAGACTTGATGAAGATATACGTGATAATCATAAATAAGGGAACATCATCAATCCTTTCACAAATGATTTCTCAACCATCTCTATGGTAAAGGTTAAAGGATGCTCAAAAGGATGATGTGGGTATTCAAGAAAAAGTGGAAGCTATCAAAAGGGGGAAATCCTCGGAGTTTAATGTTAATGAAGAAGGAATTGTGTAGATTGGGAAAAGACTATGTGTTCCATCAAGTCTGGAGCTGAAGAAGGAACTTTTAGATGATGCACATATTTCAAATTTCTCTATTCACCCAGGGAGCACAAACATGTATCAAGATCTTTGAGAAAACATTTGGTGGGATAATATGAAGAAGGAGGTCACTAAATATACATCAAAGTACCTGGTGTGTCAGCAAGTAAAGGCAGAGAGGCAGAAGTCTAAGGGGATGATGAAACCATTGCCCATACCAGAATGGATATGGGATAACATCACCATGGACTTTGTCACCAGACTTCCAAGGACATCCAAAGGCAACAATGCAATCTGGGTTGTTGTGGATCGTCTTACAAAGACTGCACACTTCATTGCTATTCGGGAGAATTTTTCATTGGATCAACTGGCACAGATATATATCAGGGAAGTGGTAAGGATGCATGGAGTACCACTATCTATTGTGTCTGACCGAGACCCAAGATTCACCTCTATGTTTTGGGAGAGTCTTCAACATTCTCTGAATACTGAACTGAACTTCAGTACGACCTATCATCCTCAAACTGATGGCCAATCCGAGCGGACTATCCAAACAGTTGAGGATGTGTTGAGTGCATGCTCAATGGACTTTAAATGAGGATGGGATCAACATCTTCCTCTGGTTGAGTTCTCTTATAATAACAGTTTCCACTCGAGCATCCAAATGACACCATATGAAGCCCTGTATGGGAAAAGGTGTAGAACACCGGCATGTTGGGAAGAGGTCGATGAACTTCAGCTGCTTGGACCAGAAATGGTCGAAGAAATGGTGGAGAAGGTGAAAACCATTTAGCAGCATTTCAAGGTAGCCCAGAGTCGACAGAAGAGTTATGCAGATAATCTTTGATGAGACCTTGGGTTTAAAGTTGGAGACGTGGTGTTTCTACGCATATCTCCATGGAAAAAAGTCATGAGGTTTGGAAAGAAAGGGAAGTTAAGTCCAAGGTACATCGGAACCTTCGAGATTCTTGATCGTATCGGGGATGTGGCCTATCAACTAGAACATCCACCTAATATGGACAAAGTACATGATGTCTTTCATGTATCCCTCTTAAGGAAGTACATACCTGACCCTTCACAAGTGCTCTCTTCTGGGGTGGTAAAATTGGAATATGATCTTTCTTATGAGGAGAAACCAGTGAAGATCATAGATCATAGAGAAAAATTTCTACAAAATAAGACAATGCCCCTCTTC
This sequence comes from Viscum album, assembly GCA_963277665.1. Taxonomy (NCBI): domain Eukaryota; kingdom Viridiplantae; phylum Streptophyta; class Magnoliopsida; order Santalales; family Viscaceae; genus Viscum; species Viscum album. The sequence continues at coordinate 511,593,859 of OY728119.1, forward strand.
AAGGTGTTGTGAAGAAACCACAAGTTTGAAGAAGCGACTTGGGAATCGGAGGAAAATATGAAGCTGAGTTACCCACATCTGTTTTAGTGTGGGGAAAGGAAAATTTCGAGGGCGAAATTTCTTAAGGGGGAATATTTTAACGACCCAAAGTTTTATTAATGGGAAATACCTCTTGATCCAGTTAAATGTCTCTTTATGAAAAATGTTTTTTTAAGATGTCAACTTCTTTGGTTTTATATTAATAATTTTGACTGTTGTTAATATAGCCGTTGAATAGTGATCACATGATTAGTATAAATATAGGTCCTTAACAAATCCAATTTACTCAGACAAAAGATGTGATGGCCTCATCTAGTAGAATTTCCCCATACGAAGCCCATTTATCGGAGCTCGGAAAATAGGTGGTGTCTTTGGGCTTCTCCTTTGACCAAGACCATGCTGAGCTTCATCATGTCAAGCTCAAACGTGACCGTTTATAGAAAAAGTGAAAGTTGATTGAAATTACCACACGAGCGATGTTATCCGGGCCACCCCAAGAGTCTATCACCGTCGCACACCTTACCCTTAGGTCTTATGCGGCTGTTTTAAGGGGTTATGTAACAAATAAGTAGTACTATGTTCATGTACATTATTTTTGTATATAATAATGAATATAATTTCTAATAATTTTTGATACATTGTAAATAGTTTTTAAAGTACAAATGGTGTTTTTAGTTATTATTTAATTAAGGAATATATTTTATTAAATTAAGGTATTTTTGAGTTAAATAATATTTTAATAAAATAATATTATTATTATTAAATTAATTTTAATTAAATAAATGATCATATAATTTTATGAATGCAATTAAAATTTTATATTATGGTTTGAAAGCCTTTTCTATCAAAACCCGTGAATTTTCGATAAATGTTGGTTTTTATTTTAAAAGTAAAAATTAACATATTTAGATAAAATAGATGTCATTTCTGGAATCAGGACGTCAAAATTATCCAAAGGTGAAATTTTCATAATTTTCTGAGACAGTCAATTTTTTGGTTAAAAATTAAATAACGTTCAAATATATTATGTGTTTTATGACATCATAATGACCCAATGGTGATGTAATAAAATACCATAATCCTTATTTTCGTCCAATATATGTTTTCTCATTAAAATAATGTGATTTTGGGTTTGTTTGACTGACTTTTCAAAGCATTAATGGACCCCTCAAGACATATTCAACACTTTGCCTTTTTTAAATTAATTTCCAAGGGAGTGTGACTCACCTCAACAAAAGAAACAATACTATTTTAAGAAGTTCGGACTTGTTCCTTATAAAATATTTTTTTCCTCTTCCCTTTTTCAAAAACCATGGGCAAAAACCATGGGATGGTTTGTGGTTTGGATTAGTTTAATGTAAGGGGACCCAAACCTAAATAATAAAGAATTCCCTCACCCTTCCTATATAAACCCACCCATGCTCCAACTTCCTCATCACTAAAATCACTTGGATTTCATCCAACCTCTTCCCTACTTTTTCTAGAGTCATCCCAAGGTTCCCCAAGCTTCCAATAGGCCTCTCACAAGCCTCTCTCTAGCATTAGGAAGCACACATCCAAGTAAGGGTTTTTTTCTTCCTTTCTCATTTTTTTCAATTTTCTTTAAGTTGTTTTGCCCTTTTATTTTCAATTATGAATGTTTGGGTATGATTTATAACCTCCCCCATACTTCCCTCTTACTGTTTGAATGATGGGAGACCCCTTTCTCTCTAATTAAATGCCTCCCATGTACACCCGTTACAATGCCGAAATTCCGAAAGGAACTTCTCTCTCTTCTTTTACATTCAAGCAATACTTTTGTATCATGAAACTAAATTCCATTAAAATGGTTTGGAAATTTATCTATATAACCTCCTTACTGTCCATTACATGTAAATATGATGAGGAACCCCTTTCTCTCTCATCATCCTTTTTTATGAATTCTTATGTCACACCGTTACGCTGCCGAATTCGCACCGATTTTCTAAGCCAATGTCATTGTGTTGTGAATACGATGCCCATTTCTCCATCAAGGGTATTCAAATTTATGCACATTTACTTATTGATTGTAAAGTTTCATGTATGAATTCCAAATTCCATTATCGTGGAATAAATGATTATGTTTTAGGAATCCATGTTTTATGATCCATGTGGCACACTTATGCATGAAATGAAATGTTTAAGAAGGGTGCGCCCTTATAGCGCTCCAATGCATTGGGTAAAGTATAGTATCATGATACGTCAAGTGCAATGAGTGTTGACTCATGATAATTCAAGTGCAACAAGGGTTTACTCGTGCTTTATGTGAAATGAGGATTTACTCATGCTCCATGTGCAATGAGCCTTGGCTCATGCTAATTCCATGTTAAGTGTTGTTTCCACATTTCCATTTATGATTATCATGATTTATCATGCCTTTATGTTCATGTTTTTTCTTATGCCCTGTTGATATGCCTATTTTCTAACATGTATTGTACTCCTCATGTTATTACATGTATACTCCCTTATTGGGTTTTATAGCTCACCCTTTTCTTATGCATTTCCTCATGTTATCCCATGAAATGCTAAGTACGAGGTAATGTAGTGGTCATGTAAGGGAACTTTTCAATAAAGATGTTGTATTTCATGTTTTAAGTTTTTATTCCATGATCCTAAGCCCCAAATACACTAAACCTCTCGATATTCTTTTTTGTATCAAGTGATGTTTTATGTAATGAATCATGTTTAAGTTGTAATAAAAAGCAGGGTTGTCATAATATACATTGGATAAGATGAGATATTCTTTTGATGATTTAATAGATAATTTATGAAAGAGGGCAGAGAATATTTCTTACTGTATTCCACATAATATTCCCCCATCATTATTCTTCGTATGTTGATAATGTTAGTTTAGTGGTTACAGAAGAGATTTGTGCTGGTTCATGGGATATTCCAGATATTCTATAGGAATGTTTTAGATAAATATAACGAAATAGTGATCTTATACATAAGATGGTTAAGGAATGTTTTGGGGATATAAAAGTTGATCGATAGACAATTTTGAAGTATATAAAGAATTAATTTTTGAGGATTATTACTATACAGGAGATCAACCCTCATTTCAAGTTCCTTGTTGAGAACGTCATGACACCTACAGTGACTCTATCATTTAATGAATAAGCCAACCGACTGAAATTGATGGCCCTAGTGCTCAATTTTTTTAATAAGGGGAAAAAATAATTATCATTTCTATTGAAAGAGGAAGAAATATTAACATAGAATTCATCAGTTAAAAAAATTATATATATTTATAGAACAAAAATAGTGGATCAATATTCCATTCGATTCAATGACTGTATCTCTCCTCCTGCCTCTGATTGAGAGTTATTCAGACCCACTGTTACTCGAGATCCAAATGCACATTTACATTCTTATTTTAAACCATCTGTTTGACTCCCAAAGATGATATCATACATCTCATTCCTATCATTATCATATTGACTCCCTTTATACCATCTTTTCATAAGAATGGCATTATAGTTACCTTATCTACCTATGTTGTTCTATTTAGTTATGATAAGTGGAAGGACAAGGAACATATTATTCTTACTTCCCATCCTTACAAGAATTTAGATTTTATGTAAAGTATTTGAATGGGATTTATTTATGAATTTGTTTGTACCTCTGTCAGATTTACGTCATTTTATTTTTCAATTGTACTGCTTTTTTATTCATCTTATGTTTCATTGCAGTTCTTATTTTATTTTTATTTTTGATAATCCCCAAAGTGGGAGAATGAATATATGGCTTTCATTTCATCTTTTTATTGTGATTTTTATTTGATACCATATTTTAACATTGATATCATCATTCATATTGTTATTATTACTATAAATTTGATTCCATATGTAGTTACCTAAAAATATGTTAAGAATATTAATTTTAAATTAAATCTTATTCTATATATGGTCTACAAAAGTATATGATTCTTGATCTATCAAAAAGGGGGATATCGTTATAACCTCTTTGATTTAGTGCTCACAAATAATGTTATTTTTTTATTAATGTGTTTTATGATTTACCAAAAAATATATAATATAATGCAATTTGAATAAAATTTGGATAAGAGTTAGAAAGACCTACAATCCGACTCTACTAATCACTAGGTAAGACACACCCTCTAGATGAAAACATGGATAAGTATCAAAAGGATTAACCAATAGAAATGATTGATTGTGAGGATGAGTAACCACTATGAAAGACCTAACATTTGAGTTGAGTCACCCTCATGATGAAAATTTGACAATGTGTTGAAAACACTAACTACCATAGAGGATTTTCCATCGAAGATGTCTCACAACCAAACCCGACTCACTGTTGAACCAATAAATTTTTTTATGGAAAATAATCACCATCAAAATGATGTTAATTCCAAATTATCTATCACTAAACATTACCAACCATCAGTAAATTTGGAAATGTATTTAAAATGATCACTATTGAGAAAAGTTCCCACTGAGAAATCCTATTGTCATCCTTTACTCACTATTGTATTGACTCCCCACAAGATTTATCACACTGCCAGAAGAGTCACCTACATTTTTTTACATATATTAAATTAAATTTTTTCTAAAGACTATATTTTTTATTTTAATGATGATAATTATTTCAGTTTTTATTATTAAAATATTTTTGATACACATTAATGTTTGTGTCATCATTCAGCATGAGGTGAAGAATATTGAGATGATTTTTCTTCAAAAGGATACTCTTGCACACTGTTGTAATATTAGTAATAACACATCCTCAGGAATACATAGAAAAAAAATTTATAGAGATAAAACTATATTATAATAACACAGTGGGTGATACAGAGTCTATGAATCTCTAGAGAGATTAAATGATGCATTATTACATATACACAACTGTGAGAGATTAGGGAATAATGAACAAACTGATTATTTTCTACAAGTAGAATAAGAGAACATACAAATCTTTTTTATTGCACTATTCTGAGAAATGAGTTGAGATGCTTTCTAAGATACATTCAATGAGTCAAAGGGTTAAATAAACAATAGAATGAACGAAACCTTCTTTTCTCTCTCTATTTAATTTTTCTTTCATCTAATTACCATTACATTTTGAGAAGTGTGTGGTTTATCCTATTTATCGACATACACTAACTCATTGTCTTTATCTATAAAATACAAGATATATTATTTACATTATCTTTACATTTTTTATCCATGTCACTGTGGAAGAGTTCCTTGTATGGCCTGTCATTATTTAATTCCCCCGTTTATTGTATAAGTAGTCCCTTTGTGTCATGGATATCCAGTTAGTGTTTTGTATAATCAATTTAGGATATGGACAAAGATTAAATTTATATAATATTTTTGTTTGTGAGGCATTTTCATGGCTATAGGATTTGGCCACTGCTTGCAACGTAATGTCTTTTATTTATATTGAAATGTTTTTGATATTTTTTCATTTCAAAGACTAAAACTGAATTTTTTTATACTATAAAAAACCCACTACTTTGAAAAATAATATATATTATTATTTGTATATGAATTATGTTATGCAAAGTGACTTCAAATGTTAAAATAGCTTTTTATCTAAGACAAAATCAGTCTTTCAAAATTATTTTAAAAGATCAGAACATATATCGATATGTAGTTTTGGATAATGCGATTGTTTTAATGATTTAGATTATTTTATTTAAACATGTTTTGAATAGAAATTTTTATAGGGTCCTAAATTCAAAACCATCATGATATAATAACTCCAAATAACACATCTATATTGTATGAACTCTATATTGTTTCAATATGTGGTGTAAGGTGAATGAATCTTATTCAAAAAGTTATTTTATTTGTTGGGAAATACTGTTGTTCTCTATTATCAATTCAATAATAATATATATTTATTGATATGAGATATTTACTATAAATTATAATATTGATTCAATATATGAATAATGTATTTGACATATGTAAGTGATGTTTAGGTCCATATTTTAGATATACCTATGATGCATTGACAAGTTTCCTGAGATAAATAATGGCCAAATTAGATGGGTATTTTGTGTATACAAGCCCCTTCATTAAAATTTATTTTCCCAAGGACATGATGATATGGTTTATGATTTCATTGAATTAGGCCTCTATTTCAATATCATGACTGTCAACATTATTCATATCCTTTTTTACTATTTTTATGATCCATGAGATTACTATATTGATATTTTCCATGGTTAAATTTGGAAAGTAAATTTAATTATTAAATTAATTCTTTATTGATTATAAATTTTTTTAAAAAATTTATGTCTTAATTATGTTGTATTCTTCCCAATTCGATGAACATGAGATCATCCTTTATTTTTTTTCCTTTACATATATTTTAAAAAATAAATATTGGAATGATTTACATGGATGTAAGATTTTTTTCATGAAATTTATTATTTTTCCAATGTAATTTGGAAATAATTTATGTATCTAGTATCTAAGGACTACTAAAATTATCAATCATTAGTGTTGAGATCATTATATCATGTATGAAATTAATAATACAAACTCTTGAACTATGCTTTTAGTGTGGGGTCTCTACAAACATAGTATTTTTAAATGATTTATTTTTCGTTATAATAATATAATTTTTATATAAAATAGGTTTCTAAAATATTTTCTTGATTCTTGTATTATTTTAATGTCTTAAAAGTGATTGAACAAGAAGAATAAATATTTAGTTAACTATTAACCTAGAAATAATTCATTTTTGAAAAATATCAAATATTAAGCCAAACAGAATTTGAAATAATGAATTTAAAAATTAAATTAATTATTTAAAATTAAAATTATAAATTTTATAAATTTTATGTTTAAAGGATTATAAAATATATAAAAAAAATTAGTTTTATTGAGAAATTTTTATTTAAAACAGTAAACATTCCTAATCATATTTTGTATGAATTTCTAAATTATTAAAATATTTATATATATTAGAGGTTCTGTTGTTCTAAAATTTTACAAATATTATATATTTAATATTCCACAAAACGTTTTAGATTTGGGTTGTATTTGAAAAAAGGCTTCAAAAAAAATTGAGGCCAAAATTGTATAGTAAAATCATTGTGTGTTACTGATTTAATACAATATTAGACCAAATTTACCCATTTATCTTCCAAAATCATGTTACTTATGATGTTCACGATTTATTGGTATCTATCAACCATTTGAAGGTAATTATATCCTTTTAATTTTTTTATGTTTAGTTTTTATTTAAATTACTATTAAAGAAATTTGATTGATATTTTGGGATACATAAATCAAAATTTTATAATTTATTTTATTCATTTTAAAATAATTAAATGTTTCCCATTAATGGTTATTTATTATAATATAATTTACAAGAACATTTCTTATGGAGTTTTTCTATGTTTTTATTTCATGTTCAATAATATATGTGTTGAGATTTGTTATTTTATTGAGGAATATATATAAATTAACATATACTATAATGTTTCTTTTGGAAAAATATTTAAATTTAAAATTTTAAATGATTAAATATATTTAATTATTCATAAATATAGTAATTTCCTTAATTTTAAATGAGTTTTAAGATTTTTAAATGATATATTTTATTTTTTTGGTATAAAGGATTCGATATCAATTTTTTTAATTTTTTTATAATATAAATATTTTTTTGGAATCTAGTTAGAGATGGAATTTTTAAGAACATATCATTTCAAAACATTATAATAAAAATTATCCTAACTAATATTATTAATCTATTAAATTAATTTTTTAAATATTTTAATATATTGGGATAATTTATTTTACTAATTGACCATATATGTTGGTTTTCACCAAAAACATGTTTCAATTGATAGGTATTTAATATTTTTTCTTTATTTTGGAATATATTGTTACAGGTAATGAATAAAATTTTAATAAATTATTTTTTATTTATTACTCTTTTACTATATTGATAATTCATATGAATGTATTTATTACGAGATATAAAAAGATATTTTCCATATAAATATAGATTTCTAAAGGGAGATTAATTGAGATTTCTGTTAATATGATTTCAGTTTCAGTTTTCTTAGATTAACTGTGTGTTTTGAATTTAATGAATTTTAAAACTACGTCTATAGCATTGTTATTCTAGTTAAATTGTTTTACGTGATGTCAATTTTTATTGAATAATGGATTGTTCTAAATGAGAAATGATATTGAATTTGAAAATTTTTATTATTAATGATCGACTTTGGAATTATTTTTTATTTTATACATTATGATTTTTATATGTTCTCCATTTATCTAGTTAATAACTTTTTAAGATATGAAATATTAGGCGATTCTAACCATTTGTGTTCTCTATTCAATGTTTACATGTGGTTTGATAAGGAAAAGATTATGTTTTTAAATAGTACATATAAAATGTACGGTTCTCCAAATATTATATTTTTATGGACTACAATATTATTGTAGGGGGTTTTTAAATCATTTAAACAGATGAATAAAAAAATGTTACATAAAATTTTCAAGAAGGGGTAAACATTGTTTGTTTTTTGGATTATATTATATTTTTATTTTGGAAAGAGAGAAATGAATTTCTTATAATTTTTAAATTTGAATCATTCTAGTTATAATTATATATGTGGGTTTCTCCCTATGTGTTATATAAATTATTTTTGATAGGATTATTAATGAAACATATTATTTCATATATTTTTTAGGAAAATAATATATTGTTTTGATTTGGAATAAAATGGTTTTAGAGTGTTTTAATACATAAATTTACTTATATTTTGAGGGGTTTTGATATATAAATTATTTTGAGTTCATATTATTGTGAAAATCTCTTCAATATTTATGATATTCTAGTAATAGATATTTGAAAATTATTAACCCAGACGATTAATATGGCCATTCTTATGTGAATGTATATTTTTAAAATTATTTTCTATTGTTATCACTCTGATTTTTTTATCATAAGTATAATTAGTATGATTTGATTGATTAATGATAGAAAAACTAATTTATGGGATGAATTCATTAATTATTAAAAAAATGTTTATTTTAGGATTATTTTTTATATATGTAAAGTGTCTTTAATTGTGATTTATTTATTATATTGAGTTTAGTATGATTTTTTTTAATATATGAGAATGATAAAGTATTGGATTATTTTTATTTGATATGGATACAAAAGTGATAATTCAATTCTGAATCATGTGTAATATGGATAAATAAGTCACTTAATTATTAACTATATAAACTTTTAATGGAAATTATAAATGAAAGTCATTGATTTGTTGAATACCCATGAAATTATTATGGTTTTCTAATGAAATAAGAGATAGAATGTGTTAAATTTGTTATAACCTTATTTTAATGCTAATAAAATTATATAGTTGATGAATTTTAGTGTTTGAAGTGTGAAAAGAGTGATTGGGGTTAAAATTAAGAATAAAAGGCATTAAAAATTTATTTTCATTAAATTCATTACTCTCTTGGAAAAGATTATAGTTATAGAAACATTTTAAAACCCACAAAAATCAAGATTAATTTATACTAGTGAGAAATACAATGTTACTGCATGGTTTTGAAAACTATACCAGATAACCTTGAATTAAAAAATCTTAAGCAATTTTTTACAATATTTTATTCTTATGTAACCATACATTATCCTCACAATGTTATCTTTCGATCACAATATAGTAAATAGTTATAGTTTTATACATCATTCCTTAAACTTTCTATATTTCATGATTACCTCAGAGCTTGAATTTGAAGTCAGACTATGAAATTTTCCATGTATGGTGATAAATTTGAAGAAAAAATAATTTTTTTATTAGTTATATTTTTTTCATTCCAACATGGTGTTTTTATTATTTTATAACTTTATTGATGAATGTAAACCTTTCAATAAAATTGTTTATATAAATAAGGTTTTTTTATCAAAGTATACATATTTAGCGAATCTTAAAATAAAATGGGTGTTGGATAATGAATATATGATATTGAAATGATTAGTTATAAGGTAATTACTTATATTTTGTGTACACATATTTATGTAAAATTGTGAAGGAGTTATTTTTAATTGATGATTTTTTAATAAAAGTAAATAAATTTTATTTTGTTATAAATTATTAAAATTTATAGTTATTTAATTATTCATTATAGAAAATATTTTTAAATAATTAAATATGAGGGACCACTATGTGGTCATAAACCATTATGGTGTGGAGAATTATGACATTATAGTTTCTAAATTGTGAATATACATTCTTATAATATTAATTTTGGATAAAAAATAGTGAATTTTTTAAATTTTGATAATCATGGATAATTCATAGTCTATAATAATTTTAAAATTCATGATTGGTAACCATATGTTGAAAACATTCTAGTATAGAGGGTAGTGTACAACTAGTTCATGATTTATAGAATCTTACGTAGTAAATTAAAATTACTAAATATTGTCTTAAAACTATATTATTTGGGTTTGGAATTCCTACAACACTATAAAATTATATGTAGAATATTAAAAAAATTATTTTAAAAATAGATATTAAACATTAAATTTTTAGAATATGTTTATATTATTTAGTTTATGAATTTACAAAATACAAGTGTGTGATATCTAGAATGAATTTTTATTGATTATTATTATTTGATATAATTATAAATTAATTGAAATTTAAACTAAATTTATTATAATATTTTTATCCTTATTGATAAACTATAATATTTATAGTATTATTATATATGTGATATTCTATAATAATTTATATTTATTATTATTATTATTATTATTATTATTATTATTATATTATCTAATTTGATATAATTTTGTACATAAACGATGAAAACCCTCCTTAACATTATATTATTTATGATCAACATATAGATATAGTGGATCTATCTTTTATCCACTCAAATTAATTTATAAATTGTTGTTTATTTTTGACATCTTGGTGTAATTAAAAGATAAGTGTCTTCTTCTTTTCATTTCTCCATTATCATTCACATGTCATAACCCTCTTACTCTCGTCTCTTGTATGGTTTGAAAAATATTGTTTCATTTTTCATATCTAGAAAAAAATGAAAAAAATCATAGAAATTTTGATTCCACGAGGATTGTGGAATCATCTTTAAGCATATTCTGTCCATAGTTAATAAGGCTTATATCTGTTAAGATGGTTTTTCTGTCCACTTCTATTTTATTATGTCAACAATTCATGATTTATTATTTAAAATTGATTTCATACTCATAAAATTCATCTTTTAAAATTTATCATTGAACCAAATCCAAGTCATATATACCTCTTTAGGCCCATAAGTATTTATACAATGATGTATTAAGGGTTATTTTAGGAACTATTATTATAAGTACCCGACCATAAAATAGTAAATAATCTTGAATTATTGAATAGTTCACAGTAAGGATCTTTTCAGGATAATTGTTTTATTGAATTAAGCCAAAACTATTAGATTTCATTTCAAAAAAATACAAAGAAGACACTTCTAATAAGTTTCCATTTTTTTCACAAAATAGGAACTCTTGATAAAAAAATGTCGTGTCTTGTTCCATGTTTAAGATAACATGACTTTTCATTGATCTCATCCTTGACCCTATTCCACATTATGTCCGGTGAAAAACATTTCAAAAACATGGTATGATCATAAAAAGATCAGAAATGGATAATCAAAAATGGAAGCCTGTTATTTTTAAAAAAAAACCGTGAATACATCATCATAAGTAATACTTTTCAACTTTATGATGTAGTAAATATTCTTCACTGAATAAAAGATCATTACATACCCTTTTGTAACCAAAATATTACCATAAAACCCATATAAAGAAAAAATAACTTATAAAGGTAACTTGGTACATGAACATACTTAAATGGAATAACCATACGGTCGACTTCCACACATATAAATTAATGGAATATCTATATGGATGACTTCTGTACCCAATGCATTGGAGGTTATAACGTAACCACCCGTCCTAGTTTATCACGGCACCACCTGTCATTTGGTTTATCACCTAACCACCCATAAAATATCCAAATACCATTATAAAATCATAACACATACAACATATATAAAGGAAAGAAATAATTGCCACATTTAAATCACAATATATCACTTAAATATATTGAAAAAAAATCCATTATCAAAACTATATTCAATAAAAAAATATGTAAAAGTGTATATGGTGTTTATTTTCTTTTTAAAAACATTACAACTTATTGTGGAATTCAAAGATCAAATAATACTCACGGTGGCGGAAAAGTTGTTGTCACCACTTATGTTAAAAGACACATAAAATTTTCTCGTTTAGTAAAACACCTCATAGAAAAGGATTCCCTTTGACATGTCAAGGGTGTTTATACAGTGTATAAAAGAAAATCATGTATTAAACCAAAATATGCCTCATTGAAAGGAGATATAGACGAAGTCACGTACCTCATTTCTGACTTGACCCGTTCATTTTTTAATATCATGAATAATAAACTAAAGTTAAATTCTACTTTAATAAGAACTTTTTTCAAGTTTATTAATACTTTGTTATCATTTTTTTATATTATAAACAATACATAGTCATTTACATTAATAACGTTCTTTTTGTCGATATTTTAAACTTGAGTCAAAAATGGACATATTATAATTACAAGTTGTTCACATGGTAAAAATCACATTATATCCAAAATGATATTCATGATTTATATATCATATATATCATATATATATATATCTACTATATACATGTATTTATAATAGTACATAACATTTGGATGTAAGAAATTAAATGCACCATTCATGGAGACGGTAAGTCATACGTACGCATGAACGCTACTTTCATTTATATTTATTCTTTTAATGGAATTAAAACCAAATAATTCATAGGTATATTTTAATTATAGAATAATATCATATATAATATCATTAACTCCATCCTTTATACATCCCACATATGGAATTAATGAGTCATATCACTTTGAGGGGGCGGTAGTCCGCACTTCCTCAAATGAAATTATCATGTTTTCACATAATGGAAACCATAGAGGTATGCTATAAAGGAAAAATGCAGAGAATAATGAAAAAATAAACATAATATATGTTATATATAAATACAGTTCCATCTTAATGGACACCATAAGAGGCGGTAAGAGATAATCAAACAATCATCGTTTTAGGAGGAGTTAGTTTTCCATCCATAGAAACAGAATGTTCTTCACCCATTAGATGGATGTGTGTGTAAGTGTAGTTTGATTACTCTTCATAACAACATCCAAGTATATTGGGGATACTGGTGTTTTTATAAAAGAATGTAATAAAATGAGTTTATGGTTTTGAGAAGTAAAATAATAGAAAAGAATTTCTGAGAAATTGTTACCTTTAATTTGTGTGACTCCCTTTGGTTAAACCAACAGGACTTATTAAAGTGCATTCTTCATAAGGTAATGTTTCTAATAGAAGTAGAGGAATTTTTAGAGATTATTTGGTCAGGGGTTGGATGAGCAAAGGGGCTTGAGAGGTGTGAGGAATGAGAAAGATGGGAGGTCTTTTTATAAGGCGGAGGAGGGGATCTTTGGGAAAGTGTGAAAATATTATTTTATTATAAAATGATATTCTTTTTATAAATGTCCCAAAATAATTATAGTCAAAGATAAGTTGACTCATGGTAGAAATAAAATCATCCAATAGAAATTGGATAGGTTTTGTATATTGTTTTAATATTTAGAATCTTATTTATTTAAATATTTTTTTTAATGAGGTAAACACTGCATCATTATTGTGTCATAAATAATTTAATTTTTATGATGTATAGAAATTATAAAAAATACCATGATATAGGGAATAGATTTATATTAAAATTAATATTTATAGTGGACATGATAATTTATATAACCCCTTCTAAAAATTAATTTACTAAAATATATTTGTTTTTTTCATTTGTTCCTTTACATTAAGTTAATTAATCTAAATTGTCATTATCACTACCATGTGGATACATGGTGTCCCAAAATCAAAAAACAATATGACCACGGTCGTTAATTAATCAACTAATAATGTAAGGACAAGTTTTAAAGTAATTTTGAATTATTATAATATTTTTTTACCTTGAATTACTATATTTATCTGTAACTGCGGTAAATAAAAGGCAAAAGTTACTATTCAAAAAATTTATTTTCATCTTATTGAATGAAATTTTACATAAAAAAAATTGTCATATTTTTGAAATTTAATCCACAGAAGCGGTAAAATTTAATTTAAATAAAAATATCAGTTTTTAACTACTACTTTGTGATTTCACTATTAATCAAAATTTTATGTTTTTGAGAAAACTACCAAATATTCTACACAAGCTATATTTGATATTACTAATTCAAAAATTATATATAATTTACCAAATTCAAAACATATAAGTTTCATTAATTAATTTAAAATTAATTCTCGTTATCAAAACAAGTAACATGTTTTTAAGAAACAATAACCATCAAAAGATTGATACTTGTTTATGGCCAATTTCAAAGTGAAATTAATTCTAATGACCAAAATTGGATTAAATGGTAAAAATATATTATAATTAAGATTTAAAATAAATTAAAAAGTTAATCTAACAATATAAATAAATTCTATTAAAACACAGTTTTGAATTAGAATAAAATATTTTCACTATTCATTAAAAAATGAACTTTATCGGAAAAATTCCAAAAATTTACACAAAGTAAATGTTGATGTTTCCATTATAAAGAAAGATTTTATTTGGTCAAATAGAATGCATTAAAGTAACAATAACTAGATTTAATGAGTTTTTTCCATTAAAAGGTGGTAAATTGAACTTTTAATGTAAATTATGCTTAAAATTCGATTCATTCACATTTTAAGCCTCTAACTTTTATTAGATAGAGGTAAATACATTTAACAAACATGTATAATCATATTGTAGTTAGTTTTTTTCATTACCGCCAATACAATGGATATGTGTTAACTTCCAATTAAAATAAAAATATTATATTATTAGTGTGCAATGTAATATTCGAAATAAACTCGTTTTTGCGTATCAGGTACGCTATCGAATATACCATCCCTTTAAAGTAAAATTAATATTTAATTAAGAAATATTAATAAGTATGAAAATATCTTATTATTCATTTTACTTTCATGTTACATCCTTCCCCCTATTGGAAATTATGTCCTCACAATTTTTAGTTACTTACCAAAATAAGTTGCGGTATTTATCCCTCATAGAATTTTCAGTTTCCCACATTGCCTATTCAATCATATGATTTTCCACAAAACCTTTACCTAGTCAATTACCTTATTCCACAAAACATAACCTCTATGATAAAAAATTTGGACTTTTTATTCTTCATACAAGATATTCTCTTCAAATTGAACTACCTTTGGACTCAAAACATGAGATGGATTTGGCATATACATTCTCAACATTGAAAAATGAAAAAGATTGTGTACCTAGGATAATCATGGAGGTAAAGCCAATTTTTACACAACTGATCCCACTTTTTCCAGGATTTCATAAGGTCCAATCAACCTCAGACTCAACATTACTTTCATACCAAAATGAATCACAATCACCCAAGGAGAAACATTGTGAATGACATGATCACCTACCTCAAAAGAAATATCCTTCCTCTGGTTATCCACATAACTTTTCTCTCTACTCTAGGCTGTTCTCATTTTCTTCTAAATCAACTGAAATTTCTCTACTTTCTCTTCTACCAATTCTGGTCTCATGAGCTTCCTTTCATGTAGTTCATCCAAAAAAGCTGTAGTTCGACAACAATTTCCATATAATGCCTCAAATAGAGCGATTTGTATACTGGCATAAGAACTATTATTATAAGAAAATTCAACCAATGAAAGATGTTGGTCCTAACTTCCCTAGTAATCCAGTGAACAAGCACATAGAATATCCTCCATGGTCTGAATTGTTTGTTCTTACTGCCCATCAGATTTCGGATGAAAAGCTGTACTAAAATTTAATTCAGTACCCAACGACTTCTGAAAGCCTTTCCAAAAGTTAGAAGTAAACCTAGGATCACAGTTAGATACATTGGAGAGGGGAACTCAATGCAACCTAGATATCTATTTAACATACAACCAAGCAAGCAGATCTAGATAGAAAGTATCTCGAATAGGAAGGAAATGAGCAGATTTAGTCGATCAATCAACTATAACCCAGATTTCATTTTTACCTCGAGATGTCTTCAGTAATCCCATAACAATGTCCATGGATATATTTTCCCATTTCCACATTGCCACCGGTAAATACTAAAGAATACCTTTCGGTAAATACCACTCTACTTTAACCTACTGAAAAGTCATACACTTTATTGTAAAATCAACAATATCTCTTTTCATTCCATCCCACCAGTAATACTCCCGAAGATCTCTATACATCTTAGTACTACCAGGATGAACTGAAAACGGATAACTATGAGAATCACAAAACAACTCAGTCTTCAAGTGTGAATCATAATGCACACATTATATATTCCCAAACCTCAAAACACAATCATTATCAACATTAAAATCAGGCAAATAACCCTTCTGAACCAACTCTATCTTTTTCTGCAACTCACTATCTTCTTTCTGAGATTGCATTATTCTGTCTGATAGAGATGATTTCATTGAAAAATGAAACAAAACAGAATAATTTACTACACTAAAAACTTCTATTCCAATGATCATCAAATAAAAAACCAAAGGATCTCATTCCAAATGTATCATGGTTAATGAGACATTACTTTTTAGACTCAAAGTATCAACCGCTTTATTAACTTTTCCCTGATGGTAATTGATCAAGAAATCATAATCCTTGATTATTTCCAACCATCTCTTCTATCTCATGCTCAATTAATTCTGAGTTAATATATAGTTTAAACTTTTTTGGTCAGTATATATTTCTCATTTTACTCCATACAAATGTTGCATCCAAATTTTTAAAGCAAAAAAAACAGCAGCTAATTCCAAATCATGTGTAGGGTAATTAAACTCATGAGGTTTCAAATGACGTGAATCATAAGCAATTACATGATCGTTTTTTATAAGGAAACATCCATGTACTTTCAACAAAGAATCACTATAAATAAAAAACTCACCATTTCTAGAAGGCAGTGCCAAAACTGAAGCATTCATCAATCCTTTTTTCAATTCCTGAAAAGAATCACCACATTCTGTTTACCAATTGAACTAAACACCTTTTTGAGTTAACTTTGTCATTCGACTAGATAATAATGCTAAATTCTCAACAAACATCTGGTAATAAACTACAAAACCACGAAAACAACAGATCTCGGTTATATTTTTGGGACTTGTCCTTTATTCAACAACTTTTTTTAGTAGGATCAATAGTTATTCCATTTTTTGAAACAATGTGACCAAGGAATGAAATTTGTTGTAACTAAAACTCACACCTACTGAATTTCCGATAATGTTTATTTTATTTTGAGCTTTGAAAGATGACCCTTAAATTACATTTATGCATCTCTTCACATTTTTAATAAACCAAAATATCATCAATGAACATAACCAAAAACTTATCCAAGAACTCAAGGAAATTTCTATTCATACGATCCATGAATACGATAGGTGCATTGGTTAACCCAAAATGAATTACTACAAATTCATAATAGACATATATAGTATGAAACACAATCTTCGGAATGTCTGTTTCCTTTACTATCAACTGATGGTACCCCAATCCCAAGTCAATCTTCGAAAAATAATGAGCTCTATGGAGCTAATAAAAAAATCATCTATATGAGGCAAATGATACTTATGCTTAAAAGTGATGTTATTCGATGCTCTATAATCAATAAAAAAACATTAAACCATATTTCTTTTTAACAAACAAAGGAGGATCACCCCAAGGTGATGTTTTAGGTTAAATTAAACCTTTATCTAATAACTCCTGCAATTACTTCTCTAATTCTAAAATATTAATTTGAGCCCTTCGATAAGGGGGTTTTGAAATTGGAATAGCATTAGTAACTATGTCAATAATAAGTTCAACTCCCCAATTAGGTATAATACTAGGCAACTAATCAGGAAAAACATCAAGATACCCATTTACCACTGGCACATAATTTATCTAAATAGTTCTTATATTTTCAACAATATGTGCAATGTAACATTCATTTCCATATTTTACTATTTTCCTATCTTCCGGAAATGTTATCCAAATCATGGGTTCATTCTTGTAAAAAACTGTAAATATTTCTAAAATTACTCCTCTTTAGCTCTGCATTCAATCTTACCATAATAAATAGACAGGCAATCCATTCCCAAAGATACACTAACTCTATTATAGGCAAAATAATAAGGTCTTTAGGTAGATTCTTCCTGAACACAAGAACATGAAGGTTCATATGTTTTATTTTTGTCTCAACATTTCCTTTAGGTGTTTTTACCATAAGTTATATATTCATATATAGAAATGCAATTCCCAATTTATTAGAAAACAAATCATTAATGATAGGGTGTGTAAACCATGAATCAAACAACACATTGGCATAATCTGAACAAAAAAACAGTGTGGTTGATTCTTCTTCATTTGATGGCCCAATATCTACTAAAGTAGTTGCAAACGATTTCACCACCCCTTTCTGATTGTAGTCTGGCTACTTTCCCTCAGTTGAGTTCTTCAATGGACACTCATTTGAATAAGGACCCATTACATTTCACTTAAAACAACTTACCGTGGGATTTTCATTTCCTGCTCGATCATATTCCATACATTTATGAGTAACATGACCATACTTACCACACCAGAATTAATTTCCTAACATTGATAAACATTCTCCTGGATGCGTTTTACCACACTTTTCTCACGTTGGATATTTAATTTTCTTACCTCAAGGATTCTTTGAAAAATTCATTCGATTTTCCTACCAAGTGGACCTCTTATTATGTTGTCTATAAAAAAACGTAATCATCGGAAAACTCCATTTCCACCTTTTCCGCACTTCGAACATGTTTTTCATAACATTTGAACTCATGAGAGGCTAATTTTCTTTGATATCATTGCTTTAGTCCTAAGTAAAATAGATTTATATTACTATCAAGATCTCAAATGATATTTGGAACATACCTTTCTAGTCGAGTGAATTTTTCTTCATAGGAAACCATAGAGTCATCCTCCTGCATTAATTCTAGGATATTATTTCCATCCTAAGACAAACCACCTTAGATAAATATTTCTCAAGAAACATAACTTTGAATTCATCCCAATCAAGAGCATAAATCTTCTCACTATCCTTAATATTTTTCACCATCGACCACCACTGATCATCTTCACCTTCAAAATAGTAAACAATGAGACTAACCTTTTGATGTTCAGAACACCCCGTGACATCAAAAATCTTATCCAGTCCTTTAATCCACCCTTCAGCTAGCATAGGGTCAGTTGATCCTCTGAATTATGGGGGATGTTGCCTCATGAAAGTATCCACTACTCACATGTTCCTTTGTGGTTCATCTGACTAATCTCGTTCTTTGATACTGTAACCATTTATATCCGGAGTGAACTGTGCCATCACTACAACAAACTGTTCAGTTCCGATTCCAACCATCTCAGGATGTTGATTTGGAAGGTTGTATTCTTCTTGATGTCATCCCCACATACCTGTTATGTTTCCTCTTCAGAAAACCATTCTGAACACAAAAATATCTTAGGAAAAGAAACACGGTAATCTGTAAATGCTATATCATTAAAATATTACCGTAAATTAATTTAATGTCATTTATTTAACCATACCCTAACTCATACAGTTTTCTAAACCGACCTCTGATACCAACTATAAGGAACCTTCATTAAAACATTAAATAATCGTGAATTAAATGAATAATTCGCATTAAGGGGTTTTTATATTTTAGAGTTTTAGAGAATTAAGCCATAACTGTTACATTTCATTTCAAAGAAAAATTAATAGTAGACACTTCAGTTTCAAATTTTTCACAAAACAAAAACTCTTGAAAAAAATAGTCATGTCTAGTTCCATGTTTAAGACAACATGACTTTTCCATGATCACATCCTTGAGGAAGATTGTGTCTTGGAGAAGGAAGGTACTAGTGGGGTGGGGACTGATCTGGGTACCGCCCCTAGCCAAATGACAGGGAATGGTTTGGAGGTACAGGACCAGACCAGCCTTGGTGATGCAGGAGGGTCGGGGCCTACCTTCCTGCCAGAGGTTATTTCTCTTGTCCGAAATCCTGTAGTCTTGAGTAACAGGTACGAGATGCTGGATGAGGAGGAACTCAGAACTGATTCATCTACCCTGGATGAGGAAGAGGATGAAGTTGGTGGAAGGGAATCTGAATGGGGCATGGTCTGTAGAAGTTTCTCAGAAGCAGAAGTCAGTTCGAGGGGTACCAGGAGGAAGAGAGGGAGGAGGGGTAGGAAGGATTACTCCTCCTTACCTCCTCCTATGATGACCCGGTCTACTAAGAAAATCTTGGTTAAGAATCTGGACACGGAGATCAGTCTAAAGCCACCTGGACAGCTTGGCCCTTCCCCGGATTTGGTCTTATGTTCGGGTGATGTGGTGACAGAGCAGCTGTTATTCCTCAACTCCTCAGAAGAGGATGCAGCCAAGATGATGGGTAGGAATCTTGATGTGGGGCTTAATGAGGAACAGTATATTTGGGTTGATAAACAGGACAACATCCTGGTTGGAGGCTTGAATAAGGGGTTGATCATACTTGATGAGTATATGCAGGTCTGGAACAAACAAACTTCTGCCTTTAAAGACATGAAAAAGGGGGATCTTCTTCTTCAGGTGTCTAATTTATCCTAGAGGCTGGTTAGAGACTCTGACTCTGGTAGGATTCAGCTATTTTTTAATAACTCTATTTTACTTATTTCCCAGCCTATGCTTTTTTGAGTTACCAATCTTGTTGTGTGAGGAATGTGGAAGGGTCAGTTCGGCTCAGATGGGCTAGAGTGTGGTGCTTCTTCCACTACATGCCATTTGGTATGTGGTGGATACGAAGGGATGGCTTTCCATTGGGAGGGACCATGCTTGCATGGGATCGTTGAGTAGTCCTTATTTGGAGTTAGCAGTCACTGCATTGGCTTGGATGAGGTTGTTTCTGATCTTATGTTTGTCGTTATTGGGTGCTTTTTGGAACTTATGGTTTCTCACTTTGACCTCAAAAGTGTCTTTATTTATAATAAAAAATAATTTTCAGTCATGATCACATGCTTGAACCTATTCCACATTATGTCCTGTGAAAAACATTTCAAAAACTGGGGATGAGCACAAAAAGTTCAGTATAGGATACACAAATAATGAAAATTGTTAGTTTTTCAAAACAACATGTAAACCACCAATACTTCGGCATAAGTAATACTTTTCACCATTATGAAATAGTAAATAGTCTTCACAAAATGAAAGATCATTACATACCATTTTATAACCAAAATATTACTATAAAACCTATATAAATAACACATAAATTATAAAGGTAACTTGATACATATACATACTTAAATGTAATAACCATACGGTCGACTTCCACACATATCACTAAATGGAATAGCCATATGTCCGACTTCCGTACCCAATGCGTTGGAGGTTATAACATAACAACCCGTCCTGGTTTATCATGGCACCACCAATCATTTTTTTATCACGTAACCACCCGTAAAATGTCTATGTACCATTATAGAATCATAACGCATACAACATATAAAAAGGAAAGAAAAAAAATTCCACATTTAAATAAGGATATATCACATAAATATATTAACAAAACAAATCCATTTAAAAAACTTTTTTCAATACCAAAATACGGAAAAGTGTATATGGAATTTATTTTCCTTTTAAAAACATTACAGCTTGTTAAGGAAGCCAAAGTTCAAATAATACTCATGGTCGCGGAAAGGTCGGTGTCACCGCTTACGTTAAAAGAAATATTTCTTTTTGTCATTTAGTAAAACACTCCGTAGGAAAATATTCCCTTTAAACATTAAAGGGTCATTATACAGTTTATAAAAGAATTTAGTGTATTAAAACAAAATGTGCCTCAATGAATGGAGATTGAGATGAAGTCCCTTAGTGGTTTCACTATTCATCAAAAATTGATGTTTTTCAGAAAACTCCCAAAAATTAATCCTAAGCTATATTTGATAATCCAAATTCAAAAATGATGACTATTTTAAAAAACTCAAACCATAGAAGTTTCATTAATGAATTTAAAATTTATTTCCATTATCAAAACAAATAGTTTGGTTTTAAGAAACAATAACTATCAAAAGATTGATACTTGTTTGTGTCTAATTTCAATGTGAAATTAATTCCAAGGACCAACATTGGATTAAATGGTAAAAATATATTCTAATTACACTTTAAAACCAATTAAATAGATAATATAACCAAATATATATATTATATTAAAACACCGTTTTGAATTAAAATACAATATTTTTTACAATTCATTAAAAAATGAACTTTATCAAAAAAATTCCAAAAATTTACAAAAGTAAATTTTGATATCCCGATTCTGAAGAAGGAATATATTTGGTCCAATATAATTTATTAAAGTGACCAAAACTAAATTTAAATAGGTTTCACCATTAAAGGTGGTAAATCAACCGTTTAATGTAAATTAGGCTTAAAATTAGATTCATTCACATTTTAACCCTATAATGTTTATTGGATAAAAGTAAATACATTTAACAAACATTTATATTCATATTTTATTTAGTTTTGTTCTTTCCCACCAATACAATGGCTAGTAGTTAACTTCTATTTAAAATAATAATATTATATAATTAGTGTGCAATGTATGATTTCAAAGAAACCCGTTGTTGTGTATCGGGTACGTTATTGAATATAGAAACCCTTTTAAAGTAAAATTAATATTAAATAACAAAAATTAATACGTATGAAAATTTCTTATTCTTTATTTACCTGGGATGTCACAATTATGAATATTCATTATTATTTTCTTTTAATATTGCATGATTTTTGAGATTTTTATTCTTAAATTTATATTTCAATTAATTTTTCATTGGTTTGGACTCATTTTTTGTAAACCATGTCTATTAATAAAAAATGAAAAATGGATATTGAATTTATTTGAAATTCAAAAAGATTGTTTTATTTTTAAATAATGTGACAAAACCAGGATTTGGTATCATTAATAACTCAAATTTAATATAATTATTTTCATTATTTATTTTGAAATAGTTTCTTTGACTTTTTACAAAAGTAAATTAATAAAATATTTTTTGTATCCTATTGAGGTTTTATCTTTTTTTATACACGTAAAACCATCGATTTGTGTGTATATTGTGTCCTTTAGGTTTCCTTCCAAGTATGTGAAACGATTTAGTTTATTAATATTGAACTATTAGATTAGTTTTGAATAGTTTATTTGATGGTTTAACACCAAAATAGATTATTTTTAATAAAGAAGATACTCGATATCTTTCGAGACATGTAATACATATCTCAAAGAAAACCATGATATACTAGAAGAATATGATTAAAATGTGATCATTATAAAATTGTGTTAAATTGAAAATATGAATACGAATAATAAAATAAAGAAAACATGTCAAAATGTTTTATATAATGATCACTTACTGATATACACATAATAAATAAGATCTAAACTTTCAATAAAGTTTTATTATACTTCAAAAATAAGATTTCTTAAAAAATGGGGTTTATTTAATTTTGTAATATAAAATTATTATTAATTTATATTGTTTTAGAAATTTTTTGTGGAAAATATTTTTTAAAATTATCATTTCAATATTGTTATTTTTTAAATATTTGAAAAGTTTAGGAAAATATTTCATTTTGAATTGAATAGTGAATAATATTGATTTAGTTAAATCTCTCATTTCATTTCATTAAAGTAAGTGCATTAAAAGTTTCGTTATGTTTAAAATTTTGTAATATAGTAGAATAAGACACATTTAAATAGATATAGTCAATTAAATTGTATATTAATAATCATTATTCATGATTTTTTATGAGTTTACATCTGGAATTACAAATGAATTTCTCTAAAAATTATATTCGTTGTGTTTTAGAGATTTATATTAAAAAATATTTATTACACTACGATAAATTTACAATGTAAAAATTTATCGAATATTTGGACTCACGAAGTTTATTTTTCTAATTCTGGTCATTTATTTTGGGTCAATATTAATAGTAACCATGACAAGTATATGTCACCTTAATAAGGAAAAAATATGTAATATATCATTAAAACTATATGACAATGCCTAAAAATATCCATAAAATTTGAATTTATCTTATTTTTTTTTTCTTCAAATATATTATATTTTTGAATTTTTGGAAAATTATTTATATTTTACATAATTTATAACATTTATATTAATTTCAAAAATTGAAAAATTCAAAATATCACATCTTATTTCAATATCTACTATATGTTTACACAGTGATAAATAATTGTTTTGTACAATTGTAAATGGTTATTTTGGACATAAATAAATATTTCTTTCAGATATTATTTTTTTATAATTTTTAGTGATTTTATAATTACCTTAAACACTTATAAAACACTGATACAATACTTGTGCAAGCATTTATATTTTCAATGAAAATGTCTTTATAAACATTAAAAGTAATATTTTTTCAGAGAATTGTATTATTACAATAATTTTATGGGAAATATTAATATATAATTATTTTTAAAAGGGTTTATATTATAAATTCATTTTTATAACTATGACGTTAAATTCAAATTAAATTAATATTCCAATAAATGACAAATGATAATTTAGGATAAATAATATTTTATTAAATTATTGAAAAATCAACAAAAAATTGATAGAGGAAATTTGTTATTTGATATAGTATAAAATGTAATTCATTGAGAATTGTATCCACTATATACAATAGAATTTAATATAAGACCCTTAATGTCTAAAATGTTGTTACCAATTTTATGGTGAAAAAGAGTTTACGAAGTGGTTATACGAAAAGGTATGGATTAAAACTAAACAAAAACCTTCATAAATTTTATTTTATGATTATATTTAGAACTTAAAATATTTTTATTCAAAATCATATGCATTTTTATTTATTTATTATTAAATGAAAATAATTATATTCAATTATTTTATGTAATTGGAAGTGGGTCATATCCTCACTTATAAAATTGAATGTAATCTGCTAGATATTCACAATTTTTTATCCTTATAAATCTAATAAACAAACAATAATATTCTAATATATTTTTTCCCTCCATTATTGATCTTATGGTATTATCCTTAATCCATCGTATGAAGTATTAGGAGTAAGCCAAAGGAGGCCCCTCAAAGAAGAGGTAATTGTCTTACCTGACTCATTCATAGATTATTTTTATTTTATTTTGTATTAATACAAATATAATTAATATAGTATCATAAATATACTGTTAATTTTTATTAATATGGGATAACCATTTCCCCATCCATTTCAGGTAATGAGAAATTAATGTATCACTTACGCATACATGTTGACTACCGCATCTACATAGTGATATGATTCATTTCACATAATCATCTATAATGGTTCATTATTATGTGGTATTTAATACTTATATATGATATTTCTTAAATATTATTTTTATTGAATTATAATATCTTACTTCTTTTCTTACCTTCCCATCCAATGGATAACAATAACACCAATCAGGCATACGTGTGTACTAACACATCCATGAAGCGAGGTGACTCGTTTTCCATTTCCTGAGGATGATAATACCAATATATTTAATGAATATATAAAATATTTATAATATAATAATTACTCTTTAAAAAAGAATTGTTATTTACAATTCCTTCATTTTATCCATGAAAACTTGAAAACATCACTCTTTCGTACGTGTGGAGTTTCATCTCCATGAAGTGATGTAATATATTTATCCCCCACCACATTATTTTAATAGTTATAAATATTAATATAATGAATAAATATGTTAATCATTTAATGATTAAAAAAATTTAGACGATAAAACTGTGACCATGGTGAATGTTCTATTTCTATCATGCCAAAACATGCATGGAAAATGAAATAGTTATCACCCGAACGATCATTTTAAATATTGAATTATTATTTGAAGGACAATATATAATTATAAAAGAATAAAACAGATCAAGTTGTATATAAATATCATTCAATAAATTTATTTACAATAAATATATATTTTTTAAATATGATGTTTTAACTCTTATGAGTAACGGTGAGACATAAGGTAAGGGATTTATGTTATAATCTCATTTTTGGGTTTATTTTCATTAACTTTCTATTGAGGGAAATTATGTGACTCTTATACATTAAACATAATATATTTCACTATCTTCTAGAATTTTGTTGGATTTTATTTATTCTAATATTTATTTTCTATTTGTCATATAAAATGTCTGAGAAATTGTTTTAGTAAAATATGTCATTATTTCCTATTAGGTCAATAATATTTTTTACAATGTCAATATTTTATTAAAAATATTTTCATAATTTTTTTACTATTATAAAAAAATTAATTAAATAAAAAATTACCCATATTTTACTTTCTATAAAATCTTTTACAAAAAAATCATTTTCTCATTTTCTGAATGAGGTAATTTTTATTGATGGTGGTAACAAAAAATATGTTTTAATTTATTCTAAATTGATGAATTTCCATTCTTACATAAATATAAGTTTGTTTAATGTTGACTTTAAAATTTTAACGTTTATTTTCCAAGAAATTTATTTCTATAATATTCTAAATATTTTTATATTTTAAATAAGTTATTCTGAAATGGAAATGGTGTAGGTTCTGAGAAAAACAGAACTGTGTGATCACTCATGCCTACCATTTCATCTTTTCCATGATCAATGTCTGTTCTATGATTTTAAAAAATAATACAAATAAAGATCTATATAATTAAATCAATTAAAATAGACAATGGATTTAATTCCAAATACAATGATATGACCATTACATATTATTTATGATTAATTTAATCAATTAAAGAATTACCTTGCATAAATTGTTTCTTCATTCTTGGATTTGAAAAATATTCGAATTATATGGTAGTCGCATTGTATGAATAAATGCAGATTCGAACTAGTGGTGATCCAAAAAAATCCAAACATCATCATATGGTTTTCTAGGTGGTAGAACAAAATATATTATTTTTTTCATCCTCCACCTTCTATTTCTAGGAAAATTGTTTCCATAGTGTTATCCTTAATCTCTCTAAACTTGGATGTTCATGGTAGAGGAAAATAGATCTCTGTTCTTGGGAGTTTTCTTTATGAAGGGAGATCTTAGGGTCTATAGAGGAGTCTCCAAATCCATTGCGCACAACCCAAAAAATTAATTGTCTATAAGAGAAAATAATATAATTTCGTTTATATATCACTAGGGTTATAAATAAATAATTGCAGAAGTTCCCTTTATAATTTAGTAAATCCCTATAAAACCCCATATAAAGTATGAACTATAATTATAATATTTCTCCACATGCACATAACATGAGAATTAAATTAAAAACTATTTATTCAAATAATATTCAATATATATTATTTCTCATTGGACCATTATACTATGTCCCCTATTCCTCCATTGTATTTATCGTGTATTGGATAGTGACTATTTATTTATTAAATAAATATCAATTAATTTTTATATAATAAATAAAAAAATATTATATTCAGTATATAGAAAATAAATATTTAATAAATTTTAAACTCACATTAAATTCTATTGAACAACTGTTGAAATAATAAAGATGTTCAATAAAATATGAGTAATTATTCAACCACTTTTGAGAATAATATTAATTTACCTTTTTAAATAATAAATAATAATATATATCATTTAAATGAGATTCTCGATACACATAGTGTGTTACCCTCTAGACATATTTCATAGTTTCATTAGGAGAACCAGCCAAGAGTACTAAGATAGATTCTAAAAATATGCCAAGGCTCCTGTAGACCAATAATTTAATGCTACAATGAAATAATTCCTCATATGGAATCATTCTGTGTAATATAAACCCTTTATCACAAAATATTTAATGAATAATGTTTTATGCCAATGAAATCAACCTATATTCTTACTGTCTCTTTCTTTGACTTCTCTGAAATTGAACATGACTATAGAAGTCCATGTCCATTGATTTTTTTAGGCTATATCATTCCAATCAAGGGGACTAAGATATCAATGTATGTTGAAGAATATGATGGAAAAATATTTTCTCTCATTTTTTAGAAATTCATTATTACTCGTGACAGACTTAACATATCTTACTTCTCCATGAATATATGACATCATGAGTTTCATAAATAAATCAACATATGTGACTCACAATACACATTTATAAAAATACATAATGTCTATGGATCAATACACACATCCATAGATAGGAATATCCAATGATAAAAATAAATATAGAATTCATACTGGTGGATCTTTTCCTCATAATATCTTACGCTGGATATTACCAAGGGAATACACCAATAAAAGGTGAACCAAAGTCTTATAAGTCTTTAATCCTGATATCTTGTGCCATTTTTTCCGTAAAATTATATCATCCTACTACTGAATATATATTTAAGAATACGTTTGTTTCACTTTTGGGTTCTTATCATAGTGGGGAACTATTATGCCCCTACAGTGAGACAACTCATGTTAGGATATTATCACATAAAATTTTATATAGAAGAACAATTATGATGTTATAAAAAGTTAATTAATATTCAAAACTATGAGTACATGTTATCATAAAGTTAGAAAAAGATGGTTTTATGACACTAACCACAACAAAAGAGACTTTTATTCATGAAATATAGATGTGATATTTTAATGGTATATTCATCTATTACAACAACCTATGATGATAATTAAAGTTTATGGGGGATATTATCCAATCATACCATCATTATTAATTATTAATATTTTTTTTATAATGATTAAATCATGATAAAAAATATTTTTATTTTCCATGGGTTAATCTATAAATAATGAAAAAAATTTCATGTTCCTTGTCTATACATACGAATACATTATAATTATATGATTTTCGGGTTAGTTATATACTGATGTTTATTAGGTGAGTGATATTTATGTATATCCAATAGGATGGTTATGATTATCATGGACGTTATTTATAATAAATATGTTCACATTTTTATACAAGAAAATGATTTCTTTAAGAAAACCTAATGAGATTATGTAGGGACATGATTTTAAATTTATTTGTTCATATATTGATTTTTGAGTATAAATTCATATATATATATATGATATATATTTTATTAATGAACATGGTTATTAATGGATATTTTCACATTTTATTGTTATTGTGTAATTGATTCTATCTATGATCATAGGATTGTGTTTGGACATGATTGTGAATAACTATGTTTAATTAAATCTAATTTCCAATGATTATGATACCACATGTTGTTTTTATCACTCATGAATGATTATTACAGCCTTTTCAGCCTAATGAATCTTGGTTTTGTATATATAGTAATTTTAGATTTTGTAATATAATCTTATCAGGTTATGAATCTTTTATGTTGACAATGTGTACATGATTATATTATCATACCCTTATAATCATTGTGTACACCTTTATAATTGATAACTCAAGTGTTTACCCTTTGTGATTGTTTGATATCACACCCTTTTTTTCATTCCTTAGGTTTTGATTGATGGTTATATGTTTGAGATATATATATATATATAAGTGTATTTTTATGAAGAAAATTATGGGATAAGTTTATGATATTTTAAGAAACAAGTTGATTATATATCTAGACTCCAAATAAAATAAACCATTACAATCATTAATAGTGTTTAATTGTGTAATTTATTTAATATTCATGTAAAATTATTTAATATATATACAAATTAATCATAGGTATCCTAAGTTGGTATCAAAGATTGGTTTCTTTATAATTGGAAACTAGGATGGAAAAACATTAGTGATAACCATTATAATGAGATTATTTATTGGAGAACATCCTATATATTCGTAAATAAAGGAATGCGTATTTTCGAGTAAAACAAATCATTTTTTGGACAATGGAATGCGTATGTGGTTGTTGAATAGATGGACCTAATGGTAATAACATAAAAAGTGGAATATTTGGTATCGACTCAATTATCATTGGTGTATGATGAGTGATCCTATGACTACACACCATGCTCAAAATTCATAGAGTATATGATTGGGTAAATTCATTATTTTATAATGAACAATTATGATGTAGTTGAAATGATAATATCCAAAGATGACCTCAGTTAAGCTTAAATTGTTATATATTAAAAAGGATTTTTCATTATTTAGACATCCAATGAATTAATTTTCATGGTTATATGACATATTACAATGGTTTTTTGTTTTTTACACAATAATATTTGTTTTTAGTTTAGAGAAACAATTACGTGTAATATTGTTCACAATGAATTTCATTAATAATGAAGTGAATCTCCCCAAGATACTCCAAATGAAAGGCAATATATTATGAGTAATCTTGTTATTATTCATAATTGTATATCTCGATACATGATTTACAATATTAATATCACTGAGTTCATTAATGAAATTTTATTAGAAAAATATTGTTGCATGAAAAACCATGGAGGAAAAAAGATTTAGCTTTCTATATATCAACAATTTTTGAAGAAGAACTATGATAAATGTATAAAAATATGTGGATGTTGTTTTGTGTGTCAAAAATAAGGACACAAATTAATTAGTTATCTATTAGAAAATGAAGATTTTAATGGATGGAAATAAATTAAATTATAAGGAAACATTAATAGTTTTGTGTATTATGTGTAGAGAACATGGAAAATATATGAGTCAAGGCCCTCTTATAAGGAATAACTCTTAGACCAAGAAATAGAACATGTTATACCCATAATTGAAGTGGAATGATTCTAATGTAAATGTATTGGGATTGTATAATTTATTACAAGGTGTTTTATCAATTATACTCTAGTTATAATAATTACTAAAATCCATTTATTATTTTTCAATAGTTTTTATTATGTGTTTTCATGCATGTGTAAAAATAACTAATAAACTAGAATAATGATTTGATAGTATGGTGATAACTTTGGTAACTATGTGATTTAGGGATATATAACCCTTAATATGTGCCTAATTTTGAGAAATTAATATCTTTTTATGACAAAGATATTAGATATATTGATAAAGTAAATTGGATAGTATTGGTGACAATAAAATTGATTGGTGATTTAATGAAAAAAATTTGTTTTATCTTTGATGATGTTTATATAATTTTTTGACTTTTAAATATATTGTAGAAGTTTTTATTTTATTTGGGGAATTAGGATAGAGTAAATTATTAGAGGCAAATATGTTTTCATGTAGGTTTTATAGTGATTGAAGCTATTAGCACATTTTGGAGAATATAGAATAGTGGTATTCATATGTTGGGTATGTGAAAATATAATCTACATTATATTGATTGGGGATTATAGTTGAATTGAATTGGGAAATTTTGTATCCCCTTTTATAATTTTTTTGGGATTTTAATACTAATTATCTATTCTTTGAGGTGTTTGGAAATTTATCTTTTTGTAGAAATAATTAAGTATATATTTGGATATTATTATTAAATTTTTTTGAGAATAATCATTCAAATGATAGTTTTTTCATATCTATTTTAATTTCATGTAATAACAACATTTTGATTTAGTATATAATTAGAGACTAGATTAATATGTTAATATATCTTTATAGAAAGTATTATATATTATAAGTTTTTTAGTTCTTTGAGCTTGAAAAATTAAAAAATTTCATTTAGCCTTGGAATATTAGAATAAAATGGGTGGAAATTAATTTTAACATTCAACAATATGATGAAATTAAATATATATTTTTAATTAAATAAAGTAATTATATTTCAAATTTATACATTGTAAAATAATTCCTCAAATCTTGGAAGAGGATATTAAAAATTATTTTTTACAATTCTTTCTTATGAATTGATGGTTGTTTTCACCCTAATGAGTTTATAGTGTTTGGGTCATTCAATTTCTCTTGATCTGTTTCTCTGTAACTCTCTATTAACCTATAATAATAATATCTCTCCACCATGTCCATGTTTTAACTTCCTACTAAATTTATCCTTATATGGGAACATGATAATGTGTTTTTTCAGGTAACCTTTATGTTTATCAATACCTATTTTTTATAGATGTTTTACTAACTCTTTATACAATGTGAGTTTTCAATGAAAGTATTTTAAAATATTTACCCCTTTATTACTAAGAGAAAAATTCAGAAGATAAAATTTATTTAATTTGGGGATATTGTAATTCCTCATTAATTTTTTTTAAAATAATAATATTCATGATAGATTTGATAACACACAATACAGATTTTTAAGAAATTTGTGATATACTATAAAAATAGTATTTAAATGTGGCCTCTCTAACCTAGAAATTTAATAAAAGATATAAATAATAAAAGTTATATTATTAAAAATATGTATAATATATTAATGTAAGGAAATTTTATTTATTAATTCATAATAAATAACAATCAAATTTTAATAAAACTCATTCTTTAATTAAAAAATATATTTAAACTAAATATGGTTATATAGAATTATTTTTCATGAATATTAAAATTCATATCATCATTTTTAAAAATTTTCTCTCAGGAAAGGAGTTTTATTTTTGAAATAAATATGTAAATATCTTTTAGGGTGTATGTTTGGATGTTTTTTGAAAAGATTTACTTTTAATGTGAATATGAAAAAATACAGATTTTTTTTAAAAACAATCATTTCCCATATTTTTTCAAGTAAACTAAAAGTTTTATTATTTATCTAATTTGATCCATACTTTACTTAATTATTATTTAATTATAAATATTTAAATTATTTATATATGAATCAAAATTATAAATGATTTTTCTATAAGTTTAGTTTTGTCCATTAAACACAATTTCAAAAAACTATATTTCATTGTGTTTTATGTAATAAATTTTATATTTATTTATTCCACTTATAAATATTGAATAATTAAAAACAATTTTCATGCATCTAATTAAGAAGCTCATTTTTTTAAATAGATATTTTTTAGCTTTGTTCATAATGAATAGTAACTCTGATAAATATTTATTACCTCGGTAAGTGTAAAACTAGGTTAAAACATTGGGATAAGAATTTATAATCTCCATAAAACATTCCTTTATATTATTTTATGGGTTTTTTTAAAACAAATACATCCTAAATATGAATATATATAAATTTATTACCACTTTCCATGTGTTAAAGTTTTTTTATTAATTTAAGAAATGGTTAAAAAAATGACACTCTTTCATTTAATTTCTATTATATATTGAAATTGTGAAAACATGCTATCAATGAATAAAAAATATTATTTTTAACATAGATAAAATATTTTAAATATGCCAATTTTTCTGGTTAGTGACTGTATAATTACCACCAATGCAATATTTGGACAGTTTTTGTCCAAGAATTAGAAAAATTGCAGAAAAGATTTTCAAGAATAGTAAATGTAATATGTTTTGGGTAAATTAGGGCATAAAATGTATTTAATTATTATTCATAATTTGTTATATATTTTAAATAATTTAATATTCTAAATTCCAAGATATCATGAGGAAGTTAAATTCAAATTAAATGAATAGTCCCAAAAATGGATTAAATGATAATTTATGTTAATTAAAAATTTATTAAATTATTTTGATATTTAAAAGTATATTACATGACTGTAGGTGGAATTAAAAATGGTCAAACATTTTATCTATGGACCTATTATGTGTCACAATGCTTCTTAGATGTTTTTTTATGTCTCTTAAAAGAAAAAAAAACATTGTTACGATCGTATAGGTTAAAACGATTTAATGAATGGGTTAATTAAAAATATCGATTAAAATGACATGAAAAACTATCTAAATTTTTCATTATGATTACAGTTTTACCTTATACCCTTTTGGTTGAATCCAATACCTTTTAGAGGCATTATATTTGATAAATAAAATAATTAGTTTTAAAAAATTTAAGTACTTCCATATTCATCTGTCTGTCACCTATAAAAGGCCATATCCTCTTATACATTATTGAAAACGTATATTCCTTCTTGGTAGAAAAATAAATGACCATATATATTAATATATTCTATACCTTAATTATTTAGATTATGGGCTTACCCTAAGACCTATCCTAGGAAGGTTTAAGGTGTATTCCAAAGGATGTTTCTCAAATAAGAGGTAGTAGCCTTACGTGACTGTTTAAAAGGTTATTTGCACTTATGATTACTCTAAATATATTGCATCCATCATAAAATAATCAAAATGATAAAAATAAATAAATATATGTTTTCATTATTAATGGAAAACCATTTTACACTATACATCCATCAAATAGTAAATGAATGTATTTCTCATGTGTAATGTGGACTACGACCTCCATGTAAAGATATCAATATTTTTTGTAATGTCCTATCCTAACTATCCACAGAACTGATAGTCGGGTCGGTTGCCTCATGGCATCTAGTGTATCTCCCCTAACATTAGAGGCTGCTGACTAGCATCGATGTCCTATGTTGTGTATGTGGATGCACTATTCCATCATAGATCAGAGTGTGCACGATGACACAAAATAGAGAATAAATAATATAGAATATATGTGAACCATAAAACAACATAAGTAATGTAATAAATAGTAAATATACTTAAAAATGTGTTGTATGAATAATATCCATAATGATTATAGTGATTTTAATGTCATTTAAATCATCTATAAAAAAATTGGAATTGCAGGGGAATAGGGCACCAACATATAACTACTGCTGTCAAAACTAAAAAACGATAACAAATTACTTCAATAGAATCCCCAGTGTAGGCTTAGTACATTTTACTCAACCTCCATCCAAATGTAGAAAATAAAAAAGATATTATAATCCATTATTAATATATGTATATATAATGTCTACTCTAGCACCAATGGTACATGAGTATGGTGTGAAATATAAATCTCAGTAGGCCGTCACACATGGTGTCAAGCCCATTCCATCTTGTTCAATAAAAATTAAAATAATTCCAATAAATAAAAAAAGTGATGTCATAAAAAAATTATATAATTACATATTGGTTTTGGTTTCCATATGGACACCCATCCCATATTACCATGTTCGGCCTAAACAAGATGTTTGAATACAGTACATGTGCATGGTATAACGTGTATATAAATCCATTATAAATAAACCAATCAATGAAAAAAAAAGAATACCTAAATAATATTCTATATCTCAGTGGTCACAATGTCAAGTCATTGTACATGTATACTTATTACGCAAAGAGATACATCATGCGGGAATATCCACTCACATAAAGAATAAAGGATGTGTCTCACGTATAAAAAATCAATCAATAATTTCTCCAAATATAAAGGATAAGTATGAGGCCATCCCTGATGATCTAATAAAAATAAATGGTGTCTCTATTATACATCCAAAATTATCCAATACCACCGGGTCTATCCCAGATGACCCATAAAACATCCCTAGTATCACTCAAAGCATGGTGACTTTGAGTCTATCCTAGGTATTTCACATAGTAGACTGAGTACCACCGATGGCTTGGAATATCCATCTTTCAAACTGGTATTTCCATGAATACTCCCCAAGGGAACCAGTGTCACTATGGATTATAAGAAACTACTCGGACATCCCTTGAAATAATGTCAAACATTCACTCACGGTGTATTAAGTGATAACCCAATGAGAATGGTGAGTCTATCTGTAGATCGATAAGATAGAACTCATGTTCTTTCCCATCATGTATCAAGTGGAACATGTGTGCAAGGAAAATAACAATGAAATGAATCTATTTTATATGAAATCACGAGATATTGAATAATAATTTATATAACACTAGCTAATTAAGCAATATATGTTGCATAATAAATCAATCAATCCATAAAATCCTTGTGGTCGAGTTTAGTGCCAAACCACAGAAATCTAAAATATTCCCATGTATCATAATATGAACATCTAATAATCCAATAAAACCAATCCCCTCCAAGGTGAGCCATACAGAGTCCCAAGTATCACTATGACGCATGGAAACTCTATGTTCAACCCATGTATCTCACATAGTGGACAAAGTATCACATAAGGCATGCCATAGAGATCATGCCAACTAGTTCATCCATTGTTGCTCCCTTAGGTAACTATTTCACTATAGAGTATAGAAAAATTCCTTGTAATCCCTTTCATAGATTGTTTAATCATCACCCTAGGTACGTCAATTCATAACTCATCGAGCATTAAGAGTCCATCCATTAGTCTTTGATATGGAACCCATGTTCTCTCTAGACCCGTGTAAAATAAACAAAGTCAACCAAGGAACATATCAAAAAATGGGATAATATATATATATATATATATATATATATATATAAATTCACATTCCATCAATAACATTTAAAAAATCAAGATATCAAGCATAATCACTAAAAATGGAACTAAACACTGGTGTATCCATACCACCCTTATCAAATATTTAATTAATGACTTTCCATTAATTTAAAATCATCATGGAAATTCATTTTTCAATTAGCAAAGAGGAACATTGGATGTGTTCTAGGATCAAGAGGGTAGAAACATTATTTATTTGGGCTAAGCCATTAATTTTATAAGATGACCAAATAGTAAGATGATGGATTTGTTTATTTAACATCTCTCTGAATGAGAGCTTCTCCATTAATACACATAAATGAAATCCTTGAAAAAAGAATTCCATGTATTTTAAAAAGAATCAAAAGTAAGAAAACCAAGAATGATATAAATATATATCACATATTTTTGGTTTTGGAGACATGGTGCATCCATTGGAAGAGTTTTATTATAAAATCATGACATGTTTCTTCCAAAAATTCATTTATGTGCATTTAAAATGTATTCTAAAATCATAATTCATTGATAATTAAAATATTGGAATGTATATAATGAATTATTAATTTTAATGGATCAAAGGATATGGATCCTACCTCAAGGAATGAGAACCAAGACAAACACTTGGTATTTGAAATTTTTATTAGAGACAACTCAGAGCAGCTCCATCCCACATAAATAATATGAATGATTGAAAATACATAAGGACACATATACCTTATGCAGATATCTACTTGTCCATGAATATTCACAAGGGTATACTTACATACATTCTCATATACATACATACCCATTAAAACCC
Organism: Viscum album; assembly: GCA_963277665.1. Lineage (NCBI taxonomy): Eukaryota > Viridiplantae > Streptophyta > Magnoliopsida > Santalales > Viscaceae > Viscum > Viscum album. The sequence goes on from OY728119.1 coordinate 511,631,141, forward strand.
ATTCTTGTATATATTTTTCATATTATACATAATCAAACCTAGCCCCATATATATATATATATATATATATTCATAGCCATGGGTGAATATAAATATAATGTGGTAACGAAAATATGTGTGTGTGTGTGTGTGTGTTCATTCCATGTGTATGTGGTAAGATACTTTTGGATTTGGCCATTAAAAACCTTCATGGCATGGCCAACACACTTAATGAAAAACCACAGAGACTAAGAAACTACAAAATCAACAAATATAAATTGATAAATGACATGAATGCTGAAAAATACTACAAAAAAATTATGATGGGTGGATAGGGATGATCTGAACTTCTTACCCTTAAATGTAGGTTTTCAGAATAGAAACAAAGGATCCTCTAGAGAGCATTCTCATGACCTAACATAGAAAAAAACCCAAAAATCAGATCAACCCTATACCTAAAGCTTTGGTTGAATAGTGTGGGGTGATAGTGAGAGGAAAAACTACCAACCAAGCTAGGTTATTATAAAATAATTCCTTACCTCAAATCATTGATCAAGAATAAGTAAAAATCAAGATGAACTGTTCTAACAAAAAGGGAGTTTGGAGGTGGTGACATGCATGAGCAAAGAAAAGCTATGGGCTGGGGGCGGGGTCACATGATTTGAAAGGGAAAAGGGAGACCACCTTTTGTATTATTAAAATTAAAACATATAATAATAATAATAATAACATTATTATTATTATTATTATTATTCACATTATTTTTAGATTTATTAAAACATTTCAGTATTTCTATCATTTTTCCAATTTTCTCATTAAATTATGTGGGCTAAGAGCACATATTGGGTACAAAATTTGTAGACCATGTGGGGAATTCTGCTCCTCTAAATCAAACCACACAATTTTATAATAAAGGATTTGTGATTTCAGACTTACTGTTGACCCTTTCTAGCTCCTCCTAGATTTAGATTTTGGATCTCGACACTCTTGAAACATTATGAAACACCTGGGCAACGCCGAACCTTGTACCTCATATGAAAAAACACATTAAATTGATTAAACATTATAAATTTAACTCCAATAATCGACCTAAAAACTAATCATATAGTAAATGAAAAAAAATAAAATACATTTGGATTTTCATATGGTTCAAAAAATGGGTCGTTACAAACTTCCCACCATAGTACATTTCATCCCCGAGAATTATTAAGGAACAAAAAAAACACCACCTTACCTACATGGGCCACAATGTCTAATTAAAATCATCATATTGAATTTCCCAATGCCAAAAACACATTTGAACAATTCTCTAACACACAGAACTTATGATGCCAAAACCTGAGCCACCACTCATTTTCCAACAGAAACACTGAGACAACACTAACTCATGCACATTTGTTTATAAGAAATATCGCATTGGCATCTCATAAAATTTATTGAAAATGTACATACCACATCTGGATTTAAAATTATAAGTGGCTAATTTTGAGACACAATATATCCACCATCAAAATTTCCTTACAAAGAATGCCACTAAATGGTATAATGAATCCCCTTGCATGATTTCATTAGCTAGGTTAACCTGATGATATCTAAGTCTCTAAAATAGAATATTTTTAATGTATTTGTTGAATTCCCATTGACCTAACCAAAACTAGTTTTGTATAATTTCCATGAAAGACATTTTTTATCATTTACCCACACTCACCATCACCTTGTGATGAGTTAAAACAGTTCTTCATTGACCATGAACACTAAACAAAAATGTGTAAATGTCAAGACAGATCTGGATAACTATCGTTGAAGACACGTGGGATAAAAGGCCAACTTCTTTCCAACTGAACTATGATTAATTCTAAAAATGCCCCTAAATTTTGAAATGAACACACTCACTGAATCCTATACTCACATCCAATGACATTCCTTGTTCGAAACATCACCTATAATTTTTAAAACACTAATGCATCAGCAAGAACATGGTTGTAGTCTAGATCCATTCCACTAGAATCATTACCCATTTTATAAAAATTATTTGAACCAGATCAACAAGTCTGGGGTAACCTCAGATTAATTTTATTGTAGTATAATGAACTATACCATGTTGGTACACACTCCATTTTTAAAATAAGAATGTTAGTACAATCCAAATAATAGAAATCAGAATAATTGACTGAGCCCATAGTGGAATCTTCATTATGGTCATGTCAAAACAAACTACTTAGGTTCAACAGTCTATAAAAGGCATTCCTATATGGTAATTTAGGTACCACTCAATACTAACCAATCCTTGATAAGAACCACACATCTAGCACGAAGAACTAATAACGAACCACCCAATAATCCCAAAGAATTATAAACCTTAGCACAATGTAAGACCAGTACTCTCTTAGTACATCCAGGAAAATTTCTTGGCAGGGGACATAATCATAGATTAATGAAGAGAATACTAAAAGGATTAGAAGGTTATTAGGATGATCAATTAAACCACTACTGATTGAGTTCCATTTCAACAATCTTTCCGTCATCAATTAACGTACTAGTATTAACTGATCTCCAAGACTTTTAAAATCAAATAATTACTTGGAATTTCAATCTTACCCACCAAATTCCACCAATAACATTGAAATATCTCTAAATTTGGACACATATCCGACCACATAAATGTCAATCTATTGAGAATGAATAGACATTTAAAAAATGAATCATCCCAAAAAGGTATTTGTGGAATTCTAAACATTTCCAAATGTTTCTCATTGTTTTTACACCTTCAACATGGAAGGAAACATTCAATACAACTTACATGAAACAACACACCTTAGGAGTGACCTATTAGATAGTATAGAAGGTAAACTAATTGGTTACAAGTACGCTAGACCAATAGCACATTAAATTAATTTTTGACACTCCACTAAGACACTACCACAACTTCGAAGCACTAAAAAATGTCACAAGTGGACCAAACTACATGTCACAACACCGGAGTCTCTTGAAACCCTATCCTATGCATGTGATGAGATTATTCTTTAACATCTTGTTCAATCTACTTTGGAGATGACTTTGGACCATACACAACAACATAAGGCTCAAAAATATGATCAAACTCAATCAATTCATTACAAAATTTAGTACTCAATGATATCGCATGTATCAACACATACAACTCTATGGTTACATTTGAAAAATGAACATCCTAAATACTACCCATATGCCAATTATCCCTATGAATTCATGTATTTTATGGCAAGTATAAGAAATTTTTATTAGTGTCATATGTTACTATATGACCATTCACATGGATGGTGACATAGAAATTAGACCACCATTGAAGAAGAGAACGAGTCAAGTGACTTACGAAGTAGCCAACCATGACTGAGCCGGGTTTAACGAGTTAAAACTGAGAATTTCTCGATGCTCATGTATGTATAAATGTACAAGGATTTCCATGACCATCTATCTAAAAAATGGTTTCATTAAAGTTAAGTGGGGTCCTTCTAGAGACAATGACACCAAAATGGAACCCAACCTAAAAAAATAGAATTTAGCAAGGATTTGAAGCATAAAGGCTAAAACCTACTATATGATAGCCCCTTATGAATGTAAGAACATCGATGTTATCACCAAGTCATTCCAAAATAAATAGTCACTAGGCTCAATGCTGATCATTAAATACATTTCTAGTAAAGAAACATCCAATGGGAAATTCCTACCATTCCATTCCAAGGGAACTCAATGAAATGTGTAATATACCCTTACAGTTGGTTTTAAACAAGGTACACCCCTAAGGTTCCATTTTAAGAACATTACCTTTATTAACTTTTAATATTTATGAAATTAAAAGATTCATTCAAAACATAAATTACAATTTCTAAAGAAAGAGAAACCAGTAAAAGAATAAATTACTACAGTAAGGTAGAACAATAATGTCTCATAAGAAAACATTTAAAAAAATTAACATTTTTTGACATCCCATCATAATTCAGCAACAACAAAAATAAATAATTTTTAATAGATAAGATGTCCTACATGGGTACCAAAATCTATCATGGGTTCATTAAAATTCAACCCAATTTCATTGTATTAACTATTAATGTATCAAACACATGCAACCAGTTATTATATAAGAATCTTTCCCTAAATAACATAAATGGATACTGCTATTAATTTTAGAAGTTAAACGACTAATTTATGGTCAATATTAACTCTTATCACATTTATATCAATTTTAATGTGTAAAATGGTCGTATATAACAGTTCAGTGATATGGGTGGCCATATACCAATCCATAATGTGCCAATAAACATTACAGGATGGAATTTTATCCAATTTAACTGAAACTGATTCACATTAAATTTAAACAAGATAGGCCTCTACATTTTATCAAGGGTTTATATATTTTAAAAATGTATAGAGATTTTCCAAGTATATAGGGTACATTTTCCAAATTATAAAGCTCTCATATAACATACAATTGAAAACAAGATCCTGTTAAAATTACAACCAATAGGTTTATCTAATGTAACCACATTTATTTATTCTAGATAGAAAAAAAACATGTTAACAAAACCAAAACAATATAAAAATGATAATTAACTTGAAACATGGAAAATTATCCCCTAATAATGGCAGCATATAACAAGCTAAATAGACAAGTATACTAATGTAAATAAAAAGCATGGCATCACACTGATAGAATAAAATAAAAATTAGATTTCATCATACTAATGAATTTACATGGCATGGAATATGCATGGAATGTGGAGTGATATGTGCCTATAATGATGCATGAAATAAAAATTCCTTGCATTATTTGGACATTGGTAAAATATTGGAATCTTAATGATTATTCAGTTGTGGAAGTTAAAACAATCAATCACGGTAAAATCATATCAACTATAATACCAGACCAAAAGAAAAACTATCCAAGCGCTAGACAATTGGTCATTTTCTCATACGTGGGGTGATTGGTCTCATGCTTGACTATTTAAAAAGATCCAAAACATTCCTAGTATCTTGTACACCAAACCAAAATAGAAAGAAAAAGGATAAAAATTCCTTCGATACAACATGGTAACATCCCTGCCCAACTGGCCACTAAACAAGTAGCTGACTTGGTCACCACAAGTCCTCAAGCACATCACCCCCATTTCTAGAGGCTTCTGACTAGCAGTAAGGTCCTTCGGTCTGTTCATGGGGAGACTGCGCCCTCATATATCCAAGTGTCACAAATATTAAGAATATATAACATATAGTGGAATAAAAAATGAGAAACATATAATAATATATGTAATGTAATAAATAGTTAATATAAGTAAACATCTTGTGGAATATGAATATCAATAATGATTATAATGAAAATAATTGAATGTAAAGAATCTATACAAAAAATTGAAGTGTATGGGAACTTATTACTAACATATAACATATTCTATCAAAAATAAGAAAATATAACAACTACAATAACATCTCAAATAGATTCTCATTCATGTGCCTCCAAAAAACTCCCTAAAGTAACAAATCAAACAATCATTGGAAGTCAAACAATTCCCTTTACCATTACCTATAATCATAAGGTCTAATCGAGTACCAATGGTACGTGAGTAAGGTTTGGGTTATAAATCTCAGTATCTTGACACCCGTAATGTGAATCCCAATCAATCCCGAGAAATAATAATTCACAACGTGAAAATCATAAAAAAAGTAACAAAATAAATAAATTAAATTATAACAACTTGTTCCTAGTTTCTAAATAGATAGTCATCCCTTATCACTTCCTCTGCCCTAAGCCAGAAGACTGAATAAAGTACATATGCAATGAATAATACCTATAAATGGAGATTTTAGATGAAACAATCAATGTATAAGAATAAGAATACCCTTAAACAATGATTTATCTTGGAGTTCACATTTCAATGTCATTGTATAAGTATAAGAATTAATAAATTAGAGACATCACATGTGCATAGGCCTCCCCTAGAAATAATAAAATGTGAATCTCAAATATAAACAATTAATCTATCAATCCATAAAATCTAAATGTGGAGTCAGAGCCCATCACAGAAGATTTAATAAGAATTACATTTATCACTATGATACATCCAATATAATTCAACACCATAGATTCCTTCCCAAGTCACCCATAAAAAATCACTAATATCACATAAGGCATGGTGACTCTAAGTCTGTCGTACGTATCTCACATAGGTGGTGAGTATCAACCATCGAATGGTGTACACATATTACCAATGGTTCCGCTCATGGTTTCTAAACTAGGGAAAATATATAAAAAAGGAGAATAAGAAACCACCTAGGTAGCCCTTTCCTGGAACCAAAATTATCTCTCCCATTTCTTCATGTCGTAACCTAACTGACATTGTGAGTTTGTCCATGGATCCTAAAGATGAAATCCATGTTCCATCTTGACCCAAATTAAGTGAACCCATTAAGAAAGGCACATCATAAGTAAATGCATATAATTCATATTAATTCATAACATGTGGAATAAACATTTAAATATGAGAATCCAATTAAATCATCCATGTTGAACAAGAAATCAATCAATCCATCAAATCCATGTGGTGGAGTCTCATGACCATCCAAATAGATCTAAAAGAATTCCGTGTATTATAACATGAATATCTGATAAACCAATACCACATTCCTTATCCAAGATGACCCATATGATGTCCCAAGTATCACTACAAGGCATGATATCTTTGGGTTTTTCCCAAGTATCTCCCATAAGGGACTAGGTATCACCCGACACATGGTGTAGCCATCTTACCAATGGGTCTATCCAACATTAGACCCCTAGGGATCCAATATCACATAGATGTATAATAAACAACTCAAGAATACATTTCATTGAAATCTAGTGCATTTCCAGATGCACACTGGGTTATAACCCATCAGGTGAAGAGAGTTTATCCAGGGGTCCTTAACACAGAACCCATGTTGTCTCCTGGACCATGTCAAACGAACCAAGTCAATGAAGGCACATATCACAAAATGGAATAACATTTTTGTATATATATTCACATTCTACCAATAACATTAAAATAAATCAAGTTATCATGAATAAGCATTAAAAAGGTAACTAGTAATAGGTGAGGCCTTTCCACCCGTATCAACCATTTAATTAATTAAATTCCATTAATTTCTACTATGCATGGAAATTAATTTATCAATGGTAAAATAAGAACTTAGGAAGGGTTCAATGATCAAGAGGGAAATTAATTTAATTAGACATGCCTAACTATTCATTTTATAAGTCATTCAAGGATTTAGAAGGTTCGTTGGTTTATTTAACATCTTCTAAATGGAGGGATACTCCATTTATGAACATAAATTGAATACCTAAAATAACCTGACATATATTTCAAAAACTCATCAGAGAAAGAAAAATAATCATGTTATAAATATCTATAAATACTTATTGTTTTTTAAGACAATGCACCTTCATTAGAGGTGTTTTATTATAAATTCATGACATTTTTCTTTAAATAATTAATTTATGCACAAATAAACTTTTTTTGTATAATAATATTTATCACTAATTAAAATCATGTAGTGTTCATAAAGAAGACAATATTGAATCCTTAATTTTAAAGGAGGAAAGGGATGTGATTCTATATCAATGAATGAGAACCAAGATGAACACCAGGATGTGGAAATCATTATCATTGATCACCCAAATATACTCCATCCGCCTCTATAATATTCAACATCAAATATATATAAGGACATCTACCCCTTATGGACATGTTCGTATGGCCATGAAGATGTGGAAGGGAATCCTTACATGCATTCTCATATATGTAAATACCCATTGACAATCCTGGTTGTATTCATTGTTTGTATTATATGTATGCACAAATATCCCAATATATATATATACACATAATCACTATTGTGGGTTAATATACATATAATTGGAAACATACATATATTCATATATACATTCCAATGAATATGTGGTATGTCTATGTTATCTCTGGAGACTCAAAACCATCACAGAAAGGCAATCTCACTTAAGGAAAAATCGAAGAGACTCATGAACTAAAAATGGCCGAAATATAAATTGAGGAAAAACATGAAAGGAGGAAATGCAAACCCAAAATTGAAGACGTGTGGACCAAGATGATCAGAACCACTTCTCCTTAGATGGAGGCAGATAGAATAAAAACTAAGGAGTCATAAGAGAGCCTTTTCTAACCCTAACATTGGAAGAAAAAAAATATCTTCTAAAACATAACCCTAGGATTTTAGTTGAATGGTGTTGGTTGACATGGGGAATAAAAACTACCAAATAACGGAGGAGATGATAGAATAAATTCTTACCTCAAAGGATCGAGAAACAATAATGATGGATTGAGGTGAAATTGATGAATTAAGATTGATATAGGAAGTGGCATCGTGCGCGGCCATGAAGAGGTCGATGGGGGATTCATGCGATCTGGATGGGGATAGGGGAGACCCCTTTTTTTTAATCCTAAAATAAATAATAACATTAATATTAAAAAAATTCAATTTTTTTTGGATTTTTAATTTAATTTCATTTAATATGTGTGGGTTAGGTGCATGGTTTGGGTAAGTCATGGGAAGCCTATGTGGGGAGTTCTGCTCTACTAATATAAATCGCATGGTTTAATGTTGAAGGTGACATAGTTTTAGATTATCCTTGTACACCGGCAAGCTCCTCCTAACTCATGGATTTGGTGACTGATGCTTTTCAAAAATGAAAGATCACTCTGGAACCCCAAGTACGTGAACTACATCAAAAAATGATGATGAGGTTCTAAGACTCTCAAAATTCCAATCTGAATATCATCTTTTAAATTTCCCATCACATAAACACATAAAAAATTCAAATTCCTTTGGATTTTTTTCAGTTCAAAACCCAGGTCATTAGAATTTAATATCACCATGTTAGTCAGTTAGTTATTATTATATATATTTATTTTAAAAAATTATATTTAGAAAAATATATTTATGGAATTATATGATTTTATAGGCCTTATTACCTCCACATCTATTAGAAAACAGTAATGTCGATCGTGAAAACGTATGAACTACCTCGTCCATGAAGTTATGTTAATGGTCGTCCATTTATTATTAACTATTATGTAAATCAGTAAATATTTAATAAATATACATGATTTTTATGATATAATAATTATAATAATTGTAGGATATTTTTTATTAAACTATCTTTCATTCCATCCTTCGAGAATTGAAAACGTCACCCATACGTACATATGGATTACCATCTCCGCAAAGTGATGTAATTGTATTTCAATAAATAATTCTGTGAATGTATTTAAAAGTGTTTATAATGATTAAATATTAATCATTTTTAATAATTAATATTTTGGGAATGATAAAACCAGGATCAAAGTGAAAGAACCTGAACCGTTGAGCCGAAATAGGTATGGAAAAGAGACCAGTTTTCACCCAAATATTCATTTTAAATATGATATTTATACAAAAGGATAAATGAAAATTATAATGGATTTATAATTATAAATTTATTTATGAAATTGATATTTTAATATATTTAATATAAATATATATTATTGTATATAATCTTTTAACTCATATGAATTTAGATGAGACTATATGTAAGGGATTAATTTTAAAATCTTATTTCATTTCGGGATTGTTTCTGTTAAATGTACATTGGAGAAACATATACGATTATTATTGTTTAAAACCCATATATGTCTTTTAAATGTTTTTATTTCTATGGTTTTCATATTTTAATTTCAATCAAATCTCTTTGGTACATAAAATAAATGAGAAATTATTTTTAGGAATATTCGATTTTATTTTCTCTTTGGTTGTGAATGTTCTCCTTCAATTACCATATTTTCATTAAAATATTATCATTAATTTTTTTACTATTTCACATTGGTATTTTAATTTTATTTTTACTAATATTTTAATTTATAAAAAAGTGTTAACAAATAATATTTTTTTCTTTTTCAGAAAGAGGTTCTTTTAAACATAGTTGCGAACAGAATTGTTGTTTTATCATATACACAATAAATAAATTTTCCCAATATCATTGATACAATTTGATTAAAATATTATGTTATAATTATTTATATTTCATTAAAAAAATGTTTTCCTGCAATTCAGTAAAATATGATATTTTAAATAAGTTATTAAAAAATGGTATTTTCATCATGAAATTTTCTAGTGGCCTTTTTATAGTATTCTAACCTATGAAAAAAACCATATATGTTACTTATATGTCACTATATATAAGATCTAATGATACCGTCCTTATTCAATCTCTATATGGGTTTTTATTGAAGATATAGTCATGGTTAAAACAATTTTCTTCTTGATGGGTTATGCTATAGGATAATGATTAATGTTTTTATGATATTATAGAATACATAGTAATGGATTATTATATATGATATGTGACTCTATTATATCCATAAAATTAATTGGGATATGTGATATATATATCTTATGATTTGATTATTATAAGCATGAATGTGATTTTATATAGTTATGTTCACATTTTGACGTGTGTGTGTGATTGGTTCCAGATATGCATACAAGATTATGTATGGACCCGATTGTGAATAAATTTATTGTTATTTTTATGTGTTCTTATGATTTATCATATATATTCTCAAAATATTATGAGTGAAAACAATTTCAAAAAGATGTGTTCATGTCTTGATTCATATGTGTGATTTATTCAAGTGACGGTCACATAATTGTTTGTATAGCTGAGTGTGAATATATATGTTCACAATATTATGGATTTATATGATTATGATTACACACTCTTATATTATGTCTATTTAATGTTGATTACTTCTTTAAAATTGTTATAAGTAATTCTTGTAGATATGACTTTCTTATTGAGTTTACCATCTACGTTTTTCCAGGTATGCATCTCATACATTGAGAACATGAACATCTATAATAATGAACCTCGTTATAGTAATTAAAAAAATTAATTAAAAAATTATATAATAAACATTATATTTTAATATTTCACGAAAAAATGTTATTTTATTGGATAAATTTCAAATATGACCATATTTTTTCAAAAAAGCATAGAATGAATTTTTGAAATTTTTCCATAGCACTAACTTTTTATTAATAATAAAATATAGAGTATATAACTATTCAATATTTTATTCATAATAATTTTTTATAATATATATTTTTTATAAATTACTATAAATTTTATATAAATAATAAATGATGACTTCTGGAGATAAAATGTGTATATTTTAGAGAGTTGATTTTTTCTTCAGAAAACTATTTTAGTATTAAAAAGAATAATATTTATCCATTTTATATAATAAAAATATTATTTAAATATAAATTATTTAAATGAAATGTATAAATGATATCTATTAATCTAATAATTTAAAATAATATAATTATGGTTATTTGTCATATAGTTAATATTAGATCATTTTATTCTTGTAAATTGAATTTCCTAATAAACCATTTCAACAAGATTTGCATGTTTGTTTTAAAAGGAAATTCGGCCAATTTTGTGTTTTGAATTTATAAAATTGATTCAAAACATGGAATAAAAATAATTAATAATGGGTTATAATGTTAAAATAGATTTTTTAATATTGAATAATAAGAAGAGAAAAAATTAAATATTATGTTTACAGATAAAAAATGGGTTCTCACGTTACATTTGTTTGCTAAATTTATTTTCCAAAAAACATAAATTTTTTGATAAATTGGATTTAATATTTATAATAATTAATTATATATAATATAATATATCTCATTTTATTATAGGATTAATTTATAAGTTACCTAGTTTTAAAAATCTATTTCTGTACCGAAATATAAAATGGTAAAAGTGAGAAACCTAAAAAGTAATGGAAATAACATTGTAAAAAAATTTATTTTTATTGGTTGGGGTTTTTATTGACTTTATCATCCATATAAACAATTATTTATCAATTTTGGTGGCACATGAATTGAAAGGGACTTCCAAAAATAGAATACATTAAAGAATTTACAAAAATTCCACACCTCAATTATGAAAGGAAAATATTTCCATTCAAATATTCAAACATATAAATCCATTTGGATTGATAAAAACCCTCTAAAATATGTCCCCAAAATCTTGATACACATTTTAATGATTATGATCTTCCCCAAATACCATCCATAGGGTCCTTAATAAGTTATCAAAGGAGGTTCTTCTATGGGAATATAATTTTCTTCACAAAACATCCTTTTTTACATACACTTATACCAAAATTAATTATTTATTATAAATTAAAATAAAATAATATCTACAATTTACAAATATGTTTTTATGTTGATTCCATAATATTATTGCGTCCATTTCCCCATCAATTGGGAAAGAAGGAAACACTTTCATGTTTGTCAGACTACTGCCTTGCGAACCGATGTAAGTTTCTTTCCATTAGAGGCACACTTTGATAGAAACAATGAGAAAATTAATTTATATATATGATACATACTAAATTATATGAATTATATAAAATTATTTTATCCACTTCCTTACCCATTCACCCATTAAGGTAGCGATATTGTCAGTTAGGCATACGTATGACATAGAATCTCAATGGAGCGATGTGAGTCATTTTCCCTGATTAAATTTAAAGAATAATTCTAAAAAGGTACATATTGAAAAAAAATACTATACACATGACATTAATATAAATTTGGATACGATTTATCTATATCCAATATTAATGTAAAGAAACACTCCTGTCAAAACTTACCTGATAAAATGCAGTAGTTGACACCGAAAACAATGGTAATAATTAAATATTATTAATGGAGATGTTGTAAGATGTTATTATTGGATAAAATATTATATTATAAATATCAATATGGTTATTTTATAAATTAATAAAATTATTAAAACCATTGCACATGTTTTTAAAGAATTTTTAATAATAGAAAGCATGAGGTAAAGGATTTTATCTCAAATTCCATTCCATTGAGTCATACTTAATAATATGAACATATTCAATTTTATATGGTGTATATACTACCGATTTGATTAATTAAATATGAATAACTATTTAATAATAAATTTTATTGTTTAAATTGATGTCAATTATTTAATGTGGTTATAATTTAAATGTTAATAAGGAGGTAAGACTCTATTTTACCGTATCACTTTTTTTGGATTGCTTTTATTCTCATTGAATTTATGTTATCATTTATGCTTCACAAGATATAATAATTTTGTTATCCATTGGATATTTATTGAGTTTTCATATTTTTTCCAACAATTCCCCTCTTTGGTATTATTTTGTTTTCATGAAATTCTAATATAGAAAAAAGTTTTAATTCAATTTCAATCATATTTATATATTCCTATGCACATGTTTTGAAAAATTATTTTACAAAAAAATAAATTTATTTACCAAAATTATTTATTAATTTCATTTAATGCTATCCATAAATTTTAGAAAGGGTTATAATGTAAGCTATTTAGTTTTTTTATTGGAATTTTGTTTCCCAAAAAGTTAACAGTAATGTTTCTTTGACATGTATGGTGATTACAAACTTCCACTTAATCATAAACATTTTAAAAATAGAGAATCATCTATAAATTTTCAATTAATTTAAATGAAAATTATTTTATGAAAAATTATTTTTTATTTCACGTCCATTCTGTGTATTCTTCCAATAGATATAATTTTATTATAAAAAATATATATCCTATATGAATCTATCGTCACTTCTCATCTATTGATTAATTTTGCGAGTGTTAAAATTATTTTGGGATAATAACTTTCTTGTGATAATTATCATTATAATTAAATTTCTCTTAAATAATAATATTCTTTGTATCATGGATATTATTATAGCCTAAAATATATACCATTTCATCATATGGTATTTACTTTGAATATTTTTTATTATTTAATGAAATATTTATAATTATTTAATATTTACCCAATCTATATATTTATTGGGAATAAATATTAGTTCATGAACTTAATAATTCATTTGATATATCATGAATTATCTAGGAATACAGTGATATATTGGGCCTAGAATTATATATCCTCTTGATGTATCAACAGGTCTCCTAAGACAGATCAGTTGGCCAAATAAAATTGGGTTTTACCAATAGTTGTTAAATGTATTTACATAAGGTCTTGGTCGTGTATATAATATGATTTTTGAGATCATGATTTCCATTATTAGTAATTTATTTAAATGATAATTTATTTGTTATATTATCTAAGATTATATCAATGATCTCATACATCGATATATTTTGTGCAGAAGGTACCAATAATATAAAAAGCTTGTTTAGTTATTTACATTCTTATATTCATTATGCCTTTTATAATCTTTATATTAAAGTAATTAAATATATTGAATGTGTCTCTAGTTATTAATATAACAATATTGATTATTCCATACCTATTTTTAATATAATTTATTGTATGTAACACTTATGAGAATTTTAGCACACCCTTAGTTGATTTTGTTTCCCTAGTATATGGTGAATAATTAAATAAATGAGTTCAATGATGCAGAATGTTTTCTATTAAAATATTTTATATTTTCTCGCCAATGTAAAATGTGTATCATGAATGTTTCTAGGTATTTATGAATACTAAACTAATCAGTAATTTATGACATAAACCCTTGTATTTATTATTACATAATAATTTAGAAAACAAATACATGTTATTGGAGTTAGGTTATTGTTGATAGTATTAAAGAATGTTTAGTATAATCCTTGGGAACATAACCCCAGGGATTATAAAGTATGGATTAATATTAAAAAAATTATAAAGTATAGATAATGTGGGTTTTCTTCAAAATACATCCATATCTAAATAATAAATGTGGATGTGGTTCTGGAAAAGTATTACCTTGGGGAAATAACTCTAAATGGGAAACATTGGGATTTCACTTGATATTCACCAGGTACCTAAAAAGAGTCCTTAATTCACAGCAAATCTATCACATTAGGGGGATATTCTTATGATAACTCACATTTTATTTAGGCACAATTATAAAGGATTTGAAAATAAATTTACCTCCAAATTTTTTTTAAGATTCTGAGATTTAAAAATCATAAAATTTCTATTTATGATTTTAGTTAAACTAGATTTAGAATTACAAATATAGAATTAAAATTCATAATTTTACACATTAATTCAACATATTTTACTATTTTAAGATGGTCTTGGATAAAATAATAGTATCAACCATCATGGCCAACGTTGTGATCTCCGTTCCGATAAATCCAGTACAACTAGTATAAGAACTTAGAAGATTAAAGATATATTATAGAAGCATAATCAGGTTATTAAAATTAGTTTTACCTAAATGTATAAACTCATTGTTCCACTTCATTTCAATCATATGTTGGTTTAGTTCATCTGATAAAATCCCCCATCATTTAATGGGACAAAAAATCATGTTCTAGTATAAAAAAATATTAGGTGCTATGAAAATATATTTGAATCCTTATCATTAAATGAAAAGGAAATTTTTATACTTTCAATATATTTTCAGAAAGGTGATGATGATAAATATGTTTAATTTATTTTTAATACCAGGGAGGAAGATGAAATATAATTTGTATAATAGAGATAATTTAATGAAACATTATTCAAAAAATATCTCCCTCATAAGCAATGAACCAAAATAAATAGAATGTTCCTAAGATTACTAAAAACCTAATAATAATGTGTGGTAGAGTATGAGGTTACCATTACAAGATAATATGTTTTTTATATAGAAATCATATTCCATATATAATTCATGAATAAAATTTCATTGAAGGGGTTAATCTATCTATTGTAATGACAGCAGTTTCTCAATGATTATTCTTACATTGTGAAATAGTATTAATTGCCATCAAAATATAGAATGAGTTTTCATGATCATATATATATAATGTAAATCAAGATAAAAAGAGATCTAGTGATCTCTATGAATAAGGGAACACATCAAAGAATAAGAGGATATTGAGTGAATTTCCCTCATATCTAAATTGTGGGATGAAACATCCTGGGAAATGTTCAAAGGGTATGGGAGTTAGGTCTAACTAAGGCTAAATGGGTCATCTGGATAATGAATGCATGGTGAGTAAAAAAACCAATGATTTAAAGTGTTTAAAATATAAAAAAATTGGTCAATATTCACACCAATTACCAAATCCTTAATAATACATACCACATAAAAGATAAAGGGGAGAAGTTCAAGCTTATAAGATCAATGTTAATGAGGTGAATAATAGTGATCTAGGATTTTAATACAAAGATGTTATATATTTCAGATTAATATTTATTATTTTACACAAAAAATTCTTGATAATCATATTGGTTTAGTGCCTTTTGATAAAAGACACAATTTGTTTATTTCATGGATGATTTTCAACATATAACATAATGATATTCTTATATAGTAATCTAATTAGATATACCCTACATAAAATTTTTATTCATAACCTTAGGAACAGAATAACAACAAAGAGTGATCTCGAATGCATAGAAAAGGAAACCATGGGAGATACATAATAATAACATGAGCATAAGGGTATTAGAACAAGGGAACGATACTTTCTAACCACACCCTGCATTTCAAAGATGATAATATTTGTTTATGGAATAATTATATACAGTTTATATGACATGAACTGTAAGGAAATAAATAAAAACAATGAATGAGAGAATACTATTAGCATAATAAATAGAATTATAGAATATATATAAATATAAATAAATATAAATAATAATTTCCATCATAATCACGCCCCTAAACCAATTCAATCAGAATTGAATGGGTTCACTATCCAAACCATCATAGTAGTTTGGGTTTACTTCCAAGACCGTCATAGAGGAAAAATACCCCCACTGAACCTGGTTTATTCCCTATTCTAGTCGTATCTATCTACTGATATATAAATCAATACCCAATGCTTTGGAATAATATATTATTCCCAACCCTCACCTAATGATAATTATATATATTTCTTCCAAAATATGATAAAAAGATAATCATATCATAATCCATGAAATAAAATGGGTTTTATTAAAAAAAATTATATAAAAACCAATTTAAAAGAGAAAGGTTTCATAAGAATTTCATTATATAATCATACAATAATCATTGAAATGATACGAGTTTCATAAATATTTTTTCAAGGTATAACTCATGGATAAGAAATAGGATTCATAGACATATTAACCTCATAAATAGAAACCATTTAGAAAAATAATAAGAAGGGTACCCTTGGATTCTATCCGCAGTGAAGAATATGTATCATCAAAGGATGTCATATTAGATGGAAAACTTATTTTGAATGATCAGTTAGAACATTTCCTAAGAAAAAAATAACATTTATTCAAAAATCAATTTAAAAAAATAGAAATTCCAGAAATATTTTTGAAATATTATTATTTTAAAATATAATTGAATACATGTAAATGAACCATTAAAAATAATATAGAACCATTCATGGGAAAAATATCCTTTACATTTTGAAAAAAATTTCTTAAAATGTAAAAATATTTCTAAATCATTTTCTTTGATAATAACCATGAAAACATATAAATGATGATTCATTGTAAATAATGGTTATGAATGTGGTAAATTTCTATCATGTTCTACATGATAAAATAAAGATTAATTTCACATTTTTAGTGAAAAAGAATACATTTTTTTGGGAAATCGCATGAATATTACTTTGTGTATTTTGTAAAAATTCAAACCTTGATAAAGTTGTCTTTAATAAATCATTTGAATAACGATAATTTTTTTTTGAATTTTTTTATAAAAATGTTTTTAGAGGAAAATGGGGTTTTAGATATTAGAGAGAAGTAAATAGAATTTTTCTTAAAAAAACATATTTTGATGTGTTGAGTACATAACGATTGGGAAATTCAGGAAAAAATGTATCATCATTACATAGGAAAATGATAATAAAAGTCAGGGGCTTCATGAGGGAAAGATTATATGATTATATCCTCATAAAAGTAGTAATAATCAATCATAAAAATTGATTTTATTATAAAATATAATAATTTAAAATATGTTCACATTAACTTATAATACCCATGTTGGAAAACCATTAAATGAAATATAAAATATAATTAAAATAAATAAATTGATGATATTATTTATCAATGGCGGTGTATATACACATATTGAAAGAATATATATGCATAAAATAAAAAAAATTCAATGATTTAAAAAGAATTATAATTTCAGGAATATCATATGTAATTAGTGAAACCTTCTTTATATCAATATATGAGAGGTGGTTATAGAAAAAAAATAAATTTGGTTCACAAGATTGTGGTTAGTCGTACACATTAAGGATTATTTCGTAACCAAATTGATTAAATAATATAAGGATTTCGGTTATTCAATTAATATATGAAAATTTGTGTATATATAATATACTAGGGTTATAATATAACAATGGTTAAATATAAATATTATGTGGTGGACGATGAAATAATAAAAAACACACGGTTAGCCTATGTCCCATTAAATGAACTATGTTGTATCAAATGTGGGTAGGTAATTCATGAAGTTATTTGTGTTGGTATTGTCTAATCTAATGATTTTGGTAAGTATGAAGATGAGATGATAATGTGTAACCCTTACTAAGTGGGGTGGGTGGCGTAGTATAAAATACTAGAAAATAAAATGATGTACCGACATTTTTTTCACATTAAATAAATGTACCAAAATGGATCATTATTGATAATTTTAGATATAGGGACAAAATTTGTATAAATAATGGGGTTTGGATAGGTTTTTTTCATTTTTACCCTTATCTATTTTGTTTAACCAATAGTTAAATCATTTTTACCATAAACACAATAAATAATGTTATCTATTTTTACCAAATGTTTTGGAAAAAATTTAATTTAATCATATTATAAAGTATAATTTTTTTTATTCAAATTAAAGAACACATTTTTGAAATCACTATTCACAGAATCCAAAACATTCATTTTAAAATGAACACAGTATATGCATTGAGAAATCATTTTTCGAAAGAGAAAATATTCAAACATATAAAAAGAATTTATATCAAAATTAAATTAGAAATTTACTCCAATTTAAAAATTATATTAATATATATAATTTTTATAATATAAATTTTTATCCCGATATTGAATAAAATGAAACCATTTAAATTTTTTAACCAATAAAATGTTTTTAAAAAAAACCAATTTATTTAACTATTCATTGAAAGTTTTCACATTTCAGAAAATTAGAAAAAATTAAACAAAGGATAATTTTGAAGTTATTATATAAAAATAATTTCCAAAAATTTAACATTGGAAAAAATAAATTTTAAAATATGTGCTCAAAAGTTTAAAAACTGGTTTTTAGAAAAATACTCTTTTTAAGTGTAATATTGGATTAATTCATAGCTCTTTTATAGAAAGAATAAAAGATAAGTATTTTTAATTTTGTTTAATATATAATATATACATTTCATTAATATCATTCACCAAATGTTATTTTGTTAATTTATTAGGGTAAAACATATTTTTTAACGAAAAAATAGATTTTATGAAAAATATTTCATTTTTTCAAATATATTTTATTTACATTTATACATGTGTAAATATTATGTTTTCAAAATTTACATAATATTAATAATATTAACTGATCAAATGGCTAAGAGATGTCTATTATATTGAATTATTTTATTTTAATAGTATGTTATGTTTTTCCTAAACATAGTGTTATATGTAACAAAAAACACAGTGTTTCCTTCAAAAAATAGACTAACTCAGTGTTTCATGTATAATAATATAAATTACTATTTTTTGTAACATAAGATAAACTCAATGTTCTATATAATATTAGATAATCCCATGTTTAGTTATAATTTAAGGATAACTCTATGTTGCATGTAGTGGAAGCTAAAATATATGTTACGTATAACAAAATATATCGAAAAGATTACATTTATTTGAAAAATAACATGTCACAAAATCATGGGGTGTTACATTCTACCCCATTAAATATGTTTTAGCTTCACTTTTTTAACTTATTCTTATCAAATAGGGGTTTAACATCAAAAAATACCGTTTTGGGAAACACATATCATAAAATGGGTCAATAAAACATGATCATGAAAAGAGTTAAGGGTTTTTATGAAGGTTATATGGAATAAAACATTTTAGTTTTCCAAATTGTTGAATATAATCAGGACATGAAATCATGAATATAGATGAAAAAAACAACCAAATTTTGATAGAGGGTGCTGGAGAACATTTCCAGGATGAAGTTAATAGGAAAAATTTCCATAAATATATGAATGTTAAAAAATTGATTCAGTAATAAGAAATAAAGGTAAATGTCTAATATTTTATTTCATTCTCGTTGTCTTATTGTCTAAATTTTATTTATGAGAATATATACTAATTGTATTCCATTTCTTAAGTACAATATCATCATTTGGGGTTTCCTTGATAAATTTCCACTTCATATTATGATATATGAGATGCATTTTTTTATTTCTGAAATACTAATAGGTAAAAATATCTATAAAATAGTGATAATTAGATCATAATATCACTAGTAGTTTGATAAAATTGTTACAACATATCATCAAATGTTAATAAATCAAAATGTGATGAAATTATATATTAATATCTAAAACCTCATCTTAATATCAACAAAGACCATTCCATAAATGTTAAACCTTATAAACCTTCTAAATTCCAAAATTTATAAAGCATTTTACTAAATTTATCATAATAATTTTAATAGTATCCCACCAAATATCCTGATGTAGCTCATAATTGTCTCATACTAAACATTTTAATACCTTCATCCTGAAATCACTACTACAAAACGGGCAAGGGAAGTGCTACCCCTTTATCAGTGATAAACAAAGATCTGATAAAGGGGGGATTTATCAGTGCTGAAAAAGTTTATATTTCAAAAAAAATGCATGAAAAATAAATTATTGTTATATACGTACATTTATTCGTATATAAAAATAATATATATTTTTTAAATATGTTTTATATAAGTATAAGTAGACTATTACATTTAATACATAAGAAATTTAGTGTAAAGGGATTTAAAATATTTTAAAAAAATATATTATTAATTACTAATTTTCTAATTATTATCGATTAAAAAACATTTAATAACATATTAAAGAAACAAAAATCAATACAATTAACAAAAGATCTAAAATAAGTTGAAAATGTAACTTAAACATCAAACGACAATAACTTTTTATCCGGGTGTCCGTTTGAGCTCTACAACATATCGAATCAAATATTGTGACGAGCTCTACATGCTAGTCATCGGGGAAAACCCTCTGTCACATTTTTCGTTTGCAAAAAAGGCACATAAGGCCTCCAAAACTATGTTTTTAGTCGGGATACCGGATTTTTTAACATTTAAAGAGGTATAACTTCTGATCTGGATGTCTGTTAAGCCTGTACCACATATCGTATCATAGATTGTTTCATTTTCTTCTATTTGACTGGTTGTGGAGTTCAAACAGGCTTCTGGATTATAAGTTATGATCATTTTAACATTATATGGATTTTAAAATACACATATATATATATTTACATGTAAATATATATGTGTCTGTGTGTGTTTGTGTGTTTGTGTGTTATATATATATATATATATATATATTTATTTAGTTATTTATTTATTTAATTATAAACACACATACAAAACATTTTTCATAAATGTATTTAAAAGTAATCATATAATTATATATTAATATACAAATTAATATACAAAAACAATTATAAATAAATAAATATATATATATAAATAAATAAATCGGGGTATGCTCCTTAGACATAGCCCTTAGTGGTGAGACAAGTAAAAGTGGTGTGTGGTCTCTATGCATGTGATTGGTTTTTTTCTCTTCTCATATGTCTTATAGGTTTAAGGGGTTCATACCGACATGGGACCATGATCCTTATTTTAGAAGAAAACTTTGACAACGTTATTCACCCCTCCCCTCCCATGGTTCCTGAGGGTCGTACAATATCATCATAGTTGTGGAAGATGAGAATTATAGAGATGATAGTTGTAGCTCAGTCTATGAATTGGTTTTTCCTATAGTGTGGTTGTGATATCTATTATACAATGTGTGTTTTTTTAATATACTACTTCACCCTATGGGTTAGGGTAACTACCACCCTTGGGATTCTGAGCCATATGTGTTGTTTTCCCTAACATCCTATTGGGTAAATGGATGGCTGACTACCACCTTTGTCTCTCCTATCTTCTCTTTGTTGTTACTTGGGCTGTTATGAATGACAATTAGTTTCTGCCATATATGTGTGTATAGGTCTGTGACGGATTTTTTTTTATTTTATACACATCTATTTTGGATATAGTTTTATAAGAACTATAATAGGTATAACATGTATAGGAAATTATGAATTGAGGATACTTTCTCAATGTATGTTTTGTCATGGATTGAGGTCTGATACACAGTGTATAAAACATATTATACGAGTTTTGGTGGATCCCAGAAACTACCTAGTTTATTTTTGGTTAGGTGGAAGTTGTGGTGTGTTGCATGAGGGCTTGTTGTGGTGCTTTTCCCAGGTTATTGTGGGCTATCCTTTTTAGAGAGAGATTCCCATGATGTGTGACGTTTGGGGAAGAGAGGCAAACTAATAGGGAAGTGGTAGCGAGGTACCCTTGATATTATTTTTTATATTATATGATCTTGTATGAAATAATTGGTTAGAGTATTATTGGTTGGGATGAGAACATAGTATACATATTTTGGTGATGAGTTAGTTTCACTTGTTTTTCACATTTCTTTAGTATACATTCCTTAATTTTTTCATGAGAGGCTCTAGGGAGTATACTACTGAGTATACTATTATAATCACCATATATATATATATATATTATCTTTTCATGTATGTTTTTGTATATTGGATATTAGGTTGTTTACTTCTATGTTGGCATTTAGTGGGAGATGTTTGGGCTTCGTGGTCTCTTTCATCCTTAATATTATTTTGGTACTTGTATTTTTTCCTTGTATTTGTATTAGTTGTTTCATGCCATTACATTGTGAAATACATATTTTCTTTTATGTTATATTCTATGAATGATTTAGTTGGTGTCTATCTTATTTCACTATTTCACATGTTTTCCAATAGAGGGTAATGCCTCCCATATGTGTGTTTACAATACCCTCAGGGATATTCTCTATCCTGGGGTCTCCTGGAGGTGGGACAAGGGGGACACTATCTCTCCTCTCCCATTATCATCAACGGAGGGGTGAACATTTGGGGGGGGGGGGTTGTGAAAAATTGGCATCAATGGTTTGGTTGAGGTATAAGATGTATCTTTGATTTATGAATATGCAAGGTTATGTGGGATGGTAGGGAAATTATGTATATTAATTTTAGAAAACATTGTAAACATGGGAGATCGGATTTGAAATAGGTATTTAGGCCCCCAATTGAGAGGATGCATAGAACATTAAGCATATAATGACTACTAAATGAGGTGATAATGGTTTTAGGGAAGAGACCTAGGAAATGATCATAAATCAATATTCCTTGTGCCAATGTTTGAATGGGTAGACCTTGGGATTGTTTATACTAAAATTAATAAAATAAAAATGTAATAAATGTTAAATACTTCCATATTCTAGGTTCTAGGGACATAATTGTTTGTTATTTTGTAGGTGTTGGTACAGAATTCCTTTTTAGGATGAATGTAAGAATACCAGAGAAAACTAATGACCCTAGTTGACTAAATGGAAAATTCCTAGAGGGAAAGGATGGCACACATATATTCGGAGACTTGCATGCTAGATATAATTCTGCATGAAATGTTCTTATGTGCCCAATGCGATGTCTAATGATATATTTCACACCGGCCTCCCAAAAAATACCATTGAAGCTGCACATAATTTCTCAGGATAGTGTGCAAGATGAGAAACCAAACATGAAACCCTCACACACCCAACACAATGTCATCCACTCCCTTCTAGGCTGGCCTTCTTACGTGCTCCAACAAATATTTTTTCCTATAAATAGAATGTCACCCCACCCTTTTTGGGGTAACTCTATGGATGCTAAATCATTTATAGCACGTGTGTAATATGACCCATTCTGTTACCACATGAAACTCATATTTTTAAGGTATAGGATCATCCATGAATGGTCCCACATTCCCTCTCATTCTGGTGGTCCCAAAAGGGCTTGACCCTCACCCATTTTCTAATTTTCCTAAGGAAGGTTCATGCAGAAGACCCTCCTTGGGGGAATTAATCACCGTAGGCAAGTGCACAAAAATTATCCTTCTTATGTGCACCATATACACATGTGTGCCCACCATATTTCACTCATTCCCATCACTTTTTCATGAAATTATCCAATACTTCATTCACATACTTCTTTTGATCCATGATTTTTCTTTACTTTAAAGAACCATGTTTCATCCCCCTATCATGGTACATACAGTTCATGCACACACCTCATTTGTGTGGCCCCTAGGATTCTGGGTAGTGAATTCCTGGTTCCTAGTGTTGTATTTCATGTCATGTTTCCTGGCCTATTTCTTATTAGAATAGGAATTCTACAATATTTGTTTTAGTATAGCCATGAAAATGTGCACCCCACAATTGAACACACCTATCCCCGTTGTATACAGAAATTGATAATGACTTCCCTTTCCCATGTGTGGGTGGGTATTAGTTGTGAATGCACAAGTGATAAGGAGAAAGCCTTCCCTATCTGAGTTCCAAGACATCAAACTACCAAGCTCCACCATCCTATGAACATGACATTAAACTAAAGTCTCGTCCCATATAATGTACATGGGGCTCCACACATCTGGTATTCCCTATTCTAACTCTTCTCCATGGGAGTGAGATCTCCTTTACCCTGTTCATAGGGAATGTTATCGACATCACATGGAACAAGATTAGTTTAAGGTATCCATCCAAGAATATTCCCCAATCTCCATCTCCCTTGGCCGCCTCACCGATCAATCCCCACATCACTTCTTTTGGTCGCACCTTCTGTGACAAGATCTTCATGTCTACTACAACCTATTATTTTTCACACTGATCATGACTCATATTGTCTTAGATATTAACAATGACATAGACTTCAAATGAGCTTCCTCTGTGTGGAATCCCTAGTCCCTTCAGTGCTGAACTATGGGGGTTTTATCATTACCTTGTAAAAAGGGTATGTAGGAAGCCTCTTTGAGGTTCCATCCCAAACGAAGGAAAACTTCGGGGCCCCACTCCTAGGGGTGAACCTCCCTTATCCACACATAGTGGTGTCCAGAAAATCTTTCACATGGGCAGATATCCATGTGTAATCCAAAATGCCATCCAAAATTTCATGGAATTTAAACCATGTATTCATAAAAGGATGCGTATAAAGCCTCCTTGATTTTCAATCACTTCACTCTCTACACTCCCTCCATTCCATCACCACTTCCTCCGTATCCATTCTGATTCTTACCCAAGATGATAAATCAAAGTGATATCATTCTATTCACATCATTGTCATTTTTAATTGCACCTAGGAGGATAACCTTGCATAATTCCCACATACATTATATTCATCCAACCATGATAAATCATCATACAAAGGGCATATATCCATGTGTTACCCCAAAACCACCCCTTTGAACTATATGGATTTTTATCCCTATATTCTACACAGGTTTTATAAGTATCATTTTTGAGGATTAATCACATCCAATGGTAAACATTGGATACACCTTAGTAGGGTCCACCTACCCGACCCACCCTCAATAGAATTCCAGTTCAGCCTTCTTGGTGTGACAATTTAGCTTTACGAGACTCACCCTCTCAGGTTTTCACTTATCGGGTGTTCTAATCCATATATTCAGTAAAATTTCATGGTTCTCCCTCTCAGGGATGTACCCATATAATCTCCCTTTATAAGTGTTCCATATAGTCCATTATATCTTTTGAAGACATTATACATGTGACATATCCCCATCCTGAATATGGGATGCTGAGGAAAACCCTGGAAGAGATGGATCGGGAATAAAATACCCTACGATTGAGATAGTATGCCTCATGTTTCAACACCAATGAGAATCAATTATATGAAAATGAATATAGGTGACCAATGTTCCCATGTCCATACATGCCACTGATGCCCAATGTGACAACATCCCTAACTGAAGGTTCTATTATTTTCTAGCCCCTTTTTAATTTCTATTTAGAAGAATTTTAATTAATTGGAATCCAAAAAGAGATGGACCATGGAATGTGGTTCACAATAAACATCATAATATATAAGGTAAACTTGGACTCGATGACAAATTCTGAGTTGGAATCCATGGAATGAGGGACAAATATCAAATAATCTCATTATGATGAAGGATTTTTCATCTCAAAAGAATTGATTAATGTTTCCCGCTTTGGAACAACGAATTTGGGGAAACAATTCACACATTACTCCTCATGGATCCTGATAATGTGTGCACCTAGAAAAAAGTGTTATAAATATTAATGGTGAACACGACACGAACTCTTCTCCATAGTATGTAATTAGTATCATTTGAGACATCAAATATAATCATGTCACCCATATAGATATCTAGTTTTATGTCCCACCATGAATATAGAGGTATTGGTGTAAAACACACTTGAATTTGGATGTTAATCATTAATAATTCTAGTCTATGTCATCATCAATGTGGATCTATCTATCCACCCATGGAAGACTCAGTGATGGTGGGAAATTGGGCATGCATTTCTTATTTTCTATATAGATGTTTGAATAAACTTTTTTTTATGAAAAAATACATATGAATTCAATCACCCCTATCCACAAAAACATGGGTAGGAGGAACAATAATTTGGCAGTCGTACATGACTCTACCTCTTCCATGACATCATCCCGAAACATGCCTACTAGGAACCCATGCCCCATCTCATCCTATGAAATAATCTAAATAAGGGTGACAGAAACCATTGTTCATCCATATGAGTAAAATGGGGTCATTATCATGTAGGATATGGCCTATCATGACATAGAGGCTTCCACACATTGTCATCACTACTACTCCCAAGGGTCGTGCAGAGAGACACTACCCCACACACCAACCTTAATCCTCTTTGGGAGCCTCGTTCCAGGACATTCTTGTAATTTACTCCCATATTCTGATGATATAAGTGACAGCCATGTAATTCATTATATGAATGTCACCTAATAGCTGACATGGAGGGATACCAGTAGGCAGCATCAAGGCCACCAACTACTTGTCCCTTAGGTAAAACAACAAGAACTTTATACCCCTATTCCACTAGTCACAGTTTGGATGTCCAAACAATAATATCAGACATAAAGTCCAAATTATGTACATCAAGGGTCATCAAATTCTATAGATTTAGTGGAATATACCACCTTGATGCATTCAACATTGTCCCGATGATTATATACCATGGATTGACAAACATATAATCATAATTGTGACCTAAAATGCCTTATAGGTTGACTGGGTTGACTCTTTTAGCCATCAATATAATTTACAGCCATCACTGGCCTACCCGAGACGATGGGATCTATTACAGGGGGTCCTCCCCATACCACCATCATCTAGATTGGACGTCCTCCCCACTCTCACATTCAGCATGGAGGTCGTCACTATGTTACCAGAACAATTCCAAGTGGAGTTCTTCCCCATCTTGTCCAAATCTTACATAGAGTTCCTCACCAGGCATATGATTCTTGATACAGGGATCCTCCAGATGTCTCATATCATCAACACAAATATCCTCCTTATACCATTTTCGTCTTGTTTGGAGTTACTATACACAAAACATCAACCCGATCAAATATCCTCCTCACTCAATCACCCGTCAGAAAAGTTATCCTCATCATGTTTTTTCTGATATATACCCAAGTGCACCTTGCACATTAGCACATAGAAGAGGAGGTCCTCCTCATTCTGAAAACATTAGATGCATGTGTCCTCCCTTGTTTCCACCCATCTCATGCAGAGGTCCTCCTCATTCCCGCACCAATCATCACGAAGGTCATCCACATTCTGAATAATTACCCTTCAATTTAGCCCCATCACACGGCCAATGAGAAAACTGTCATTCCAAAAGAAATAACAATTAAAAGAGCCATATCCTTGTCAATACAGTCCATTTACCATATTATAAGTAGAGTGTGATCGAATGATGGATCCTTCACCATGATCATCTGTACTAGGGTGTGGGGTAGGAACATGACATGTGCGTTTTGTCATCCGGGTAGGTGAAATGTATTTGATCCCGAAATCCCTCCATATGTACATGTAGGATGATGAATATTTGGATCCCTTACAGAGTTTTTACATGCATCCCTCCTTATCATCAGTAGTTTCATTGTCTAACACAACTCAAGATCATTAAGAGTTATTTAAGGGCATGATAACTGGGGAGAACCCACCAGACTCACAACTGATAGCTGCTACCTTCATTCAAGATGAAGTGGTAAGTACACCATCATATGAGAATGTGATGATGTGGTTGGAACTGATCATGAGAGATGACCTAGTGAGTGGCAGCTATTCAGCTGAAAAGCAGTTTTTCCACCAACCATTCCATCATCCCGACAGTCCATATTCATGTCATTGTAAGTTCCTCATCCGACCCCATTTGAAGAATGGTTAAACCAAGAGATGGATTGAACATTTGAATAGTGATGCATGTTGTACACTCTTAATGTAGATAAGTTTTCTGATATCCTCTTACCAATATTTTCTCCCAATTTTGACATCTGAGATGCATTAACCTTGGATGAGGTCATGTGCTTCCGCCAAATCATCTTATCAATGAATTTCTACCTTGCCAACCATTATATGACTTAAATAAAGAGTCTAGATAACTTCAACCTCATTGTCCCACAGTGTCAAATGGTTTATCTAGAATAAATTCCCATTTCTCAACATTCCTCAATACTGGGCAATCATCGAACCCTTAAATAAATTTGTGTTCTGGGACTCATTGTGCTCTGCATAATTATTCATGTTCTTTCCACACATGTAGATCCATGGTTGGAGGTATTATGTCTCACTACACATCAGTCCTATCCTAGAACAACTAGACCGTCCCAATGCCATCGATGATATTCCTCCATGATCATTCAAAATCAATGTGGATTTCCCCGAGATACGATCGGAAGGAGGATTAGATGTGGGGTCTGATAGAGGGAACCAACCTTCTAGGGTAACTCAACATCTGCGGGACCCTAAAGGTGTTGTCAATCATTATAAAAAGGAAGATATTTGGCCCCACATTTCCCTCTATGACTCTTACTATTGGTAAAAATATAAAAAAGGAGAGGTGAAGATTGGGTCCATTAACCCCCCCCCCCCAAACCTTCCAGTTCAATACTAACGACAAAGGTTGAACCTGGTACGACCAATTTTTTCAGGCAGCATTCCAAACAGAAAATTTTTTATTAATGTGATTCTTAACAAGAATCTTTCAGAACAATGTTTAGACATTGATGATACTTGATATGAACCTATCCCTTCTCTAATGGGGTTGAAGGGGAAGACAAAATTTCTTCTTTTTGAGTTGCATCCTATTTATCTCAACTATCTCGTGCATCCCGATAGGTTAGAGATTGAAGCCTATGCCAAGAGATAGTGTTACTTTTCACCAAATCATTCTGATATCCATGTGAATCCTCCTCGAGACCGGGAACATGTCATTCCTCTAGTGGCTCCATAGGTCGTTCCACCACTAGCTCCAGCATCCACCCCATGAGCGGATGAGCCTACCAATCATAAGGTAGATCCTTCCAATGCCTTGGTTATCATGAATCCTCAATAGAATAAAAATCCTCACAAGGATGGGAATTATTATTAGGACAAAATGATAGCCATTCTCATTTCCTTCCTTTAGGTCCTTGTGACACGATAGTTTGTGATCCTACTTAATTGAAATCCTTATCCTACATGGGTGGACGACATGCCTACACCCCTTCATTTTTGGAAGCCTAGCTTCCACCATTAAAATATTTAGGGGACACACTGCAGCATCTTGACTACATTATTTAAGGAGTGGACCCATGTTGGGAAATCCAACACATCAGGAAACCTCCAAACTCCAATGTTTCTTACAGACATCGATGGTCCTTTCTCCATGGCCAAAAAAGGACAGTGCCCCTTTGTCCTCTATGACATAAAACATCCCCACCCTGCAAGAAATTAAATTGTTCTCCATCACCATCATTACTGTATGACATTAAAATAAACATATCTTCAATAAATATGTATGGATTGACTCCCATTTTAATGGTATGTGTTGGAATTCCAAAACATTTAGTCTTTGTGCCTAGCTTTAATTTCATCTTTTTCAGCCCCTTGGGTTATGTCCTCTATTGGGAGTGTGTGGTCTGTTGTGGGCTTTCATGGTTCTCATTCATGTCATACATTCATCTATTCCATACTAATTGGATACCTCTATCCCACATGTCCTGGTCAAATAACAAAAAACATCATTACACCATTGTCCTTACCACGTGATGTTAAACATCATGGAACTCAATAACTACATTTCGTTTGATTCCCTTCCTTATTGGATGGGCATCGACACCCAAGAACTTCAACTTCATGGCAATACACCAACTCTCCCAATCATTTTTCATCATTCCCCATAATTTTAAAATAAGAGTGATTTTTTCATTGGAATGTGTGGTGTGGATCTATTCGGTCCTCATTAATGTTTGGTTTCTTTAGGGTTCCATAATATGCATTTCCATTTTGGCAGCCTCATCTTATGGTATGTGCTCTATCACCATAAACTAACATCCCCATAGTCATTATTGAGTGAAGATAAACTACATAACATCCCTCATACGTATCGTATGATGTTATAATATGTATTCTACATCATGACTATATGACAGTAAGTTATACAGTGCTACAACGACTTCACCTAAGAAGAGATTTCCCCTTGGCATTGGCCATCATCCAAGAATCCCCTCTAGAAATATATGTGGCATGATTCCTGTCCATATGTGATATATAAAGACACCAAAACATTTTTTATATAGGCCCAGTTGTTTATTCAAAAAACTCACCCCTTTTGACCTTTTTCCATGATATCATTTATGAATGTGTGGTGTGGTGTGGTGTGGATCTCTTTGATCCTCATTCACATGAGGATGTCTTCAGGTGTTGCATTGAACATATCTTTTTTAGTTGATCTGATCTCTATGACCTCAAAAAATATTTTTAGTTCCCTATTAACAGAATAAAAAACTACATAAAAACCGTGATATTCTCATTTTATACAACATATCCCCTTATTATCACTGAACATCTACCATTCATTATTCCAAAACAACGTGTTTCTTGATTTCCATCTTTATGGGATACATAGTAATGCCCAACCATCTTGGCCCTGAGCCCAGCCATAGAATCATGAACTCATTCTCCCATTTCATGTTGTGGTTTCCCTCTTCAGGAAAGTTTGTTTTTGGATCTCTTTTATCCTCATCCATGTTGGGTAATAACCAACACCACACACTTCACCCTTGAGATTCTTATGTCCTAGTCGCATGATGATAAAATGCATTACATTTTCATCCTCACCGTGTGACGTAAAACTGCATTTATATGTCCCATATAAAAAATGTTAAATTGGGAACCCATGGTCCACACACTATGAAATTAAACATATAGTTTCTATTATAAATAAATGACCCTTAAACTGGTTTCAATGCCCCACCATGGAACTTGATCATTGAATGTAGATCTTATCTCACCTATGGATATTCCACACTAACATGCATGAATGTATATTATAAGAAATGGAGAGTCAGATTCTATAAGGACATCACCCAATCCATTTTCCCTCTTCGCATGTCCCTTTATCTGGGTCCCCATCGTCTTCCACATATAAATGGACCCCTAACGACATGGATATAATACATGGGCTCTCCAAAAATTTTGGTCCAAAGTCCCAAAATTTATTGGATGCCGTTTGGAGTTCGGTCCTGCATCCCGAATATGGTCAGAAGTCATCCCACATTTGTCTGTTCCCATTCTTGGTAACACGATATGGGTGTTGTGTCCCGATAAATGTCAATAGTTGTCTTCTATAATCATGGCACCCCCAATGTGTTCTAGATATCAGACATAGTGATTCATATATTCCACCTTCCTATGTTATGGTGGTTTCTCCAAAACCCCTAATATTGTCACATCATGTATCCATGCACATTGAGTGGGAATATTTGTGTGGTCAAGACATTCCCTCATGGAATTTCCTTTTAATCGTGTTGTGCTCCCACATGATGGAGAATGATAACATCACTCCTTGTTTCACACACTGATCATGGCTCACATGGTCTAAAGAGTCCTGGTGGGGTATTTACCCACATAAAATGGTCACACAACCATATGGTCCAAATTATATTACCATAAATGAGGTCCCCTATGGTACAAACTCTGATAAATTAAACTAAGAACAACATCATTATTGTATTATAAGTTTTTGGAGTATTATAGGCCATTATTGTCCCCATTAATGTTAGGATTCTTGTACCCACAATATACACATCAATTTAGAAACACCTCCTCCAGCATCATTCTCACATGACATTAAAATGGATCGACTGGTCCTGTCATATGACATTAAAACTATGTCGACATCGTCTTGATTACACTGCAGAAACGACACAACATCATTGTCTTTTTTCATGAGAGGGAATCAACTATGGTATTAATCATCCATCATTGCAACTATATGTCTGTCCTGATTCCCATTATTATGGGATACATAGTGACTCCCAAACACATTCCCTTTGGCCCTAGCCACAAACACCTTAAAATATTCTACTCTTTGGCCTTGTAGATGGTCCAAGATCTATGAACATAAAATTTATGCAGTTATTAGTGAGACATCCATATAGAACATTTTCCCTATTTCGTCCCCATACATTTTGGGTTTTACATATAATGTGTCACACACACACACCCTTGAGATAGTTTTTCCAACTTATAGTCAAAACTCTATGACCATAAACTAAGAGATGATGGAATTAATTCTATTCTAGGATGTGTGGTGTGGTATGGGCCACCTTGGCCTCATTCACGTCGAGTTTATCATATCATGAAAACATAAATAACCATTTGGAATACCGTCAATCATGGTGCAAGTTATATGACCTTAAACTAAGAACCCATCATCCTCAACGCATGAAGTTAAACTATGACCATACCCTGAGTAGGTTCAGGATTCCCCATTTTTATTACAGGATGTTTTAGCTTCCTCACCATAAAGAACTACATTCACTAGTGTCGGCCTCCAACTACACTATCTTAAAGAATAATGTATGACTTGAGTCCCGCCCTTACGATATACATAGAAACACTCAGTAATTTTTCTCCGTACTAGTAATAGGATCATTATCAATTTTAGTCCTCTCGGACCAATTCACAATCTAGACTTTATGACATTAAACTAGGAGCCTCACAATGGTATTGGTGTGATAATGGGTCTCTTTTTCCTTCATTAATGTTGGGTTTTGTACCATATTGATTCATAAATTCCTCCTTCATGTCTGTTCCTGGGTATTTGTATGGTGTAGAAGCCTCCTTTGACTCATTCACATTAGTTTCATCTCCTACATGCCATGAACATTTTCTAGGATAGAAATCATAGTCTATATAACTAGACTTTCAATTGTTGGCTAGGAAGCGGGTAGTATGGCCTTTATATGTGTTTAATGTCCCAATCATATTGTGCAAAAATTTGAGAAAATACATGATCACATGAAATTAACTATACCAATAATTTTCCACACCATACGATGTAAATATACAATCTCATCATCCTCACATGCATGACATGGAACATTATATCATCCTAGGACCACACTGAAGAGGTTATCTCCCGAAGTGTTGGTTATCTACAACATTTTTCACATCTTTATCTATCACTCAACCTCCAAAATGAACCTCTCTTGGATGATAGTTTTGATATTTTTTCATCTCAATGTGACTAAATTGTTGTACCCTCATCCATGGTGGCATAATTTCATGTTTTTTGGAATTCTTTCAATCATCTCGTCACTACACTCCACGCTTTGTGTGCCCTGTATTTGGATCAAAATATCATTTCTGGTCTAAAGGGACCAATAATGGTTTGTAAATGACACTTTTGATGACCTGCCACTCTAGGATAAAGCCCCGTAAGATATTTGATGCCATTTTGAGTTAGGTCACTTGTTTAAGATATGGCCAATATCTGGTACTTGTTTGATTGTCACCATTTTTGGATGACCTTATGAATACTATGTCTGGAATATAATCATAATTTATCTCATAAAAAATTCCATCCTCTTTGTGATTTTTAATTTTGGGAATCAGGATCCACACATCCGATTTTCCCTTTGTTCAAATTGATTCCAATGTCCCCAATGTTATCCCATTCATTCACAATAGAATTTAGGCAAAAGAATATCGCTTGTTCAAATATCCATATTCTCTAATCATAACGTCTCTCATTCCAATCACTAGGGGTAGTAAATCTATAATAGTAGACCCTAGGTATTCAATAAATAGTTGTAACCCTCATAAAAAGTTTAAATTTATGTGTTCATCCATTTTTTCTCACACTAGGCATGACCCATGTGAGCTTAGGGATAGAGGATTATTTTAATCATAGATATGACCGACGTGTACAAATTAATCCATGAAACAAATGATGATAGGTTCAGTTATAAACAGATAAGAATGAAAGAATGTATATGTCATATGTTTGGAAAAAACATGGAACTTCTGGATCTACCACTTCAATGGAATGCTTAAGGATAGACACTTATTGAAACATGGCCTTTAGAGAATCTAGCTAATTCAATAATCTATTTCTATAGAGATATTCTCGTTAGGCCTCACCAGTAGCAAGTCATGTTTGGCTTGGAGGTCAGTTACATGATAGGCCACCTACATCAACTGCTATTGAGCCTCTTCTAGCATGACATAAAATTGAGGGATGAGTTCAAACAAATTTGTGATAAAGGCAGAACACTCAATCACTTATGTTTCTAGGCACTGGGTATCTTGTCTAATCTCTCTATATTTTTGGATGTTTTCAGAAATCTTCTGGAACAAAGAAGCATCTTAATCTTGTCTATTTTCCTACATCTTATTATCTATATAATCATGGGTCATCGGGTGATTATGGAGATAATCAACCCATCTTACATAGATACATCATAGACAATTATGGAGTGATCCAATATGGTTGACCTATTCTACATCTAGGGAATCAATGAAATTTATAATGGACTTACATACCCTACATCGAGTCATACATCTATCCCTAACTGCATCTAGATCATAATCATCCTGATCCTCATGGTCTGTGGGATAATGTTCCAAATAGATATCCAAAATCATAGTGGCATGATCTTCCATCAGAATATTCTTTAAGGGACTGGTCTTTATGACATGCGGATGACCCTCGTCACTCATTTCCTCAACAACCTATCCATCACCAGCTTCAGGATCTTTCAAGGAAATAGAATAATTTGTAGCCATTACCTCCTACTAATTGGGTGCCAATGTTGGATAATCTTGAGTGGCCTCCTCTTCACATATAGGTAAATTTCATTAGAGAGCTCTTCTATATGTCTAAACATAGTCAATTTTTCAAGAATGCACCCTTATGATCATTTCATGGTGTAAGGATGTTTGGTTAGACATATCCTCAATATAGAAAATATCGGTCTATGAATGTAGAGACTTACGAGAGATATGTGCAAATGGGTCATGTACCTAAGCCACCCTACAAACTTCCATCACAAAATACCCCTCAACTCTTGTTAATTTGATGATTGAAACCGATGTGAGAATGATTTCAGATTCATAGGTCATCACTTTGACTGCATCATATAGATCAGCTTTCTATGTTTCTTCCATGATTAGTCCTCCTCCTTTCTCAACACCAAATGTTGGCCCAGGGATGTGTCCCCCCATGTCCACCAATGCATTCTCACCCCTGTAGTGGGAGATCCTTGATTACACCAATGTGTTACCAAACGGAACAATGTTTTGTTAGCGGATCTAAGAAATAGAATGGGAAGCTACTAAGCGAGATTTGAGTTTATAATTACTTCAATTTTTTCTTAAAGTTCCTAATCATAGCCTATGAATTCACTGCTTTCACATGGGATCCCCTAACAAGACTTTTCCCCATGATATTCCTCACCTCTTGGCTCTTCATCATCAACCTCCGCTTTTATTTATTACACTTCTTCCTCCTCCTCTTCCCCCTTCTCTTCTTCTTCCACTTCTTCAAAATCCCCATCATCCTCGAGTGGAATTTTATAAGGATCAGGTTCATGAACAAGAATAATTTTTCAATGATATGTGGTTAAATATATTTTTCACACTTGCATGAATAGGTGTCCATGGACGTCAGGTATGCATGTCAACGATGAAAGTTAACCCTTTCCACGACATGAATGTGGATGAATTTTGGAAGATCAATCCCTATTTATTTTGTTCTACACCATATATCTTCATTTGAAAGGAAATATCTCAATGTCCTCCACACAAACCATAGGGTTGAAAAAATGGTTTCAGCATTTGCCTTGAAAGGATACCTTATGTATTTCACAAGGGATTATCTATTTAGTCCATGAGGATACCTTCGAGACCACCCCACATTAAATAGCATAGCTGAGACCGCACCATGTGATGTTCCTACCACTAAGGTTTTAGATTTTTCTATCCCTGTTGCCTGGATTTCCTCTTTTCTTGCATCTTCAGTTGCCGTTCACATACATTATCATCTCCCAGATTCTATGCTTATTGTTTTGATCCACCAAATGAATTTTCATAGAATCTCTTTAGGATATTCAACAACCTAGTGATCAACATATTCCATTGACAGGGAAACATCAATATATGTGGGGGAAGTATGATTTCTTCATCAAATCAGGTAGTTGTAAACATGAACCACAACTTTCCAAGGATACAAGGGTGATACTCCTCCTAGACCTCTGTATACACATTAGTCAGCATTCAATATTGGAATTAAAAATTTCTTGTGAAGAATGATAAAATTTATGGCTTAAAAAATATAATACCATCAATCCAAGCTACTAGTAAGATACCCCTGATACTCTATAGGATTCACTCTTCACTAAAAGGCCATGCAGGTCATCCACCATCTGGCTAATTAGGTCATGGAATGGGTGGATATTAAAAATTCAATGATTTATGATTTGAAGCATCATCCCATTATCGTTGATACTTATTGTACATACCACACCAATGTTAAAAAATTAGGGTCGTATGCCATTTCTTGGAGGAGAAATGGCATTTGTGAAGTTATATCCACAACAATTCGCTGCAATACAACCATAGAGGTTCTGTAGGTGTCTAAAAATTCCCATGGGCATGGATTCACATGAAATGAGCCTCAAAATACTATAAAACATTGATAAAATAGGTACTATGAGATTAACCATGTTGGAGGCTTCCATGATCCCACCAATTACCAACGTCCTCATAAGGACCCCCATCCGTATGTCCCACCGGAGCAGTATCCAACCACTTAGGAAGGTAGTAAGGAAAGATCCATGTCTCACCAATGGATACTGAAACTCATTTACATTGAATCCCCTTGATGGATATCTGCATGCTTCCAGAATCACCAAATGAGATCCAACTTTTCCCCTTTATGATGTGGTCAGGAACTACCTCCCTCGGTCTGGCATCCCTACATGGTCATTCTTCTTATATAATAGGCAGAACCACACTAGGAATGGAATGTACATCAGCATTTATTTGAACCCCAACATCTCGTTCACAAATTCAAGCATATGCCATGTAAAAATGCAGTTTCGTGCACTATCTCCCAGGATATTCTTCTTTTGGTAGAAATTCATCATGTTGAAGTCCCTCCAGAGGAATTCCCCGGATGTAGTGGATGTCCCATAGACTAATAACAACCAACCCATGGTGGAGGTTTAAATAATTTATGTCAAGGGACAACCATATGAACATATTCAACACCAATTCCTATTGGATGTATAAATGAAATTACAATTTCCATAGGGATTCAAATAGTCCATTGTTTCATAGCTCTTTTCCAAACTCTTCACATGTGCGGCACTCCAAAAATTCACATAAACATTCAATCATACGGATCATCATGGATGAGAAGAACCGGTAATTCTTCCATCACAAACATTCATTCATTATAATAACCTATATGGTTCGTTCATTATGTGAAGGGAATTCGACCGTAACAAGATCACTCCCTAGGACTATCCCAGTCTTCAAATTGAAAATGTATACCACTA
Source organism: Viscum album (assembly GCA_963277665.1). Classification (NCBI taxonomy): domain Eukaryota; kingdom Viridiplantae; phylum Streptophyta; class Magnoliopsida; order Santalales; family Viscaceae; genus Viscum; species Viscum album. Next base: position 511,669,435 of record OY728119.1, read on the forward strand.
TCATTGATGATTCCTAGGATTTATGGACATGTTTGGTGATGTTGTATCGATGAAGGTAGTCTTTATGAGTGACCCATGAACATGGAAAGTCAGTCTCCGATATAATGAGGGATACTTCGTCAAGTATCTAAAAATTTTAGTTTTAGAGGCTGTGTTTTAAGATATAATATTTATAAATTTATGTTATCAATCCTATGATAATTTTATTGTCTCATAGTACCCTTTAAGCCTTAATTATATGGTTATTTTTAGTCATCTCGACCCTTTGTACCGAAAATGCAACATTCCTCTTAGTAGTAGTCTGTTCACCATCCATGTGGGTGATGCTGTGAAAGAGAAAAGGAATTGGGACCAATGATTGATGTTTGGTGCACAATAAATTTTGATTCCTAAAAATAATATAAAGACCATGAAAAATTTGGGTCATTTCAATGTGTGCAATATTCATTGGCTACACATAAAGCAACAACTGAACATTGGACTTCCACACAAAAGTCTTGAAGTTATGTGTGTGGGAGAAGAATTTATTGTTTTATAGAATTTAAAAAGTACAATGTGGATACCCCCTACATATTTATATATTTAGCTGTGTCCCAGGTCCTTCATGAACTTGCAAGGTGCCTAATACGCTAATCCATAAAATTTTTGTTTGCCTTCAGAAATTATTTATTCTTTGTGGAATTTCCTTTGGAACCTGACCTTTTGGTCCCCTTTTAGCTCCCATACCGAGGATAGGGGATGTATTGGAAAAAAATTATTCTTGAGGAAATAACTGAGAATATTTGTTGAAACAAAATACCTCAGTTGACTAAACATATCCTTTTATGAGGGCAAATGATGACACACATAATTTTGGAGACTAGAGAACAAGAATGAAATCCATGTTCAAGGTCCATAGATGCCCAAGGTGATGTCAAATGATTTATTTCTCCTCATACTCCCCAAAATTGCCTTGGCAGCCGCACATATGATCTCAGTTTTTCACAGAAGATGGGAACCACACATTAATCCCTTACATACTCAATGTGAAATCAACCTCTCCCTTCCACTTTGGCCAACATATTCACTCCCTCCAATATTATACTTTATAAATATATGGTAACCCTTCCATTTTAGAATAACTCTATGTTTGTGAACCATCTGTCTCGTACACACAAGATGAACCCATCTATAACCATTCAAAATTCATGGATTCAATGTATAGGTTCTTGCGTGACAAGTCCCCTATGGGTCCCCTACTAGTGTGTAATGCCCTGACCTATGTTACCAAGAGTCGGTGCATTATTAGATAACATTGGAAAGATGAAAGGAATCATGTCTCGAATGACTGATCAGTTTAGTAGCCTTGAAATTACTATATACATACAGATATTTTACATAACATCATGAAATAAAACAACAACAGTGTGTCCCCTTTGTACACTCTTATATCCCTTAGCCTATTTCTGCAGGTTAATCGTAATATACATCTTCACGTCCTGGGAAGAATAAATAATAATAAAGGGGTGATCTCAGATGATCAGTAATAATTACAATATAGCTGAAACTATCATAAATAAGAATATAAAATTAAGGAAATGTATAAGACTAAAACACAAGACTTTTAAACTTAAAAATAAACATTATATGGAAAAGATAAATCAAATAATTTCATTTACATATTCACATAGATATTATACTAGTAAAATGATCATATTTAATATCAATATCCAATTTCATATTGATGGAATACATAATGTTGGACATCATAAACCCATAGTCAATGCTTCTTTCCAATACTAAAAATAAGATTTTTTCAAGAACTTATGCCAAGACACTAGTTAGTCTCATTAGACCTATTGATGCATCGAGGAGCTATAACGGGTTCTACCTGTCACTTATTAAGTCCAATGCATTCCTCATATAAAAAGGGTGAAACATAACATAAAAATTCATATTAAAACTGGAAAAAAACATTTTAATACTTTATCCACAAACCATAAATGGTATAAACATAACACATCCAAATTCTAGCATATCACAAAACATTCAATATAATATGGAATATTGTATCGTAATAAATCCACTTCAAACAAGTAGAAAATCTAACAATGGATGTTGACATAGATAAAATCAAAACTATTTGAGAGAAATATCTCATTATATTTTGAAATCATTTAAAAGTAACATAATTATAAAATAAAAAATGTATTTTAAAAATATTCTTATATGCTTCTAAGGGAAGTTTCGATGGTGTTATAATGCCATAAAATTGATTCACTCTCCGTATAAGTTATAAAAATATTCATTCCTCAATTTTGTGGAAAACCACAGAAAGATTATTTTATAAAGAATTTAAAAAAAGTCAAAGAATACATTAACCCATATTCTATAAAATAGTAAAATTGTGTTGAAATATATTTTTAAGAAACACGGATGTGGATGATAAAGTGGTCCCAGTATATACTCACGTATAATCAACCTCTGATAATAAAGAGATTGTATAATCAACCCTTAACTTGTAATTTTCCTGGATAAATGGTTTGTTAACCTTGTGTATAAAATTTATATAATTTTAATTAAATTATTAAATCACCATATACAAAAATATGACATCATATATGATCTTATAATATTTCTTTGATAATAATATTTCAGTCGTATCATTATTAAAGGTGTTAACTGTTTCATTTTACTTTATATGTTTGGTTACATAAGACATGATTTTTATGGAAATGATGTATTTTATTCATATCCTGAATGATATTAATTTCTTATAAATTAATTTTAATCATAAAATAAAAATTATTCTGGAAATCGTATGATAAAGAATGAATTTCATCACGTTCTTGGAGATGGTAATCCGTACGTACGTATGAGTGAAAATATCATTCAATTGATGGTTAAATCGAATGTAATTGGATGTAATATAATATATAAAGATTAATTGACATGTTATATTTATTATTTACATCATTTGTACTCATTATTATACCCATTCAAATAATTAAGTGTATGAATAACAAACTACACCATGACGTGTAGACTGTAAGTCGAACTTACACAGTTATGGTGACTTGTTATTCATTGGATGGATAGAATAAATAATATGGTTGTACCATATTTATAGAAACATCAAATTATGTGTAAATTACCATATTTATTATTTTTTTATGGAAACAATCAAGAAAGAGGATGTGGAAGACGAAATTAACTATGAAAGAGGTGGTGAAATTACAACATCTTCTTCAGGTGTTTCCTTTTGAGTTGGTACAAAGGGATCCATAGGGTGGATTTATTATCAATATAAGGTCACTAGGTTGATGTGAGGGTAGTTTAAAGATTATTTGAGAAGTCTATGGCCGTCACAAATTGCATTGAAGGTTTTATTTGGAGAAGGGGAAGTATGGTTTTATAAGAGCGGTGAGAGTCACTTTATGAAAAGCATGAAATATTATTTTATTATACAATCATATTTGGTTTATAATGGCTCCAAAAGGATTTATTTTGAGGCTAAGATGTGTATGGGTCAAAACAAATATCAAAAAATTGGGTTTAGATAGATTAGAGTCACCATATTAACTTTGTCTTTTATATTTAACTCTTAGTTAAATAGCTTAACTTTTACCATGTATTCATGTATTATTATAATAAATGGTTAATAAACATAATATAAAAACCCAAGAGAACCCCAAGTTGTTCTTTATTGATATATATAACATTATCTAATTACATTTTCTGAACATTTTATTTTACGAAATATTATATCAATTAATAATACATTATTTGTTTTAAGAACTCATTTATATCAATTTTGATAGTATTGGGAATTTTGTTTTTGTGAAAGTCATAACAACTTTATCACTTCGAACAAAATTTATTTAATAAACCCCATCATGTCATATTTACCTTGAATATTAGTGTAATTCATCTGAAGTATCAATTTACATTTATTTGGTTATTTATAATATCAATTATTTTAACGATTCATTAATAATGTAATTACGACATCATTATTGTGTCATAAATAAATTTAATTATATAATGTCTAAAAATTACGAATAAATACCATTGTGTTGGAAATATTTATATCTTTATAATGAATATTTATAGTCAAAATTATCTTTTGTACAATAGTATATTAAAAATGGCTTAGTTAAGAAACTTTGAATTTAATACTTATAGCTCTTCTTTAAATAAAATAATAATAAATGTCCAAATCTAATCGATGTGGAGAAAAGGATCATATTTTATACATAAGGATGATTTTGGGTCTAAATACACATATAAAATAGAATTAGGACATGTGTTAAGGTAATTATAATATCATTTTTATGTTTTAATTACCATAGTTACTTTTAACGATAATAAATAAAAGTCAAAAGTATCTATTAACCAAAAATTACTTTCATCTTATTGAACCACATTTTACTTACTAATGTAAACCGTGTATCTCATATTTTTGAAATTTCATTCACAGAAGTAGTAAAATTACATTTTATGAAAATATGGAAATGCGTCTAGAAGGTGGGTAACAGATGGTAAAAAGTTTAGTAAAATATTATATATATAATATTATTATAAAATGTCTCCAATGAAGTACATTGAATATATATGGGTATTATCTATCTATTTTTACCTAAAATAAATTTAAATAAAATAACTGATTATTAAAATAAAAAGTCGATTTTAAACAATAATGTAGTGATTTTCTCAAATCCTCAAAATTTTAATGTTTTTAGAAAAATTCCTAAAATTCACGCCAAGCTAATTTTGATATTCTAAATCAAATAATGAAGGAAATTTTGAAAAATGAAAATTATAAAATTTCAAAAATTGTTTATTAATATTGAAAACAACTAGTTTGATTGGTCATGGTGTGTTATAACTCGAAGTTGCGTACATTACAAGTTATTTTATTATTCAAAGAGAAGCATAATATGGATGCCTGGTGTGTTACATTCTTCCATTTTTCAAATAATTTCAACCTCAAAGTTTCTATATTAAAAATGCATAAAAAGACTTAAGTGGTTCTTCATGATATGTTTCTGGGGTTCCCACGTTGCCTCTTCCATCTTATGGTTTCTCAATAGATATTTCCCCAAACGAGTCGTCCGGTTTTTCAACACTTATTCACTGGTATCATGAAAACTTTTAGGCTCTTTGCAATAAGACATATCAGGTTCCAGTTCTATTTATTCATAGGTTAGTACATGTGTTGGGTTTGGCATATATTTTCTCAACAGTGATATGGGGAACACATCGTAAACATTGTAGAGACGTGGCGGTATCACCAAACGATAATCTACAACTCCAATTTAGTTTTGAATTTAAATGGTATTATGTACCTAGAAATAAATTTTCTCTTCTCACTGAAGATTATAACACGTTTACATGGAAATAAATTCATGAAAACATGATCTCTAACTTAAAATTCCAAATCTTTCCATCAGTTATCAGTATAGCTCTTTTTCTTACATTGAGATGCTTTGATGTGGGTTTCGATAAACTTAACATTTTTCATTGTTTCCTCAAAATGTTCTAGGCCTAAGAGTATTCATTCACCAAAAACATCCCAACAAGTTTGTGCGAGACAACTCTTTCAATATAACACTTTATATGGTGCCATTTGAATACATTAATGGAATCTGTTGTTATAAGAAAATTATACCATAGGTAAATATTGATCCCTCATACCCTGAATGTCATGTGAGAAAGATCTCAACATGCCTTATAATGTTTGAATAGTCGGTTCTAATTTTCCATCAGTTTGAGGGTGGTAGGCAGTTCTCAAAAGTAGTTCAGTATAAAGGGCCTTCTGAAGACTTTTCCAGAATCTTGATGAAAATGGGTATCATGATCAGAAACAATTGATAGGGTTACTTAATGAATTTGTACAACTTCATTAATATATAGTCTTATAAACTTTCAAGTGTAAAATCTTCTCTTATAAAGATAAAATGAGTAGACATGGTAAGACGATCAAAAATGACCCATTTTGCATCATTTTCTAGGAGTCTTTGAGAGCCCCATGGAAAATTCCATCATAATATCATCCCATTTCAACTCAAATAGGGTAAGAGGCTCGGGGAAACCAACAAGATTTTGTCTTACAGTCATTAATTGTTGCCAAACCATACATCCTGACAAAAAATAATCAAACTCCCTCTTCATGTTCTCCCACAAAAAATGTTCCTTCAAATCACTATAAATCTTTGTGCTACTAGTGTGAATAGAGAAATTGAAGCTATGAGCATCATCCAAAAATTCCCTTTTTATATGAGGTATGTCAGGAATAGAAATCCTCTTCCCAAATTTCATAATTACATCATCATATATGAAGTCAATCAATCTCCCATCATTCACAGCTTTAATTTTCTTTTTAAACTCATCATCATCATTCTGTGAACTTTTTATCCTTTCTAGTAATGTTGTATTGGAAACCATTTGAAAAGGTATTGATGTTCCACCTTCCTTGATTATACCTATATCCATATTTACTATATCCATTAAAAATGAATCCCCTTCAACTCTCATCTTGTTCCAAATTACATGATCCTTTTTCCTCAAAGCATCTACCACCTTATTTTCCTTCCATAGGTGGTAGTTTATTGTGGAATTATAATCATTTAATAGATCAAGAGATCCTCTTTTCGTCATGTTGAGTTCTTTCTATGAGAAAATATACTTCAAACTCTTCTGATTGGTTTGTATCTCACATTTTTCGCCTTAGAGATATTGTCTCTATATCTACAATGAAGAGATTAAAACTTCTTAATCGATATCATGATTATGATAGTTTTGTCCATGAATTTTTATCTGTCATGATTTTTAGGCAATAACCCAATAATTCTACATTAGGACACAACCATGTACATTATTTGAAGAATCACTATAACTAACAAACACATTATTCCCCGATGGTAGAGTCATGATAGTTGAATTAAATAATCTTCTCTTTAGTTAATCAAAACATTCTTCACACTCTTTTTTCCAAACAAATATAACCCATTTACGTGTGATATTGGTTAATGGATTAGCCAATAGGGAAAATCTTGGATGAAATGCCAATAATAACTTGCTACATCAATAAAACTAGGTACCTTAGTTATACTCGTTAGTGATGTCCATTCATGTATTTCTCTTATCATAGAAAGATCTAGATAGATTCCATCCATAGAGTCAATATGACCAACAGAATAAATCTCATGATACTTGAATTTAGACATGAAAATCATCCCATATAATTCATTTCATCTAAGAGTCTTTATAATAGTGCCAAATTTAATTTGATGATCTTCATCGCTTTTGGAGTAAACCTAGATATCATCAATAAATACCTCTATAAATTCATCATGATATTCATTGAAAACCATATTCATTAGATCCATGAAAACTAAGGGTGAATTAGTCATTCCAAAAGGCATTACTCTAACTCGTAATAACTATACCTAGTACAAAATGTTGTCTTTAGAATATCTTCCTTCTTTACACACAACTGATGATATCTAGATCGGAGGTCAATCATTGAAAAATATTGAGCACCATTAAATTGATCAAATAAATCATCAATGCGAGGTAGGGGATACTTGTTCATTGTTATTATATCATTAATCTCCTTTTAGTCAATGCACAACCTCATATATCTATCTTTCTTCTTAATAAAAAGAACAGCGGCTCACCAGTGGGAAACAGTTGGGAAAATAAACTTTTTTTTACTCAATTACTCTAGTTGATTCTTTAGTTTCACTTATTCCATAATGTCCATTCTATAAGGGGTTGCCGATATGGGCCTTTAACTAGGAATTAATACAATAAAAAACTCAATTTATCATTCTAGAGGATGTCTAGGAAAATCCTCTAAAAACAAATCAACATATTCTTGCATAATAGTTACATCCTATAATTGAACATTCCTTTCCTAACCCATAGTTATTTCACTCTCTTCCTCCCTAATAATTCAATTTAGTAGAGAAAAAAGGGGTGTATCTAGATAATAATTAGTTGGTGATGTTTATTCTCTAAATATAAGGTACTCATTATCATCATTAAAAATTGTAACCTCCTTCTTCTTACAATAAATTTTCACTTCATGGTATGAAAGACAATATATACTAGGGATTATATCAAATTTAATCAAGGGTATGAAAATGAGATCAGTAGATAAATCAAATTTATATTTTTTAATGGTAACTAATTCACAGAAAATTGTTGCAAAGTTACTTGCCTTAGGGGTTTTGACTAAAAACACCATTATCAAATCAAATTGGAAATAAATAATTTTAATAGCACATTGGGAAGATACGAAACAATGCGATGATCCAAATTCCAATAAAGCATTGGCTATAAATCATGAAACCATTAAATTACCCTCCACCACATCATATGAAGCTTCGACCTTAGCATTAGTGATCGCATAAGCTTGTCCTTTCCCACATGGCCTTATCTAAGGTAAGTTTCCTTATCACATAGGACATTGATTTTCATAATTACCCATTTATCTACAATTTTACTATTCAACATTGAAAGCCTATTTATTTCCCTTGTAATAATGAGCTTGGATGCCTTTTTTACCATACTTTTAACAGACTCTCATTCCTTTCAGGAAAGTACCAAGGTGTTTCTTCCCACATTTACTACGCGATGTAAATTCAATATTTTCCTTCACCCTGTTATTTACATTTCCAAAGTGTTCTACAGATCTCTTCATCTCTTCCTTTGATTTAAAGTCATAAGACTTACATAATTCCTTTTCTATCTTGATAGCACATGAGACAATATCTTCGTACAATGAAAAGGATTGTGAGACTAATGCTCGACAGAGAAATGGTTTTAACCCATAAAATAATGGATCAGTCTTACTCATTGTTTTATATATATATAATCTAATGAATGCCTTTCTAACCTTGTAAATTTATCCTCATACTCTACAACATTCTCATCATCTTTTTGCCTCAGACTCAGAAATTTTCTTTCCATATTCACATGATGGTCACAAGGAAGTATTTTTCTACGAAAATCTCTTTAAAATACCTCTATTCTATATTTGATACTTTTTCATCTCCATTGTGTTTTTAATTAATGATCACCCTTGATCTACATCTCCTATGAGGCAATAATATGTAATGACAACATTTTCACTTTCTCTCTCCCTAATGCATGCAATATTTTCTCTAAAGAACATATCCATTGTTCAACTACAAATGGATTTGTAGTACCATTGAATGTTCGGGGTTGTTGCCTCATGAAGAGGTCTATCATTGACCCTCCGTGTTGTGGATCAGGGTGATCTATATGGGTAAATTTATTATGCATAACATGAGTGAGTTGTCCCTATATGGTTATAAGTTGTTCAGAATGGGTGGAATCAACCGATCCACTATTATTTTCATGAGCTTGAGGTCAATCCTTAAATGGATTACATGCATTGACATGGTTTTCATTACTTCTACTAGGTTCCATTTCTAAACAATGGAATACACTAGATTAGTATATAAATTTGAATACAACAATCCTATATTTTAAAACATGAAACATAAATTAAACATTTTATTGATATAATATGTAATCATAAAAAATGTTTTCATTGAAGGAGTATTTACTCTTAAATCATTATTAATTATTTATAAAAAATGTGATTTATCTTATGCATATGCCCCGAGAGTGTCATAGCCAAGAGTGAAGTAAGGTTTGTTGTCATGTACCAGGATACCCTGGGTCAAGCTCTAAACTCCTTGTCGGAATATTTACTCCTAGGTAAATCTGTGTGAGATCCGACTCTACCTACTCATATTCATACAGGGATTTATTTTTTTGAAAATACACAAAATCCCTATATTATAAAAAATCTAGGATTTTTTTCTACACTAGTCTTCAAAGTTTATCATAAGGTAATTTTCTCTAATCATTATTTTTCAAAATAAAGTTCCCATGGATTGTACAAAACATCCTCTAATACAAAATGTAATGCCCCAACCCTAGTTACCTAGAGTTAGTTCATTATTATATAACATTTTCATGATACAAAAAATCATCTCCCGAAAAATCGATAATTTTAGTAGCCTTGGAAGTACTAGATACATAAATAAGTTTTACATTGAATCTTGAATTTAAAACAAGAACATTGTGACCCATTTGAACAATATTTTATCACATAGCCTATTCATGAAGGTTAATCATAATATACTACATCACATCCAAGTAAAAATAAAATATATGAAAGGGGTGTGCTCAGATACTCAGTAAGGATATTAATATAGTACAACCGTCATAAATAATCATAATCATTTATGGCAATGTGTAAGAATAAAATACAATCCTTAAAAACATAAACATCAGAATAATATGGAATAGATAATTCAAATAATTCCATTTACGTATTCCCATGGATATTCGACTAGTCGATTAATCACATGTAATTGCAATAGCACTTTTCATAATGATGAAATGCATAATGTCAGACATCATAACCACTTAGTCAAGGCCTCATGCCAAGACTACAAATAATATTTTTTCAGGGAATTTTTTCAAGACACTAGTTTGTCTCATCAGACTTACTGATGCATCAATGAGCTATAGCAGGCTCCACCTATCACTTACTAATTCCAATGCATTCCACATATGAAAAGGTTGAAACATAACATAAACATTCGTATTAAAACTACCTTAAGAAATGTTAATACATTAACCATAAACCATGAATGGTATAAAAATATTACATCAATAATAAAACATATCACAAAACCTTTAATACAAAATGGATGATTGTATCATAATATATCTTTTTCAGACAAGTATAAAATCAATCAAAGGATGTGGACATAGATGAAAACAAAAATATTTGAGAGAAAAATCTCTTTTTATTTTGTATTCATTTAAAAGTCACATAATTATAAAATAAAACATTTATTTTGAATATATTCTTATATTCTTTTATGGGAAGATTTGAAGATGTTATAGAAGCATAAAATAGCCACACACGCTGTATAAGTTAAAAAAGAATTCTTTCTTTAATTTGTTGGAGAAGGTATTAATGTCCTTGTTTGGAAAACGACGGAAAGAATCCTTTATGAAATTATTATAAAGAGTCAAACAAGGGTATAAATGACTTTAAACCATAGTCTAAGAAACAGTAAACTTGGTTTGGAATACATTTTTCAGAAACACAGATGTGGATGATAAAGAGGTCCCAATAGATACCCACGTATAAACAATATATGATAATAAAGAGATTGTAGAATTAACCCTTACCTTGTACTTTTACTTGATAGAGGGTACATTAACGTCTTGTATAATTGTTAAATAATTTGTATAAATTTATACAAGAACCACATCAATAAATATGATATCATATACGATCTTCTAAAATAGCTTTGATTATAATATTTCAGTAGTATTCTTGTTTCGGGTGTTAACTAATTCATTTTACTTTATATGATTGGTTATGTAACCCATGTTTGTTATGGATAGGATGTATTTGATTCATATACTGAATTATATTTTGTTCTTAAACAATATTTTTAATCATAAAATGAAAAATATTCTTGAATGTTTATGATGGGGAATTAATTTTATCGCGTTCGTGGAGACAGTAATCTTTACGTACGCACGAGCAATAATATCAATATATAGATGGTAAAATCATATGTAATTGGATTGTATATAATATATACATAATAATTAACAGGTTTTATTTGTTATTTACCTCATTTATACACATTATTATACACCTCAAAATAATGATGTGTTTGAATAACTAATTACACCATGATGTGGAGACGGTAAGCCGAACGTACACACATATGGGGACCTGTCATTCATAGTATGGATAGAATAATCAATATGGTTGTAACATAATTATAATAACATCATGAAAATGTATATGTTACTGGAATAATTTTTTTATTATGGAAACATCAAAGAAAGTGGAAGTGAAAAAAGAAATGAACTTTGAAATAGGGGGTGAAATTAGTACCTCTTCTTCGGGTGTTTCATTTTGAGTTTATCGAAAGGTATCCTTAATACAGATTTATGATCAAATTATGGCCTCTAGGACGAAGTGACGATATTTGGGAAGATATTTGAGTAGGGTTTGGCCGAGATAAATGTCTTAGGAGATGTGATTTTGAAATAAGGTTAGGTACCAATTATAAGGGAGGTGAGGATCACTTTAGGAAAGGCTTGAAATATTATTTTATTATACAATCATATTTGGTTTATAATGGATAAAAAGGATCTATTTCAAAGCTATGGTGGGGATGGGTCGAGACTCACACAACCAATAGGTATTTTACAGGTTAAGGACACCATATTAACCTTATCTTTTAGATTTATCTCTAAAAAAATAGTTTAAGTTTTACAATGTATTCTTGTATAATAAAAAAAATGGTTAATAAACATACTATAAAAAGAGAAGAGAACCAAAAGTGTTCCATTATTGATATTTATAACCGTATATATGTTTTTCCCAGAACTTATATTTTTACAAATATTATATCAACTAATAATATAATAATTTGTTTTAAAAACTCATTTATGCCAATTTTGACACTATTTGGTATTTTGTTTTTCAAAAATTCCGAACAAATTTATCACATAGATTTTTTTTCATCAACCCTAACATGTCGTATTAAACTATAAAAATAGTGGAATTCATCAAAAGACTCAATTTACATCTATTTGAATATTTATAATATCAATTATTTTAATCGTCCTTTAATAAGGTAATTACTGAATCATAATTGTGTCATAAATAACTTTAATTATTTATGTATAAAAGTTAAAAATAAAGTACCATTATGAAGGAAATATTTTTATCTTTCTAATTAATATGTATATTCAAATTTTTCTTATGTATAACCCTATATTAAAAATGTTTTATTTATTAAACATTGAATTTAAAACTTTTAACTCTTATTTATTTATTATAATAATAAATGTCCTACTCCAATCCAAATGGACCAAAAGAAAAATATTTTTTCCTAAGGTTGATTTTGGTATAAATACAATTATCCAATAGAATTATGATATGTGTTAGGGTAATTATAATATCAGTTTTTACCTTTAATTACCATATTTACTTTTTACCGTGGTAAATAAATGTCAAAAGATACTATTCAAAAAAAATTATTTTCATCTTATTAAACCACATTTTACTTATTTATGTCAACCATGTCTCTTGGATTTTTGAAATTCAATTAATAGAAGTGGTAAAATTATGTTTTCTGAAAATTTTCAAATGCACATAGAAGGTGGGTAAAAGACGGTAAAAAGTTCAATAAAATATTATATATCTAATATTATTATAAAATGACTCCAATGAATTAAATTGAACATATATAGATATTATATTTCAATTTTTAGCTCAAATAAATTTATATAAAATAACTAATTATTTAAATAAATAGTCAGTTTTAAACAATAACACATTGTTTTCACTATTCATCAAAAATTGAATGTTTTCAGAAAAATACCAAAACTTCACCCTAATATAATTTCAATATCCCAAATGCAAAAATATTGTACATTGTGAAAAATAAAATTTATAAAATTTTAAAATGTGTTTATTACTATTCATAAAGGCTAGTTTGATTGGTTGTGGTGTGTTAGAACTTCATGTTTCATATAGCGTAAGCTATTTTATTTTTCAATGAAAAGATTATTGTGGATGCTTAGTGAGTTACATAGTGGTCCCAAAAGGGCTTGAACCTCACCCATTTCCTTTTCCCTAATGTAGGTGCATGATAAATACCCTTCATTCATGCATCATTCTCCAATAGTAGTTGCGCACAAAATAACCTTCATACATCCACCATATACATGCGTGCTCCCCCATCATTCCCTCATTCCCCTTATTTTTTCATGCATGTATCCAATACTGCATTCACATCCTATTTAGGAACCCATGTATTTTCTTTAACATGAATTACCATGTTTGATCCACTCATGATCACAACATCCACATCTAGCATGAAATTCATACGCAAAGCCCTCCAGGTTTTGGTGTAGTGATTTACAGATTCCTCATGTGGTTTCCCAGGTCTCGTTGCACTATTTTTTGAATATGGATGCTAATGGATTTTTATTTTTGGAATATCCATGCTGATTTCGACCCCACGATTGACTACTCCTCCTCCCCATTCTATCTTGGAGTTTTTCATGCCTTCCCTTCCCCATGTGTGTGTGGGAATCAGTTATATAGGTCTTAGGGGTAAAGAGTGATTCCTACTCATTGAGCCGTAGTACATTAAACGTCCAACTGAATTAATCATCAAAAGATGATGTTTATGTTTAGTCTCACCCTATTCAATGCACATTGGTTTCCACACCTCAGGAATTCTATTTGCACACTCGTCTCTATGAGAGTGAGATCTCCTTCGGCCTCATGGAAGGGAATGAAAGTGTCCTCACATGGACTGAGATCCTCTATAGGAATACCTCATAGAGTAAGCCCCAATATTAATCTCCTTGGGGACCCTTAGTGAATAAGCACCACATCACTTCTTGTGGTCATAACATTTATGACACTATCATCAGATCTAATCCTACCTCTTTTTTATCACAACGAGAATGACTCATGTGGGCATAGATATTAATACTGATCATGACACCACATAGGGGTCAATCCCTTTGATCCGCATCATTAGACTCTATATCATCTTTCCCATTGTTATCTAGCCATGTGTAATACCAGATCTCATCCAAAACTACCTTGACATTGATCCATGTATTCTAAATAGGTTACGTAGGAATCCTACAAGTGTTTCATGCCCATCACTGTCCACACTTCCTACATTACATAAAAACATTCTCTATATGCATCTTGATTCTTATCCCGGATTCAACATCTTTGTGAGATCATTTCATTCACATAAATGATGCTTTTTGCAGAGCATGGTTACCTGGCCTTTCATATGTCTGAATAAATCCATATTTATCCAACTAAGATAAATCCTCTTGAAAAGGGTAGCTTGCCAGTTGTAATAACTAAACCACCCCTTTGAACTATATGGATTGTGATCCCAATATTCTATATTTTTCATGCCAGAGGCCTCCCCAAGGTTCAATCCTAGTCAATGGTACGACATTATGTCTCTTCAATGGGGTCCAACTCTCGGATCCAACCTCATCGTTATCCATATCATCCTTCAAAACATGGAATTTTCCCTTTACATGACATAATATCGTGGGTCCACTCTAATCAAGTGTTCTAATCCACACATCTAATAAAATTTCCAAGATCCCTTCCTAGTTAAGTACCCATATGATCCACCTTCATAAGTGATATAATTAGTCTGATCCATCACTACTAGATATTAAAGTCACAACATACCCTATGTTAAACATTGGATACTGAGTAAAATCATAGAAGTCGTGCCTCTATCATAAAATACAATGGGATATACATATTATGCATTAGGTTTCCACACCTCTGATAATCCCTCTAATGAGGATGAATATATGTGACCAATGTTATGGCATCTAGAAATAACACTGATGCCCAATATCACTACTTCCCGAACCCACTATTCATACCCTGACTAGAACCATATGAATGTCCTGATAGAAGAATAATAATAAACCATAATCCACCAAAGGGATGGAATATGGAATGATGTTCACAAAAAATATATTAATCAATAATGGAGATGTGGACTAGGAAATGAATTCGAAGGAGGAATCCATGGATGTAGGTACCAAAATCCCATCACAATGATTCTATTATGTAGAAGAAATCTAAAAAAATTTGATGAACATCAGCCACATTTGGAAAGTGGAAATGCGGGGAAACAAATTCAAGCATTACAGATCATAGATCCCAAAAATGCACACTCCCAAAGAGTAATAATAAAAAATAGTAGGCTGGGATCCATTTCATTGTCCTCACCCGATTTGTGAAAAATATTTTTAGTAGGTTGTTCTAGGATATTAGAAAAGGGTTGAGGTTAGCAATTCTAAAACCCAGAGGAGGACACTATGAGAGTTTATATGGAACTGTCTAGAGAGGCATGAGGTCTATGTTTTATATATAGTTATAGAAGACTAGTTAGAGGAGGATGAGATAGCCTTCAGTTTGATCTGTGATCGGATGAAGAAATGGGTTTCATTGGGTTTAATGATGCTAGATGGGGTAGTGAGGTGGTGGTGGTTCTTGATCCTTAGATATAGCGAGGAGTCAACAATCTCATGATTGGATTTCTGTGACTGGTCCATATCCAAGATCGTTCTTTGACCCCAAATGAGGATAGACACTATGAGACTATTACCCTATTTAAGGGGAGATCCAGTGTGTGGGAGTTCGGGATCCATTTATGGAACCATCTATGATATGATACAGACCTGTTTCTAGATGAGGATTCCATAGAGAGGTATTTCAAGGATCTTTGAATCCAAATATCTAGTTCTAGGTCACCCCACATATGATGAAGATGTATCTCATGATGCTAGTGTGAGAAGAGGTCATCCAGAGGGTGTTATCCAGAACATGATCATCATGGGAAGTGAGTCATCAGGATTCCTCATGATGTACAGATGATGTGTGGGGTTCCCAGTTGTCAAGATAGAAGGATTTATAATAATATAAGGGTAGGTCCCAACCCTCAATGTTAGGTTTTCAAGGTTAATTGGCTCCCAGTCCTATGAAAATGGATTAGGCACTTTTTTTCTTGTTGAGGATGGGGTCCTCAATGGTAATAGTACTGAACATTTTTGAGCAGTCATCTTTCCCCAGTTGTTCAACTCTAGCATCATCTACTAAGGATGTTTCAGATATGGTAATAAAATCATGATTCCCTACATTGGGAATTGTAATTAATAGATGGGGCGGGAAGGGTGTATCCCTAGGTGACACCACATCAATAGAGAGAGGATAATGTCTATGTAGGTGTTTATCAGCATAGATAGAGATGCTAGGGAGCTAGTCATGGTCACCTTCATACATTAGTGTTTACAGTGCCCAGAAATCCATAAATCATTCTAGGTGCTAGTTTCTTGTTTTACAATTGGTTATATCACTTTTTTATATATGGCTAATATGATCATTAATATAATAATCCATTTTCCATGTTTTGGGAATTGAGGTAGATTGATTTTTGGTTCCCTTGGAATTATCTATGATAGTAGGAGGTCGAGCTGAATTACTTAATGTTTGAATATACATTGAGCTGGTGTTAGGGATGAACCACTCATGAGGAGACTGCATATGATTATGGATAAAACCATATGACATCATCCAATGTATGGATTGCTGTTATTTGGTGTTGGCAATCACAGACTGCTTCAGGGGTTAGGTTGTGTTCTTTGATGCTGATGGAGAGACAACCATGTTTGTTGGTGGGTGATACCCTCATATGGGCCAGATTCATGTTCCGTACTTTACAACCTTGATGAATGAGCTAATTTTCATTCATCATAGGTTCAATAATCGGCATTTCGTAGGGTCATATAAGAGTACCCTAAGGTCTTTCTTGATGAATTTGTTTTTTTAACCCCTTGATGAGAGATTGAGTTCGATATCAAACTATAGCCAAATGGGTATCCTATATAAATGTCTCTATATAGATGAATCCTTATTTGTTGAGAGTGACGTGAATACCACTAAATGGTCTATCACGGTATTATTCGGTTAGTCCATGTTTTTCACTATGGGATGAACCGATTTTGTTTGTGAAGATGGTTGTTCATTGTGTGCAGTTTTGTATCGATTATCATCAGTTGAACCAGTTGACAGTGAAAACCCACTAATCACTTCCACATATTGATAATATATTCAATCACATAATGGGTGATATTTTGTTGTAGATTGCCGATTTTTGGTAAGGATATCATCAAATCCATGTAAATGATGAGGATTTCTCAAAGACAGTAGTTTTTTTCTCTTCACGGGGCTTATGAGTTTGTTGTGATGTCATTCTATGTGAAAATTTATCTTGGTGTGTTGATTGGATTAAAAAATGCTATGCACCATGAATTCCAAGATAAGTTCTTGGTGGTTTTCTTCAATGACATCATTGTATACTCCACGTTTGAGGAGGAGCATCCAGATCATAAATGTTCTATTTGAGAGTTCTTTTACATTATAAGTTGTTTATGAAGTTTTTGAAGTGCATGTTTTGTAATTTAGAAGTTTATTTGTTGGGGAATGTTGTATCCTAGTAGAGTGTAGTTTTGGATCCATCATAGATTGACGTATTTGTGTCTTGATAATCTCCCAAGATAGTTGATGAGTTGTAATGTTTCCTTTTTCTTGTAGGTTATTATCGGGGGTTCGTAGAATATTTCTCACGGGATTCAACTCATCTGAAAGTTTCAACCAGAAAGGATTATGCATTATTCTCTATTGAACAGTGTTAGAATTATTTTGAGTATATGAAGGATATGTTAATTAGTTCTCTTGTTTATTTTATTCCAATATAAAGAGTTTTTTTGATGTTTTTTGTGATGCTTCGGGTCATAGGTTTTGTTGTGTTATGATGTAGTAGAGATCGATCATTTCTTATGATTCATGATAGTATTTTCCCTGTGAGTGTAACTATGCCACCCACAATCTCGAGTTTGAAGAAGTAGTGTTTTCCTGGAATTTGTGGTGACAATATATTATTGGATGGCATTTATTGGTCTTCACCGATCATAAGATGTCGAGGTTTTTTTTTCACCCAACATGACATGAACCTATTTTAGCATTAGTGGATTGATTTTTTACAAGATTATGAAATTGTGATTTCACATAAACCTAGAAAGGGGTGTTTTTTAGTTGATGTGATTAGTAGAAATTTGTGTATTGATGCAGTGGGTGAATCAGGCGATTCATATAGAGTTATGGAAGATATTTCAGCATTTCCCATAGATATGGGAGAATTTGGGGGAATATATTTTCATTTTAGGGGAGGGTGTAGTCATATCTAGTGCATTAGGTGGAAGAGTCCAAGTTGGGGGATCTTGAGGATGAGGTCTAGAGTGATTGAGTTGTTTTTTGGAGAGCCCCTAATGGTTTGTGTGATGATGGAAAACACTTAGTTTTGTAGTAGATTATTTTTCATTCCTTTGGATATTCATGATTTGATTCTTAGAGAGTTATATAGTTTACCTTTGGCAGTAAATTATTTCCTGAAAAAAGATTTACTGAGCATTTATTTGTTATTTTTGGTGGCATATATCAAATCGTGCAGTTGAATAGTTTGTGTTTTAATGTTTGGTCTTCTAAAAGTGGAATACAAAGCACCATTGTATGGTGGTTTCTCAAGCCAATAGATGGAACACATTTGAAGTGGTATGACATATTTCGGGCCTTTTTATTGGTTAAACTCGAGTTTAGGGAGTCTATGAATATATATGGGTGGTAGTGGATTATTGAAGAAATCATCCCATTTTATTAAGATCAAAGAGTCGAGCTTAGTGGAGGCTTTGTTGAGGCATTATCTAAAGGAGTTGGTGAGAATCAATGGTGTTCCAACTATGATCATTTCCAATTGATGTACTTGTTTTATATATAGGGTGTAGAGAGGTCTCCAAAATTCTTTTGGTTCTATGTTATACCATATCACTACTTTTGATCAACATATGAACGAACAGACATAGCAGACCATCCAGACTCATGAAGGCATGTCACAATCCTATGTCATGGATTTTGGAGGTTTATGGATGAGTCCTACAACCATGGTATAGTTCAAATACCAAAACATTTTGTCTCCCCCATTAGTATGCTTCAGTTCTATTCATTGTTTGAATGACCATTGTATTATCTATTATGTTAGATTGTGGTCAAAGATTCATAAATTCTGGCATCAGAACTAGTATAGAATACATTATATATTGTTTTGGTGATTCTTGAGTGGATGAATGTAGTGAAATATCATCATAAATCCTATTATTATCATATGAGGAGACCTCTAGAATTTGACATTTGGGATCATAGGTTCATAATGGTGACTCCTCATCATGGGAGATAACGTTTTTCTTGTGGGACTAAGCTTTATCTGTGGTTTATATGATATTTTGAAGTGTTAAATTATGTATGAACCTTCGGTTATCTGATAGCACTCCCCACTTATATAGGACAGATACATAATGTTATTTCATGTGTCATAGCTCCATTTTCATATTTATGATGACTACTTGGTAATCTATTGGGTTGTGATTGATGTTGAAAATGATCTGACCTTTGAGGAGATGCTAATAGATATTTAGGACCACTGGGATAAGGTGATGTGTGTACACGATATCTCTATGGTTCATGCCTTATAATGACATGGTGGAGTGGGGAAGGGTTTCTTGGAACATGAGTTGTAGTTATGCGCCTATTATACAGATCTATTTGATGTTTAGCTCTTCTCTTGTTACAAGGTTCTTTTTTTAGTGGTAGAACATTTCTGGATTGTGAGATGGATTTCTCTCATTGCTTATTATGAATCACTCTATTTAACAGGTTTCTTTTCCATGAGAGTGACTAAGAGACGGTTTTGGTTTTTGTGGTTTCAAACTATTCCCTTGGTGAGGTGGTTGTGCTCCATTAGTGGCAGGAGCCTTATGGTGTATATCATAGGGTAGCTGTTGGGGTGCCCTTTTTCGGTTTCCTATCTAGGTTGGTTTTGGATTCTCAAGGAAGAATATTTTTTGACAGGTATCAAATATAAGGGGAAGGATCCTTTTGGATGGCCCTTTTTCATTTTCAAGGACTGAGGTGCTCAGAGGAGGCTCATAGGATGTCTAGGGTAGTCCATTTAATAGTAGCTGGAATGAAAAAGATTTCACACCACAAAAAAATACACACAATGAATGTAGGGTTCTCGACATTTAATAAATAGGTGTTTAAAATAAAATAAAATAGAAATGTGAAGTCTTTTCTCTGGAAACTAGACCCTAAGGATTACTATGTTTGAACGGGAAATGCGCATTGTGTAAATTCCCAATGCTATATGTTTTAAACATTTTTATCTACTCATGTTTTTGAAACCCTATGGCTTTAGTGGATCTCCCTCTCATTCTAGGAAACCTAAATATCCCCTCTTAGATATTTTGGGGACTCCTTTGTCAATGATAAATATCTATCATTCCTCCTTCGTTCAATCTTAAAATCAAGGTAATTTATACCTATGTTCTTTTAGTTTCTTTGATATGTTTTGTCCTGTTTGTAAGGACAAGACCCCGTCATGTTCATAGTGTCAGTGCCTCATTTTATTCTATTGGCATACAATGAAGGAATATTCCTCTTGATGGAACGATTACTATAGTATATTTGTAAATAATATACATCCATAATTTCAACATTACAACTTGAAATGAAATTAAACCTATATGTCTTGTTAGGAACATCCACAACTATAAGTTTATCCCTGAAAGTTAATCATAAAAAACAAATTCAGGTAACGAAAAAGTGAAATAGAATAAAGGGGTGAGCTCAAATGCTTAGTAAGGGTAATAAATAGAGCAGAATATATCACAAAAATAAATATTAGACATGGTGAATAACTAAAAACACATGCCTATAAAAATAATCTTGAACACATTATGGAATGAATTAGAGATGAATAAATAATTCCTTACTATAACAAAATCATGGGTATTCTACTAGTAAAAAATCTACATTAACTATCAATAATATTTTCATAATGAGGGTATAAATTATAAAGGACATCATAACAAAACCATCAAGGCCTCATGACAGGACCAAAAATATCAATTTTGTCAAGCCATTGTGCGAAGACCGTAGCTAGTCTCACGAGACCTATCAATGCACTGAGGGGGTATTTTGGGACCCACTCGACACTTACTAATTTCAATTAATTCCTCAAAGGAATGGGGGATAAACATAAAAAACATATACATTAATAATTAATCTAATTCATGAAAGGTAAATATCTTTCCCAGGACATTAAGCATCAATACTAACAATTCAGAGTAAATTGTTGAATGGTTTTAAGATAGAACGTCGACAGTCAAACTAATCAAAACTCATTAAATTAAATATGGTAGATCATATCATAAAATATTAATCCCAATAATAAATAATAGTCAATAAGAGTGTTGAATGATATGAATATACTCTTATAAAATCCCCGAGTAATTATTGAGATAAATTCCCTTTTACTTTGAAGAGAATATTACATTTAGAAATACATCTGTATAAAATTATAGGTAATGTAAAATGGTATTTTCAAAATAAAATGATTTATTTATGAATATAATTGTTCCCAAAAAAGATTATATAGTGACCTAGAGAATAGATAATAATTTGACGAATTCCCTTGAAATTGGATTACCTATCAGCAAGGATTTTTGAATCCTTTAAAAAATATAAATCCCAAAAAATTAAAGAAGGTTTTTGGTTGATAAACATATATTGAACACTAATATACAAGTTAACATGGTTACAAAACAAAACAATTGAATTTAATTGAGGTAGGTAGGCAATACAACTATCCCAAATTAAATTGGATGTTTGGGTCGAAAATCATTACCTTGAGTCCAAAAGTTATGAACATGACCATATGGTCGTCATATATGAAATTAGAATCATTTATAACTAAATTAATAACATATTAGACATGAATTATGTTTATAATTTTTTTATTACATTTATTTCCTTACTGGTAAATTATAAAATTTAATTTCATCATTTCTGAGAGATAATTTTCTTAATTTTCTTAATCTGTTCAATTGTTTTTATGTAATGGAGTCTATGTTGAATAGATGTGATTATCCAGAATTGAATTTACATATTATTAATGAATATACACTAGTTTTGATGTTAATTTATATCATTTGGATACATGGAATGAGGATGAATCATTAGATAAAATATTAATGATAAACTCTTATATAATTTTTGTGGTATTTTGGTTACTAGAACAAGTTTGAACATATGATTTAATATAATGTACATATACTGTGTATTGAATATTAAATAGGTTATAATATGAATATTATAGACTGTTTCAACATTAAAAATGGTTTCATGGTCATTATTTTGTGGGAAATTGTTTATCGTAACTTCAGCATCCATGAAAGTAGTAAATTGGCACCTCACTGGCGATGATTTCATTTATAAAATAAAATAGAAACAGTAAGGATATTGATGCGGGTTCTTCCATTCACACGATATAATTATAGTACATAGATGATAGTGGATTTATCATGGCCATTTGGATAGAGGAGGTTCAAAGATGATAACAATAGAAAAGAACTTGAAAGAAATTGAAAGAAATAAAATGTGAATTTACCTTTTGAATCCACATCCTTGAGAATCTCTTTAAGGGATGGGGTTTTGATTTTTTGGAAGGAAAAATAGCTTCTGGATGTGCGAAGTGGCTAGGGATGGGTAT
Source organism: Viscum album (assembly GCA_963277665.1). NCBI lineage: Eukaryota > Viridiplantae > Streptophyta > Magnoliopsida > Santalales > Viscaceae > Viscum > Viscum album. Next base: position 511,692,732 of record OY728119.1, read on the forward strand.
TAATTAGAACCTTTAGGATATTAAATCTTTATAGGAGCGAATAGAAGAGTGAGTGGAGGGTGGGGGGGGGGGGGTTATAGTAGAGGAGATGAGGGGTTTACCATTATTTTACCCATTACTTTTTTATTTAGCCAAAGACAACCGATAGTATTGATTCATGTGACCAAGAATTTAAAAATGTTCATGTGAATTTGAAAAAGGTGTGATTAAATAATCCACAATGAATGTAATAGTGAATTTAATTTATAATGTATATATACAGTAAATTACTGTATTTTACTATTCATAAAAATTTCGACTATTTCAAAAAAATCCTGAAAATTATCCATAACGATTTATCAACATTAAAAATATAAATATAAACTCTATTTTTTGAAAATAATTTTTTAAATATTAATAATTTATTTTTTAAATAAAATCATAAATATTTATAAAAAATAAAAAATCTAAATCTACATTTTGTTTTATATCACCTAGAAAAAATAATCTATATCTTACTATCATATAAACATAAGAAAATAAAATAATAATATTATTTACTATTAATAAGATTCAATAATACTATTAATATTACTATTCATAATGATATCTTACTATTCACCAAAAATTAATTTTTTATAATTAGAATCTAAATATCTTACCTTGCACAACACTGTATATCATTTTTTCGAAATTCAAATCATAGAGGTTGAAATTTTTTGTTTTTCTAGTTTATAAAAAACTATTGTTTATAGAGACATAATTTTTGATACATTCAATATTAAATTTATGTCCAGAATTTTGGGGTGTTACCTTATCCTATCCTTACAAAACTTTTATCCTCAAAATTACTAGACTATTACCTCTGAAAATGAATTGGGTAGTTCTTCATCATGAGATCATCATGCTCCCATGTTTCCTCTTCGATTTTATGATTTCTATAAAGTATATTCAGTAATCGAGTCATCATCTTCCTCAACATCAGTTCTTTAGTGTCTAGAATCTAGATAGGCTCTTCATAGTAAAATAAGTTAGGTTCTAATTCGATAACTTTATAAGTGAGGACATGCATTTGGTTTGGCATGTACATTCTCAACAATCATACATGGATCACATTGTGTACTCTAGACTGGATAGGTGGCATAGCCAAAGAATATGCAATAGCTCGAATTATCTCCATAATTTCAAAATGGCCTATGTGCCTGGGGCTCATTTTCCCTTTCTTTCCTATTCTTATGACGCACTTCAATGAAGATACATTCAATAAAACATTATCTCCCACTTCGAAATACAAATCCTTCCATTGATTATCAGCATATATTTTTTATGAATTGAGTTTCTTTGATATGGCCTTGAATAGTGTTTCCCATCATTGTTGTTTCCTCCACATGTTCGGGCCCATGAGATTCCTCTCTCCAACATCATCACAACATGTTTGTGTACGACATGTCCTTCCATACGATGCATCATATGGTGTCATTGGAATACATTAAGGGAAACAATTATTGTATAAAAATCCACTAAAGGTAAATATTGATCCCACATACCTTGAGAGTTAAGTGAACGTGATTTTAACATTTCATATATGGTTTGGCTTGTCCTCTCTGATTTCCCATCTGTTTGAGGATGATAAGTAGTACTCAAATGAAGATCAGCATCCAAAGCATTCTGAATACTTTCCCAAAATTTCGATGTAAATCGAGGATTGCGATCAGACAATATTGAAACTGATTCTCCATGAAGTCTTACATCTTCATTGATATATATTCTTTCAAGACTCTCTCATGGAAAATTCTCCCTTATATTGAGGAAATGTAAGGATTTTGTAATTTGATCCATAATTACCCATATTGGATCATTTTTCCTTTGAGTTTTGGGTAATCCAGTTGTAACACCCCAAACAACCATGGTACGTTTCTCTTTGAATAATACAATAGTGTGTGTTGTATGAAAATTCAAGTTATAACACACCACCACCAATCAAACTAGCTGTTATGAATAGTAATACCCACTTTTAAAAATTTTATAAATATTATCTTCTAAAATGGATTTCATTTTTGGATTCATAATATCTAAATTAGCCTAGGGTGAATTTTTGGTATTTTTTTGAAAACATTCATTTTTTGATAAACAGTGAATAACACTAAGTTATATTTTAAAACTGAATTTTTATTTAAATAATAATTTAACTTATTTCAATTTATTTTAATTCAAAATAGATACACAATACTTATATATGTTCAATTTAATTCATTGGAGTTGGTTTATAATAATTTTATAGATATAATAATTTTATTGAACATTTTTGAGTCTTTTACCCACCACCTAGGAGCATTTGAAAACTTACATAAAACATAATTTTACCACTTCAGTGATTTGAATTTCAAAAATCTGAGAGACACGGTTGATATCAGTTTGTAAAATTTTGTTCAATAAGATGAACATAATTTTTGGTCAATATTAACTTTTTACTTTTATTTACCACGGTTAAAAGTAAATATTGTAATTAAGGGTAAAAATGATATTATTATTACCCTAACACATGTCTTAATTAGATTTTATAAGTATAATTAGACCCAAAATAACCATAGGAATAAAATATGAACCTCTTTGGTCTACTTGGATTATATAAGGACATTTATTATTATATAATTCAAAGAAGAGTTAAAAGAGTTAAAATCAATGTTTAATAACTAAAACATTTTTAATATAGGGTTTCACATAAGATAAATTCAACTATAAATAATAATTAGAAATATAAAACAATTTTTATAAATAATGGTATTGTATTTATATTTTTTAGACATAATATAATTTAATGTATTAATGACACAATGATGATGTAGTAATTACCTAATTAATGAAATGTTAAAATGATTGATATTATAAATATCCAAATAAATGTTATTTGAGACTTTTTATAAATTCCACTAATTTTTTAGGTTAATATGACATGTTAGGGTTGGTTATATGAATATTTTTTGAAGTAAAAATCCTGTTATGAATTTATCAAAAATAAAATACCAAATAGTATCAAAATTGACATAAAAGAGTTTTTAAAACTAATATTAAATAATTAATTGATATTATATTCCTAAAAATATAAGGATTGGCCAAAATACTCATAAAATGATAGGTGTATCATTATTGAACCACTTGGAGTTCTATTGGAATTCTATTGTATGTTTATTTACCATACAATATAAAAATACAAAGAGACGTGGTAAATGTCAAACTATTTAACTAAGAGTTAAATCTAAAAGATATAGTTAATATAGTGACCCGAACCTATCTACAGCCTATTGGTTGAGTGGTTTTTGACCCATCCCCACATTTGACTTTAAATAATCTATTTTAGAGCAATTAAAAACCGAATTTTTTTTTATTATAAAATAATATTTCTAGCTTTTCCTAAGGTGCCCCTCACCCCTCTTATAAAAGGTCACTCACCCTTCACTCTATTTCACACCTTCAAATCCATTTCGCTTGGACAACCCCTGCCCAAATACCATCTCAACTCTACTCTCTTCATCCTAGAGTCCTTAATTTAGTCACAAACACATCATATGGATCCCTTTTGTTCAAATCAAAATGATGAACCCGAGGAAGAGGTAAATATTTCATCACCTCTTTAATGTTCATTTCTTCTTCCACTTCCACTTTTTTTGTTGTTTACATTATAAAATAATAAATACAATATCTTATATATACTATGATGTTATTATAAATATGCTACAACCATATTAATTATTATACCCATCCATTAAATGACATATCACCATACGTACGTACGTATGGCTTACCGTCTCCACGTCGTGCAGTAATTGTTATTCAATACATTAATATTTGGATGGGTATAAAAATGATGTGTACTTGATGTAAATAATAAATATAAAATTATAATGATTCTTTATATATGATATACCATAAAAATAAATATTATTTTAATATCCGAAGAATGAGATTGTCACTCGTGCGTACGTACGGATTACCGTCTTCATAAACGCGATGAGATTCATTCCCCATCGTATCCAATCAAGACTAATTTTCATTTTATGATTAAAAATAATGTATAAATACTTTATGTAATTATTTATATGAATATGATACATCCCATCCATAACAAATATGACTCACATAACAGAAAATACAGAGGAAAACAATTCCGTTAACACCCAAAATGTGGATAATACTAAGATATTATTAACAAAGCAATGAAAAAAGATTATATATGATATCATATTAATGTATATTATACTTGTATAATTTAATAAAAATTATTTCACCATTATACATGAGGTTAACCTACCCTCAAACATGATAAAATACAAGGTAAGGGTTAATTTCACAATCTCTTTATTATCCGATTTTGTTTTTACGTATGTATCTACTGGGGCCTCTTTATCATCCACATCCATGTTTCTTTAAAATGTATTCGAAAATATTTTTAATATTTACTAGATTATGAATTAAAGTCATTTATACCCTTGTTTGACTTTTTATAAAATTGTTTGAAATGAATCTTTCCATCGTTTTCCAAACGTGGTACTTTTGACCTTTTCCACAAAATTAAGGTAAGAATGTTTTTTAACTTATACGGCGGGTGCGTCTATTTTGCACTATTATAACATCGTTGAAGTTTCCCCTAAAATCTTATAAAAATATTTTCAAATATCAATGTTTTCTTTTATAATTATGTGACCTTTAAATTATTTCAAAATAGAATTAAATATTTCCCTAAAAAGGTTTTGATTTCTTCTATGTCAACATCCTTTGATGAATTTTAAGCTTATAGGAAGTTTATGTATTATGATACAATACTTCCATATTGTATTTAAGGTTTTGTGATATGTTTGACTATGGATGTTCTACCTTTATACCATTCATGGTTTAGGAATAATGTATTGACATTTTGTATTATAGTTTTAATACGAATGTTTATGTTATGTTCAAACATTTTTATATGAGGACTAGATTAGACTGAGTATGTGATGGGTGTATCCCTCTATATCTCCTCGATGCATCAGTAGGTCTCATGAGAAAATCTTGTGTCTTGGCACAAGGCCTTGACAAAATCTTATTTGTATTCTTGGAACAAGGCCTTGACTGTGTGGTTATGAAGGTCTGATATTATGCATTCCATCATTATGAAAGGGGCTATTGATATTACCTTTGATTATTCAACTAGTAGAATATCCATTTGAGTAAGTAAATGGAATTTTTTTGATTTATATTTTCCATATTATGATGATGTTTTTGTTGAAATGGATTTTATTTTAGTTCTATACATTTTTTGACGCTCCTTTTCGTCACATTTTCTAAAAGAATGGAAAGGGAAATACCTTAGTCCAAATTGATTCATCCTTTGAAAAAACATAAAAAATCGACAAAGGGATGAAAAAATGAGAACATTGCACATAGGTCGCGCAAGTTCCCTCATGGTCATGCAAGTATACTTGTGCACCGCCGAATGGTCACGCAAGTGACTTGAGCGACCTACATGGTAACCGCCCGGGGTCTTCTCCAGCCTATAAATAGACCCTGTGGGCCCCCCATTTTAGGGGGAATTTTTTCCAGAATTCAGATACTGAGCTCTGAACGCCGATGTCTCTTCTTCAGGTCTTTCAAACATTTCTAAGGTAATTGTTTACCTAGAATGGAAGGTCTAAACAATTGGAGTAAGGTCTTAGTGTTAGAATTCACTAACACTTGCGCGCCTAAGGTGTTTTACAGTTAAGTGAATTGAAAATACTTCTGGGCCGCCTTACTTCTTCACCAAAACATGTGATCCTCTCTTCTACAAGTACGTCAAGATAATTCTAAAGGATTTTTTCAATGATCTCCCATGTTTTACCCTACTGATTAACAATCGCGCAAGTACCTGTGTGTTGCACAAGTATACATGCGTGCCTGCCAGGACTTGTGCGCCCCTGCCTTTTTTGGGTTCCCTTCTTGCCCATTTAACCTCTCTTATGCCATTCCACCTCTCTTATTCAAGATTCAGTCTTCAAGACACTCTTCAATGCCATTTTCGGCATGTTTTCTTGATTGACTTCCTTATCTGAAAGGAATTCTGTGGAAATATCTTAAAAACTTAGTGATTCACATATCTTTATGTCACTAAAGATAAAGATTTCATTCATTCAAATTTATCCGTTAAGGTGAGAGAATCCTTAATCTTTGGCCTCCTTATCAGGAGTAATCCCTAGTCTTAATTTCTCTTAACCAGTCCTAATTTACCTTTGATAAGGGATTCCTTCTCAGGAGTAAAACCCAATCATAAGTCCTCTCCTAATTTGGGCCTCCTATTCAGGAGTAAGCCCCAGTCCAATTTCTCTTAATTGGGCCTCCTTCTCAGGAGTAAGCCTCAGGTCCCCTAATTTGGGCATCCTCCTCAGGAGTAAGTCCCAAGTTAGAGCATTCAAATCTCCATGAAGCACATATACCTTTATGGACCCTGTTCCTGGATTTCTTCCCTGAATTAAATCCTAACATTCATTTATCTGGGCAGTCATACGTACATAATCCCCACATTATTTCTTATGATTGCATCTTTCATGGCACAATTGTGTGGTTTTTACCAATACCTCTTGTTTCTCACATTGAGCATGAATCACGTGAGCTTAGAGTGTAAAAGTAATTATGAAATCCTTCTTTGAGACATGAATCATAAACATCATACTCCCTTACTCAAACTACATGGGTTCTGATTCCTTTTCTAATCAAAGGATACGTAGGTAGCCAATTTGAGGGTTCGATCCCAACTATGTAATAATCCATGTCCTTCTGAATGAAAATAAACTTCAAGTGCCCCACTGAGTGGCTTTAAAACCAGCATGGTCATCATAATGACCAAGAGACTTCTATATAAATATGTCAAAGGATACCATTGACCAAGATTCTCTAACAAATACAGACGATTCTATATCGATGAAGAACCTCAAATACAAATAAATGATTCTCTAAATTTCCTAAATATTTAATCATTGATTGTCAGATCTGAAGGAAAGATCATTTTTTACTTGGTAATATAATAAGGATTCATGAACATAACTTAAATATATAAAGAGAGTCCCGGAGTAGACAATAATTCCCCTCAAAAAGGTGTGATAAGTCTGACCTCCCATCCTTACAACCAATGCAAATTCCTAAGCCTCATCAGTCCAAAACTAATGAGAACCTAACTTTGAAAAGTAAGTCCCAATGGATGTGGAATCATTGGATGTTTCTGGTTCTACGAAAAAAACCCATTAGAAACTGATTGGAATGTTTGAACATTCAATCGAGGAGGTCATCCCAAATTCTGAGAGGAAACAAAAAATGGTGAATCCGAAAACATCCAATCAGTTTATAATGAGTTTGTTCATAGAACCCGATACATCCAATGATTCCAAATCCATTTGGAACTACTTTCCAAAGGTAGGCGCTCATTAGTTTGTGGACTGATGAGGGTTAGGAATTTTCATTGGTCGAGAGGATGGGAGGTCGGACTCATCACACATTTTTTAGGGGAATTATTGTCTACTTCGGGACTCTCTTTATAGATTGAAGTTATGTTTGTGAATTCTTATTACATTACCAAGTATAAAATGATATTTCCTTCTGATCTAGCAATCAATGATTAAATATGTAAGAAATTTAGATAATCTTTTATACGTATATGAGGTTCTTCATCGATATAGAATCATCTGTATTTGTTAGAGATTCTTGGTCAATGGTATCCTTCGCCACATTTATATAGAAGTATCTTGGTCATTATGATGACCATACTGGTTTTAAATCCACTCAGTGGGGCACTTGAAGTTTATTTTCATTCAGAAGGACATGGATTATTTCAGAGTTGGGATGAAACCCGAAGATGGGCTACCTATGTATCCTTTTTTTAGAAAAGGACTAAAAACCCACGTAGTTCGAGTAAGGGAATATGATGTTTATGATTGATGGCTCAAAGAAGGATTTAATAATTATGTTTGCACTCTAAGCTCACGTGATTCATGCTCGGTGTGAGAAACACGATGTATTGGTAAAAACCAGACAATTGTTCTATGAATGATGCAATCATAAGAAATAATGTGGGGCTTATGTATGTATGGTTGCCCAGATAAATGAAGATTAGGATTTACTTCAGGGAAGAAATCCAGGAACAGGGTCCATAAAGGTATATGTGCTTCATGGATATTTGAATACTCTAAAATGTGGCTTACTCAAGAGGAGGATGCCCAAATTAGGGGACATGGGGCTTACTCATGAGAAGGAGGCCCACTTAAGAGAACTTGGACTGGGGCCTACTCTTGAAAAGGAGGACCAATTTTGGAGAGGACTTATGATATGGTTTTACTCCTGATAAGGAATACAAGATAAAAGGAAAATTAGGACTAGTTAAGAGAAATTAAGACTCGGGCTTACTCCTAAAAAGGAGGCCAAAAATTTAAGGATTCTATCATCTTAAAGGATGAGGTTGAATGAATGAAATCTCTAACTTTAGTGACATAAAGATATGTAAATCGCTGTGTTTTTAAGAGATGTTCCACAGAAATTCTTTCAGATAAGGATGTTAATCATGAAAACATGCAAAACATGGCATTGAAGAGTGTCTTGAAGACTGAATCATGAATAGGAGAGGTGGAATGGCATAAGAGGGGTTAAATGGGCAAGAAGGGCACCCAAAAAAGGCAGGGGTGTGCAAGTCCTGGCAGCCGCTCAGGTACTGCGTTGGCGCGCAAGTCCTGGTCACGCAGGTATACCTGCGCGACACACGTGTACTTGAGAGATTGTTAATCACTAGGGTAACACTTGGGCGTTCTTTTACAAAAGCCTTTAGAATTATCTTGAGGTACTTCCAGAAGAGAGGCGTGCAAGTTTTGGTGAAGAAGTATGGCGGCCTGCAAGTATGTTCATTTCCCTTAAGGGTAAAATACCTTAGGTGTGCAAGTGTTAGTGAATTGTAACACTTAAACCTTACTCCTCTTGTTTATACCTTCCATTCTAGTTAAATAATTACCTTAGAAATGTTTGAAAGACCTGAAGAAGAGACTTGGGCATTCAGAGCTCCGTATCTGAATTTTGGAAAAATTACCTCTGAATGGGGGGCCCACAGAGTCTATTTATAGACTGGGGAAGACCCCGGGCGGTTATCATGTAGGTCGTGCAAGTCACTTGTGCGACCATAAGGTGGCGCGCAAGTATACTTGCGCGACCATGAGGGAACATGTACAACCTATGGGTAATGTTCTCCTTGTTCACCCCTTTGTCGATTTTTGATGTTTCTTCAAAGGATGAATCAATTTGGACTAGGGTATTTCCCATTCCATTCTTTTAGACAATGTGACGAAAAGGAGCATCAACAAAAGTCCCCCCTCAGAGTTGGATCCAGATGAATGAGGATGTGACTCTGAGGAAAAGAAGAAAAACCAAAGGGAATGAGGCGTGCAGGTGTTCACCATGAAAATATCATCATGAAGGAGTGAGTCGCATAGGGCTGGATCACGCGGGATGGAGCGCCCTGGCTGTAGGCGCGCAGGTGGGTAGCCTGGATTATAAATATGCAGTCATTTTCCGCACATAGCATCTAACTTTCGGATTTTCGAGCACTCGTCGCGCAGGTACCCCTCGCCACACAAGTTTATCTTTTTATTTTATTTTCTTTGTTGTCGCGCTAATTTCAAGGTAATAGGACTTGTGCGGTGATAATTGCACGCCAAAAACATGTACGGCACATTAAAACTTGTGCGACACATCCATACTTGCGCGCCATGTTTAGACTTGAGTGACTTAATAACTTAGCCATTTTTTTGAATTTCCTTCAAAAAATTTATGAAAAATCAAATTACTTAAGATTTAATTTATTAAACTTTTGTGTATAATCAATTGCTCTTAGAACCGGAATAACTAATGAACTGGCTAGCAAGAGGATTGATGATATGATGAACATCATTGGCAACGATTATTATACCATCAAAGATAGCACTCCTCCAGATTTGGCTAACTATCTGAAAAAATATCATCGTGACTTCCCCCAAAGCACTTATCTGCCTTTGTATGGATATGGTCATCTGCGAGAAGTCACTATTCCAGAGGCAAATAACTATCAACCATTTTCGTGGTATCATAAATACACCAACTTTGTATCAGCAAATATCTCATGTGGAGGAGGATTTATAAATTCTGTAACTACGGAGAAGTCCCACATGATGCATCATATCCCTTGTACGCCAGATTTAAAACCTCATATGCCTGATCTGCAACAACATTTCCATCATTCAATCTTTTGAAATTCTCAGATGGATCAATCCAATGGCTGGAAGAAAAGATGGGACTTCCGTACTTGGGGAGGTGCGAATCCAACTTGGATGTGGGCATACTGGATGCGACAAAACTATTCAGAGTTTGTCGATGATCTGAATGGAGTGGCGATATACGAACCTGTTTGGGTTGGGAAACCAAATTTTTATAGACATGATTACTTCGTTCCGGAGATACTCAGCCACTAGAGACTAGAAACTAATTCTTTCCAACTGACTCATGGAGAAATAGTTATCATTCTGTGGGATGCCCACAAGATCTCAGGGGCTCCAATTTTGGGTAACATGTATGATGAATACATTCCACCCAAGGATACTAGGAATGATTCAGAGAAGACTCTTTCTTTATCTTGAGAATTATTTAAGATCTTCCACATGTTAAAGAGTTCAGAGACCTCATTAACTCATTCTAGAATGGATATTCATTCGGAGGAGTGGATGAATATATTTCTTATTGATAAGAAAGATAGGGAGCCAACGGAGAAGGATCCGAAAGAAAAAGGATCCAAGAAAACTAAATCCAAGGATAAGAGGCCCACCCGTCCTACCACCTACCCAAAACCAGAGAAGAGGGGTGCTCCTGGAACATTCTGGCCAACTCTATAAGTAGGAGAGTTTGAGAAATGGGGATATGAGGTGAATCAATGGATTTCGAAGAAGACTCTCCTGGCGGGCTTCATGGCATTATGGATCAGCGTTTATCTTTTTTCAGTCAGGGATTCGAAGGGAGGCGTCAGGCCAGGGACCTTCGTCATTGGGGCCAAATTGGATGAGGGAAAAATAGTTGGGTTGTGTACCCCCATTTTAGCAATGATTCACAGGACTTAACTTCATAACATCATGGATAAATCTTCATTAAGAATAGTGGGACCATTCTATGTTTTATGGGGACGGATCGCCACTCACTTCAAGACTTATAATATACAGAATGGATTACAAATTCCTGGAAGTTATTTCAGACCGTCAGTGCAACCATTCTATTGAATTTCTCTATTAGATCTTAATTCCTATGAAATAAATGTGAGGCTGAAAATGTTTAAGGAATTCAACTTCTTTCCCTATGGAAATAAACCAACCGGGAGGTTAATTGATAATGGAACAACACACTTGGATTTGAGGGCACACATGCTAGCTTGCAGGCATGGTGTGTTAGTTTCCAGGATTGAAGGAGAAATTACATGCATGACCTATGCTTCATATAGATTTTCACATCAATTAAAATGTCTGCAACAGATTGTTGTATCTCCCCCAGTACATGTCAGGTTAGAGAAACATCTAATGGTTTCTCGGAAACTATGGTTGCTGATGTCAAGGGAGAAGACTGGGGTGGTATTTGATCTACCAGTTGAAAAAGTGTCACATAATTTGACTACATATTATGATGAAGACTGGATAACATCACACCTAAAAGGGGTGCTGAATCACCCAATTTATCAGGTGGGGAAAAGGAAGAGGACTGTAGAGAAAGAAACCCTTCATCATGAAGGTGATGCTTCCCCACCTGAAGCTGATTTTCTAGATTCCTCCTCTAGAACTGATTCACCAGATTCCCATGATGGGGATGATGAGGCGCAACCAGTGGAAAAATAGTTTCGTGCCTGATATAATCCTCCGGTCATAATTAAAAGACCCACACCATCAACTCATGGTGAGTTACTTCATTGTGTAAATTTAATCCCTACTACTTTATAAAGTAATAAGTCTTATTTTCTTATTTTCTATCTATAGCTTCAGGAGCTGGGAAGAAACTGAAATCAAAGATTTTAGGGCCTTCCTCGCAGCCTTTATATCTAAGACCATAGGTTGTCCAAACATGGCAGGCTTCATACTGTGGTACTGAGACCGCCTGACTGGATTTGTGTGAGGGCCTACAACTTCCTGGAATAGGAAATCTTCTGGATTCTACAGATATCCAATATGAGGATAACCCCAATGAAGTGCGGGCTTATATTAGAGAGCTGGAGATGCTCATATATGCCACTGATGAGTCTGTTCCTGTCACCAGGCGGGTGAAGGAAATGATTGATCATGGAACCACTGAGGGGGCTGGTGGTTCTTGAGATGAGGAGTGGCATGATTATGTGGCTCCTGAAGATGTAAGTTTTCTTTCCTTATTTGATTTACAACGTGATTCCAGTTGAATATATGTTACTTAAGGAAATTATTTTCTTCATCTTGCATCTTGAAAAGAAAGGAACTGAGGTTCCTTCACCACAGTATAGCCCAGGTCGTACTGCCATCAGGGATGCTGCAGATTCTCCTCACGAACCAGGTGAGATATCTCCAGGCCAACAAGCCATGAATGATGCATTGGACATAGCCTTCCATTCTCCAATCCAAGTGACAATAAAGAAGACTGCTGATACTCCCAAAAAACCAATGAAGCAAAGCAAACGAAGGAGGAAGTCCATAGCTAAACGCTTCATTATCACCAGTAAGTCCCTTGGGTAATCATGAGTCTATACCCATTAAAAGGTTTCTTATATTTCTAGGGATTTCAGGGGCTTCATTAATTTCCCCCCTGAGGGAAATGAATGATCCTCCTTCAAGGACCACAGAGGGTGTTGTGGAACAATCACAGATTCAAGATGACTTGGCTGCTCCTGGAGAAGAGCTATCATCTATTCCCAGTATCCCTCCTCCTGTTATTGCAAGAAGAGAATAACCGTTTTCTGGTAAGTAAAAAAAGATTCATAAAAATGTTGAACGGACCACCGATTAACATCCATTCTGTGATATTTCAGGTTCAACTCCTATATTAGAGCTTTTGGCGGCTGTTGCAACTGATGCCATGATTTTATCCGAAGATGCTATCCAGGGTCAGGGGCTGCAGGACTTAAGTCATCAAGAAGACACATCAAACGCTCCCACTGGTTAGAATATCCCGGATTCCAAAATATCATTGGATGAAATGATGAATCATGGAATGTATTTCGTTGAATTTTATGATCATGCTAATCTGTCATGTGATTTAGAAGACCTTGGGCGTGAGTGTTATCCTTTGCCCAGCAATTTTCTTATAATTTACAATTCTAATCATAACTGAAAATAATATGCAGTTCCATCCATAGAAACTGCTGAACTACCAATGCCTGAAGAGGGTGTGGACATTGATGTCAACCCTACCATTGCAGAAACGTTAGCTCAAGTAGAGCTAATCCTAGTAAACCCTCTTGAGAACCATCTTGAAGATCCTATTGAGACTGGGAATGATGGAAAAGAGTCTTCTCAGGTTGATGATCTACCATTGGGTAAGGGATAACAATATTTGTGATTGTGCATAATTTTCAAGACAATCGATTCTTTTTTTATCCTTTGAAACTAACCAAAGATTTCAATTAATTATGAAGGGCCATCAACTGTAGTGGCTAGATCTGGAGGTGAGGCCTCAGCCTCTGCCCCAACGGGACTTGAAAGCGAAGAAGCACAGTTCAGTGGAGAAAGAGCAGAACAGGGCACTTCCTTAAGTGCATTAATCCCAGATTACATGCCCCCATGTGATGATGATGTTGAATCAGACCCAGAGGTGCTTAAAGCATTCAACTTTTCACGATGCAAGGCGTGGAACAACATATGGAAAATCATATCTGAGGTGCCTTTAGAAGAGATATCATCTAAGATCCCTCAATTTTCGTCCTAGTTTTTCATGCTAGGACTTGGCGGTTTTAGATATGAAAAGATCCATGCCACGGTGAAATAGGTCATCTTCAGGAGGGAGCGGGAGAAAAAGTGTTGTGAAGATCTGACTAGGGTGAAACTGTCAGTTAACATCGGCGAATTTGAGGTTGTGGTATCCCGAGCTGAGGCTGATCATGCTGCCAAGATGAAAGAGATAAAGCATAAAATCAATGAAAAAGTCATCCAAAAGGTGCAGCTCCAACGACAGTTAGATTCTGTTACTGGGGAACTTGATCAGATCAATAATTCATTGGAGGGAGCTCAAACAAATGGTATGAAATCCATTACATATGCCAAGAACGAACTCCATCAAGCTGAGAAGAGTAAAGATGGTCGCGTTCACGAGCTTCAAGTAGCTACTGATGAAGCTCGGGATGTTGTACATCATGTGAAGACTTATGTCGACAGCCTTTAGTAATCTCCTAAAAAAAGGAAGAGGCTCTAATATGTGGACGTCCCACTAATTCTTGTGCATCAATGGATATTACTTTTATCTTCAATCATTTATGCTTGTATTCCTTCGATACGTGCTTTAAATTTTACCTAAGCTAATGGCCCTAGTAATCATAGTTTGATTTTTACTAGGATTATTATAAATAACCCTATAAACATTGAATCTTTTAATTGCTCAATATTACCTAAATCGTACAAAATGTATGTTTAGTGAGCTGGAACTTGACTTTTATTCAGAGTTCCCCTGTCTTTTGTGGTATGTTTAAATTCATGTACATCAGACATAAAGAGGCTAATGTTTAAGGTAAAAATTGCTTTGACCAAAAATGGATTAAAATTGACTCAATTCCTTGACAATTTATCTGAAAACATATTACTATACTCAAGTATGAGGGAGAAAAAAATGTAAAGTATGAATTAAGAATATTTTAATCTGAGGAATGATATGAACAAAGAGCTAAAAGGCATTTGATGAAGTATTTCCCAATAATGAAGTTACCATTATTTAAAAAACCCGTTAGGGGGTTGGATTATGTAGGGACACCTAAGGGAATTGGCTGCGTAGTCAAATAATAGTATCTTTTGGCTGACAATTCTGTTATGTGAACTGTTTATGCAAGGCTACCTAAGGGAACGTGCTGTATGGTTAGGCAAAAGAACTCTAATAAATTTATCTTTCTTCTGCTAAAAGCCAGTGAATGTTTATGGAGATTCAAGTTTTTCAATGTATAGACTTTGATGTATGGAAAGAAGTACTAGAATATGGAGAATATATTTCCAAACAAGATTATCAAAGAACTAGATGGATATCACTTCTACGAAGGTATGACCCAATCATAGGGAATAAAAATATAAACCATAGACTTGAATACTTTCAGATCTTGAAAAAGGATATGGGACAAGTATGTTAAGGATGGATATTTTTGCGGATCACTATATATTGTCAATAAGACAAATAAGGATAAAAGAATCTTTATTTCCAAGAATGAAGTTACCAGTATCTGATAAACCCATTACGGGGTTGAATTATACAGGGCCACCTAAGGGCATTGGATGCATAGTCAAATAATAGTATCTTTTGGCTGACAAGTCTGTTATGGAGACTGTATATGCAAGGCCGCCTAAGGGCATGTGCTGCATGGTCAAGAAAAATAATTCTCAGAATATGGAAATTTTGTGATTAGAAGTCAGGAAATTGGTTATGAAGATCTGAAAATATTTAAGGTTAGGACTATGACACATAAATATGGGTATTGTCCCAATGTATTTAGAAATACACTGATCAATGCTAAATATAATCATGTTGTGGCTGGGTCCTGAATTGAAATACTGGACATCATTACGTATCCCATAAAAATGGGAATCAAGATATATGTAGTTCTTGAACTATAGTTTAACGTCGTGTGGGACAAAAGCATTGGAGATCTTAGTTTGGGGTCATAGAGCTTGGACCATTGTAATAAATACACAGTGTGTGTTTTCATGGGGACTTTTCAACCATGGAACTGAAAGGGGAAGCTGGGGTTAGTTCCAAAAGACTTGGGACTTGATTCTAGGGGCACTCGAACATTCTTACATATCCCATAAGGATGGGAATCAAGCCAACGTAGTTATAGAAATGCCCACTATACAAATTTGGTCCGTACAAGTGAAGGGTGAATGGAGACTTTAGTGCAATGATGATTTGACCCAAAATAATAGATTCGGGCATTTCCATGTACGCACGTAGTCTTTAGAATGAAACATGATTGAAAAATCAATGTAAATAATGATTCCCTCTCTGGTGAGGATATCAAATAATATTGTAGTTTATTGTCATACTTGAAAAAATTGATTTATAGTTTAACATCATATAGCAAGGAAGAAAGTGAACCAATGTAAAGATATTGATTCTAGGGATGGTTTCATGAATCAACATAACGTGAGATGGAGGTGAACCGATGTGAAGAGATTGGTTTCGGGCTTGAACCTTGGGAGGTTGCCTACGTACCCAGCCTGGGAGGCAAGGATCAAAGTCCGCGTAGTACAATTAAATAATGTTTAATGATCAAGTTGATCTCGCAAACAACAACCTAAAAAATGGTGTTGGGACTTACACAGGGTCAGCGGCCCAGAGAGGGTGTTATGGTTGAAGTTTTTTCTAAGCTCACGAGATTCATACTCAGTGTGAGAAAAAAGAGGTAGTAATAACCCAAACAATACAGAGTTTAATGTCAAGTAGGAGATATTAAGAGACTATGTAGTTTAAAGTCTTGCAGTTTGGACTATTGGTGATGCACAATTTAATGTAATGTAGCAGGGACAAAGCACAATTTAATGTCATGTAGGAAATATTAATGGACTTTCTGTACAGTTCAACATCATGTTGTTAGGACGATGGGGAAAGCACTGTTTAATGTTCTATTGGACAAAAAGAAGATTGTTCAGTTTAATGTCATGTAGTAAAGACAAAAGAGAACACCATTTAACATTATTCCAGACGTATTAGGGACATTTTCGAATTTTAGCGTCATGTTGGATGAAAGTGAGAATAGTTTGAGGTCATATTCATGGACCGTGGATGATGAAGTTTAACATCTTGCTGGACGGTGGTACAGTTTAAGGTCATACCAGACCATTGGATGGTTATTTTGTGTATATACCAAATACTTTTCCAGAAATCTGGCATTGGTTGGAGTAGTGATGAGTTCTCCATCCGTTGAGATTAAAGAATAAGCTCCATTAGAGTAGACCCTATGTATTGAGTAAGGTCCTTCCCATTTTGGCTCAAGCATGGGAGGTTTCATTCCTGGTATCATTGGAGTTCTGAGAACTAATACCAATTCTCCCTGAGTGAATGAACGAAGATGAACATTTTTGTTAAAAGCTCGTGCTATTCGAATATGATAGACATCCAAGTGGTGAAAAGTGCACAATCTTTTCTCATCTAACCGTTCCAATTCATTAAATCGCTTTTGAGATTGTTCACATGTAGATGATTGATCAAAAATGGAAACTCTGAGTGAGGGTAGTTTAACTTCAATTGGAAAGACTTCTTCCGTTCCATATTCCAATGAATATGGAGTTGACCACGTTGTAGTGCGGGTGGTAGTCCAATAAGCCCATAAATCATGAAAGAGATTATCAGGCCATGACTTCTTATCTTTATCCACCATCTTTTTCAGTATATTTGAAAGAGTCTTGTTGAAGGTTTCTATCTTTCCATTGGCCATTTCATGATACTGAGATGAATGGTTGGATTTGATGTTGTATTCTTGATACAACTTCTTCACATCGGATGAACAGAAGTTGGTGCCATTGTCCATCAATATGGTATGAGGGACACCAAATCTTGTAATGATGTTAAACTTGATGAAGCTAACAATGTATTTAGAACTGACTTCCTTAAGAAGTATTGCCTCTACCCATTTGGAAAGGAAATGAGTAGTAGTAAGAATATACTTAAACTGCTGGGCTGTAGCTAAAGGGTAAGGCCCCACCACATCCATTCCCCATGTGGAAAATGGCCATGAGTATTTAGCTGTATGAAGCAACTTTGGATATTGATGAATGAAGTTGGAATGTACTTGGAATGAATGACACTTCTTTGTGAAATCAACACAATCTTGTATCATTGAAGGCCAAAAGTATCCAAACCATCGAATCTAATCAGACAGTCTATGTCCAGACTGGTGGGCACCATAGACTCCTGCATGCACTTCTTTTATGACGACCATTGACACTTCACTATCAATTCATCTAATGATAACTCCATAAAAACCACGTTTGTAGAGAATTTTCTCCAGGTGATCTTGGCTATCATAAAGAGTAATATAGACCACATGTCGCCGGATTTGTTCTTTCTAGGCTCTATCATGTAGAAGTGTTCCATTTTGAAGGTATTCCCAGATAGGTGACATCCATCCTGTAGTATGACCATAAGGGTTAGGAATGGGACTAATTTCATTAATTTCCTATGTTCTGAATGGAACATAAGGAGAAATTGCATGATGGTGGGAAATAATAATGGTTTTCTTGTCCCGATTTGAATCGTTGTGGCTATATTAGCCAGTGCATCATCTTGAGCATTTTTTGATATTGGGATATAATAAAATATCGGTTCTCAAGGAAATTTATCCATTAACTCCCTGACGTAATCGTACAAAGGATTAGTTCTTCTTTTCTGATGTTATATTCTCCATTGACTTGTTTGAGTAACAGGTCCGAATCACCTTTCAGCTTTATGTGATTCACATGTGCTTGAAGCGCTAATTCCAATCCTACGATGAGTGCTTGGTATTATGCTTCATTATTGGTACCAACTTCCCACAATAAAAAGGAATAAGGTAACACTACCTCTTCGGGAGAAATGAGCACAATTCCTAAGCCAACTTTTTTGAATTTAGGATTTTCCATTTTCCTCCCTGTTGGACTTCTGGAAGAACCATCAAAATACATTTCCCATACCTAAGGACATTCTTGAATAGAGCAGACTTCCTCATCGAGGAGTTCAATATCTGAAGATGTGTCCTCCACTAAAGAGTGTTCAACCAGGAAATCAGCCAGAGCTTGGCCCTTTATCGACTTTTGAGACACATACTGACTGTCGAATTGCTGCAAAATAGCTGCCCACCTTTCCAGATGTCCTGTAAGCATTGGGCGACTAAGGATGAATTTGAGCGGTTTATTGTGAGATACCAATTGGACCTCGTGATGTTGCAGGTAGTGTCTCAACTTCTGAACTGCAAATATTAATGCCAGGTAGGACTTCTCAATACTTGAATACCGGGTTTCTGCTTCAAGCATAGTCCGACTGAGGTAGTAGAGGCTGTTTTCATTCCCATCATCATTCTTCTAAGCAAGAAAGGAACCCAATGATCGCTCTAGAGCTGTCACGTAGAGGATAAGTGGTCTTTCTTCAACAGGTGGCATGAGTACCCGTGGAATCAAGAGGTATTTCTTGAGAATATCGAATGCTTCTTGACATTCATCAGTCCAAAGGTAAGTGACTCCCTTCTTCATCAATTTAGTGAAGGGTAAACTTTTTCCTGCCAAATTGGAAATGAAACGCCGAATATAGGATAAGTTTCCTTGAATTCCTCATAATTATTTTAAATTTTGAGGAGGTTTCATACCAAGGATTGACTTGGTCTTCTTAGGATCGACTTCAATACCAAGATGGCGAACAACAAAGCCGAGAAATTTTCCTGAGGATACCCCAAAATTACATTTTAAGGGGTTCATCTTCAAATTATGTTGTCGAAGGTTGTGGAATATGACTTCCAAATCAGCCATGTGAATAGAACGTTGTTTGGATTTGACCAAAAAATTGTCTACATAGCATTCAAAAAACATCCCTAAGAAGGGTTTGAAGATACGATGCATGGCATGCTTATATGTTACACCAGCATTCTTTAAGCCAAAGGGAATTACCCGGTAGCAAAACACACCCTGAGGGGCTCTGAAGGTTGTGGATTCCTTGTCTTCTAGGGCCATTCAGATCTATTTATATCTGAAATATCCATCCATTAATGGAGTGCTTCATAGCTAGCTGTTGCATCAATTAAAAGTTCTGTAATCGGAACTGGGAAATCATCCTTAGGACAATGCCGATTAAGATCTCTGAAATCGATGAAAACTCTATATTTTCCGTTCTACTTATTTACAGGGACAATATTATCCAACCACCTGGGATACTGAACTTCACTGACGAAGTTAGCTTTTATAAGCTTATCCACTTCAGCTTTAATTTTGGAAGCATAAGTTGGGTGTGTTCTTCTCGCAGCTTTCTTAAATCCTCGATGTTCTTATGGTAAACCCAAATGATGACTAGCAACATTAGGATCAAGCCCAGGTATTTTTGTATAGTTCTAAGAAAATATATCTCTATATCACTTTATAAAGGAAATATACATATCATTCTCTTCACGATTCTTGGCCGCACTGATTAAAGTGGGGCGTGGATCTTCTTTTGTACCTAGATTTATTTCTTTGAGTTCATCCATTGTGGTAGAGATACCCTCTTCAAATGCTGGAGGAGAATCTCTGAGATCATTCTCTTATTCTTCATCATGTGTTATTTTTTCCATTTCTACTTTCATAGTAGATGATAAAGTAGAATTTTCTTGATCAGAAGAGATGTCAAAATTTGCACATCTTGAAGAAGAAGCTTCGATTTCTGACTTGATTGATGATGAAGGGTCTTCGTTGGGTAATAAAGATGAGATGATGGATTGAAAATCAACATCATTTTTTACCTCTGATGTTGCTATAACATCTTCTATCCTAATTGGTGAAGTATAGACTTGTTGGATTTCAGCAGATGAAATGAATACGTCACCATTTTTGATTTCATCACTTCTTCGAGGGTTACCAATTTCTCCCATGTTGTCTGGATTGATTTCCATAATTGAAATTATGGATCATTTCATAAGAGTATTTTTATTTGGGTATATCTTGTCAATTTGACTGATAGGAAACACATAATATGTACTCACATGTGTAAATGGATTTACTGGAATCTTATCCAAACCATATGGAGCATTAACTTTGGTAACCTTCTTTGTTGTGGATTTATCCCTTGCCTTCATGTGATAGAATTCGGCCTCAATATATTGAGACTCACCTGTCTTGAACAGGACCTTATCACCATTCAATGCCCCAACATGAACATCAAAACAATATTTGAGATATCGATGGTATGATGAAGGGATAGCTGCATGTTGATGTAGCTGGTGTCTTCCAAGCAAGATGTTGAAAGCTGAGTCTTGATCAACAATCATGAAATCCGAATTGGATACAAGATCTCCAAACTGAGTTCTGAATGTAACTTCGCCAAGTGGTTCTTGTTCATTTTTATCATATCCTTGTAACATCATGGTAGAAGGAGATAAATCAGATTCTATGAGGCCCAATCGACGGAGTATAGGAATGGGCATGAGGTTGACTCCTGAACCATTATCAATGAATGCTCTTCGGACATCTACTCCATTGAATGTTCCAGATAAGTACAAAGGTCTGATATTCCCATGCACAACATCATCTTCATCTTCATCTGTAAAAGATATTATTGCATGGAATTCTACAGGATGATTCTCTATGTGATAGACTTAAGCTGCAACAATTTCAGTTTCAAACTCTTGAGGACCTGACAAAGCCTTGATGAGTGCTTCCCGAATATCTTTTGACAGATTTAATGCATCCATAATTGATTACTTGGCTGGTACTTGGTCCAAGTGTTTCAATATATCATACTTTTGATCCAGAGGTCTGAGTTTTCCAACAGGAATATGTGGTTTAGTAGGTGTCTTAGAAGAAGATGCTTTGAAAGTTGATGCATCTTGTATTGGGATAGGAGTAGGAAATATTCATTGTTTTGGAAGATTAGACTGATTAGATCCATTTACCTGCTGAGAGGTAGAAGATGTAACCTTTAACCAGTATTCCAAAATAAACGTTTTAGGACTGAATTTGTTTTTGGTAGAAGAACATGCATGTTCTTTCTGAGCTCGTTGAAGGGCTCTACCATGAGTTTCTGTCGCATTCACAGTTCCAGCATGGGTAGAATTGGAATAGTGGATTCCGAAAGATCCACGTCTTCCCCTGTATCTTGAGCCTCTGGAACTTCCTCTGATTCCCCTGTTTGATACAGGGAGTTCAGGCTCATCGAAATCGAAACTGCGACTGGCATATGGATCTGTTAATTGAATCATATTAACAGAACCGAAGATTAACTCTTCGTCTGATGAAGACCCTTCCTAGTTAGCCTATTTAAGCTGTGTTGTTTGGTGGGACGGTTCCCATTGATTTGAAGTAGATGGCATGAAGTCTTCCAAGGTCAAATACAAATTAGGCTTTGACACGTACTCATCTTCTTCTGATTATTTTTCTTTAATTGAATCATGCCGTTTCATTGAGGATTTTCCCTCTAATGAAGAGGGTTCTGGTACAACATTCATAGAAGAAGGAACAATTGGATTCTTCAATTGTGTTCATAAAATATCATGAGTTAGTTTGATCATCTTTCTGACCATCCAATCATCATATTTTTCTTCATTTTTTATCTTTTACATCTTTCCACTCACCTTCCTCCTCTAGAACTGTAGCAGTAACACATGCTACCTAGGATGAAGAGCCTTTAGGTTTGACTTGTCCCGAGTCGAACATCTTTTGAAGGAGGTCTTTGAAGACAAAACACTCCTGGATGGGATGCCCCAACATTTGATTAATGGAGAAATAATTGGGACGGTCTTCATCTCCTTCCTTGTTTGGCCTCTTGGGCCTTGGAAATTGAACCAGATTATTTTCCAGAGCCGAAATGAAGTAACCAGGAACTTGTTCATTTCAGAAAGAGTATGTTTTTCTCTTTAGATCCTCAAATTGTTTTCATATTTGATCTCTTTGATCATCTGGATGAAACATCCTTTTTTGTTGGTGCTCAGGAGGTGGAGCCCTTTGATAAGATGAAGGTTTTGAAGTAGAAACAAGTATATGTGCTTGTTTAAGCATAACTATAGCAGTTTATTCATTACCCATTCTCCTTCCTAGAGCTGATGGAATTACATGAGATTTAGCCATATCCTGTATAACGGAATCATCAATCTGCTGTGTGATTGAAGTAAGGTCTCGAAACCCTCTTGTGTATTTCACAGGGATCAACGGCGTGCATAATTCGTCACGCAGATTTTCCACATAGATTGGAAACAATTCCTCTTGAGGGAGTGCTATGATTAGGGAATATGTTAATCCTTTATAGTGAGCAATGAAATC
This sequence comes from Viscum album, assembly GCA_963277665.1. Lineage (NCBI taxonomy): Eukaryota > Viridiplantae > Streptophyta > Magnoliopsida > Santalales > Viscaceae > Viscum > Viscum album. The sequence continues at coordinate 511,715,891 of OY728119.1, forward strand.
AGAGACTCTTTCATTCTCCCTTTTCTTACAGTTTTTAAGATCGATAAACTCTTGTCTTTGGAAAAGTTGAGCTGAACTGATGAAGGATTTTTTGGAGAAGATCCTCCCATCCAGTAATTAGCCGGGATTGCAAGCTTGTATACCATACAAAGGCTGGTCCTTGCAAGGTCTGCACGAAGCATCTGAGTTTCACTGCTTCTTTCTGTTCTGGAGTTCCCATCATAGGATCGCAACAAGACACATAATGCGTCAAATGTTGTTCAGGATCGCCTGATCCATTGAAAATAGGGAATACATGGTTTCCAAAACTGGGTGGAGGAGAGATTGAATCTACCCATTCAGGGTAAGCTTTCTTTTCTGGTTGAACCTGCACAATTTTCTCTTCTATAGTTTCTAACCGAGCTGTTAATGACTCAATGGTCGTTATTAACTTTTGAGAAACATCTGGTTGAACGTGGACTTGGGAATCTGCAATGATTGGAGTTTGGACAGATGTGGTGGTTGGGGCTGCAACTGATGGTAGCACTGCCAACTGTTGCTTCACATGACCCATAGGATTAGACCTGTGAGGGTGTACTGATAGAGGAGGATATTCTTGATCCATCTTAGTAGCTGCAACAAATTCCCTTGGCTGACTGACTCCAGTATGCTTAAGAAGAAGACTACCATGAAGTAGTTCTGCATTCAACATCCTTAATTCATTCATTTCTTCCTCTTGTTGTGGAAACCTTTTCTCTAGTGAGAGCGATTGGTATTCTACAGAGGATGGATATGTAACATGATTCTTTCCCCTCCCCTTGTTTTATCCTTTTCAGAGAGTGGGAAGTGGGTTATATGAAAGAACACCCAGATTTTGGGTAAACCTTTGATTTTGTGTACGCACACCTTCTTCATTTGTGTCTGTGTGCACAATTTCTTGAGCAGGAATATCTTCATCTGATCCCTCTGAATGAGCCTCATCCGGTGGATCAACAACAAAGACATTAATGACATTAATTGATGAATATCGCATTGCATCCCTTCTATCAGCATTTATATGATATTGTCTTCTTTCATGTGTATGATGAGACATTGCCTTTTGTTGATTTGATCCCTTAGGAACTTCTTGGAAAACCGTAATTTGCAGAGAATCTCCTGATAATTTGGCTCTTAGTCCCACTTTTGGATTCTTCCCCAATCGAGAAAACACTGATTTTCTTTGAGGAGGGGATTGATGATTTGAAAAAGTCCCCATTCCAGTGGACTGGGGCTGTTCTTGCTGTCTTTGCTCAACTCCTCGAATCCTATTTGTTGATTCTGAGGGTTGGTTTAAAAAAGTCCCCAGTCTGGAAAGCTGGGGTGGATATTAACTTGATATGACTGATAATTTCTTAAAATCTCTCCTAATCTTGCGGACCTTGGTCTGGAAATTAGCTGGATGCATCAACTTACATCCACTTTTATCACCCAGCTCAAAAGATCGTTGGATGATTTCTGTCACTTCTGTCACTTGGTGATGTGCTAGCTCCATATGAGAGGCCTGTTCAATATTCTCGTTTTCTTGATATAGGAGAAATTCAACAACTTGTTCTTTGTATGCTTGACTTTGAGAGGAACTAGTTGAAGCATGTTCTTGGGAAAGATATTGATTACAAACAAAGCCCATTGGCTTTGGCCAGCCATGGGAAATAACATTGCATGAGACCATTTTCGGAAGGCTTTTCTGACTGGAGAGTATAGTGAAATGTAGTGATCCATGAACACTCCTTCCTCTGATATTAATACCAGATGGGGAAATGGAAATTAACTTTCATAATCTTCTTAGTGCACCAAGGCATGAACACTGAAGGGATCTCTGCTTCTTTTCAGCATTCAGATATCAAGAGACTGATAGAGATGCCAAATCAATATGGCGTTGTAACCCTTCAATTATCAAAACATGATTTTCATATTCATCAAAAGATAATACTTTCTACTTTAACTGACAAAGAGTTTTCCATATGTTGAGACGAATATCATGAATTCCATCTTCCATCAATGACTTTGGAATTTCATACTGAGAGTCAGCCAGAGGTCAAAACATGACTGGTACGTCAACTTTTTTATGTTGTTTTCTCATGTTCAGAATTTATTCTTTATCATTAAATGAAGATTCTTCTACCTGATTTGACCAAAGATGGTTCTTCCATATTACTTCATCAGATTCAACAAGATTGGTAGAGAAATCACTAATTAATCTATAAGATTCATGACTTAGGGGTGGTTAGGAGAATTACTTACACCCTAGGCTATCTTCTGATTGAGAAATTATTTCACCTTCTAGCGATTAAGCATTAGACATGACTGGTTTCACAATTGCAAGTTCCTCAAGATAAGAAGGCTTTCTCGGCATTACATTGTCCACTGGAGCATTTTCTGGGTAATGTGCTTTACTACTGCGGAAAGGACTTTCGTAGCAAAATTCATCATCATGGGGAGGACCACCATGGTGGGTTACAGAAAAAGAAGAGACCTCTTGCTCCTTGGTCTTTTGACCACATAGAGGGTTCATTTGGCTCTCATCTGAAGATAAAACTTCGAGATCGACCGAATTGTCATGAAGTAAGACTTCATGAGGATGTATCTGTTGAAGACCCTCAGAATTAATGAACCCACTATTGGGAAATGAGGGAGTAGAATCATGGATTCCAAAAGATAATTGTATGAGGGAATCAAGAACTCCATCATCAAGAAAGGCCTTGTTATAGATTGGCTCTTGATATTTTGACTGTGCTGGGCGGGTCTTCTTCATAGACGCCTTCTTACTCACCTTGGAAACCACTTGTCGACAAAAGTGGCTGCTCGGAGCAGGTGTATGTGCCTGATCAGGAGAGATGTCCAGTTTCGGCTGACTATCTCCACTCAAATCATGTGTATATGCCTGACTTGGTTGTCCGTATGATATGGGGGAGTATGCCCCCACAAAACTATTGGACTGGAACAGATGTGTGTGTCTGTTCCGGATTGAACTATTGATGTGTTACTCCACTGGTAGGGATAGATTTATGTTTCTTTCACTGAGATGCCACTGAAGTTATTATAATATCCTGGCAGGCATCCAGAATATGAGCAGGGATTTGTTTCTGCTCTTTCACCATTGATAGAATATGCTTGGTGACTTCAGCTACCGGAACAGGGATATACGTCCATTCCGTGATTGGAGTAGGTGTATGTGCCTACTCATATCCTCCTTTTCCTATCAGTGAATCCTGACAGTACTTAAGTGTTTGTGTAGAAAGTTGATATTGCCTCCTATTTTTCACCGGAGCTTTCCGACTAACTTATCCGAATGCTACCAAGAGAGACTATTGGTAGGCTTGATTAATACTAGCAGGTGTATGTTCCAGCTGATTGCACTTCATCGAACGTGGTTGACGAGCTCCATCATATGTAGTCAGACGAGCCTGCCGACTATCTGATAATGTATAAACAGGTGTATATTCCTGCCTATAGTACTCCACCTGAATTTCCTGGTGGGATTAGCCTGATGCTTCCAGATGAGTCTACAGGACAGCAGAATTAAAACGGGCAGGTGTGTGTGCCCGCTCATTGCTTGCCACCAAGTTAGGTTTGTGGACTTCTCTGGAGATGGAAAAGATGAGAACCTGCTCACTGATAACAGGATTTTGCCTCTGGCGATTCGTCTTGCAGGCTCGGATTCGAGGAACCTGAGTCGAACACCTAGAGTCGTCACCCTCATCATGTTAAGGGCGCACTACCGCATGAGTCTGGCAGCAATTGTTGATGGGAGCCCTCAAGAAGGACTCATGCTTCTTTGAGTTAATTCCCTGAGGTACTTGCTCATTCACCTCCCTAGAATATGGGAGTGAATGGTGATTTTGTTCTGGGGATAATGACCCGAAATATTTGGAGACGGTATTTAGCACCGCCTGCTTCTTGATCGCAGGTCTTTGCTATCCGGATGACCAGGGTGAATTGTTCACATAGAGGGCTTGTCGGGTAGCCTCCATAGTTGTAATGGTACCATGTTGATGGTACTCCTTAACCAATGTGTTTGATACCCAGCGTTGAAGATGCTGATTAGGTGATGTCATCCTCAGAGCGGACAACGATCCAGCCGGAGTAGTAGCAGTGGCATTCCCAAGAGTGGTATTCACAAGTCTGAACTTGAGAGCAGCCATTTCATAGAATGAAAAGAATCTTGTGAAAGGTTGCTTGTTTTATATAACAGACATAATCAAGATAAATTCAGCCACTACATCTATTAGATGAACACATATATCAATGATTGTTTTTTGGCCCTCTCATTGAGTTTTAAATAGGGGCCTAACAAATAGGTAAAACATCATGTTAACATGGTTAAACATTCGCGTCATGTTCACCAGTTTTTGTTTCCTCTCAGAATTTGGGATAACCACCTTGATTAAAGGTTCAAACGATCCAATCGGTTTCTAATGGGTTTGTTCTTAGAACCGGAAACATCCAATGGTTCCACATCCATTTGGACCTCCCTTCCAAAGGTAGGCGCTCATTAGTTTGTGGACTGATGAGGCTTAGGAATTTTCATTGGTCGAGAGGATGGGAGGTCGGACTCATCACACCTTTTTTAGGAGAATTATTGTCTACTCTAGGACTCTCTTTATATAATTATGTTATGTTCGTGAATCCTTATTACATTACCAAGTATAAAATGATATTTCCTTCAGATCTGACAATCAATGATTAAATATATAAGAAATTTATAGAATGTTTTATATGTATTTGAGGTTCTTCATCGATATAGAATCATCTGTAGTTGTTTGAGATTCTTGGTCAATCATATCCTTCGACACATTTATATAAAAGTCTCTTGGTCATTATGATGACCATGATGGTTTTCAACCCACTTAGTGGGGCACATGAAGTTTATTTTCATTCAGAAGGACATGGATTATTTCAGAGTTGGGATCGAACCCGTAGATGGGCTACCTACGTATCCGTTGTTTAGAAAAGGAATCAGAACCCATGTAGTTCGAGTAAGGGAGTATGATTTTTTTGATTGATGGATCATAGAAGGATTTCATAATTACCTTTACACTCTAAGCTCACATGAGTCATGCTCGGTTTCAGAAACAAGAGGTATTGGTAAAAACCAGACAATTGTGCTATGAAAGATGCAATCATAAGAAATAATGTGAGGCTTATATATGTATAACTGCCCAAATAAATGAAGATTAGGATTTACTTTAGGAAAGAAATCCAATAACAAGGTCTATAATGGTATATGTGCTTCATGGAGATTTGAATACTCTATCTTGGGGCTTACTCCTGAGGAGGATGCCCAAATTAGGGTACTTGGGGCTTACTCCTGAAAAGGAGGCCCAATTTAGAGAACATGGACTGGGGCTTACTCTTGAAAAGGAGGCCCAAATTAGGAGAGTACATATGATTGGGTTTTACTCCTGAGAATTATTCCTAGATTAAAGGTAAATTAGGATTGGTTAAGAGAAATTAAGACTGGGGATTACTCCTGAAAAGGAGGCCCAATGTTTAAGGATTCTCTCATCTTAAAGGATGAGGCTTAATGAATGAAATGTCTATCTTTAGTGACATAAAGATATGTGAATCACTAAGTTTTTAAGAGATTTTCCATATAATTCCTTTCAGATGAGGAAGTAAATCATGAAAACATGCCAAAAATGGATTTGAAGAGTGTCTTGAAGACTGAATCTTGAATAGAAGAGGTGGAATGGCATAAGAGGGGCTAAATGGAAAAGAAGGGCACACAAAAAAGGCAGGGGAGTGCATGTCCTGGTAGGCACGCAGGTACTGTATGGGCGCTCAAGTCTTGGTTGTGCAGGTATACCTGTGCGACTCATGAGTACTTGCGTGATTGTTAATCAGTAGGGTAACACTTTGGTTATCTTTCACAAAAGCCTTTAGAATTATCTTGAGGTACTTCCATAAGAGTGGAACACAAGTTTTGGTGAATAATTAAGGTGACCTTAAAGTATTTTCATTTCCATTAATGGTAAAACACCTTAGGCGTGCATGTTTTAGTGAATTCTAACACTTAGACCTTACTCCTCTTGTTTAGACCTTCCATTCTAGGTAAATAATTACCTTATAAATGTTGGAAAGACCTGAAGAAGAGACTTGGGCATTTAGATCTCTATATCTAAATTCTAGAAAAAACATACCCCTGAAATGGATGGCCCACATTGTCTATTTATTCGCTGGAGAAGATGCTGGGCAGTTATCATATAGGTCGTGCAAGTCACTTGCGCGACCATTAGGTGGCGCACAAGTATACTTGCGTGACCATGAGGGAACTTGCGTGACCTCTGGGAAATTTTTTCCTTGTTCATCCCATTGTTGATTTTTGATGTTTCTTCAAAGGATGAATCAATTTGGACTAAGGTATTTCCATTTCCATTCTTTTAGACAATGTGACAAAAGGGAGAATCAACAACATTTCCTTAAATGTTTATGCTTATTTATGAAACTTTCTGCTATATTGTTATGCTTACTGAGCATCTGAGGTCACCCCATTCTATGTTTTATTTTTTTCCAGGATTTGAAAAAGTATATATTAACTAACCTTAAGGGATAATCTATGGGATCTCAGTGTTGTCCATTGAAACAATGTTTAAGATGTGTTCCATTTTATGATATAATGTAAACCTTATGAATGCATCTAGTAATTCCAAGGATACTAAACTAATCGGTATTTCGAGACATGATCATTTGTGATCCTGCCAATCATACGTAATAATGCACCGAGACTAGGTAACTATGGTCGGGGCGTTATAGTTTTCATTAAAGGAAGATTAGTTCAATCCTTGGAAAATAGATTTAGATAAACTCTGATTAGAGCACATATCCCTAAGATATACATTGAGGATTAGTATAGAAGAACTATCTAGAATTTTGGTATTTAAGAGATTTTGTGAGTTCTCAAAGTAATACATCTCCATCTAGATAAAAGAAGGTAGAGGCATCTCTAGCACATATATACCTATGGGTAAAAACTGAAAACACTACTTTGAGCTAAACTCGAACGAGAACAGGTGCACGAAAACGAGCCTTGTTGCACACCTGGTTACGACACTCATGGGGGATATGCTTAGGATAATTCTTATTTTCATTACAATAAATTTGAAGGGCTTTTGAGTATATACTTCCTAAAAGAAAACATTTTTCTAATTATGGAGTATATCCATAAACTGTTGAATTTATGTTAAGTTTTTTACACGTTTGGAATTATGTATTTCGATTCATAAACTAATCTAGTTTATGCCATTTTATAGAAATGGAGCCTATTAGAAGGAATGGAAACCGTATCAATGAACGGACTCCATGTAAGGATTTCCCTCCTGGTCAAGATAATTATAGTGGATCTGGTGATACAGCTGGTGCTGATCATCTAATCATCATACTAGGACAACTCACTCAGGTTATAAATAATAACCTTAACCGTATTGATCACCCTGATCCATAGCATGGAGGATCAATGTTAGATCACTTTATGAGGAAACTACCACCAACATTTAATGGGGGTACAAATCAATTATTAGTTGAGCAGTGGACAAATTCCTTAGAAAAAATATTCCACGCCTTGGGGAGTAGTGAAAGGGAAAAAGTTTTCATGGCAGTTTACCGTCTCACTGAATATGCTGATCAATAGTTTTCATTGATTCAAAACACAAAGGAATATGATGAAGTATCAAATATGAAATGGAAGGAGTAAAAAGTGATTTTATTAGAAAAATACATTGCTCGTGACCATCGAGCAGATATGGAAAGACAATTTCTGAGTCTGAAGAAAAAGGAGGATGAGAATGTCACAAAGTATGAGGCAAACTTTACAAGGTTATCGAGGCATTCTACAGATTATATACGTAACCCAGGAAGTAATATTGATCATTTATTTTATGGGTTAAATCCATTTCTCCATCAAGCATTAGTCCTACAATCTTTCTACTCATATGAAGATATTTTCTTGTGTGCTATCAAGACAGAAAAATAATTATCTATGTCTTATGACTTTATAGAAAAGCAAGTGATGAAGAGACCCACTGAACACTCTAGAAATGGAAATAAGGGGAAGAAGGGAAATTTTGAATATCCATCCTACTGTAAATGTGGGAAGAAACAGTATGGTACTTGCCTAAAAGGAATGGGAGTCTATTACAAGTGTGGTTAAAAAGGACACTAAGCTCATGATTTCAAGGGAAGAAAGTGGTTGTCGACGTTGAATGAAACAATTTTAGAGAAAGGGGGAATTATTCAAATTAATGGCCTAAGTGTCTGGGGGACTTACCTCAGAAAAGGACAAGGGATCAAGGCCAAGCTTATACTATCAGTACTATTGAGGTTGAAGCTCCGAAAGACGTAGTGGCATGTAATTTAGTGGTTTACTCAAGTTTAGCCAATGCTTTATTTGATTCGGGATCATCGCATTGCTTCATAACTTCCCAGGTTTCTATGAAAATTAAATATTTCCACTTTGATTTAACAAGGGAGTTTTCAGTCAGAACTCCAAAGGGGAGTATAATTGAAAAAATGTTTTTTGAATCAATCTGGATTAGGGAATATAAATGTTCTTTATCTACTGATCTCATCGTCAAGCCCATGATTAAATTTGATATAATCCTCAGTATGGATTGGATTTCAGACCATTATGAAAAACATTATTGTAAAAATAAGGATGTTACTACTTTTGATGACGATGATAAAAACACATTATCTTTAGGTCAGAGTCATCACCACCTAATTCTTATCTGGATCCACCCCCAGTAGCTCAACTAAATTCAATTATTGGGAAGGAAGAGAATGAGATAACTGTGGGTGAGGAAAGGAATCTTCAAATAAAAAATGTACCTATTGTGAAAGAATATGTCGATGTGTTTCCAGAAGATTTACCTGGACATCCTCCAGAATGAGATATTGAGTTTTCCATTGATTTAATTCCTAGATGAAGGTCCATATCGAAGACCCCTTATATAATGGACACTATGGAATTATTGGAACTAAATAAAAAACTATAAGAATTGAGTAATAAGGTATTTATTCTCCCTAGTGTTACTTCATGGGGATCCCTTGTCCTTTTAGTTGTGAAAAAAGATGGATCTATGAGGTTGTGCATTGACTACAGGGAGATCAATGCTATAGTAATAAAGAACAAGTATCCCTTACCTCTCATTGATGATTTATTTGACCAAATTCATGGAGCTCAATACTTTTCATAGATTGATCGAAGATATAGATATCATTTTTTGTTTGTCAAGATGGAAGATATTCTGAAAACATCATTTTTAACCAGGTACGAGCATTATGAGTTTAGAGTAATGCATGTTGGATTGACTAATGCACCATCTATCTTCATGGATCTAATGAATATAGTTTTCTAGAAATATCATGAGGACTTTGTAGTGGTATATATTGATTATATCTTGGTATACTATAAAAGATACTGAGATCATGAAAATCACTTTCCCATTATTCTGAAGACTCTTAGAAGACATGATTTATATGGGAAGTTTAGAAAGTGTGAATTATGGCTTCATGAGATTTTATTTCTTGGCTATATTTTCTCCAAGGATGGAATATATGTTGATACTTCAAATACCAAGGCTATCTAAGAATGTACAGCACCAACGAGTATAACTAGGCTACGCAGTTTTATTGGTTTTGGAGGTTATTATCGATGTTTCGTCCAAAATATATCTCGTTCGGCTAACCCATTAACAAAGCTCACACGATAAGGGGTTAAATTTGATTGGATAAAAGAGTGTGAAGAATGTATTGAAGAACTGATGAGAATATTAGTCCATGATCCTATATTGACTCTACCATCGGGTAATGATGGGTTTGATATTTATAGTGATGAACCAAAGAAAGTACTTGGTTGTGTCCTTATGTATAATGATAGGGTTATTTCCTACTCATCACAAAAACTAAAAATTCATGAGAAAAATTGTCCTACTCTTGTTCTTGGGTTAGTAGCTATAATATTTTCTTTGAACATATGGAGACATTATCTCTATGGTGAAAAATGTGAGATATATACTGACCACAAGAGTTCATAGTATATTTTCTCAAAGAAATAACTCATCATGAGGCAAAGATGATGGCTTGAACTACTAAGGTATTATGATTGCACTATATAATACCACTCGGGGAAGGCATATAAGGTGGAAGATGCTCTGAGTAGAAAAGATCATGTTGTTTTGAATAGAATGAGAGTTGAAATAGATCCTATATACATGGATCTAGTAAATATGGATATGGGAATCACCAAGGAAAGTGAAACATAAATAATTTTTTAAATGGTTTCCAAACCATCTTTAATATAAAGGATAAAGAGTTATCAGACAGGTGATGAAGTGTTTCAAAAGAAGATTAAAGCTATGAATGATGGGATATTGAGTGACTTTGTGTATGAAGATGGAATTTTCAAATTTGGGAAGATACTTTGTGTTCCCTATATACCTGATCTAGAAATGGAATTTTTGGATGATGCTCGTAGTTCCAATTTCTCTATACACCATGGTATTACTATGATGTATAGATATTTGAAGGAACATTTTTGGTGGGACTACATGATGGGGGGATTTCTGATTTTGTGTCAAGATGTATGATTTTTCAACAAGTGAAAGCTGGAAGGCAAAAGCCTGGAGGAGTCATGCAGACTCTTCCCATACCTGAGTGGAAATGGGATAATATTATGATGGACTTTGTCATGGGGCTACCAAAGACTCCTAGAAGGAGCGATGAAATATTGGTCATTGTTGATCTTCTTACCAAGTCAACACATTTTCTTGCAATAAGGGAATATTTACCACTTTAATGATTATAAATACTATATATTAATGAAGTTGTAAGACTTCATGGAGTACCACTATCAATTGTTTCTTATCATGATCCCTGTTTTACATCAAGATTTTGGAAAAGTCATTAGAATGCCCGGGATATTGAACTTCGTTTGATCATTGCCTACCACCCCCAAATTAATGGAAAATCAAAATAGACTATTCAAACCTTAGAATACATGTTGAGATCATGCTCAATTGACATTCGAGGTTTGTGCGATAAATATTTACCTCTGGTAGAATTTTCCTATAACAATAGCTTCCATTCAGGTATTCAGATGGCACCAAAAGACGTGTTATATTGAAAGATATGTCGCACACCAACCTATTGGGATGATGTTGGTGAAACAAAACTCATAGTCCCATAACATGTGGAGGAAACGACGGAAAAGGTGAAGGTAATCCAGACCCACATCAAAAAAGCTCAAAGTATGCAGAAGAGCTATGCCGATAACCGAAGGAAAGATTTGGAATTTTATGTATGAGATCATGTTTTCTTGAAGGTATCTCCATTGAAGGGTGTTATACGTTTTGGTAAGAAGGGAAAATTATGTCCCAGGTACATGGGACCATTCAAAATTCTTGAACAAATTGGGGTTGTAGCTTACAGTTTGGAAATGCCGCCAAGTCTCTCCAAAGTTCACGATGTATTCCACGTATCACTGTTGAGAAAATACATGCTTGACCCAACCCATTTACATGCCTATCAGGAATTAGAACTGGAACACGATCTGTCTTATTGTGAACATCATGTCAAGGTTCTTGATACAAGAGAACAAGTGTTGAGAAAACAGACGACTCGTCTTGTAAAATTTCTATGGAGAAACCAAAAGATGGAAGAAGAAATGTGGGAACCTAAGGAACAATAGGTGAAGAACCTCCCAAGTCTTATTATGTAGTAATATTCTAGAAATTTTGAGGAAGAAATTATTTGAAGTATGGGAGAATGTAACACCCCAATCTTCCATGGTACGCTTCTCTTTGAATAATACAATAGCGTGTGTTGTACGAAACCTCGAGTTCTAACACACCACAGCCAATCAAACAATGTTTTATGAATAGTAATAACCACTTTTTAAAATTTTATAAATTTTATCATTCAAAATGGACTTCATTTTTGGATTTGGAATATCGAAATTATGTTAGGGTGAATTTTTGATATTTTTTTTGAAAACTTTCAATTTGTGATAAATAGTTAAAGACACTGGGCTATAGTTTAAAACCGAATTTATATTTAAATAATTATTTAATTTATTTAAATTTATTTTTGGTCAGAATAGATACATAATTCCTATATAATATCAATGTAAACCATTGGAGTCATTTTATAATAATTTTAGATGTATAAAAATTTTATTGAACTTTTTACCGTCTTTTACCCACCTCCTACGAGCATTTGAAAATTTACATGAATCATAATTTTACTGCTACTGTGAGTTGAATTTCAAAAATCTGAGAGACATGGTTGATATCAGTAAGTAAAATGTGGTTCAATAAGATGCGATTAATTATTTTGTGAATAGTAACTGTTTACTTTTATTTACCATGGTTAAAACTAAATTGGGTATTTAAGGGAAAATATGATATTATTATTACCCAAAAACATGTCCTAATTCTATTGAATAAGTATAATTCGAACAAAAACTACCTTAGTAATAAAATATGAACCTTTTTCATCCACATGGATTAGATTAGGACATTTATTATTATTTAATTCAATGAAGAGTTAAAAGAGTTAAAATCAATATTTAATAACTGAAACATTTTTAATATAGGGTTACACATAAGAGAAATTATACTATAAATATTCATTAGAAATATAAAAATATTTCATACATAATGGTATTTTATTTAAATTTTTTATACCATATATAATTAAATGTATTTATGACACAATGATGACGCAGTAATTACCTCATTAATGACATATTAATATAATTGATATTATAAATATCCAAATAAATATATTTTGAGTGTTTTTATAAATTCCACTAATTTTAAAGGATAATATGTCATGTTAGGGTTGGTTATATGAATATTTTTGTATGTAATAATTCTGTTATGAATTTAGCAAAAACAAAATACCAAATAGATTCAAAATTAACATAAAAGATTTTTTGAATTTATATAATATTATTAATTGATATTTTATTCCTAAATTTCTAAGGTTAGGCCAAAAGACATATATAATGATAGGTGTATCATTAATGAACCTCTTGAGGTTCTCTTGGAGGTTTATAGTATGTTTATTAACCATATAATATAAAAATACAATGATACATGGTAAATGTCAAACTATTTAACTATGAGTTAAATCTAAAATATATAGTTATTATAGTGACCCAAACCTATCTAAAACATATTGGTTGAATGGTTTTCGACCCATACCCACCTTTAACTTTAAATAATCCATTTTTGATCCATTATAAACCGAAAATAATATTATTATATAATACTATTTCTAGATTTTCCTAAGGTGCCCCTCACCCCTCTTATAAAAGGGAACTCACCCATCTATCTAATTCACATATTAAAAGCCATTTGGATTGGACAAACCCAGCCCAAATACCCCTCAAAATATCCTTCCTTCATCCTAGAGGCCTTACTTTAGTCAGAAAGACATCATAAATATCCCTTTTGATCAAATAAAAAGGAAGAGCCTGAAGAAGAGGTAAATATTTCATCACCTCTTTCAAGTTCATTTCTTCTTCCACTTCCTCATTAATTGTTGTTTCCATTATAAAATAATAACTAAAGTATATTCTATATATTGTGATATTATTATAAATATTCTACAACCATATTCATTATTCTATACATCCTTTTAATAACATGTTACCATACGTGTGTACGTACGGCTAACCGTCTCCACGTCGTGGTGTAATTGTCATTCAAGATATTATTAATTGGATGGGTATAAAATGTTGTTTAATTGATGTAAATAATAAATATAACATTGTAATGATTTTTTATATATGATATAACATCCAATTATATATTATTTTAACATAAAAAGAATGATAGTGTTGCTCGTCCGTACGTACGGAATACAGTCTCCACGAACGCGACGAGATTCATTCCCCATCGTACCCAATCAAGACTAATTTTCATTTGATGATTAAAAATAATGTTTAAAGAATTGATTTCATTCTGGATAAGAATATCATACATCCCATCCCTAATAAATATGACTCACATGACAATAAATATAAATGAAAACAAATCCGTTAACACCTGAAATGACGATAATTCTAAGATATTGTTAACAAAGAAATGTTAATATATTATATATAATATCATGTTAATGTATATGACCCCTGTATAACTTAATAAAAATTATTTCACCATTATACATGAGGTAAACCTACCCTCGAACAAGGAAAAGTACAAGGTAAAGTTAATTTCACAATGTCTTTATTATCTGTGGTTGTTTTTACATAAGTTAATACTGGGACTTCTTTATCATCAACATTCATGTTTATTAAAAATGTATTTCAAAACATTTTTTCTATTTACTATAATATGGGTTAAAGTAATTTTTACCCATACTTGGATTTTTATAAAATGGTTTGAATGGAATATTTCCATCATTTTTCAAACAGGGTACTTTATGACCTTTTCCACAAAATTAAGGTAAGAATGTTTTTTTAACATATATGACAGGTTCAACTATTTTCCATCGTTATAACATCGTCGAGGCTTCTCTTACAAGATTATACGAATATTTTCAAATATAAATGTTTTATTTTATAATTACAAGACCATTAAATTATTTTAAAATGGAAAGAGATATTTCTCTAAAAAGGTTTTGATTTCTTCAATGTCAACATCCTTTGATGGATTTTCAGCTTATTTGATGTTGATTTATTATGATACAAAACATCCATATTGTATTGAAGGTTTTATGATATTTTTGACTGTGGATGTGATATTTTTATATTATTCATGGTTTACGAGTAATGTATTGACAGTTCATAAGCTAGTTTTAATACAAATGTTTTTGTTATGTTTAAACCTTTTCATATGAGGAATGCATTGGAATTAGTAAGTGACGGGTGGAGCCCGCTATAGCTCCTCGATGCATCGGTAGGTCTCATGAGACAAACTAGTGTCCTGGCACAACGCCTTGACAAAATATTATTTGTATTCTTGGCACAAGGATTTGACTATGTGGTTATGAAAGTCTGGAATCATGCATTCTATCATTATGAAAGTGGATATTGATATTGCATGTGATTATTCGACTATTAGATTGTCCATGTGAGTAATTAAATGTCATTATTTTTATTTATAATTTCCATATTGTGATGAATATTATGTTGAAAAGGCTTTTGTTTTAGTTGTATACATTTCCTTAAATGTTTATTCATATTTATGAAAGTTTCTGCTATATTTTTATCCTTAATGAGCATCTGAGATCACCCCTTTCTATGTCTTATTTTTCCCAGGACGTGAAGAACTATATTATAACTAACATGCATGGATAGTATATTGAATCATAGTGTTTTCCATGGAAACAATGTTGTAGTATTTTTCCATTTTATGATGTAATGTATACCTTATTAATGTATCTATTACTTAAAGGATACTGAACTAATCTGTCTTTCGAGACTTGATATTTTGTGATCATTTCCAATGTTATGTAATAATCCAATAACTCTGGGTAACTAGGGTCGGGGCGCTACACCAGTGTCAAATATTTATGGTGATTTTATCCAGTTTCCATGTAGTAATTTTTATATGTTGAATGAATCTTCTAGGATGTTGTCATTTAGACATTACTTATTGACAGACTAAATATCTTGATACATAATCAGAAACCTCCCTCTTTATGATGTCATACTATAAATGTTCCAACAAATATCTAAACATATTTTCACTACCAGGATGTATTGTGAAATTTGATCTATGATCATAATCCAATAACATCCTTTTCATCTAAGTTAAAGAGGGAACATATAGCCTCTTTCAAAATTTTAGAATTCCAATTTCACATATGATGTTAGCAAACTTCCCCTATTTCACTACATTATATTTTTTATAATTTCTAATCATTCGGAATAGATATTTCAATCCTTTCTAACAAAGGTGGTTGTGAGACCAAATGAAAAAGTAGCGATGTTTCACATTCTTTTATAATTACCATATCCATCCTCACCAGACCCATGTTCAATGGATCCTTATCCATGAAATTTTTTTTTATAATTCCATGATCCTTTCTACTCAATGCATTAACTTCTGTATATTCTTTTCCTGGGTGGTAGTGTATGATACAATCATAATACTTGAGTTATTTGAGCCATCGCCTTTTCCCCATGATGAGTACAACTTGTGACAAGATATTGATCGCACTCTTGTGATCTATATATATCTCCCAACATCCACCATAGAGATAGTTTCTCCATATTTTTAGAGAAAACATCACAACATCTAACTCAAGATCATGAGTAGGATATTTTAGTTACTGATTTTTTAACTGCATTCATGTATAATAAATAACACTATCATTCTTCATAAGGACACAACCAAGTCATTTCATTGATGAATTACTAGAGATCACAAACCCATAACTCCTCAAATGTATGATTAGGATCTTATAATTCACAATAATAATATTCAATTCTTTGAAACAATCCTCAGATTATTTTTTCCACATGAACTAATCCCCATTATGTGAAATCTTAGTCATTGGTCTGGCTAAATAGTGATGTTTGGAATGAAACACTGATAATAACATGCTAAACCTGAAAAACTGTATACCACAGTTATGTTCATTAGAGTAATAAATCTTCGAATAGACTTTATCATCACATGGTCAATAAATATTCTATCCTTAGAGATAATGTGGCCAAGAAAAGAAATAGATTGAATCCCATATTCACAATTTCTAAACCTCCCATATAATTCATTTCTTTTAGGAGTCTCTAGTGTAGTGCGCAAAAGATTTTCATGATCACCATAGATTTTAGAGTATACCAAGATATAATAAATTAATAAAACCAAAAAGACATCATGATATCCCTTGAAAACTATATTTATTATATCCACGAAACTAGATGGTACATTAATCAGTCCAAAAGGTATTACTATAAACTCATAATTCCCATACCTTGATTGAATTGTTGTCTTTGGAATGTATTCCTTCCTTACTCACAACTGTTGATATCAAGATCGAAGGTCAAAATTTGAAAAATATAAGCCTCCATGAATTTGATCAAATAAATCATCAACCCATGGTAGGGGATATTTGTTCAATATTGTTATAATATTCATCTCCCTGTAGTCAATTCACAACCTCATAGATTCATCTTTCTTCTCAATGAAAAGAACTGGGGATCCCCATGGATAGACATTAAGGAGAATAAATTATTTTTCACTCAATTACTCTAGTTGTTTATTCAATTATAATAATTCCACAATGTCTATTCTATACAGAGTCTTTCATATAGGCCTTTAATGAGGAATTAAGTCAATGGAAAACTCAATTTACAGCTCTGAAGTAGGTCAAGGTAATTCCTCTAGAAACACATCAACATATTCATGCTAAATATTTAGGTTTTCTATTTGAATATTCCTTTCCTTGACCATAGTTTTTTAATTCCCTTCCTCACAAATAATTGTATTTATTAGAGCTACTGGTGGTGGATCTATATAAGAATCATCTTGTGAGGTTTCATCTCTAATGATATGGGATTCAACACTATTCTCAAAAATCATAATTTCCCTCTTCTGGAAATAAATCTTCAAATCATAACATGAAATCCATATCACAACATGGATTATAAATAGTCAATTATAGCTGTAATGATAAAGTTATAAACTAAATAATTTTTATGTGTGATGAGGGGGACTTATCAACTCATCATAATTTTAATGATATATCCCCTAGATGATATGACTGAAAACTCCATTAATAAATCAATGTCAACATGTCAAATTTTCATGGAAAATCAGGAAGATATAAAAGAATACGATTATCCAAGATCAAATAAAGCAATTAATAAGTTCTACGAAATGATTAATATACCTTCCTGTAAATTATTAGGAACCTCAACATTTGCAGTTCTGACCACGTATGTTTTGCCTCTATTTCTTGGAATTCATTGGGAAACGTTTCCCTAACACTTAGTACATTCATGTGAATATTGTCTCATCTCCCTGTAATTGTAGAATTGAACCTTGGTAGCTTCTATTTTTCATTACAATCCCGATATAGGTGGCATTTTGTTCATTGTTGTAACAGACTTCCATTACCCTTAGAAACTTTTCACGGTGTTTATTCCCACAATTACTGTAGGATGTAAGGTCAAATATTCCATTATTCCCCAACTAGATATTTACATTCTATATATTTTAGTAGACATATTCTTATATATTTTTCCATTGTAGTCAAAATACTTATGAAATATTTTTTACTTTTTTGATAGCACATGAGACTATATCTTGATATGATGAGAAAAATTGGGAGTCTAGTGACTTTCAGAGGAATGGTTTTAAACCATAACAGAATCAATCAAACTTGATCCATGGATTACATATGTAGTCTGAAGAATGTATTACTAACCTTGTGAAATTTGATTCATACGTTGGAATATTTTTATTCTCTATATTCGTCAGATTCATGAACTAAATTTCCATATCCAATTGTGTTTTGTGGGGAAAATATTTTCTAGTAAGATATATTTAAAATACCACCATTCCATCTCTTATATTTCTTTATCCGCCTATATGTTTTTGAGTAATTACCACCACTGATTTGTATCTCCTCATAGTCAATAAACTACAATGAAAACCTTCTCTCATTCGTTACAACCCTATGCGAGAAATATCTTTTCTAGGGAACTTATCCACTATTGAGCTAAAAATGGTTTTGTAGTCCCATTGAATGATGAGGGAAGTTTCCACATAAAGTGGTCCAACATAGAACTTCCACATTTTGTATCTGGATTCTTCATATGAGTATGTTTATTATTCATAAACATATCCAGCTGTCCCAATATAGTTATATGTATCTTAGCACCAGATCCAACATCATTATCTTACATGGGAGGGAAATCCCTATACGCGACATGCATGTGCATGCCGTTTCCATTCCTTTTACAAGGCACCATTTAAGAATAATGGAATACACTATATTAGGTTATAAATCATAAGGTATATTTTTAATATAGAAAAACACATAGCATAAATTGATGTTTTATACATAGGTAAACTCATAATCATAAACGCTGTTTCTTTGTGGAAAATTTTACATTTAAATCCTTCTTATTTTCATGTAAGGAAAAAGTGGATTATCTAAAGAATATACCTCTATACGGTCAAACCAAGTCCATAGTAAGGCCCGTTTTAATGTACCAGGAAACCCCATGTCATGCCCAAATCTCCTTTTCTAAGATTTTACATCTAGGTACATCTCTTCCAGAACTATCCAACTATAGTATCCAAACAGTGATGCATTTTCTAGAAAGATCCACATTATCTATTCCATAAATGAATATTAGTATTTTAATGCATGTTTATCCTTAATGACTATCTCAGGGGTTTGTTCCTTAATCGTTGTTTTCTAAATCATGTTTCCATGTTTTCTACAAAACATCATTTGATACCAACTGTATGGACTTGACACCAGTTTCCTGGGGCTGAGGACTTATTTTATTAAATTTTCATAAAAACTAGGAATATGTATTACGAAGGAGCAATTAGTTTAGTTTATTTTGAAATAATATACATACATATGTTCAATATTACAACTTCAAATGAAATACCACATATATGTTTTTTTGGGGATATCCACAATAATAATATTTTCATTATAGTTTAATCATATTAAACTTATTCATGTCCTGATAAAATGAAACATAAAAAAGGGGCGTGTTCAAATGTTCAGAAAGGGTACATCATACAGTGGAAGATAACATAAACATAAACATTATGAATGGGGAATAACAAAAAAAACATTCCTTTAAAAATAATCATGAACACATTTAGGCAGGAATAAGAGTTGAATAAAGGATTCCATAATAAGACCTAATCACAGGTATTCTACAAGTTTAATAAACATTAGGGTAATTGGTACGATTATTATAATGAGGGGCTGCATAATGTTGCAAATCATAACTATACTATCAAGGACTTTTTCCAATACCATAAATATCCATTTTGTCATGGCCTCATGCAAGGACAATAGTTTGTCTAATGATACCTACTAATGCACCGAGGGGCGATAGTGCCCCCCAAAACTTACTATGTCCAATGATTTTTTCATATGAATGGGGATAAAAATAAGAAAAATATACATTAATATAGTAATTAATATATTAAATGTAAATAACTTTGCCTAAATTTAAGTGTAAACACTAACCATTCAAAGTAAATTGGTGAATTTTCTTATGATAACACCTCCATAGTAAAAATAATGATAAATAATTAAATTAAATATGGTATATCATATAATAAAATATTAACTCCAATAATACATAATAATAAATATGATTGTGGGAATATTTGAAGTTACATTTATAAAATCATCGAGTAATTCTTAAGATAAATACTTGTTTACTTTGAAGAGAAATTTTCTTTTGAAAAAATAATTATATAAACCGAAATGTGAAGTAAGATAATATTTTCATAATAAAATGTGTTAATTTATAAATAAAATTGTTTCCAAAAAAAGTATATTATATAGTGCCCCTATAAAATGAATTTTTTTTAGAAATTCCCTTTGAAAGAGATTGTTTATCAGGATGGATATTTAAAAGATCCTTTTAAAATTATAACTCACAATAAATTAATGTTTTTTATTTTTTTAAACATATGTTGAAAAATAATATAGAATTTATTATTGATAAATAATAATAAATAATAATTTCATTGTGGTTAGCAGTCAATAAAAGTTACCCAAATGAAAATGGAGGTTTGGGTGGAAAAACCATACCTTAGGTCGGAATGTTCTGCTCTGGACCTTATGGCTCTGGAAAATGAAACTAGGCTCATTAATAACTTTATTCATAACCTATTTTACATGAATTGAGTTTATAATAAATTTTTTAATTCATTTATGACTTTATTGTTAAGTTATAAAATTGAATTCTTTCGTTCTAGAGTGTTCATTTTCTTGATTTTTATAATAGATTCACTTGTTTTTATGTAATGGAGTTCATTTAGAATGGAAGTAAATCGTAAGAATTGAATTTGAAAATTATTTATGAAAACACATAGTTGTTAATTTTTTTATCACTTTGTTAAATTTAATTTGGATGTATCATTAGATGATATATTAATGACAAACTATTAGATTATTTCAGCAGTATTTTGTTTATTAAGAACTAGTTTGGTAATATGAGTAAATATTATATACATATACTAGTCCTTGAATATTTAATAGGTTATAATACATATATTATAGCCTATCTCAACTATTAAAATGGTTTCATGAACACTATTGTATGGGAAATTTAAGAACAAGACATTTTCATCCACGATGGTTGTAAATTGGAACCTCATGGATGATGATTTCATTTATAAAATAAGAGAGAGAGAGAGAGAGAGAGAGAGGGAGAGTAAGGAAATTGATGGTTGTTGTTCCATTAACATGATATACTTCCAGAATATATATGATACTATAGTTATCATGGTAATTTGGACAGAGCAGGTAAGGACTGGATAATAATTTAAAGGTACTTGAAATGAAATTAAATAAAATAGAATGTAAATATAGCTCTTTAATAGATCTCCTTGAGAATATCTTTAAATGAACGGTTTTTGGACTATTGTTAAGACCAAGATCTTCTAGAAGTATATAGTGATAAGGGATGTTTAGTTGGGGTGAAAATTGACTATCATCAAGGGTTATAAGAGTGATGAGAAGAGGGGTGAGGGGGGTTATAGTAGGGAAGATGAGGGTTTTCCCATTATTATACACGTTATTTTATTATTTTTCCAAAGATATCAAATAGTATTTATTATTGTGACCGAGAAGAGTAATATATGAATTTTATTTTTAACTATGTGGGATTACATCAGATAAGATTCTAGGAATAGTGAATTTAACTGCTAATGTATATATAAAGAAAATTATCGTATTTTTCTCTTCCAAAAAAAAAATCAAATATTTCAGAAAAATCCCAAAATTCACTGTAACAATTTTACAAAGTGTAGAATTATAAAATCAACTTCATTTTTTGAGAAAATGATTCTAAATATTATTTATTTAATTTTTAAATTAATTAACAATTTAATAAAAAATAAACATTTTAAATCTACATTTCATTTTATATGACAATGAAAAATTAATTAAATCTAATTATTTTAAACTTAATAAAATAATATATTAATATGATTTAATATTCATAAGGGTCATATTACTATTCATATTACTATTCAAATTGGTATGTTACTTTTCAAAAAAATTATAGTTTTTCTTATCAGACTCTAAATATATTACTAAATGAAACCGTGAATGTCAGTTTTTTTGAAATTCAAATCACCTAGGTGGAAAAATTATGTTGGGATAGGTTATAAAAAGTGGGTTTTTAGGGACTTATTGTTTCATGCATTCAATATAAAATATATATGATGAATCATAGGGTGTAATATTTTTCTTCTTTTTCATGGGATGACACCTGATCTCAATGTTCCTAGTGATGTTTTTTTGTTTTTGGTTTGGGTGGTTGTGTCGTGACATCCATTGGTGGATTAAATTCTAATTGGAGAGTAGATTGTGATCCAAAAAATTGTTCCATTTAACTGTAAATAATGTTGAAACCATTTTTAAGTATAGGGATTCATGGCTTCTTTATATATTTATGTGAAATCATAGAGCAATCATGATTTAGCTCCATGCGTTGTAATGAAATTAACGTAATAATTATTTCAACAAGAATAAAGAATTAGTATCGATCATATTATTATGTTTTCATTTCAATCATGATAATGAGTTTCCTCATGATTTTATAGAATCTGTTATATCTATACTGTTATTCTAATTCTTGGATTAACATGTGGATATGGTAAAAAATGTAAATCTGGAATTAATTGGTAATTAATTGGAAAATTATTAAAGAGGAATATTTAATGAATTTAGTGTCTTGTAATCTTTATTATGCTGGCATGTTAAATGGAATTATATTTCCATTTGTTAATGCAGTAGGATAAATATGTAATGCATGTGGATACTTGCAGATAAAAGAATTATCAGTGTGCTAAATTAACTGTTTAATTAATTTTTGTAAGTTGTAGCATTGAATCCCTACAGTCGGAACCTATATATGAAGAAACAGTTAATTATATATATAGAATAATACTTAGTTGTGTGATGAAAGAATATTCCTTTATAGGGAATGACTTTCCAACATTCTTGTGAATGAAAACTGAGTTGTGATTTTCCACCATGGGAGATCATTGTTTTTAAAGTTTGAATGCCTTGTTTTGAGGGCCCAATTTCCCTAATTGTTTCACTTTTATTTTACTTCTTGTGACCTAATCTTAGTATGGATTATCCTAGTGGGTGATTAGGGTAAATGGGGCAGGTGGCCTAGTTTTTGTTGTAGCAGTTCGGCTTATTGTAACACCACATGTTTTTCAAAAAATAAATAGAAATGCATGGAACATTGTTTTAAGTATATATTTATAACATTCCAATAAACATAAATTTTCCACTTCTATATTTTGAATTTGAAGAAACTATCATCCAAAATTGTGTTCAGTATGTTATTTGGAGTCTATTAGAACCAACTTGTTTTTTTGGTAAATAGTAACATACCCTTATGAATAGTAATATTAATAGTAATATGACCCTAATGAATAGTAAATTTTGTTAGTATTTTATTTTATTAAGGCATTAAGATAATATCATCTGGGTTAATTTTTCATTGTGATATAGAAGTCGTGAAAAAATTAGAATTGTTAATTTTTGAATTAAGTTTAATTTTATTTTAAAATTAATTTAATATTATTTAGAATATTCTTTTCAAAAATTGGACTTCATTTTTGAAATCTAAACGTCGATAAATGGTTAGGGTGAATTTTGGTAATTTTTCTGAAAGAGTTGATTTTTCAGCGAATAGTAAAAATACAGTTTTAAGTTTCAATTTGTTAATGACATCATTAATGATATAATAATGATTTCATAAATCTGGTCGACTTGGGTATAGTTAAATAATATGTGAGGTGTCCCAAGTGGATTATACTATGGGAAAATATCATGGTTAAGCCCATGGTTTTGCAAATACCACTAATGAGGTGTCCCTTGATAATTATTAAAATATTCCCTCACTTTTCCAATAAATATCAATCCATTCCTTCATTAACTTCATTGTAAATTACTACTGAACCAAGCTTTGGCCTCCTTAGCTTCATAGTATTCATTCCAAGGTTTCTTAAAGCCCCCAATGTCCCAACCTTATTGTTCTAAGGGTTACTCTACAAGGTAAGAAAAATATCAATTTCTTTCTTTTTTCCTTTCATGTTCTCTTTTATGTGGAATAAATTTCATATTTCCATACCATGTTCTAATTTCTTTATTATTCTTGACCTATTCTATATTATGATTCATTTCTGGATGGGTTACCCTTTTCCCCTTTCTTTTTAATGTTTTCTAAAACCTTGTGGCATAGCCGTTGGGATGTCGAATTTTTATAAGGGATTTATCCATTATTATTTATTTTGAGTTCCATTATTTTCTTATTATTTCTTTATATAATCCAACCTAAGAGGTATGAAATCTACCGAAATAATTTATATTCTATATGTTCTCATTTTTATGGAAAATTCATCATCATTATTCTTCTCCTCTCCCACTTATTTAAGGAATAAAAACATTGTCTGTGATGTGTCGAATTACCGACATCGTGGACGATGTGATCTCAATTTCCATTAATTATTTCATATCTGTTCATGAAACCATTTATATGGTTGAACCAGGTTATAATATATGTGTTATGACTCACCCATAGTTTTGGAGTCTTATTTACTCATGTTTTTATTTTATAAGACAAAGGGATTATGTTATTATCAAAGAACCACAGAAAGGATCTAAACGAACATTATTAATGTTATAACTTATGACTCATCCTCATATTAAACATTAAAATGATAAATGGTATAAATTTTGGAACTATAAATATTTAAATACCTTTCCATTCCAATTCTGGTGTTTCACTTCCAATCGACAAGAATTTCCACCATGAACCAATCATAGAAATCATGTAAGGAACTCACCCAAAAACTGTGCAAGGAGTAAAATACTAACTATTAAAGGGTGAAACGATGATATTAAATGATAATATAAGATTATATAATCATGAAAATGTTTTTTATGATAATAATAACACTCATTTAACCATTATAAATAATGTTTAAACAAGTTTGATGTAAGACAAACCGAAAGTAGGGGAATTCTTAACCCGATTTACATTCTTCGGGTTAACCATCTATTTCATTATTTTTGTGCTATTTAAATAGTTTGTGTTAAGTTTTCAGTTCATATTATGTTTAATTATTTGTATTTACAGTATATATACATTCTCCATCTACTCTATTAAGCCTCTCTTCAATGTAATTATATTTATAAGGGATTTTTCTTTAAAAATCCTCTTTTTAAATTCAATTTACGAAATTCCAATTTAATGATTTTATGGAATTATTCATGTTGTATGATTATGTTATGGTTTTTGGGAATAATTTATGATAAATAGTGGGACCTATATCTCCCTCTAATGCTTTGGGTGTGAGTAAGTTGGAGGTTGGCCATATGGTTACTCCAAGTGTAACTGAGATAGTTACACAAAGTAAGGTAGTCATGAGGGTTACAAATTATAAGGTAGCCAAGAATGGTTACATGATTATGTATTTAATGACCCAAGATATATTTATGATTATATTTATGTTCTCATGTTTTTTTAGTTCTTTTTTAAATCTCATGTTACATCAAGTAAGTATATATGAGTGACAAGCATGTCTTTTGAAAATGATATCATACGTTACGAGTATTCATTGACTAATGTTATCTTTCCTTCTTTTTCATCTCTTACTGAGCTTTTATGTTCATCCCAAGTTTTAAATGATTTTCATAGGTTAATGAATGTGTAAGACAAGGAATGAATCCATTTTAAATGTTTAATAATTGACATTGAGTCTTGTTTTCTGTTTTAATGTATTATATTTTTAAAAAATGGAAACTGTTTTTATGGTATACACTCTATAATAATGTTTAATGTTATGAATGTATTGTCCTAATTGTCAAATTCTATAAACATGAAAAGATCCGCAATGAAAAAGGAAGTGTTTTCTTGAATAAATTCAATTTTATGTATGTAATAAGGTCGGGTCTTTATATTTTGTATTTGAGGATGATTTAGATATAATTAGGGGTTAGGGTGATGTTAATAGAATACCATAAATGATTTTCACTCTATGTTTAATTTAAAATGTTTTAGAATTTAAATATTATCATGTTGCTTTATCTAAGACAGGTTTTTTCAGAATGGTTGTCCTAATAAGGAACATGAATACTGAAGAGGAGAGGCATCGAAAGAATGACATCCTTTCGGAACTACAGTCCGGAATGATAGGGATTGGAACTAAGCAGTTTGTGATAGTAATGGTACAGCTAACACAGGAAATAAATAGTAATGGTATCCATGCAAGATAACCAATAGAGGTACCACAACAGAACATGATAGCAGTGGAACATTTTATGAGACAACATCCTCCTCCATTCAATGGATATTCTGACATAATATTAGCTGAAGGATGGATCAAATCCCATTAAAAGATATTCAATGTTATGGGATATTAGGAAAATCCAAAGGTAAGTCTTTCCATTTATCATTTTGAAGGGGAAGCTGATCATTGGTGGTCAGTGGTATAGAATATTTGGGGTAGAGAGGATTTTTATGCCTTAGAGTTGGATGAATTTAAAGGTATTTTCATTGAAATTTTTTTCTATGGTGGTGTGGCTTAGGATAGAGAAGTAATTACTTGAATTAAAAGAAATGGAAGAAGATTCAGTGGCCGTGTATGAAGCGAACTTCACCCGACTGGCAAGGTATGCTCCAAATATAATTTTGGATCTTCATAGAAAATTCAACCGCTTTTACTCATGACTAAATCCAAGGTATCGAAGGGCGTTTCCCTCCCGTGAATTCAAAAGTTATGAGAAAATTGTCTGATGTGATGAGAGGGTATGGATGGGGTTTTCTAATGATCATGTGAATTTTGGAAATAAGTAGAAGAAGAGGTCTAGTTGGCAAGCGATGGTTAAGGATCAACCAAAGATATCTGATAGTAAGAAAATACAATTTTCTGTTTGTGATAAGTGTGGAAAGAAACACCCCGGGGAATGTCTTAGCAAAACTGGGAAGTGTTTTAAATGTGGTAAGTTTGGACATATATCCCAGGATTGCAATGAATATGATCCTAATAGTAATCAATATAAGAAGACTGTAAGGTGTTTTAAATGTGGGGAAATGGGTCATTATGAAAATTCCTTCCCAAAGAGAGATCCAAATGATGCAATGAAGCTAGACTACAAGCAGAAAGGTGTATTGAGATTCTTTACAACTACGTCAGCATATGTTGAGCCATCTAATGAATTTGTATTAGGTACTTTGTTTGTTCACTCAGATTTTGCTAAAGTTTTGTTTGATATGGGGTATACACATTCCTCTATATCTGAGAAATTTTTTGGTTAATTGTAAATATCACCTCAACATATGAGACCATAACTTGTTATTAAAACACCAGGGGGAAATATTATTACAATGATGAATTATAAGAATGTTTCTGTTGTGGTGTGTTGAAGGAAATTACCTGTAAAAATTTTTGTTTTACCCTTAGTTGAGTTTGATGTTATTCTGGGAATGGATTTTCTTTCTATTTATCATGCAAAGATTGACTGCAAAGCTAAAAAGCTGTTTTTCAGAAAGAGTTTCAGTCTGTATACAACAATGAACCCATAAAATTGAGAATATATCAAGAAGCTAAGAAACTATTGAAAATGGAAATGAATGTTATCTTGTTTATATTTTTGAAAACAATGGAACTATTCAAATTAATGATGTGCCGGTGGTAAATGAATACCTTGACGTTTTTCCTGATGAGTTACCAGGTGTCATACCTGATCGAGAAGTTGAATTCACAATTGTCATAGTTCCTGATGCTAAGCCAATTTCAAAACCACCATATCATATGGATCCTCTAGAACTTATTGAATTGAAAAATCAGTTGCAGGATTTGCATGACAATGGATTTATTCGTCCTAGCACTTCACCATGGGGAGCCCCTATTTTGTATTTTAAAAAGAAAGATTGTTCCATGAGACTTTGCATTGATTACAGAGCTTTGAATAACATCACTATTAAAAACAAGTATCCTTTTCCTCATATCGATTACTTGTTTGATCATCTCCAAGGAGCTCAGTACTTTTCCAAGATTGACTTGAGATCTGGATACCATCAGCTAAAGGTGAATGAGGATAACATCACGAAAACAACCTTTCATACTAGATATGGGCATTATGAATTTATTGTTATTCCATTTGGATTAACTAATTTGTCTAATTTATTCATGAATCTTATGAATAATGTATTTCAGGATTTCTTGGATATGATTGTGGTTGAAATTATTGATGAAATTCTGGTATTTTTTAAAAATTAAGAGGACCATGAAAAACATCTAAGGGTTGTTTTACAAACCATAAAATAAAGGAAACTGTATGGAAAGTTCATCAAGTGTGATTTTTGAATGCAATAATTTTTTTTTCTTGGGTACATTGTAAATAAGGATGGAATAATAGTTATCCTACCGGAATAAAAGTAGTTGATGAATGGCCAAGACCAACAAATGTAACAGAGATTCGTATTTTTCTTGGGTTAGTTGGTTATTAAAAAGGGTTTGTTAAGAACATATCATGATTATCAAGCACAATAACTATGTTAACACAGAAAGGGGTTAAATTTGTTTGGATATAGGAAGGTGATTTTTTGCTTTTAGGAACTGAAGAAGAGATTGGTGAATGCTCTAGTTTTGGCCTTACCTTCCCAAAATGGTGTGTTTGTCATCTACAATGATGCTTCATTGAAGGGACTTGGTTTTTTATTAATGCAGAATGATCATTTAATTTCCTATGCTTTGAGACAACATAAACCTCATGATCTAAATTATCCCACACATGATTTGACATTAGAATCTGTGCTTTTCTCATTGAAAATTTGGTGGCATCATTTTTATGGAACCAAATGTCAAATATATACTGACCATAAAAGTATAAACTATATACTCACTCAGAAGGAATTAAACAAGAGGCATAGAAGATGGCTAGAACTGATAAAAAAATTTGGCTACACAATAGATTTCCATCCTGGAAACACAAAAAAAGTGGAAAATGACTTAAGTCGAAAACATAATGCATAATTTACCATGTTACGTTTGGAACATGATCCTTTGATTAATTATTTGATGAATTTTGGCTTACAAGTTGTTGGTGCCGGGAATACCTCTATTTTGTTTCATGTTTCAGTGTAGTGTTCATTGTCAGGAAGAATTAAGCAAGCGTAGAAGGAAGATCGTGAGCTTTA
Source organism: Viscum album (assembly GCA_963277665.1). NCBI lineage: Eukaryota > Viridiplantae > Streptophyta > Magnoliopsida > Santalales > Viscaceae > Viscum > Viscum album. The sequence goes on from OY728119.1 coordinate 511,745,298, forward strand.
GAAAATGTTAGAATTTGTTAAAATGGGTAAGTTTCCAGAATTTAGCTTTGAAAATGATTGTGTTTTATGATTTGGAAAAAGGTTGCGTGTGCCTAGTGATTATCGGTTAAAGAAATATTTTTTTTGTGAAGCTCATAGTTCTCCATTTTATTTTCATCCTAACAGCACTAAGATGTACATAGACTTTCGAGGGTATTATTTGTGGGATGGAATGAAAAGAGATATTGCTGATTTTACCATGAAATGTTTGATGTTTCAACGGGTTAAATCAGAGCAGCAGCTACCGAAGGGGATGCTTCATCCTTTTCTAGTTCAAGAGTGGAAATGAGAGAATGTATCCATGGACTTTATCGTGGGACTACCAATGACTTCTTGAGGTAACAATTCGATTTGGGTTATTGTTGATTGGCTAACAATGTCAACACATTTTAATTCTATTCAAGATAGAAGTACATTGGATCAGCTTTCTCGATTGTACCTCAAAGAGATTGTCAGGTACCATGGAGTTCCTCTTTCCATTGTATCTGACCGAGATCCCAGGATCACTTCTAACTTTTGGAAGGGACATCAGAATTCATTGGGTAGAAAGTTAAATTTCAATAAAAAATATTTATCCTCAGTAAAATGGGCAGTCAGAACGAATGATTCAAACATTGGAGGATATACTTCGAGCTTGATCAATGGACTGTCAGGGAATTTGGGATTAGCACCATTATTTAGTTGATTTTTCTTATAATAACAGTTTTCATTCGAGTATTCAGACCGTACCTTTTGAGGCATTGTATGGGATGCAGTGTCAGACTAGCATTTTGGAATGAAGTCGGTGAAGGAAAGTTGATGGGGCCAGAATTTGTAGAAGAAGTGGATAAGAAAGTGAGGATGATCTAGTATCACATGAGGACAGCTTAGAGAAGGAAGAAAAGTTATGCAAATAACACAAGAAAATATTTCTCTTTTGAGGTATGTGACCAAGTTTTCCTTAAAATCACCCATTGGAAAAGTGTGATGTGTTTTGGTAAGAAAGGGAAACTAAGTCCACGGTTCATCGGTCCTTTTCAAATCATGGATAATGTTGTAATAGTGGCATACCGTGTTGCTTTTCTTGTGAGTTTTTTTAGGTTCACAATTTTTTTCATATTTTGATGTTGAGAATGTATGTGCCAGATTCATCACATGTCTTGAGCCCAGACACTGTTCATCTAGAAGAGAACTGTAGCGACCCAAAGCTTGACGTACATGGATACTACATTACTTTACCGGAATACTTAATACATAACAATAACAGACACACAAGGATTGTAACAGTATAGTGTCTTTGGAAACTTGGAACGTAATCTTCTAATCGTGGTGAATGATCTTCAACATCTACCATAATGATCTTCCCCTTTTTTTTCTTACCTAAAACCTTTCTTTATATCCGGGGGAAAAGAAAACAAAAAAAAGTGTGAGCTCAAATTCCCAGTAAGGGTAATCATGGATAAAATAAAACATACCATATACATTTGAACTTGAAAACATGAACATAATGTTTAAACATCAAAAGCTTGAGAAATGACATAAAACATGGAAGTACGTAAGGCATAGATCATAAAGAAACATTAAGAATGATAAAATAGCATGGGAATAAAACATGTAATTGTGGCAACAATTAAGCACATGATATGATTTCCATAGTAGCCAAGGCATTGCTACCAAGACCATCTTAGTGGACAAAGTCCCTTTCTGAATCGAGTTCACTCCTCGTTCTAGTCCTGTATTACTGAACCGGTTTAACTTACCATTCCAGCCATGTCTATCTCGTGAGATATAAATCTTTACCCAATGCATTGGAGGGAGATATTGGTCCCACCCATCTCATAATGAAATCATTCTTTCATGTGCCACAAAATTATAAATCATACAACATAGAATAACCCATAAAATGGGATTCCATCGTAACATAATCCATAAACAATTTATATCATTTCATCATAAGAAGATTGAAACCATTTAAATCATAGAGACATTTTACTTGAAACATACACATATGAAATAATGTCATCTTAGATGGAAAATAGTTTTGACAAAAAACATGAAATGAATTCTTGAGGAAAATATCATTTCTTCTTTAAAATCATTTTCTTTTCACAAAATTCCATGAAATGTTAAAAGATAAGGGTTTTGTTGAAAATAATCATGCAATCTTGTAGAGGAAGCTTCTTGAAAATGAGGCGTTATGTAACCGTAAAAATACGTTAACTCCGTATAAGTTAATAATTACATTCTCCTCGTACTTTTGTCAAAAAATTAAAAAAGTACCTTATATGGTAACCAAAGGAAAGATTTCATTCATACAATGTGGTAAAAAGTCAATAAAGGGTAAAAATAACTTTAAAAATCCATGGAAGAATGGTAAACATTTTATGAAATCATTTTTAGAAAACATGGTCATGGATGATAAATGTAACCCTAGTAAATACTTACGTATAAGCAATCTCGGATAAAAATGAGATTGAAAATTTATCCCTTACCTTTGGTCCGACATGCTTCGTACGTATCCGAACCTCCTCTTCTTTGAATCGCCTCTTTGAGACCTCCTTTTAGGGCACTGAAATTGGTCTCTGAAGAAGACTAGGACCTCTAGGATGTTTCTAGAGAAGTTTAGAAGAAAATTTTGCAGGGTTTGGCCGAGCATGAAGGCTCAATGTGGTGTGAGGAAGAGAGGGAGGCGGTGCCCTTTTATAAGGGAGGAGAGGGGCACCTTTGGAATAACTAAAAGTGTTATTTTATTATAAAGTCAAATTCGGTTTTAAATAGCTCCAAATTGATTTATTTCGAAGCTAAGGTGGGGATGGGTCGAAATCCTCTCATCCGATATAATTTAGACAAGTTTAGGTTCCTATTTTAACCTTATCATTTAGATTTAACATTAAGTAAAATAATTTTACTTTTACCGTGTCTTCTGGTGTTCTTATACTATAAGGTTAATAAACTTACTATAAGCATCCAAACGAACTCCAATTTGTTTCTTATTAATATATATATCTTTATCTAAGTCATTTGGTCTAACCTTAGATTTTTAGGAAAAAAATAACAATTAATAATTTAATATTTGTTTTAAAAACTATTTTATGTCAATTTTGACACTATTTAGTAATTGATTTTTGTGAAACTCATAAAATAATGATTTGTTCGAAAAAAGTTAATTAAATAAATAATAACATGTCATATTAACCTAAAAAATTAGTGGAATTCATAAAAAGGTTTAAATTACATTTATTTGGGTATTTATAACATCAATTATGTCAATATTTCATTAATAAGATAATTACTACATCATCATTGTGTAATAAATAAATTAACATATTTAAAGTTTAAAAATTACAAATAAACTATCCTTATGTAGGAAATATTTTTATATTTATAATGAATATTTATAGTCGTATTTATCTTATGTATAACCCTATATTAAAAATGATTTACTTATTAAACACTGATTTTAACTATTTTAACCCTTCTTTAAATAAATTAATAATAAATGTTCTAATCTAATCCAAGTGGGCCTAAATGGTCATATTTTATTCCTAAGGTTGTTTTTGGTAGAATTAAACTTATCCAATAGAATTATCACATGCGTTAGGGTAATAATATTATCATTTTTACCCTTAACTACCCTATTTTCTTTTAACGGTGGTAAAAAAAAGTTAAAAGTTACTATTCACCAAAAATTATTTTCATCTCATTGAACAACATTTTACTTATTGACTTCAACCATGTCTCTAAAATTTTTGAAATTCCACTCACAGAAGTGTTAAAATTATGTTTTATGAAAAATTCATTTTTTTAACTACCACTTAGTGGTTTCACTATTCATCAAAAAAATGAAAGTTTCCATAAAAATACCAAAAATTATTCCTAAGATATATTTGATATTATGAATTCAAAAATGATGTCTATTTTACCAAATTCAAAACATATCAGTTTTATTAATTAATTTAAAAATTAATTCTCGTCGTCAAAAGAAATAGCGTGTTCTTAAAAGATAATAACTATCAAACGATTGACACTTGTTTATGTCTGGTTTAAATGTGAAATTACATCCAATGACAAACTTTGTGTTAAATTGTAAAAATATATTCTATATATAATTTAAAAACACTCAAATTAATAATTTATCACTATTAATTATTTCGATTTAAAAAGTTGTTTTTAATTAAAATTTAGTAATTTTCACTATTCATCATAATATGAAAGTTATCCGAAAAGTACCAAAATTTCACCCTAAGCTAATTTCGATATTCCGAATCCAAAAATGAAGTCCATTTTGAAAAATAAAATTTACAACATTTTAAAAAGTTGTTATTACTATTCATAACGGCTAGTTTTAATAATATTTTAATAGCATATCATTGTTTATTGAAACTCGGTATTGCGTACTACACACGCTATTGAGGAAGGTCGCGATTACGTGTAATGAAAGGCAAGTCAAGGATGAGTTTTGTGCAAGCTCCTTTTGGTGTAGCGTAAAACACAATACATTAATGAAATTAAAAAGAATATTTTTCATAAAATCTCGGGGTGTTACATTCTACCCCCCTTAAAATGAATTTCGACCGTGAAATTCGTCGGGGTTATAAATGGTTTACTACTCGAAAGTTTCTTTAATAGAAACTGACATCGTAAAAAGGAATACCAAAACCAATCTTTAAAAACAAAAGTATGAAATGTAACGGTTACCCAAATAAACTAATCATTGGGTTTCCACATAGGTGAAAATATGGATATGGAAGAGAAATCTAATCATCATGTTCTGATGGAGAGTGGTAGAGAACATGGCTATGGAAAAGCCATCAATCACAAATCCATAAATTTGTGATGATCTAGGGTACCATCTGATTCATCAGATATAAGGGCACTAGGACAACATTTTTTGATTTTCAAGATCATTTCCCTAAAGTTGATGAATTAAAAAAATCTTACATGATTTTGGTACAATCTCACTGTTGTTCGTGAATTGGACAATTTACACTTAATCGCTTAAATAAATTAAGTTGAATTTTTATTCGTGATGTGTTAACATATTATGTGATAGAATGATGGGTCATTCCATCTGTTTCAAAGAAATGGTTTGCAAAAGTTATAAGCCCATCATATGGTTAGATTAATCATATATGGTTCCAAAAATGAACTTATACTTTATATATCATACCGCTTAATAAAATAAAACTAGTTTCTATTAACCAAGGAATTCCTGTAGGCTAGTGGTAGGCGATAAAGGGCAGTCGCACTTCGGTTGTGGATTCGATTCCCACAGCCTTGTCTGATGCGATGGGTTGTCTCCCGACCTACAGGTTATCCTTTTTCTATAACTACATTACTATAACATAAAAAAAAGTTCTATCCTTAAACAATACTAACTTATGTCCAAAATAATCCATTCCAACCTTTAGGCTTATCTAAAATACTTAGGTCCAAGCTCATAGTATAAAAAATGATTACATGAAATGTCACATAACAATCACGTGAATTCCATCATTTATCCCCAATATATCATAAGATATATCATGTTTGTCAAATTCCAAACATGTGAATACCTTAATCATTTTTCTCTTGAAAAATGACTACACATTGAACTTTAGTGAAAACATGAATGCAGTCAAAAGTTAACTCTTTCCACATACCCAAATACAAAAATTCTATATACTCAAACCAAGATATAACCTTCTCCTTATATCAGTCATGAGCTCATGAATACTATCCAACATTTAATTTTCTCCTTATCCATTCATTATGCGTATATCATCTATATTCCAAAAATATCTGAATAACCTTTAATGGATACTGGTTCCATTAATCATACACTTTCAAAACTCAAGGAAAGACAACAGTGTAACAATCCTTAGATGTCTCATTATTCCATAGTACCAAGAGATTACTTATACAACATTACACATGATAAACATGTAATCATTCCACTACATTCTTAAACCATTGACCGAGCTTCAACAATTCTTTCATCTCACATATCATTAGTAGTCTCTTCATCATCAGCAGCATAAATACTACCCATATAACCATACTGATTCTATTCATGAGACTTTCCCTTAGGGAATTGGTTTGCCTAATGCCCGTATATTCCACATTTAAAACATTTAACCATTGTTGATGTCGTAGCAATACCATTATCCTCATCCCTGGTGTTAACTGAACCTTTTCCTTTGCACTTATTGGCTTTGTGTCCTTCTTTTCCACTCCCAAAGCATCTTCTAGTTCCTTTGAAACATTCTCCTTGATGCCTATTCCCACATGATTTACATAGGGAAATTAAACTTTCTTTCCTCTATGATCATCATGAAACTCCATCTTTCTCTTATTAGACGAGTTAGGAAACTTACCAAATTTTACTTTATTGATCATATTATGAGATTTCTGATTCGGAATAATAATGATGTTTGGACTTCCAAATCCCATTTCATTTGGTTTCTCATGAAGAATATCATTCAATTGTCCATCATATCCTCCATTATCATGAATCATCTTATTTCCAGCCGTTTTCTAAAACCCAAAAAGAATATTATGAGAGGCAAAAATCATAATAAAGGGGGAGTAACTTCAATATATAACATCTTTGGTTTAATCTAATATCGTTTCCATAGTTCTAAGACTATATCCTATACATATACTTATCCTTAAGGACATACCTAGACATACCTTAGAAATATCTCTAGGGATCTCACTAACATTTTCGCATCCTAGTATCCAAAGGTTGACTAAAATTTTCCTCTGATACCAACTGTAGCGGTCTGGAATTACTTCCAATGGACTATAATTGATATGTATCAGGGCACTCCATGGGCAGCTACACCCCCTAGGCGGGACACACCACCAACCCCAGTGGCATCCATTTCCTCATGAAGACCTTGGGCGGAGAGCCATGCTTCGTCCAATGCTCACATGTGAGAGTTCCCACGGATCAGATACATTCCTACCTCCTTTGCCTCTCATACCAACTGTAGAGACCCAAAGCTTGACATACATGGATATTACATTACTTTAGCTGAACACTTAATACATAACAATAGCAGACACACAATGATCATAATAGTGTAGTGTCTTTGGAAACTTGGAACGTAATCTTCTAATCGTGGTGAAAGATCTTCAACATCTCCCATAAAGATATTCCCCTATTTTCTTACCTAAAACCATTCATTATATCCTTGGGAAAAGAAAACATAAAAAGAGTGAGCTCAAATGCTCAGTAAGGGTAATCATGGATAAAATTAAAAATACCATATACATTTGAACTTAAAAACATGAACATAATGTTTAAACATCAAAATCTTGAGCAATGACATAAAACAGGGAAGTACGTAAGGCATAGATCATAAAGAAACATTAAGAATGATAAAATAGAATGGGAATAAAAAATCTAATTGTGGAAACCATTAAGCACATTATATGATTTACATAGTAGCCCCGACATTGCTACCAAGACCATCTTAGTGGAGAAATTCCCTTTCTGAATCGAGTTCACTCCTCATTCCAGTCCTGTATTACTGAACCGGTTTAACTTTCCGTTCCAGCCATGTCTATCTCATGAGATATAAATCATTACCCAATGCATTAGAGGGAGATATAGGTCCCACCCATCTCATAATGAAATCATTCTTTTGTGTTCCACAAAATCATAAATCATACAACATAGCATAACTCATAAAATGGGATGCCATCATAACATAATCCATAAACAATTGATATCATTTCATCATAAGAAGATTGAATCCATTTAAATCATAGAGTCATTTTACTTGACACATACACATATGAAATAATGTCATCTTAGATGGAAAATAGTTTTGAGAAATCACTTGAAATGAATTCTTGAGGAAAATATCCTTTCTTCTTTAAAATCATTTTCTTTTCACAAAATTCCATGCAATTTTAAAAGATAAGGGTTTTGTTGAAAATTATAATGCAATCTTGTAGAGGAAGCTTCTTGAAAATGAGGTGTTATGAAACAGTAAAAATCCGTTCACGCCGTATAAGTTAAAAATAACATTCTCTTCTTACTTTTGTAGGAAAATTCAAAAATTACCTTATATGGTAACCAAAGGAAAGATTACATTCATACAATGTGGAAAAAAGTCAATAAAGGGTAAAAATGACTTTAAACATCCATGGAAGAATGGTAAACATTTTATGAAAGAATTTTTAGAAAACATGGTCATGGATGATAAACGTAACCCCAGTAAATACTTACGTATAAGCAATCTCGGATAAAAATGAGATTGAAAATTTATCCCTTACCTTAGGTCTGATATGCTTCGTACGTATCCGAACCTCATCTTCATTGAAGCGCCTCTTTGAGACCTCTTTTTAGGGCACTGAAATTGGTCTATAAAGAATACCAGGACCTCTAGGATGTTTCTAGGGAAGTGGAGAAGAGAATTTGGCAGGGGTTGGCCAATCATGAAGGCTCAAAATGGTGTGAGGAAGAGAGGGAGGAGGTTCCCTTTTATAAGGGAGTAGATGGGCACCTTTGGAATAACTAAAACTATTATTTTATTATAAAGTCATATTCGGTTTTAAATAGCGCAAAATTGATTTATTTTGATGCTAAGGTGGGGATGGGTCAAAATACTCCCATCTAATAGAATTTAGACAAGTTTAGGTTGCTATTTTAACCTTATCATTTAGATTTAACATTAAGTAAAATAATTTTACTTTTACCGTGTCTTCTTGTGTTCTTATACAATAAGGTTAATAAACTTACTAGAAGTAGCCAAACGAACCCCAAGTTTTTTATTATTAATATATATAACCTTATCTATGTCATTTGTTCGAACCTTAGATTTTTAGTAATAAAATAACAATTAATAATAAAATATTAGTTTTAAAAACTATTTTATATCAATTTTGACACTATTTAGTAATTGATTTTTGTGAAACTCATAACAGAATTATTAGTTCGAAAAAAGTTAATTAAATAAATAATAACATGTCATATTAACCTAGAAAAGTAGTGGAATGCATAAAAATTCTTAAATTACATTTATTTGGGTATTTATAACATCAATTATGTCAATATTTCATTAATCAGATAATTACTACATCATGTTTGTGTCATAAATAAATTAACTTATGTAAAGTTTAAAAATTAAAAATAAAATATAATTATATAGGAAATCTTTTTAGCTTTCTAATGAATTTTTATAGTTGAATTTATCATATATATAACGCTATATTAAAAATGATTTACTTATTAAACATTGATTTTAACTATTTTAACCCTTCTATAAATAAATTAATAATAAATGTCCTAATCTAATCCAAGTGGGCCTAAATTGTCATATTTTATTCCAAAGGTTGTTTTTGGTAGAATTACACTTATCCAATAGAATTAGGACATGTGTTAGGGTAATACTACTATCATTTTTACCCTTAATTACTCTATTTACTTTTAACCGTGCTAAAAAAAATAAAAAGTTACTATTCACCATAAATTATTTTCATCCCATTGAACAACATTTTACTTAATGAAATCAACCGTGTCTCTCGGATTTTTGAAATTCCACTCAAAGAAGCGGTAAAATTAAGTTTTATGAAAAATTCATTTTTTAACTACCACTTAGTGGTTTCACTATTCCTCAAAATATGAAAGTTTCCAGAAAAATACCAAAAATTGGCCCTAAGCTATATTTGATATTATGAATTCAAAAATGATGCCTATTTTACCAAATTCAAAACATATCATTTGCATTAATTAATTTAAAAATTAATTCCCATCGTCAAAACAAATAGCGTGTTCTTAAGAGATAATAACTATCAAAAGATTGACACTTGTTTATGTCTGGTTTAAATGTGAAATTACATCCAATGAACAAATTTTATTAAATTGTAAAAATATATTCTAAATATACTTTAAAACCACTCAAAATAATAATTTATCACTATTAGTTATTTTGATTAAAAAAGTTTTTTTTAATTAAAATTTAGTAATTTTCACTATTAATCAGAATATGAAAGTTATCCGAAAATTACCAAAAATTCAACCTAAGATAATTTAGATATTCCGAATCCAAAAATGAAGTCCATTTTGAAAAATAAAATTTACAATATTTCAAAAAGTGGTTATTACTATTCATAATGGCTAGATTTAGTAATATTTTAATAGCATATCGTTGTTTAGTGAAACTCGGTATTGCGTACTAAAACGCTATCGAGGAAGGTCGCGATTACGTGTAATGAAAGGCTAGTCAAGGATGCGTTTTGTGCATGCTCCTTTTGGTGTAGCGTACAACACAAGACATTAATGAAATTAAAAAGCATATTTTTCATAAAATCTCGGGGTGTTACATTCTACCCCCCTTAAAATGAATTTCGCCCTCGAAATTCGTCTGGGTTATAAATGGTTTACTACTCGAAAGATTATTTAATAGAAACCCACATCTTAAAAAAGGAATACCAAAAACAATCTATAAAAACAAAATTATGAAATGTAACGGTTACCCAAATAAACTAATCACTGGGTTTCCACATAGGTTAAAATATGGATATGGAAGAGAAATCTAATCATCATGTTCTGATGGAGAGTGGTAGAGAACATGGCTATGGAAAATCCAGCAATCACAAAGCCATAAATTTTTGATGATCTAGGGTACCATCTGATTCATCGGATATAAGGGCACTAGGACAACATTTTTTGATTATCATGATCATTTCCCTAAAGTTGATGACTTAAAAGAAATACTTACATGATTTTGGTACAATCTCACGGTTGTTAGTGAATTGAACAATTTCCACTTCATCCATTAAAGAATTGAAGTTGAATTTTTTATTCGTGATGTGTTAATAGATTATGTGATAGAATGATGGGTCATTCCATCTGTTTCAAACAAAAGGTTTGCAAAAGTAATAAGTCCATCATATGGTTAGATTAATCATATATGGTTCCAAAAATGAACATATACTTCATATATCATACCGCTTAATAAAATAAAAATAGTTTCTACTAACCAGGGACTTCCTGTAGGCCAGTGGTAGGAGATAAAGGGCAGTCGCACTTCGGTAGTGGGTTCGATTCCAACAGCTTTGTTTGACGCGATGGGCTGTCGCCCATCCTACAGGTTGTCCTTTTTCTAAAACTACATTACTATAACATCAAAAAAAGTTCTATCCTTAAACAATACTAACTTATGTCCAACATAATCCATTCCAATCTTTAGGCTTATCTAAAATACTTAGGTCCAAGATCATATTATAAAGAAAATGATTACTTGAAATGTCACATAACAATCACGTGAATGCCATCATTTATCCCCAATATATCATAAGATATATCTTGTTGGTCAATTTACAAACATGTGAATACCTTAATCATGTATTCTCTTGAAAAATGAATACCCATTAAACCTGAGTGAAAACATGAATGCAGTCAAAAGTTAACTCTTTCCACATAACAATATCCAAAAATTATATATATTCAAACCATGATATAACCTTATCATTATATCAGTCATGATCTCATGAATACTATCAAACATTTAATTTTCTCCTTATCCCTTCATTATGCACATATCATCTATATTCCAAAAATATCTGAATAACCTTTAATGGATACAGGTACCATTAATCATACACTTTTAAAACTCAAGGAAAGATAACAGTGTAACAATCCTTAGATGTCCCTTTATTCCATAGTACCAAGATATTTCTTATACAACATTACACATGATAAACATGTAATAATTCCACTACATTCTTAAAACATTGACCGAGCTTCAACAATTCTTTCATCTCACATATCATTTGTAGTCTCTTCATCATCATCAACATAAATACTACCCATACGACCATACTGATTCTCTTCACGAGAATTTCCCTTAGGGAATTGATTTTCATAATGCCCGTAAATTCCACATTTAAAACATTTAACCATTGTTGAGGTCGTAGCAATACCATTATCCCTATCCCTAGTTTTAACTGAACCTTTTCCTTTGCACTTACTGGCTTTGTGTCCTTTTTTTCGACACCCAAAGCATCTTCCATTTCCATTGAAACATTCTCCTCGATTCCTCTTCCCACATGATTTACTTAGGGGATATTGAACTTTCTTTCCTCTATGATCATCATGAAACTCCATCTTTCCCTTATTAGCTGAGTCAGGAAACTTACCAAATTTTACTTTATTGATCATATTATATAATGATGTTTGGACTTCCAAATCCCATTTGATTTGCTTGCTCATGAATAATATCATTCCATTTTCCATCATATCCTCCATTATCGTGAATCATATTGTTTCCATCCATTTTCTAAAACCCAAAAAGAATAGTGTGAGTGGAAAAAATCATAATAAAGGGGGAGTAACTTCAATATCTAACATCATTGGTTTAATCTAATATCATTACCATAGTTCTAAGACTATATCCCATACGTATATTTATCCTAAGGGACATCCCTAGACATAACTTAGAAATATCTCTAGGGATCTCACTAACATTTTTGAATCCTAGTTTCCAAAGGTTGACTAAAGTTTTCCTCTGATACCAACTATAGCGGTCTGAGATTACTTCCAGTGGAATATAATTGATACCTACCAGGGCACTCCATGGGCGGCTACACCCCCTGGGTAGGACACACCACCATCCCTAGTGGAATCCATTTCCTCATGAAGCCCTTGGGCAGAGAGCCATGCGTCGTCCAATGCTCACATGTGAGAGTTCACAAGGATCAGATACATTCCTACCTCCTTTGCCTCTAATACCAACTGTAGAGACCCAAAGATTGACGTACATGGATATTACATTACTTTAGCAGAATACGTAATATATAACAATAAGAGACACACAAGGATCGTAATAGTTTAGTGTCTTTGGAAACTTGGAACGTAATCTTCTAATCGTGGTGATTGATCTTCAAAATCTCCCATAAAGATCTTCCCCTTTTTTTCTTACCTAAAACATTTCTTTATATCCTGGGGAAAATAAAACATAAAAAGGGTGAGCTCAAATGTTCAGTATGGTTAAGCATGGATACAATAAAACATACCATATACATTTGAACTAAAAAACCTGAACATAATGTTTAAACATCAAAAGCTTGAGAAATGACATAAAACATGGAAGTATGTAAGGCATAGATCATAAAGAAACATTAAGAATGATAAAATAGCATGGGAATAAAACATGTAATTGTGGAAACCATTAAGCACATGATATGATTTCCATAGTAGCCAAGGCATTGCTACCAAGACCATCTTAGTGGACAAAGTCCCTTTCTGAATCGAGTTCACTCCTCGTTCCAGTCCTGTATTACTGAACAGGTTTAACTTTCCGTTCCATCCATGTCTATCTGATGAGATATAAATCATTACCCAGTGCATTGGAGGGAGATATAGGTCTCACCCATCTCATAATGAAATCATTCTTTCGTGTGCCACAAAATCATAAATCATACAACATAGCATAACCCATAAAATGGGCTGCCATCATAACATAATCCATAAAAAATTGATATCATTTCATCATAAGAATATTGAAACCATTTAAATCATAGAGACATTTTACTTGGAACATACACATATGAAATAATGTCATCTTAGATGGAAAATTGTTTTGACAAAACACTTGAAATGAATTCTTGAGGAAAATATCCTTTCTTCTTTAAAATCATTTTCTTTTCACAAAATTCCATGTAATTTTAATTGATAATGGTTTTGTTGAAAATAATCACGCAATCTTTTAGAGGAAGCTTCTTAAAAATGATGTGTTATGAAACCGTAAAAATCCGTTCACACCGTATAAGTTAAAAATAACATTCTCCTCGAACTTTTGTCAGAAAAGTCAAAAAGTACCTTATATGGTAACCAAAGGAAAGATTCCATTCATACAATGTGGGAAAAAGTCAATAAAGGGTAAAAATGACTTTAAAAATCCATGGAAGAATGGCAAACATTTTATGAAATCTTTTTTAGAAAACCTGGTCATGGATGATAAACGTAACCCCAGTAAATACTTACGTATAAGCAATCTCGAATAAAAATGAGATTGAAAATTTATCCCTTACCTTAGGTCCGATATGCTTCGTACGTATCCGAACCTCCTCTTCTTTGAAGCACCTCTTTGAGACCTCTTTTTAGGGAACTGAAATTGGTCTATAAAGAAGACCAGGACCTCTAGGATGTATCTAGGGAAGTTGAGAAGAGAATTAGGCAGTGGTTGGCCGAGCTTGAAGGCTCAATGTGGTGTGAGGAAGAGAGGGAGGAGGTGCCCTTTTATAAGTGAGGAGAGGGGCACCTTTGGAATAACTAAAACAATTATTTTATTATAAAGTCAAATTCAGTTTTAAATAGCTCCAAATTGATTTATTTCGAAGCTAAGGTAGGGATGGGTCTAAATCCTCTCATCGAATAGAATTTAGACAAGTTTAGGTTCCTATTTAACCTTATCATTTAGATTTAACATTAAGTAAAATAATTTTACTTTTACCGTGTCTTCTTGTGTTCTTATATTATAAGATTAATAAATTTGCTATAAGCAGCCAAACGAACCCAAAGTTGTTTATTATTAATATATATAATCTTATATAAGTCATTTGGCCGAACCTTAGATTTTTAGGAATAAAATAACAATTAATAATATAATATTTGTTTTAAAAACTATTTTATGTCAATTTTGACACTATTTAGTAATTGATTTTTGTGAAACTCATAACAGAATTATTAGTTCAAAAAAAGTTAATTAAATAAATAATAACATGTCATATTAACCTATTAAATTAGTGGAATTCATAAAGAGTCTTAAATTACATTTATTTGGGTATTTATAACATCAATTATGTCAATATTTCATTAATAAGATAATTACTACATCATCTTTGTGTCATAAATCAAATAACTTATTTAAAGTGTAAAAATTAAAAATAAAATATCATTATGTAGGAAATATTTTTATCTTTTTAATGAATATTTATAGTCGAATTTATCTTATGTACAACCCTATATTAAAAATGATTTACTTATTACACATTGATTTTAACTATTTTAACCCTTCTTTAGATAAATTAATAATAAATGTCCATATCTAATCCAAGTGGGCCTAAATGGTCATATTTTATTCCTAATGTTTTTTTGGTCGAATTACACTTATCCAATAGAATTAGGACTTGTGTTAATGTAATAATAATATCACTTTTACCCTTAATTACCCTATTTACTTATAACCGTGGTAAAAAAAAGTAAAAAGTTACTATTCACCAAAAATTATTTTCATCTCATTGAACAAAACTTTACTTAATGAAATCAACCGTGTCTCTAGGATTTTTGAAATTCCACTCAGAAAAGCGTTAAAATTAAGTTTTATGGAAAATTCTTTTTTTTAACTACCACATAGTGGTTTCACTATTCATCAAAAAATGCAAGTTTCCAGAAAAAATAAAAAAATTAGGCCTAATATATATTTGATATTATGAATACAAAAATTATGTCTATTTTACCAAATTCAAAACATATCAGTTGCATTAATTAAATTAAAAATTAATTCTCGTCGTCAAAACAAATAGCGTGTTCTTAAGAGATAATAACTATCAAAAGATTGACACTTGTTTATGTCTGGTTTAAATGTGAAATTACATCCAATGGCCAACATTGTATTAAATTGTAAAAATATATTCTAAATATACTTTAAAACCACTCAAATTAATAATGTATCACTATTAATTATTTCGATTAAAAAAGTAGTTTTTAATTAAAATTTAGTAATTTTCACTATTCATCAGAATATGAAAGTTATCCGAAAAATACCAAAATTTCAACCTAAGTTAATTTCGATATTCCGAATCCAAAAATGAAGTCCATTTTGAAAAATAAAATTTAAAAAATTTCAAAAAGTGGTTATTACTATTCATAACGGTTAGTTTTAATAATATTTTAATAGCATATCGTTGTTTAGTGAAACTCGGTATTGCGTATTACACACGCTATCGAGGAAGGTCGCGATTACGTGTAATGAAAGGCAAGTCAATGATTCATGTTGTGCAAGTTCCTTTTGGTGTAGCATACAACACAAGAAATTAGTGAAATTAAAAAGAATATTTTTCATAAAATCTCGGGGTGTTACATTCTACCCCCCTTAAAATGAATTTCGCCCTCGAAATTCGTCGGGGTTATAAATGGTTTACTACTCGAAATTTTCTTTAATAGAAACCCACATCATAAAAAGGAATACCAAAACTAATCTTTAAAAACAAAAGTATGATACGTAACGGTTACACAAATAAACTAATCACTGGTTTTCCACATAGGTAAAAATATGGATATAGAAGAGAAATCTAATCATCATGTTCTGATGGAGAGTGGTAGAGAACATGGCTATGGAAAAGCCAGCAATCACAAAGCCATATATTTGTGATGATCTACGGTACCATCTGATTCATCGGATATAAAGGCGGTAGGACAACATTTTTTTATTTTCAAGATCATTTCCCTAAAGTTGATGAATTAAAAGAAATACTTACATGATCTTGGTACAGTCTCACTGTTGGTTGTGAATTGAACAATTTCCACTTCATCCTTAAAGAAATGAAGTTGAATTTGTTATTCGTGATGTGTTAATAGATTATGTGATAGAATTATCGGTCATTCCATCTATTTCAAAGAAAAGGTTTGCAAAAGTTATAAGTTCATCCTATGGTTAGATTAATTGTATATGGTTCCAAAAATGAAATTATACTTAATATATCATACCGCTTAATAAAATAAAACTAGTTTCTACTAACAAGGGACTTATTGTAGGCCAGTGGTAGGCGATAAAGGGCAGTCTCACTTCGGTTGTGGGTTCGATTCCCACAGCCTTGTCTGACGCGATGGGTTGTCACCCGTCCAACAGGTTGTCCTTTCTCTAAAACTACATTACTATAACATCAAAAAAAGTTATATCCTTAAACAATACTAACTTATGTCCAACATAATCGATTCCAATCTTTAGGCTTATCTAAAATACTTAGGTCCAAGCTCATAGTATAATGAAAATGATTACTTGAAATGTTACATAACAATCACGTGATTGCCATCATTTATCCCCAATATATCATAAGATATATATTGTTGGTAAAATTAGAAACATGTGAATACCTTAATCATGTATTCCTTTGAAAAATGAACACCCATTGAACCTTAGTGAAAACATGAATGAAGTCAAAAGTTAACTCTTTCCAAATACCAAAATCCAAAAATTCTATATACTCAAACCACGATATAACCATCTCCTTATATCAGTCATGAACTCATATATACTATCAAACATTTAATTTTCTTTTTATCCCTTCATTATGCACATATCATCTATATTCCAAAAATATATGAATAACCTTTAATGGATATTGGTACCATTAATCATACACTTTCAAAACTCAAGGAAAGACAATAGTGTAACAATCCTTAGATGTCTCTTTATTCCATAGTACCATGAGATTAGTTATACAACATTACACATGATAAACATGTAATCATTCCACTACATTCTTAAACCATTGACCGAGCTTCAACAATTCTTTCACCTCACATATCATTTGTAGTCTCTTCATCATCATCAACATAAATACTACCCATACGACCATACTGATTCTCTTCATGAGACTTTCCTTTAGGGCATTGGTTTGCATAATGCCCGTACATTCCACTTTTAAAACATTTATCCATTTTTGATGTCGTAGCAATACCATTATCCTCATCCCTGGTGTTAACTGAACCTTTTCCTTTGCACATACTGGCTTTGTGTCCTTCTTTTCCACACCCAAAGCATCATCCAGTTCCTTTGAAACATCCTCCTTGATGCTTATTCCCACATGATTTACACAGGGGAAATTGAACTTTCTTTCCTCTATGATCATCATGAAACTCCATCTTTCTCTTATTAGCCGAGTTAGGAAACTTACCAAATTTTACTATATTGATCATATTATGAGATTGCTGATTGGGAATAGTAATGTTTTTTGGACTTCCAAATCCCATTTCATTTGGTTACTCATTAGTAATATCATTCCATTGTCCATCATATCCCCCATTATCGTGAATCATCTTGTTTCCATCCATTTTCTAAAACCCAAAAAGAATACTGTGAGAGGAAAAAATCATAATAAAGGGGGAGTAACATCAATATCTAACATCTTTGGTTTAATCTAATATCGTTTCCATAGTTCTAAGACTATATCCTATACGTATACTTATCCTTAGGGAAATCCCTAGACATAACTTAGAAATATCTCTAGGGATCTCACTAACATTTTCGCATCCTAGTTTCCAAAGGTTGAATAATCTTTTCCTATGATACAAACTGTAGTGGTCTGGAATTACTTCCAGTGGACTATAATTGAAACCTATCAGGGCACTCCATGGGCGGCTACACCCCCTGGGCGGGACACACCACCATCCCCAGTGGCAGCCATTTCCTCATAAATCCCTTGGGCGGAGAGCCATGCTTCGTACAACGCTCACATGTGAGAGTTCCCAAGGATCGGATATATTCCTACCTCCTTTGCCTCTGATACCAACTGTAGAGACCCAAAGCATGACGTACATGGATATTACATTACTTTAGCGGAATACTTAATACATAACAATAACAGCCACACAAGGATCATAATAGTTTAGTGTCTTTGGAAACATGGAACGTAATCTTCTAATCATGGTGAACGATCTTCAACATCTCCCATAAAGATCTTCCCTTTTTTTCTTACCTAAAACCATTATTTATATACTGTGGAAAATAAAACATAAAAAGGGTGATCTCAAAGCTCAGTAAAGGTAGGCATGGATAAAATAAAATATACCATATACATTTGAACTTAAAAACATGAAAATAATGTTTAAACATCAAAAACTTGAGCAATGACATAAGACATGGAAGTACGTAAGGCATAGATCTTAAAGAAACATTAAGAGTGATAAAATAGAATAGGAATAAAACATGTAATTGTGGAAACCATTAAGAACATGATATGATTTCCATAGTATCCAAGGTATTTCTACCAAGACCATCTTAGTGGACAAAGTCCCTTTCTGAATCAAGTTCACTCCTCATTCCAGTCCTGTATTATTGAACCGGTTTAACTTGCCGTTACAGCCATGTCTATCTCATGAGATATAAATCTTTACCCAATGCATTGGAGGGAGATATAGATCCCACCCATCTCATAATTAAATCATTCATACGTGTGCCACAAAATCATAAATCATACAACATAGCATAACCCATAAAATGGGATTCCATCATAACGTAATCCATAAAAATTTGATATCATTTCATCATAAGAAGATTGAAACCATTTAAATCATAGAGACATTTTACTTGAGACATACACATATGAAATAATGTCATCTTAGATGGAAAATAGTTTTGACAAAACACTTCAAATGAATTTTTGAGGAAAATATCCTTTCTTCTTTAAAATCATTTTCTTTTCATAAAATTCCATTCAATTTTAAAAGATAAGGGTTTGTTGAAAATAATTATGCAATATTTTAGAGGAAGATTCTAGAAAATGATGCATTATGAAACCGTAAAAATCCATTCACGCCATATAAGTTAAAAATAACATTCTCCTCATACTTTTGTCGAAAAAGTCAAAAAGTACCTTATATGGTAACCAAAGGAAAGATTCCATTCATACAATGTGGTAAAAAGTCAATAAAGGGTAAAAATGACTTTAAACATCCATGGAAGAATGGTAAACATTTTATGAAAGTATTTTTAGAAAACATGGTCATGGATGATAAATGTAACCACAGTAAATACTTACGTATAAGAAATCTCAGATAAAAATGAGATTGAAAATATATCCCTTACCTTAGTTTTGATATGCTTCGTACGTATCCGAACATCCTCTTCTTTGAAGCGCCTCTTTGAGACCTCCTTTTAGGGCACTGAAATTGGTCTTTGAAGAAGACCAGGACCTCTAGGATGTTTCTAGTGAAGTGTAGAAGAGAATTAGGCATGGGTTGGCTGAGCTTGAAGGCTCAAAGTGGTGTGAGGAAGAGAGGGAGGAGGGTCCCTTTTATAAGGGAGGAGAGGGGAACCTTTGGAATAACTAAAACTATTATTTTATTATAAAGTCAAATTCGGTTTTAAATAGCTCCAAATTGATTTATTTCAAAGCTAAGGTTGGGATGGGTCGAAATACTCTCATCAAATAGAATTTAGACAAGTTTAGGTTCCTATTTTAACCTTATCATTTAGATTTAACATTAAGTAAAATAATTTTACTTTTACCATGTTTTCTTGTGTTCTTCTATTATAAGGTTATTAAACTTACTATAAGCAGTCAAACGAACCCAAATATGTTTATTATTAATATATACAACCTTATCTGAGTCATTTGTCTGAACCATAGATTTTTAGGAATAAAATAACAATTAATAATATAATATTTGTTTTAAAAACTATTTTATGTCATTTTTGGCACTATTTAGTAATTGATTTTTTTGAAACTCATAACAGAATGATTAGTTCGAAAAAAGTAAATTAAATCAATTATAACATGTCATATTAACCTATAAAATTATTGGAATTCATAAAAGGTCTTAAATTACATTTATTTGGGTATTTATAACATCAATTATGTCAATATTTCATTAATAAGATAATTACTACATCATCATTGTGTCATAAATAAAATAACTTATTTAAATTTTAAAAATTAAAAATAAAATACCATTATATAGGAAATATTTTTAGCTTTCTAATTAATTTTATAGTCGAATTTATCTTATGTATAACCCAATATTAAAAATGATTTACTTATTAAACTTTGATTTTAACTATTTTTACCCTTCTTTAAATAAATTAATAATAAATGTCCTAATCTAATCCAAGTTGTCCTAAATTGTCATATTTTATTCTTAAGGTTGTTTTCGGTCAACTTAAACTTATCCAATAAAATTAGGACATGTGTTAGGGTAATAATAATATCATTTTTACCCTTAATTACCCTATTTACTTTTAACCGTGTTAAAAAAAGTAAAAAGTTACTATTCACCAAAAATTATTTTCATCTTATTGAACAACATTTTACTTACTGAAATCAACCGTGTCTCTCGGATTTTTGAAATTCCACTTACAGAAGCAGTAAAATTAAGTTTTATGAAAAATTCATTTTTTTAACTACCACTTAGTGGTTTCGCTATTCACCAAAAAATGAATGTTTCCAGAAAAATACCAAAAATTAGGCCTAAGCTATATTTGATATTATGAATTCAAAAATGATGTCTATTTTACCAAATTTAAAACATCTCAGTTCCATTAATTAATTTAAAAATTAATTCCCATCGTCAAAACAAATAGCATGTTCTTTAGAGATAATAACAATCAAAAGATTGACACTTGTTTATATCTGGTTTAAATGTGAAATTACATCCAATAACCAACATTATATTAAATTGTAAAAATATATTCTAAATATAATTTAAAACAACTAAAATTAATAATGTATCAATATTAATTATTTTGATTAAAAAAGTTGATTTTAATTAAAATTTAGTAATTTTCACTATTCATCAGAATATGAAAGTTATCCAAAAAGTACCAAAATTTCCCCGTAAGATAATTTCGATATTCCGAATCCAAAAATGAAGTCCATTTTGAAAAATAAAAATTACAAAATTTCAAAAAGTGGTTATTACTATTCAAAATGGCTAGTTTTAATAGAAATTTAATAGCATATCATTGTTTAGTGAAACTCGGTATTGCGTACTACACACGCTATCGAGGAAGGTCGTGATTACGTGTAATGAAAGGAAAGTCAAGGATGCGTGTTGTGCAAGTTACTTTTGTTGTATCATACAACACAAGACATTAATAAAACTAAAAAGAATATTTTTCATAAAATCTCGGGGTTTTACATTCTACCCCCCTTAAAATGAATTCCGCCCTCAAAATTCATCGGGGTTATAAATGGTTTACTACTCGAATGTTTCTTTAATAGAAACCCATATCATAAAAAGGAATACCAAAAGCAATCTTTAAAAACAAAAGTATGAAACGTAACGGTTACCCAAATAAACTAATCACTATGTTTCCACATAGGTAAAAATATGGATATGGAAGAGAAATCTAATAATCATGTTCTGATGGAGAGTGGTAGAGAACATGGCCATGGAAAAGCCAGCAATCACAAAGCCATAAATTTGTGATGATCTTGGGTACCATCTGATTCATCGGATATAAAGGCACTAGGACAACATTTTTTGATTTTCAAGATCATTTCCCTAAAGTTGATGAATTAAAAGAAATACTTACATGATTTTGGTACAATCTCAATGTTGTTTGTGAATTGAACAATATTCACTTCATCCCTTAAAGAAATGAAGTTGAATTTGCTATTCGTGACGTGTTAACAGATTATTCGATAGAATGATGGGCCATTCCATCTGTTTCAAACAAAAGGTTTCCAAAAGATATAAGTCCATCATATGGTTAGATTAATCATATATGGTTCAAAAAATGAACTTATACTTAATATATCATACCGCTTAATAAAATAAAACTAGTTTCTACTAACCAGGGACATCTTGTAGGCCAGTGGTAGGCGATAAAGGGAAGTTGCACTTCGTTTGTGGGTTTGATTCCCACAGCCTTGTCTGACACGACATGTTGTCACCCATCCTACAGGTTGTCCTTTTTCTAAAACTACATTACTATAAAATCAAAAAAAAGTTCAATCCTTAAACAATACTAACTTATTTCCAACATAATACATTCCAATCTTTAGGCTTATCTAAAATAATTAGGTCCAAGCTCATAGTATAATGAACATGATTACTTGAAATGTCACATAACAATTGTGTGAATTCCATCATTTATCCCAAATATATCATAAGATATATCTTGTTGGTCTAATTACAAACATGTGAATACCTTAATCATGTATTCTCTTGAAAAATGAATAATCATTTAACCTTAGTGAAAACATGAATGCAGTCAAAAGTTAACTCTTTCCACATACCAAAATCCAAAAATTCTATATACTCAAACCATGATATAACTTTCTCCTTAAATCAGTCATGAGCTCATGAATACTATCAAACATTTAATTTTATCCTTATCCCTTCATTATTCGCATATAATCTATATTCCAAAAATATCTGAATAACCTTTAATGGATACTGGTACCATTAATCATACACTTTCAAAACTCAAGGAAAGACAACATTGTAACAATCCTTAGATGTCTCTTTATTCCATAGTACCATGAGATTACCTATACAAAATTACACATGATAAAAATGTAATCATTCCACTACATTCTTAAACCATTGACCGAGCTTCAACAAATCTTTCATCTCACATATCATTTGTAGTCTCTTCATCATCATAAACATAAATACAACCCATACGACCATGCTGATTCACTTCATGAGACTTTCCCTTAGGGCATTGGTTTTCATAATGACCGTACATTCCACATTTAAAACACTTAACCATTGTAGATGTCGTAGCAATACCATTATCCTCATCCCTAGTGTTAACTGAACCTTTTCCTTTGCACATACTGGCTTTGTGTCCTTCTTTTTTACACCCAAAGCATCTTCCAGTTCCTTTGAATCATTCTCTTTGATGCCTCTTCCCACATGATTTACCTAGGGGAAATTGAACTTTCTTTCCTCCATGATCATCATGAAACTCCATCTTTCTCTTATTAGCGGAGTTAGGAAACTTACCAAATTTTACTTTATTGATCATATTATGAGATTGCTGATTCGGAATAATAATGATGTTTGGACTTAAAAATCCCATTTCATTTGGTTCCTCATGAATAATATCATTCCATTGTCTATCATATCCTCCATTATTGTGAATCATCTTGTTTCCTTCCATTTTCTAAAACCCAAAAAGAATAGTGTGAGAGGAAAAAATCATAATAAAGGGGGAGTAACTTCAATATCTAACATCTTTGGTTTAATCTAATATCGTTACCATAGTTCTAAGACTATATCCTATATGTATACTTATCCTTAGAGACATCCCTAGTCATACCTTAGAAATATCTCTAGGGATCTCACTAACATATTCGCTTCCTAGTTTCCAAAGGTTGACTAAACTTTTCCTCTAATACCAACTGTAGAGGTCTGGAATTACTTCAAATGAACTATAATTGATACCTATTAGGGCACTCCATGGGCGGCTACACCCCCTGGGCGGGACACACCACCATCCCCAGTGGCAGCCATTTCCTCATGAAGCCCTTGGGTGGAGAGCCATGCCTCGTCCAACGCTCACATGTGAGAGTTCCCAATGACCGGATACATTCCTACCTCCTTTGCCTCTGATACCAACTATAGAGACCCAAAGATTGATGTAAATGGATATTACATTACTTTAGCGGAATGCTTAATACATAACAATAACAGACACACAAGGATCGTAATAGTTTAGTGTCTTTGGAAACTTGGAACGTAATCTTCTAATCGTGGTGAAAGATCTTAAACATCTCCCTTAAAGATCATCCCCTTTTTTTACCTAAAAACTGTCTTTATATCCTAGGGAAAATAAAAACATAAAAAATGTGAGCTAAAATTCTTAGTAAGGGTAAGCATGTATAAAATAAAACATACCATATACATTTTAACTTAAAAACATGAACATAATTTTTAAACATCAAATGCTTGAAAAATGACATAAAACATGGAAGTACGTAAGGCATAGATCATAAAGAATCATTAAGAATGATAAAATAGCATGGGAATAAAACATGTAATTGTGGCAACCATTAAGCACATAATATGATTTCCATAGTAGCCAAGGCATTGCTACCAAGACCATCTTAGTGGACAAAGTCACTTTCTGAATCGAGTTCACTCCTCGTTCCAGTCCTGTATTACTGAACCGGTTTAACTTTCCGTTCCAGCCATGTCTATCTCATGAGATATAAATCTTTACCCAATGCGTTGGAGGGAGATATAGGTCCCACCCATGTCATAATGAAATCATTCTTTCGGGTTCCACAAAATCATAAATCATACAACATAGCATAACCCATAATATGTGATTCCGTCATAACATAATCCATAAAAAATTGATATCATTTCATCATAAGAAGATTGAAACCATTGAAATCATAGAGAAATTTTACTTGAAATATACACATATGAAATAATGTCATATTAGATGGAAAATAGGTTTGAAAAAACACTTGAAATGAATTCTTGAGGAAAATATCCTTTCTTCTTTAAAATCATTTTCTTTTCACAAAATTACATGCAATTTTAAAAGATAAGGGTTTTGTCGAAAATAATCATGCAATCTTGAAGAGGAAGCTTCTTGAAAATGAGGCGTTATGAAATTATAAAAATACGTTCACGCCATATAAGTTAAAAATAACATTCTCCTCGTACTTTTGTTAGAAAAATTCAAAAATTAACTTATATGGTAACCAAATGAAAGATTCCATTCATACAATGTGGTAAAAAGTCAGTAAAGGGTAAAAATGAATTTAAACATCCATGGAAGAATGGTAAACATTTTCTGAAAGCATTTTTAGAAAACATGGTCATGGATGATAAACGTAACCCCAATAAATACTTACGTATAAGAAATCTTGGATAAAAATGATATTGAAAATTTATCCCTTACCTTAGGTCCGATATGCTTCGTACGTATCCGAACCTCCTCTTCTTTGAAGAGCCTCTTTGATACCTTCTTTTAGGGCACTGAAATTGGTCTTTGAAAAAGACCAGGACCTCTCGGATGTTTCTAGGGAAGTGGAGAAGAGAATTTGGCAGCGGTTGGCCGAGCCTGAAGGCTCAAAGTGGTGTGAGGAAGAGAGGGAGGAGGTGCCCTTTTATAAGGGAGGAGATGGGCACCTTTGGAATAACTACAACTATTATATTATTATAAAGTCAAATTCGGCATTAAATATCTCCAAATTGGTTTATTTCGAAGATAAGGTGGGGATGGGTCAGAATCCTCTCATCCAACAGAATTTAAACAACTTTAGGTTCCTATTTTAAACTTATCATTTTGATTTAACATTAAGTAAAAATAATTTTACTTTTACCGTGTCTTCTTGTGTTCTTATACTATAAGGTTAATAAACTTACAATAAGAATCCAAACGAACCCCAAGTTTTTTATTATTAATATATATAACCTTATCTAAGTCATTTGGAAGAAAATTAGATTTTTAGGAATAAAATAACAATTAATAATATAATATTTGTTTTAAAAACTATTTTATGTCAATTTTGACACTATTTAGTAATTTATTTTTGTGAAACTCATAACAGAATTATTAGTTCAAACAAAGTTAATTTAATCAATAATAACATGTCATCATAACCTAGAAAATTAGTGGAATTCATAAAAAGTCTTAAATTACATTTATTTGGGTATTTATAACATCAATTATGTCAATATTTCATTAATAAGATAATTACTACATCATCATTGTGTCATAAATAAATTAACTTATTTTAAGTTTAAAAATTAAAAATAAAATATAATTATGTATGAAATCTTCTTCGCTTTCTAATGAATATTTATAGTCGAATTTATCTTATGTATAACCCTATATTAAAAATGATTTACTTAATAAACTTTGATTTTAACTATTTTAACCCTTCTTTAAGTAAATTAATAATAAATGTCCTAATCTAATCCAAGTGGGCCTCAATGGTCATATTTTATTCCTAAGGTTGTTTTATGTCGAATTACACATATCCAATAGAATTAGTACATGTGTTAGGGTAATAATAATATCATTTTTACCCTTAATTACCCTATTTACTTTTAACCGTGGTAAAAAAAAGTAAAAAGTTACTATTCACCAAAAATTATTTTCATCTTATTGAACAAAATTTTACTTACTGACATCAATCGTGTCTCTCGGATTTTTGAAATTCCACTCACAGAAGCGGTAAAATTATGTTTTATGAAAAATTCATTTTTTTAACTACCACTTAGTGGTTTCACTATTCATCAAAAAATGAAAGTTTCCAGAAAAATATCAAAAATTAGGCCAAAGCTATATTTGATATTATGAATTCAAAAATGATGTCTATTTTACCAAATTAAAAACATATCATTTGAATTAATTAATTTAAAAATTAATTCCCGTCGTCAAAACAAATAGCGTGTTCTTAAAAGATAATAACTATCAAAAGATTGACACTTGTTTATGGCTGTTTTAAATGTGAAATTACATCCAATGACCAAAATTGTATTAAATTGTAAAAATATATTCTAAATATAATTTAAAACCTCTAAAATTAATAATTTATCACTGTTAATTATTTCGATTTAAAAAGTTGTTTTTAATTAAAATTTAGTAATTTTCACTATTCATTAGAATATGAAAGTTATCTGAAAAGTACCAAAATTTCACCCTAAGCTAATTTCGATATTCTAAATCCAAAAATAAAGTCCATTTCGACAAATAAAATTTAGAAAAATTCAAAAAGTGGTTATTACTATTCATAATAGTTAGTTTTAATAATATTTTAATAGCATATCGCTATTTAGTGAAACTCGGTATTGCGTACTACACACGCTATCGAAGAAGGTCATGATTGCGTGTAATGAAAGGCAAGTCAAGTATGTGTGTTATGAAAGCTCCATTTGATGTAGCGTACAACACAAGACATTAATTAAATTAAAAAGAATATTTTTCATAAAATCTCGGGGTGTTACAAGAGCATTTCTTATGAAGAGAAACTGGTTCAGATTCTTGATTGAAGGGAAAAGATATCGAGGAATAAGACAATCCACCAAGTAAAGGTGTTGTGGAGAAACCACATGGTTGAAGAAGCATCATGGGAGTCTTAAAATGCTACGAGGGAAAAGTACCCTCAGTTGTTTAATAAGTAAATAAAATTGTGAGGACACAATTTCGAAAAGTTGGGGATAATGTAACATCCCATGTTTTTCTAAAAATAAATAGAAATTTATAGAACTTTACATTAAGTAGATATTTAAAACTAGCCTTTAAACATAAATATTCAACTTCTATGTTTTGAATTTTAAGAAACTGTCATCTACAATTGTGTTCAAAATGTTATTTGGAGTCTATTAGAACCAACATGTTTTTTTGTTGAATATTAAAAAACACTAATGAATAGTAATATGAATAAGAATATGACCCTAATTAATAGTAAATATGTTTATTATTTTATTTTATTAAGGTTTTAAGGTAATAACATCTTGGTTATTTTTTCATTGTGATATAGAAGTAATTACAGAATTAGAAATGTATATTTTTTATTTAAGTTTTATTTTATTTAAAAATTAAATTAATAATATTTAAATAAATCTTTTCAAAAAAATGGACTTTATTTTTTAAATCTACACATCGATAAATGGTTAGGGTAAATTTTGTTATTTTTTCTGAAATAGATGATTTTTCAGTGAATAGTAAAAAATACAGTTTTAAGATTCAGTTTGTTAATGACATCATTAAAGATATAATAATGATGTCATAATTATGGTAGACTTGTTTATAGTTAAATAAGATGTTAGGTGTCCAAAGTGGCTTATACCATGGGAAGATACCATGGTCAAGCCCATGGTTTTTCAAATACCACCCATGAGGTGTCCCTTGAAAGTTTTTAAAATATTCCCTTACTTTTTGTATAAATACCATCCCATTCCTTCATTAACTTCGTTCCAATTTCTTAATCAACGAAGCTCTGTCCCCCTTACCTTCATAGTAGTCCTAATATGGTTTCCCCAAGCCCCAAAGGTCCCAATCATTATGTTCTAAGGGTTACTCTACGTGGTAAGAAAATTCTCAATTTCTTTCTTTTTTCCTTTCATGTTCTCTTTTATGTGGTTAAACATTCATGTTTTCATACCATGTTCTTATTTTCTTCTTTTTATTTACCTATTATGTATTATGATTCATTTCTGGATGGTTTACCCTTGTCCCCTCTCTTCTTAGTGTTATCTAAAACCCTGTCGTATAGCTGTTTGGCTGCCAAATTTTTATAAGGGATTTCTCAATTATTATTTTATTTTGAGTTCCATTATTTTCTTATTATTTTATCATATATTCTTACCCAAGAGGCATGAAATCTCCAAAAATATTCTATATTCTATATGTTCTAATTTTTTTATAAAATTCCTCATCATTATTCTTCTCCTCTCCCACTTATTTAAGGAATTAAACATTGTCTATGATGTGTCGAATTACTGACATCGTGGATGATGTGATTTCAATTTCCATTAATTCATTCAATCTGGTCATGATACCATTTATATGGTTGAAATAGGTTATAATATATGTGTAATGACTATGTCATGGTTATGGAATTATTTTTTACTCATGGTTATAATTTATAAGGCAAAGTGTGGTTGTTATAATCAAAGAACCACTAAAATGATCTAAACAGACATTATTAATGTTTTAACATATCAATCATCCTCATATTAAAAATCAAAATGTTAAATTGTATAAACTATGGTACAAGAAATATGTAAATACCTCTCCATTCGAATTCTGGACTTCCACTTCCAATCGAAAAAAATGTCCACCATGAACCAATAATAGAAATAATGTAAGGAACTCACCCAGAAACAGTGCAAGGAGAAAAATACTAACTATTTAAGGGTGACATGATGATATGAAATGATAATATAAGATATTATAAACATTAAAATCTTTCTTTAAGATACTAATAACACACTTTTAAAAATTATACAGGATTTTTAAACAAGTTTCAAGTAAGAAAAATTCAGGCTAATGGAATTCTTAACCCGATTTCCATTCTTTGGGTTAAACTTCTACTTCATTATTTATGTTCTATTTAAATATTTAGAGTGATGGTTTCTATTTAAATTATGTTTTATTATGTGTATTTACAGTATATATACATACTCCATCCACTCTATTGAGTCTCCCTTCAATTTAATTATACTTATAAGGGGCTTTTCTTTAAAAATACTCTTTTAAAATTCGGTTTTACAAAATTCCAAAGTAAAGATTTTATTGAATTATTCATGTTGTATGATTATGTTTTGGTTTTTGGGAATTAATTATGACGAAGTGTGGGACCTATATCTCTCTGCAATGAATTTGGTATGAGTATGTTGGCGGTCGGTCGTATGGTTACTCCAAATGTAACTGTGATGGTTACACAAAGTAAGGTAGTCGTGACGGTTACAAATTATAAGGTATCCAAGAATGGTTAGAATATTATGTAAGTAATGCCCCGATATACCTTTATGATTATATTTGTGTTATCATGTTTGTTTTGATCTTGTTTAAATATCATGTTACACGAATTAAGTATATATGAGTAACAAGAATGTATTTTGAAAATGTTTTCATACGTTACGAGTGTTCATGGACTAATGTGCTCTTTCGTTCTTTTTCATCCCTTACTGAGCTTTTATGATCATACCAATTTTTCCAATGAATTTAATAGGTTAGTGGATGTGTAAGACAAGGAAAGAAGCCATGTTAAATGATAAATAATTGAAAAGGAGTCCCGTTTTAGGTTTTAATGTTTTATATTTTGAAAAAAATGGAAACTGTTTTTATGCTATTCACTATGTAATAATGGGTAATGTTATGAATGTATTTTCCTAATTATATAAAGCTATAAACATGAAATGATCCTCAATGTAAAAGGATGTTTTTTCTTGACTAAATTCAAGTTTATGTATGTAGTAAGGCAGGGTCCTTATACTTATGATGGAGGGATGAATAAAAATATGCATGTGGGTGTTGGGGAGGACATAGAGGATGATTAAATGAGTTCAAGATGGGGTTACCCATTGATATAAACATTTTATGATTATTTGTATATGTAGTCTGTATTATGAGCATGTTGTTTGTTTATCTACTTTCTTTTATTCACTGCTTGAGTTAAATGGATATTCATGGTTGTTTACCTTTTTTGGTAAATTAATATGTTTTCCTAGAGTACCTGGTAATATGGAACATAATTTTGTAAATAAATGAATAAATGTTTAACCCATGAGGTTGGATCTTTTAGGGATGAAATTTTGAGTTTAGAATTTTGATAAATTGTGGACTTGTTTTTCTTATGCCTTTAGGGCATGGAACATTTTTATGATGCTAATGAAATGTAATGAGGAAAATGTTTATGGTTATTTAATGGTTGATTAATTAATTAATGTAAAATGAGACTAATGAAAATTTATTAAATAATTTAATGTATATATTTCAATGGTTGTTTGATTATTGGATATCTGGTCTTACTAGTGTCTTCCTGGAGTCTTTGAGATGTTGTTTGAAGTTGAGTCTCAGACTAGGTTATTCCCATTGTGTGGTTGTGAACTATATTATATCGTTTAAGGTTTGTGTTTTTATAATATACTCCACCCTTTCAGTTAGGGAAACTAACAACGTTGGGATTTTGAGCCCTAGGGATTTGGGGGGATGTTTTCCCCAACATCCTAGTGGTAGGATGAACGGATGACTACCCACATTGGCCCCACCCACATTTATTGGTATTGACATGTGATGGTATGCATTGTGGTATGTATTCCTATTTTATGTGGGTAGAGTATTGTGATAACTAGAGGTTATTTCACACACATGTATTCTATATATAGTTTAATATGAGATATAATAGGTAAAACATGTATAGTATATGATTTCATGAGGAACCTTATTTGGTTTATGTGTTGTGATGGCTTGAAAAATAAAACCCATGGTATGCAACAAGTTATATAGGCTGTTGTGGCCCGTAATAACTACCTGGTTAATTTTTTTATATGGACATGGATGTGTGTTTCGTGAGGTGCATGTTATGGTACTTATCTTAGGTGATTGTGGTAAATTGTTTTTTGAGATGGTTTCTCATGACGTGCTACTTTGGGGCTGAGAGGAATATCATTGGAGAAGTTTTAGTGGGGTACCCTTGATATTAATTATTATACTATATGATATTATATTAAATAATTGGTGATAGTATCGATGGTTATGATGGTAACTTACCATACTTGTTTAGATGATGAGTTTGTTTCACATGTTGTTCATTATTTTTTAGTAATAATTCATTAGATTTTTTCACGATAGAATCCATAGAGGATCCTACTTAGTGTACTGTTATACTCACACTATATATATATATATATAATTCAGTTTAATTGTTTAAGGTTTGAGATTAGGCTAGTTGCTTCTAGCTTGGGGTTTAGCAATAGCTGTTTGGGCGTCGTGGTTACTATCGTCCTTAATTTTATTTTGGCCCATACAGTTTTCCTTATTATTGTTGCAGTTCTTGCCTTTTATTACATAGGTTCATGTTGGATTTTCATTTATAATTTAGTCATAGTAAGATATTATTTTTTCCCCTTATCTTCCTCTTCCAAATATTTTCTCTTAGAGGTTAACACCTCCAATTATTTTGTTTATAATACCCTTAGTTCTAGTCACCTTCCTCGGTCGTGATGGAGGTGGGACTCGGGGGGTGACTGTCTATCATCCGTCATTTCCAGCTAAGGGGGGTTACAATTTTTTGTGAGAATATGATGACATAATTTACGAGTTAATCATGACATTAAATAAAAAATTTGAATTATATAAACAGAATTAAAATGATCTAGTTTATAATAACAAATAAGTCTTAATGGAATGTAAATTGAGATGAAATCACTCACCTCACAGTTTCCCTTAGTTAAACATACATTAGAATATTATATAATGTATTTAAAGATTTTATTAAATTGTTTATTAAACATAATATTATTTTTTATATAATATTTTATCCTTTTATAATATCTTATCACCCATTCTTTAACAATCCATTATTATTTTCATTATTTTGTTAGTTAATTTCTCTGTTTTTCGATAATATTTTGACTTGTTATTTTTTGTTTCACTTAATTAGATCATTATTTAATCATCTATATAATGTATAAAATTATATAAATATCATATATATATCATATATATCTATTTACTTTAATCTTTAATATTTGGTTATATGAAATGAAATTCACGGTTCATCTAGACTGTATGTTGTAAATACACATTAACATTGGTTCCATTTTCTTGTCATATTAAAAAAAAGATAGTAAGTTATATGTGTATATATTATAATTTAATTATCTTATTTATCTCATTTATATAACATATTTGTATTAAAACTATACGTAATACATTCCATCTAACATGTGAATGAATCACATTGCTTCATGAGATGGTAGTCTATTATACACACGAATGACGTTATCATATGTCCACAAAATAGAATGCAATAAGTTACATGTTATATAATAATTAAATAATCATAAATACATTACAAATATCATATATATCATATATAGGCTATAAATACATCATTACTCCCAACATGAAAGGAGGTTATGGAATAACAAACGACCTTTGTTCACTAGGTGGTAGTCAGTCTTACAAATGAATGATGATTTTGTATCCCATTTGATAGAATTTTGTTTGTGAGTAGTTATTATCCCCAATATAATAATGTCTCATAATATTTAATTAATTTTAGTTATTATAAATCCATTATATAATAATAATTTATGGGTTGGAAAGGAAATTTCCTAAAGTGCTTGTTGATGACTGGTACCTTATCTTCGTATAACTCATTTTATTTATTCCAAAACCATTTCTTAGTTGAAATTATGTCGAAAAAAATATTATAATATGAGTTTAGGGTTATTTGGATTTTATTTCTTTAGGATTATGATGATCCAAAAGACAATATAAGAATTTATAATGGGGCATTGTGATTTCCCTTTAACAATTGAAGTGGAGTTACATTCTTGTAAATACCGAAAATTAAACACTATTAGGGTATCCCTAGATAATTTTAATCCATTAATGAGTTATTTTAGATAAAAGAGTGGATATTGTATATATATGGATATCAAATGGGTTTTGGAAACGTTTATAGGTCATTTTAAGACTTAAGATTAAAATTTTAACACTAAGTAAACTCGTTTTTAACATAATTGTGGTAATTGATTTTAATTATTTTAATTAAAATTTTTAATAAAAAACTAAGATGAAATTACTAGAAATTACAGACAATTAATATTTAAAATATGGAATTCATTTTTCTTCATTAAAAAAATGTTGCAGAAATTCATTTAAAATTCATCGTAGAGATGGGATGAGAAAACATGATTTTAATGTGATGATGCTCATTCCTTTACAATGATTATATATATAAATTAAGTAAATATGGTTCAAATGAAATATTTGGTTTAATTGAGGAATAATTATTCTAATTTTAATTTTAATCCATTTAAAAATGTAATTTAACATTATAAATTATTTAGATGAAAAGTCGGATTTAAATTACAACTCAGTATTTTTCACTATTCATCAAATAATGAATGTTTACCATAAAATAAAAAATTCTCCCCATAATATATTTTTTGATATTATAATTTCACAAAACCATTATTTTAGAAAGTAAAATTCGTACATTTGTTAAAATTTAGTTTTACAATAACTTCATCATTAAAAGGATGAAAACATTCCTTAAGAAAAATATTACTTTTTTGTGTTAAATTGCGTTTGTTCTTTTTTATGACTTTAAGATCTATTTGATGAATGTGAAAATATTTTTTAAATTATATAAATATAACTAATATATTAAATATTTATAATAAAATAATTTTTTTATAATAAATACACTATTAATTCTTGGGGTGGTACATTGTTTCCTCATACAAACCATTTGTGATCAAAATTTAATCTATACTAATATATAAACTGATTAGAGTATTAATTCTTCATCATATTCTCTGGTTGTCATTTTTCATCATCCATTGGGAGAACCCTAAAATGTACTTTAACAAGAAGAATAATCTTAATCCTGAATACTTACTATATCGTATAAATAATCATGATGGGTTCTTCGCAGTATGATAAATCAGGTTCAAATTTTATTTCCATACATATAAGAACATGCTTTGTGTATTGCATGAAAATTATTAACAAATATATATTGAATAAATCATGTTTTTTCTATAGGTTTTTTGTCACTTCAAAAAATAATCAAAAAACACCAATTCATTTAATAATTTCAAAGGGTCTGATGTACCTGGGTCTCAACTTCCCTTTCTTAACAAACCATATTAAACCATTCCAAGAGATATTTGTAATAAAAAATGATCTACCACATTGAACTTCAAATATATCTTCCAATTATTGGAATAAATACATTTCATACTTTTATATTCCTTAATGTGATCATGGATAACCTTTACGATTATTGTAGTTTCATCATCATGTTCTAGTCAGAAAAGTTTCCTCCCACAAAAATCATTCTAATATGTTAGTGTGCAACATCTCTTTCAATATAATGACTCTTACAACACCATTTGAATACTATAATGTAAACTATTATTATAAGAAATATATTTGAGGGGTAAATCAAGTTCCCACATACCTTGAATTTTGATTGAGAATGACCTCAACATTCCATCCACTGTTTCAATTGTTCTTTCAGGCTATCCATCTGTTTTAGGATATTAGAAAGTGCTAAACTCAATATCAATATAGATATCCTTCTAACAAATAATCTATAATTCTATGTAAATAGGGGTTCTAAAACAAAATAAATGATATTGGTGTGTGATGATGTCTCTAAATTTTTTTAATATATATCCATAAAAGAAAGTGAAGAGGAAAATATTCTCTAATAGCGAGGAAATTTGAATATTTGGTTAGGTGATTAGAGTCAACCCATATTTTTTCAATATTTCATTGATTTTTTGGTATTAATATGACAAATAATATTGTAATGTAATCATATTTCCATACATTAGTAGGATAGAGATGGATGACTCATCAATGATGCTTTCTTCAAGATTTAACTTGTTGAAAAACAGAACATTTGAAAACAAAATAAATAATTTAACGCTTCATGTTATCCCACCAAATGTGTTCCTTCATATCTATATACATGTTTGTGCTACCAGTGTGTATAATGAAATTTGATGTTGGATCATCATATAAAAATACTATATTACCCAGGTTTATATTTATTATATAATTTATTTCCAAATTTCAAGATACCATATTCAAATGTGATGTCTACCAACTTCCCATTATTTTGAAATTTTATTTTCTTATAAATGATCCAATCATCAGATTAGAAATTCTATATTTTTTCTTATAATTATGGGGTTTCAATAATGTTTTATTTTATTGATTTAACCCCTTCCTTTTTAACTCCCATTTCCATCTCTACCAGATCCTAGAACATAGGATCCTTCCCAACTATCATTTGGGTTAGAACTCCATGGCCATTGATACTAAATGCATATAATTCAATATTGAATATTCATGAGTGGTAGTTTATTGATAAATCATTACCCTTTTGTAGCTTGAGTGATAACAATTGTATTATAGTGATCTCTTTTGGTGAGAAGATTAATTTCAGTTTTTTATGATCTCTGTAACACCCCAAGATTTCATAGTACGTTATTTCTTACAAGTAATTCAATAACTTGTGCTACACGGAACTCTGAGTTCGAGTGCACCACGACTTACCAAACAAGTCGTCCAAAAGAAGTTATGAATAGTATCATCTTAATTTTAAATTTTATATATTCCATATAAATTTTAACATCCATATTATGTGTTACTTAGACGTAATATAAGAACAAATTCATTCTTTTAAGATAAAGGAAGTATTTTTCAGAAAATACAATTTTACCGCATGTTAAGGGCGAACCCTTTAAAAAAAATATTTGACACTTTTATATATTTAATTTGATATTAATAAACATCTCCTTTTTATTTGGGACATAAAAATTTTGGTTTGATAAATTTTTGGTGCTTTTTTAATAACTTTCATATTTTAGTGATTACTAAAAAATTCTAAATTTCAACTGAAAACAAAATATATAATAAAAATAATTTATAGTGTTAAATTATACATTTGAATGGTTTGGAAATATAATTAGATTATAATTTTATCATTTAATACTATTTAGGTCATTATAAGTAATTTCAAATTTAAATTTGACAAAAACACATGTAAATCTTTTGATAGTTTTAACTTTTTAAAAACCTGCTTTTTTGTTTTGAAAATAGGGATTAATTTTAAATTAATAAATGAAACTTATATTTTTATAATTTGGTAAAATAGACTTCATTTTTTAACTCAAAATATCAAAATTAGCTTATAGTTATTTTTTGGTATTTTCAAAAAACCTTAAATGTTTGATGAACAGTGAAAAACACAATGTTATTATTTAAAACCATCTTTTAATTTAAATAATTATTTATTTAATTTAAATTTATAGTAAGTAAAAATAGATATATAATACCTATATAATTTCAATTTAATTAATTGGAATCATTTTATAATAAAATTAGATATATAAAATTTTATTGAACTTTTTACCGTTTTTTTACCCACCTTCTAGGCGCATTTTAAAATTTGCATAAAATATAATTTTGACAATTCTGTAGGTTGAATTTACAAAATACATAATACATTGTTAAAATCAATAAGTAAAATTTGGATCAATAGAATGAAAATAATTTTTGGTGAATAGTAACTTTTGACATTTATTTCTCACGGTTAAAAGTAAATAACTAAATTAAAAGTAGAAATGATATTATAATTAACCTAACACATGTCCTAATTCTATTGGATACGTGTAATTCGACCAAAAATATCCTTATAAATAAAATATGATCCTTTAGGTCCAGTTTAATTAGATTAGGACATTTATTATTATTTTATTTAAAGAAGAATTAAAAGTGTAAATTCAATGTTTATTAACTAAACCATTTTTAATATAGGGTTATTGTTGGGCAAAAATCCCTCAAGGTAACATTGTATTATTTTTGGGTTGATTGTGTTTGTTGACAAAGCAGGTCTCCATGGAGAATTTTTGAGTTCCAGAGAATTTGTTGACAATCCTTGTTGACAAAGAACGATGACAAAGGAAAAGATGATCTGGAGGTGGTACAAAAGAGCAGTACAAGGTGGAGCAGTTTCCAAGTGTTTGCCAAATTTTTGGGGTCCAAAATTTGGAGTTTGGTGAGCATCGAAAAAATTGTATTTCCTTGAAGATCGTATTTTAATGTGGTAAAGGCATGAATTTCGCGAAGAGAGAACGCATGGATTGGATTTCCCGAAGATCAGAAATATGGAGGTGGTGATGCTTCGCGATTATGTCAAAGATTCGCGAACGGTAGAGTTGAAGTGCATCGCGGCGGTGAAGGGACTTGCGAGGGAGCTTCGAGGAAAAGGCGTGAAATAATGTTGACGGTGATGCTCCGCGATTTCGACGAGCTCCGCGAATAGAAAATTGTCGTGGTGCTTCGTGATTTGGACATAATTCCGGTGGAATCATCGGAGCTTTGCGATTTGAGATGACCTGGCGTTGACTTCATGTGGGAGGGTCGAGGGTCGTTGGAATTGCCTATTAATAGAGGCCGACCCCCTCGGGAGAAGTAGAGAGAATCTTCAGAGAAAATATTTTGCTCTCGGATTGCGAAGGTGGTTCGTGGAGCCAGTGTGCTTCGCGAAAGAGGAGCTACGTGGCGGCTATTGTAGCTCCGCGAATGTTGTGAGCTCCACCTTGGCTCAGTGAGATTCACGAGGGAAGTTTCTCTTCAATGTCTTGATCTTCGCGGTAGTGCTTCGCGGTAGTTCTTCGCGAGAGTGCTTCGCAAAAAGACAGGAGCTTCGCGAAGGTTTGTTTGAGATTCACGAAATTGGGAGCCTCGCGAAGTAGGGTTCTTTGCAAAGGTGTTTCCAAAGGTAGTTTCCCTGTGTTTCAGAGGCAAATGGGTATTCATCAATGGATAAAATTTGGACTTCAACAGAGCATCTATAAATAGTAGAGGATGCATGCTTTCATGCAAATGAAGAGACCTACAGGTCTATAAACTGTGAGTGGAATCCCTTCCAAAGCAGTGAGCATAGGAAGAGGAAGAAGGTGATCCTCTCCACCGACAGTGATCCAGAGAGAGAGAAAAATGGAGTGACCCTTGGGAAAGCAGTGAGCTCACCCTAAACCTTTCAAAGTTAGTGATCCTGGGACAGAGTGACTGTACTCGAACATTGTAATCCACAGATTCTGAAGTATAGTTGAATTTGGTATGACCGGCAACCTGTCGGCGTATGCTCCTTGGACGTAGCCCTTAGCGGTGAACCAAGTAAAATTGTTGTGTCTTGTGCTTGCTTTACATTCTTTTTATATTGTGCAACAAGAAAAGAGAGAGAAGAGTGTTTTTTTAACAACGAAACATGATCAAACAGGAATTCATTTTAAATTAGTCACACCCTGATTCACCCCCCCTGTCAGGGTATTCAGCCTTGTGGACCTAACATTTAGTATCAGAGGGAGAGGATGATATTAGTTCTTCTCTCAATGGAGGCCACTAATCATAGAGGGATTCTTATATTCGACGGATGTAATTTTAAGATATGGAAGAATCGAATGCAACACTATTTCCGATCATTGAGAATGGATGTGTTTTCAAGAGCTATGCATGGTATCACAACTGATATTACTAGTGGTGCATTATTAGAACCTAAGCAGAAAGAGTTGGATGCTGATTCCAAAGCAATCAATGCCTTAGGGGGAGCCCTTTCTAATCCCATATATACAAAGGTGATGTCATGAAAAATGTCACATGCCATGTGGGAAAAGCTTTTGAATATTTATGAAGGGGATACAAAAGTCAGAGAGGCAAAGCTGCAAGTGTTGTGGAACAAGTATGAAGATTTGAGAATGAACCCGAATGAGTCTGTTGATGCATTCTTTGACAGGGTAAATGCTGTGGTAGAATACATGTGAGGTCCTGGAGAAATTATCGAAGATATAAAAATTTTCAAGCACATATTGAGAAAACTACCACCTCAGTTCAATCAGAAAGTTTCTATTTTGGAAGATAAAGAACCAAAAGAACTAACATTGGATAACTTTCACAACACTCTTGTTGTATATGAAATGAGAAATGATGATAACGAGACTCTGTAAAAGGGGAAATCCAAAGAGGTTGAATTCAAGGCCATGAAGAAACTCACCATTGAAGATTCTAAAGAAGAAGAAGAGACAGATGAGGTGATGTTATTCCTTTCTTCAAATCTGCAAAGAGGAAGAGAAACGTTTAAAGGTAAACTTCCACTAGCATGCTTTTGATGTGGAAAGGTTTTTCATCTTGTGGAAAGATTCCCCAAGAAATTTCAAGATAACGATGATGATGATGATGAAGTTGAAATTCCCAAGAAAAAGACTTCAGCGTTTGTGAAAGGGAAGAAGCAATTCAGGAGAAATTTCTTCAAGAAAAAGAATCTTCTTTCATAAGAATTTTAATGTTCAGAGGAGTCTGAGGATGAAGAGGTTGAGGAGTTTTAAAATTGTAAATATAATAGGCAAAAGGCTATGGTAGCGGTCATCAGTAGTTCTCAGAAAAATGAAGAAGTTTACGCTGAAGAAGAAGATGAAATTGAAGGGAGAGTTGATATGGAATCCGAATTGGAAGTAGCTCTTGAGGAGATAGATGTTTGGAGAGCCAAAGATAAGAAATCCAATAATGTGGTTCGTGATGCCAAACAATATATGCAAAACAGGATGAAGAAAAGTCAAAACTGGTAAAAGAAATTGAAAGACTAAAATATTCAACACCAGAGAGCTCAAAAAATATTGTTGAGAATAAGATTAAAATTGAGGAAAAAAAGAAGGAAATTGATTGTTTAACTAACATTGAAATGGATAAGGTCATATCAATCAAAGAGCATGAAGAAGAAGTGGTCAGTCTGCGACGAAAAATGAAGGATCAGGAAAAACTCTTGACCCCCAATGTGATATCAGAAAAGAAGTCAATTCAGAAGATAGAGAAGATGAAAGAAGAGGCTCGTAGTTCAGCAAGAATGGAGTAGTAAGAATGATGAAAATGCTAAGGTTGATTCAGGGCTTGATGAGAAACAAAAATTGGTGGCAGTTAATGTCAGACAGTAAGCACCCGTCCCGAAATTGAAGGTTGATTTGGGCACAAAATAGAATCATAATATTAAGAGATCTCAAAGGGAAAATCATAGTGCTAATGTATCATGAAGGAATGTATCCTATATCAGGTGTTATTGCTGTGGGAAAATGGGACATTCATAGTATGTGTGTTCTGTAGCCAAGAGATAAAGAAGGGAACATGAACAGTGATGGTAGCCAAACAGAGAACGGTTTTATAGGACATATTTTGAAGGACACTGTTTTTGGTGTGGAGGATTTGGGAACATGGCGAGGTACTGTACTTTGACCAATTAGAGAAATGTGCCAAAGCAGAATCAAAACGTTCGCAAGCAGCAGGTCAATAATTCGACAGGTGAGTTAAAAATTCAGAATAGATTTGCGGCTTTGCAAGATGAGGCTGGTCCATCATACTCTGAGAAATAACAGAAGTCTCAATCCATGCCGAGTGTAAAAGAAAATGTATGGACCAAGAAGAAGAAAAATGAGAAGGTCGTGGTGGCAGAGATTTCCCTTAAAGCATCATATCGATCTGGTGTTTGGATCCTTGACAGTGGTTGCACATCCCACATGACTGGTAATAAGGATCTTGTTACAGGCATCAAATATGACAAAGAAGGAGTTGTCAAATTTGGAAATGATGAAGGCCTGAAGATTGTTGGCTTAGGGAAATCCATGTTTGTGGGAAAAGAGATGATGCGTGCTGATGTCATGGTAGTAGAGGGTCTTAGTCATTACATACTCAGTGTCAGTAAACTATGTGACTTTGGGAACTCTATCTGATTTACCAAGAAGATGTGTGTTGTGAAAGGAAAAGATGGAGCTGTTGTTCTGTAGGGAAAAAGGTCAAAGGGAAATCTCTACCTTGTAGGTGGGGAAGAATATACATGTCTTTTATCCAGAGAGGAAGAAAACCAGCTGTTGCATAAGCGACTTGTCCATCTATGCCAACCAACTATGGAGGATCTCGTAAAGTGTGATGTTGCTAGAGACCTTCCCAAACTATCACGTGATCGCACTCATACGTGTGATGCATTCCAACAAGGGAAGATCATCAGAAAGACATACAGGCCAAAGGAACAGAAATCAACTAGAGTGATCTAACTGGTTCATGCTGATATATGTGGACCTATCTCACTAGGA
This sequence comes from Viscum album, assembly GCA_963277665.1. Classification (NCBI taxonomy): domain Eukaryota; kingdom Viridiplantae; phylum Streptophyta; class Magnoliopsida; order Santalales; family Viscaceae; genus Viscum; species Viscum album. The sequence continues at coordinate 511,787,347 of OY728119.1, forward strand.
GCTATAAATTGGCAAAGGTACTATGTTCTTTTCATTGATGATTACAGCAGAATGGTCTGGGTATTTGTCATTACCCATTAGACAGAGGTGTTTAGTTGCATAAAACAGTATAGGAGGGAATCAGAAAGGATTCTTGGGAAGAAAATTTTGAAGTTCCGTATAGATAACGGTACAGAATTCACAAATAGTCAAGTGGAAGAGTATCTCGAGAAACATGGGATAAGGAATCAAGTTTCATCAGTAAGAACTCCCCAACGGAATGGTATAGTTGAAAGGAGAAATCACATCACCAACAACATGACCAGAACGATGCTTATTGACAAAGACCTACCAGAGAAATTTTGGATGGAATCAGTGTTGACATCAGCCTATGTTTCAAACAGGTATCTGTTGTGTCCGAAGCAAGGGAAGACTCCATATGAAATATGGTACGGAAAAAATCCAATGTTGAAATACTTTTGGATATTTGGAAGTAAGTGATTCATTCTCAACAAGGAAAATCATAGGAAGTTTGAGGCACGAAGAGATGAGGGGATATTCCATGGCTACTCAGGGAAAAGAAAAGCGTATAAATGCTTCAACAAAAGGCTGGGAAAAATTGTTGAGAGTAATAATGTCACTATAGTTGAAAATGAACAGAATACTCAACGACCCAGTGAACAGTTCCTGGACACAAGTTATGATGAAGTAAGCAACACAGGGGGAGCAGAAGTGGCAGAGGCTGACTCAGAAGAAGATACTAATGATGAATAAGAAAGTGTCAGGTCTGTGTCTGTAAGGAAGCCAAAGAGTCAAACTGAAATTGATAGGAAGAATATCATTGGTGATCAGACATCTCCAGTTTAGACTTGAAGAATGAATTCATTACATCAAACATCGTTTTTATCTCAGGTGGAGCCAAAATGTTTTTCCGATGCATCTGAAGATGAAAACTGGGTTCAGGCTATGAATGAAGATCTTGATCAAATCGAGAAGAACCAGACATGGGATATTGTTTCGAGGCCAGCAGACAAGAATGTCATCAGGACTAAATGGGTCTATCGCAACAAGATGAATTAATATGGAACTATTATTCGAAACAAAGCACGACTACTGTGCAAGGGATACTCCCAGATTGAGGGAATAGATGTATATGAGACATTTGCACCAGTTGCAAGGCTGGAGACAGTCAGATTATTTTTTGCCATAGCAGTGCAAAGAATGTTCAATGTGTTCTAGATAGATGGGAAATCTGCATTCTTGAATGGTGTTTTGGAAGAGGAAGTGTATATTGAGCATCCAGATGGTTTTCTCATTCATGAGGATGAGAACAATGTTTTCCGGCTGAATAAGGCATTGTATGGGCTGAAACAAGCACCAAGGGCATGGTACTCACGACTTGATCAGTACTTGAAGAAGCTTGGTTTCCAGTGTGGGGGAGTTGATTAAAATATTTATTTCAACAACAATAGTACTCAAAGGATGATGGTGCTGGTCTATGTCGATGACATAATATTTGGTGGATTAGATGAAGCTCAGTGCAGACAGTTTTTAGAATTCAAGAAAAATGAGTATGAAATGTCAATGATTGGAGAGCTAACATTTTTCATTGGTCTATAGGTGACCCAAGGAAGGAATGAAACATTCATTTCTCAATCCAAATATTCCAAGGAGGTGTTAAGAAGTTTTGGCATGGAAAATTCAAAGGAGATGAAAACTCCGGTTGCTACCTGGATGAAATTATCAAAAGATGAGGATGGCAAGGCAGTTAATATCATAGAATACATGAAAATTATTGGAATTTTGTTGTACTTTACTGCGACAAGGCCTGATATTGTTTTCACCACATGCCAAGCCAAGAGATATTAGAGTAATCCCATGGGAAGCCACATGCTTGCAGTGAAAAGAATACTTCGGTATATCCACGGCACAGTGGATTTCGGCTTGACATATACTGATAAATCTAAGACAGAGTTATCGATATATACTGATGCAGACTAGGCAGGTTCAGTGGATGATAGGAAATCAACGTCATGTGGTGCTTTCTATCTTGTTGGATTGTGTATTTATTGGCTAAGCAAGAAGCAAGATTTCATTTTGTTGAGCACCATGGAAGCTGAGTATATTGCGGCCAATCAAGCATGCACACAACTATTATGGATGAAGCAGCAGCTTGAAGATATGGGAGTTGAAGTGAAGTCTCCGATCGGAATCCAGTGTGATAACTCAAGTGCTATAAATCTCAGCAAAAATCCCGTACATCACTCAAGGACAAAGCATATTGAGATCAAATATCATTTTATTAAGGAGATCGTGGAGCAAGGGATTGTGAAGTTGGATTATGTTCCTACAGAGTTATAGGTTGCAGATATTATGACAAAGGTCGTACCCATGGAAGCATTTGAAATGCATTGACTGGCTATGGCAGTTCAGTTGATTCTCCGCACTTAAAAGCATGTGGATGTGAAACCCCCCCTCTCCCCGAGGTATGATGTGTTTTTCCCCAATGTGCTGATATGTGTTCTCTACGATGTTACATACTACAAATGAGTGAGCGTTGGGTTTTTTGACAAAGGGGGAGAAAATAGTGATTTTTCAAGGGGGAGACAGTGTGGCTATTTGAGAAATCATGACAGATACAGGGAGAATCTGACCAATGGAGCAGCCAAATAGGGGGAGAAATGAGAAAGGGGGAGATATACAAATCTGACGATGCTAGAAGTGATCGATCAAAGCATAGACATCACAATAGTTGAGGATCGTGATAAAAGCAGAACAGTGGTGTTGGGATGGTGTGAGAAGGTGTCCGGCTATTACCAATTGGTATCAGTGTGGTTCAACAATTTTTATTAATTTGGGAATTGGTATCAGGTTGGAATCGACAATTGGTGTTTGACATGAAGTGATTCATTGATGAACTTGTCATACTACTCTTGTTTCTCACTCCGAGCATTGCTCATGTGGGCATAGAGTACGTGTTAAGTGAATCCTGGAATGCTATCAGAATCGCAAGAGGCGAATGGTGGTACCGGCTGGAAGAAGACTCAATGAGGTATCGACGTGCAGAAAATCATTCTGAGAAGAGTTATGAAGAATTGTCAACAAACCCGAAGGGGGAGATTGTTGGGCAAAAATCCCTCAAGGTAACATTGTAGTATTTTTGGGTTGATTGTGTTTGTTGAAAAAGTAGGTTTCCATGGAGAATTGTCGAGTTCCAGAGAATTTGTTGACAATTCTTGTTGACAAAGAACGATGAAAAAGCAAAGGACAATCTGGAGGCAGTACAAAAGAGCTGTACAAGGTGGAGCCGTTTCCCAGTGTTTGCTAAATTTTTGGGGTCCAAAATTTGGAAATTGGTGAGCATCGCGAAAATAGGATTTCCTTGAACATCTTATTTTAATGATGTATAGGCATAAATTTTGAGAAGAGAGAATGCATGGATTGGATTTCATGAAGGTCAGAAATATGGAGGGGGTGATGCTTCGCGATTACGTCAAAGCTTCGTGAACGGCAGAGTTGAAGCGCATCGCGGCGGTGAAGGGATTTGCAAGGGAGCTTCGCGGTGAATGCATGAAATAATGTTGATGGAGATGCTCCACGATTATGACGAGATCCGTGAACAGAAAATTGTCGTGGTGCTTCGCGATTTGGACAGAATTCCGGCGGAAACTTCGGAGCTTCACGATTTGAGATGACGTGGCGTTGACTTCACGTGGAAGGGTCATGGGTCGGTGGAATTGCCTATAAATAGAGGTCAAACCCCACGAGAGAAGTAGAGAGAGTTTTCAGAGAAAATATTTTGCTCTCAGATTGCGACGGTGGTTCGCGGAGCCAGTGTGCTTTGCGAAAGAGGAGTTTCGTGGCGGCTATTGTAACTCCGCAAAAGTTGTGAGCTCCGCGTTGGCTTAGTGAGCTTCGTGCGGGAAGTTTCTCTTCAACGGCTTGAGCTTCGCGGTAGTACTTCACGGTAGTGCTTCACGAGAGTGCTTCCCGAAAAGATAAGAGCTTCGCGAAGGCTTGTTTGAGATTCGCAAAATTGGCAGCCTCGCGAAGTAGGGTTCTTTGCAAAGGTGTTTCCAAATGTAGTTTCCCAGTGTTTCAGAGGCAAAGGGGTATTAATCAGTGGATGAAATTTGGACATCAATAGAGCATCTATCAATAGTTGAGGATGCATGCTTTCATGCAAATGAAGAGACCTACATGTCTATAAACTGTGAGTGGATTCCCTTCCAGAGCAGTGAGCTTAGGAAGAGAAAGAAGGTGATCCTCTCCACCAGAAGTGAGCTAGAGAGAGAGAAATAGGGAGTGACCCTTGGGAAAGAAGTGAGCTGACCCTAAACCTTGCAAAGGTAGTGATCCTGGGACAGAGTGACTATACCCTAACATTGTAATACTCAGCTAATGAAGTATAGTGGAATTTGGTACGACCAGCAACCTGTCGGCGTATGCTCCTTGGATGTAGCCCTTAGCGGTGAACCAAATAAAATTTTTGTGTCCTATGCTTTCTTTACATTCTGTTTATATTTTTCAACAGGAAAGAGAGAGAAGAGTGTTTTTATTAACGGCGAAACAAGATCAAATGGGCATTCATTTTAAATTAGTCACACCCTGATTCACCCCACCTCTCAGGGTATTCAGCCTTGTGGACCTAACAGTTATACGTAAGATACATTCAACTATAAATATTTATTATAAATATAAAAATATTTCATAAGTAAAGTTCTTTTTTTTATAATTTTTAATACATTAAATAATTTAATTTTTTTATGACATAATGATAATGCAATAATTACATTATTAATAAAATAGTAAAATAATTGACATTTTAAATATCCAAATAAATGTAAATTGGGACATATGATGAATTACACAAATTTTTGAGGTTAATATAACATGTTATGTGTGATTAGATAAATTTTTTTCTATGTGATAAGGTTGTTAGGACTTTCAAAAAAACAAAATACCAAATTGTGTCAAAATTGACACAAATTAATTATTAAAACAAATACAATATTATTGGTTGATATAATATTACTAAAAATGTAAGGTTCATCCAATGGGATTAAATAATATTATATATGTCATTAATGAACCGCTTGATGTTCTCATGGATGATTAGTGTAATTTAATTAACCATATATTGTTAGAATAAAAGAAGACACTGTAAAAGTAAAACTATTTAACTAAGAGTTAAATATAAAAGATAAGGGTAAAAAAGAAACGTAAACTTGTCTAAAACATATTGGTTTAGATGATTTAGATCCATAACCACCTAAGGGTCAAAATAAAATAATATTTTTCCATTATTAACTAAATATGATGCTATAATAAATTAATATGTTATTCTTTTCCTAAAGTGACCTGCAACCCTCTTATAAAAGGGCACTTATGCTTCTCTAAAAATCAAACGTCCAAAGAAATTTGGCTTGGAAAATCCATTCAAAAATATCCTTCCAACTTCCCTTACATAAACCTAGAGTCCTTTGATAAGAAATCCTACTTACGGATACCTTTTGAACAACTCAAAAGGAAACACTCAAAGAAGAGGTAATAATTTCACAACCCACTTTCAAGTTCTTTTCTACTTCCACATTCTATTTCTTTGTTTTTTCCAAACCAAAATAATAAATCCAGTACCTTTAAAATATTTTGATGTCATTATAAATATTTAACAACCTTATTCATTATTCTATCCATCCTATGAATGATAATGCCACCATGCGTGCGTACGTATGACTTACCGTCTCCAAGTTGTGGTATAATTTTTTATTCAACATTATGTTATTTGGATGGATAAAATGATGATTAATATGTATATATATAATGAAAATAACATGATAATGTCTCTTTAAAATTAATATAACATCCAATTCCACACCTTTTTAATAATTAAGTAAATTACATTGTCGCTCATGTGTACGTACGACTTACCATCTCCACGATGCGATGAGATTCATTTCCACATTCACTATTCAATAATGATTATAAATATATATATTATTAATAATAATTTAATATATGACATACTATTACTACTTAATTGATATATATATATATATATAAATATGTGTGTGTGTGTGTATACATACATATATCTTTTCACTTACTTCCATTCAATACGATTTGAAAACAGAAACAGCGTATATGCGTACGTAGGGCCTACCGTCTCCATAAACGGTGGTTTACATATCATATATCTATCAACTATACATATTTATATTATTAATGCATATGATATATATATCACGTGTTATATTCTAGATTTATGTAAGTCATCATCGAAATCATACAATCAAGAATAATAAGTTAATGCACGTACTATAAAGAAAGTGATTATTACCAAAAAATTTAATTTATCATGGGAATCATTATAAAATGGGTAGTATAAAGTCATATATGAATCATATATGATATAATAAATATTAATATGGTTATGGTATAATTTAATATCATACTATGGTCATTATACATGAGGTTAAACGAACCCTCGACCAAAGGAAAGTGCAAGGTAAGGGTTAATTCCTCAATCTAATTATTATTCGAGATTGTTTATGAGTAATTTTTTACTGGATCATATTTTTTATCCAAGTACATGTTTCATAAAAGATTTTTCAAATGAATTATTTATATGTTAGTCTTTTATTAAAATATGATTTTATAATTTTTAATGATTTATTCTTATAAACCTTTCTCATTAATGTACATGTTTTCTAAATGGTTTTAAATATTTATTTATATGAACATGTATGTTGGAAAATGATAATTCATTTTATATGTTTCAAATAGGTATAAGATATATTGATTCAAAAATATTTTTTAAATGACTTTATATATTCCTTGACATTGAAATCTTTTCATGAAAAAATAATATTTCTCTCAAATATATTTACTGGTCACTTTCAACTATGTCAACATCCTTTACGGGATATAATTTTTGATCAAAGTTGATTTATTATAATAAAATCTTCCATATTGTATTGAATTATTTTTGATATTTTTTTACTATGGATGCTCTATTTTTATACCATTCATAGTTTATGGTTAAATTATTGACCTTTTGTTTGCTAATTTAATATGAATGTGTATGTTATTCTATAACATTTTCATATAAAGAATGCATTGGAAATTGTAATTGATTGGTGAAGACCTCTATAGCTCTTAAGTGCATCAGTAGGTATCATGAGACAAACTAGTGTTTTGAAAAAAGGCATTGAAAAAAATCTTATTTGTAGTCTTGGAACATGGCCTTGACTTTGTGCTTATGAAGTTTGGAATTTTTCATTCCATCATTATGAAATATTCTATTGATATGTCATGTAATTATTCGACTAGTAGACTATCCATGTGAATAAGTAAATTAAATTATTTGATTTATCATTGTCATATTATACATAAGTTTCGGTTTAGAAGGCTTTTGTTTTAGTTTTATACATTTCCATAAATGTTTATGCTAATTTGTGAATTTTTCCACTATATTATTATCCTTACTGAGCGTTTGAGCTCACCCGTTTGTTATGATTTATTATCTATGGATTCTAAGAAGTGTATTATGATTGATAAACTATGTTAAGCTAGGGGATTAATTGTGCTCTCAAAGGATCAATTTTTTTTTATTTTCTAATGTGTAATGTAACATTCATTTATGTAATCTATTTTCCAAGACTGCTAAAAATATCGGTCTTTCAGGACATGATTTATTATAATCAAGCCTATGTAAAATAATAATTCACCGAATCTGGGTTTTGGGGGTCGGGGAGTTACAGTTGGTATCAAAGGATGTTTAGAAAAATCCTTGGAAATAGCTTTAGATAAACTATTATTACATAACATTACCCTAAAATAGACTTTGAGGAATAGTTTAGAAAAAAATGCTTAGAATTTTGGTAATGTAGTGATTTTTTGTATTTTCTAAGAAATACATCCATGTATGGATACAATCAGGTATAGGCAGCTCTGGCATAGATGTACCTAGGAGTAAAAACTCTAAAAAGGAGCTCCAGGCTTTACCAGGGTATCCTGGTACATGACAACGGGCCTTGATGCACTCTTGGTTATGACACTCCTAGAGGATATGCTTAAGATAATTCACATTTTCATTAAAATCCTTTATGAAAGGACGAAGATTAATTTCATCCTCAAAGAAAACATTTTATGATTATATATTATAAGAATAATATTTTCAATTTATGTTAGGTATTTTACAGTTTTGGAATTATGCATTGCGATTCATAAACTAACATAGTTTACGGAATTTTTTAGAAATGGTGCCAAGTATAAGGAATGAGAATTCCAGTAATTAACATGATCGAATTATTAATAAGGATCATATATGTCATGGTATTAATCAAACATTTAAAAGGGAAATTGTCTCCCATGTATTCTAATCATATGAAGAAATAATATCACATGTTAATAAGATATGTAATGAATTCTCTAAGTCATATGGATTTGAAGGGATGTAAGGGATGAAATGGAAGGAAGAGAGAAAGGTGGATAAAGGGAAGAGGGAAAAGAAGGATTTTAACATATATGATAATTATGGAATGAATCACCTTGGTAAATACTGGAAGGTAATGAGAGTTTTTTATATGTGTGGAGAAAAAGGATACCAAGTACATGATTTCAAGGGTAAGAAAAAGGTTTCAAATGTACAATGCTGCATCTGTAAAGAGTTGGGACACTACGTGAATCAATATCCAAATCATTAGAGTATACCCCAAATGTTGCTATTGGATAATAATCAAGTTATGATTCTATATAAGATTAAGAGGAATGATTAAATTTCTTATGTTTTTATTAAATTATTGTGTCATTTGTGTATTGTATTAATGATGTACATGTTATATGAATTATTGAGAATATAAGGATTTTACTACAGTACTATTTCATTAAGGACATGAGATTGTGTGGAAAAAAGCTAAGTGACTAAATAGCAGGTTAATTTTTTTTGGAAAATATGTGGTTGAGGTAAAGATAAAGGATAATATCTTTATGATACTAAGGAAGTGATTTCTGAATTATATATGATTGATTAGGTTAAATTATATTGGATATTCTTGACGACGTTGAAAATGATTAATAATTTGTATATACCATCTTTGTTGGAGTTTATAACATTTTCTCATAAGTTTATATCCAGTATTCTATAAGGAATAAGGGAGAATTAATGTAATCAACAAGGTTTTATGGTAATTCTGTGTGTTATAGTGTTTTAAACGAATACTTGATGAAGGTAATCACATTTTATTACCGGGAAAAAAGGATCTTCATTGTGTTTACCATCATTATAAATTTTGGACTGTAAGTTTGGGCATAAGTATTTTGGATAATTCTAATGGTTGGAATCAATTGTGTTTGACATTGGATACTGTTTTTAATGTTAAATAATTTCTTGAGATTATTTTATGATTTTCATAAAAAGGACAACCCAGAGGTCGGGTGACAACACGTCTCATTTGACAAGGCCGTGAGACCTGATCCAGCAATCGAAGGGAAACAAGGGTGTATCACCTACCACTGGCTTACAAGATGTACTAGTTTGTATAATGTAGTTTTTTAAAATAGTCTGATAAATGAATTATAAATTTATTATTTTTGGAACCCTATACGATTAGTATAAATAGAAGATTTTATAATTCTATTATATTTTGGAGGGATAGATGATTTGGTTGTAGGAATAAGTTGAAGGATGAAACTATACATGTCAGGTATATATTTTTTCCTGTTATTAATTGAATAAATTAATTATTAATGTTTAGGTAAGGGGTCTTGAAAGAAAATGTGTTATCATAATACATTATGTTTTGTTGAACAAATGATATTTTAAATCATCATAGATTGATGGCTTGGAGGCCCTCAATTTTTTACATGATTGTGATTTATGAAATCAATAAATCATTACAAATATTTACTTTTTTCCTCCAATTATGTGTCTCTAATTACCACCATAGTACTCCTAATCAAGATAATAATTTGGTCGTGACTTTTTCATTTACCTTTCCCTCTTATTAAGACTAAATTTTATTAATGCAATTTTTGATGACTGTTTCCAAAAAAAGTATTTTTCTATTTTTATCCTTTTATTTTTGAATAACAATTTCAAATTAAGAGGATGAAATTTATTAAAGGAGGTGATAATATAACACCCCAAGATTTCATAGTACGTTATTTTTTCAAAGTAATTCAACAACATGCACTACAAGAAACATCGAGTTCGAGCGCACAATGACTTACCAAAGTAGAAGATCAAAAGAGGTTATGAATAGAATTATCTACATTTTGAATTTTATATATTCCATATAAATTTTAACATCCATATTATGTGTTTCCTAGACATAATATCTGAAATAATTCATTTTTTTAGATAAAATAAGTATTTTCAAAAAAATGAAATTTTACCGCATTTTAAGGGAAAACACTTTTTAAATAAAATATTTGACAATTTTATATATTCAATAAAAAAAATTCTTTAGAATCAGGACAAAAAAATTTAGTTTCGATAATCATTTGTTGTTTTCGGATAGCTTTTATATTTGGGTGAATAGTGAAAAATATTAAATTCTAAATGAAAAACAAATTAATAAAAATAATTTATAGTGTCCAATTTTGCATTTTAATGGTTTGGAAGTATAATTAGATAATATTTATATAATTTAAAACAATTTAGGTCAGTATAAGTAATTTCAAAATTAAATTTGACATAAACACATGTCAATATTTTGATAGTTTTTGCTTTTAAAAAACCTTTTTTTGGTTTTGACAACGGGAATGAATTTTAAATTAAAAATGAAACTTCTATGTTTTTAATATGGTAAAATTGACTTCTTTTTTCAATACAGAATGTAAAATTTTCTTTGGGTGAATTTTTGGTATATTTTTGAAAACATTCAAATTTTGAGGAATAGTGAAAAGCACAACATTATTATTTAAAACCGACATTTAATTTAAATAAATATTTATTTTATTTAAATTTATTTTATGTAAAAATAGATATATAATACCTATATTTGTTGAATGTAATTCATTGTAATCATTTTATAATAAAATTAGATAAATAAAATTTTATAGATCTTTTTAACGTATTTTACCCACCTTCTAGAGGCATTTGCAAATTTGCATAAAACATAATTTTACTATTTCAATGAGTTCAATTTAAAAAATTTGAAAGACACAGTTGACATCAATAAGTAAAAATTTTGACCAATATGATGAAAATAATTTTTGGTGAATAGCAACTTTTGTCTTTTATTTTCCACGGTTAAAATTAAATAGGGCGGTTAAAGATAAAAATGATTATATAATTACTCTAACACATGTCCTAATAATATTTGATAAGTGTATTTCGACCAAATACTACATTTGGAATAAAATATGATACTTTAGTTCCACTTGGATTAGATTAGTACATTTATTATTATTTAATTTTAAGTAATGTTAAAAGAGTTAAATTAAACGTTTATTAATGATTTTTTTAATATTGGGTTATACATAAGATAAATTCCATAATAAATACTAACTATAAATATAAAATTATTTCCTGCATAATTTTATTTTATATATAATTTTTAGACATTAAAGAATTTTATTTATTTATGACGTAATAATGATGCAGTAATTGCATTATTAATGAAATATTAAAATAATTGATATTACAAATATCAAAATAAATGTAAATTAAGACTTTTGAGGAATTTAACTAATTTTATAGGTTAATATTACATGTTATTGTTGATTATAAAAAAATTTCAATGAGATAAGGTTGTTATGACTATCACAAAAAACAAAATACCAAATAGTGTCAAAATTGACATCAATTATTTTTTAAAACAAATACTATATTATTGGTTGATATAATATTCCTAAAAATCTAAGGTTCAGAAAAAAGGTATTAAATAATATTAAATATGTCATTAATGAACCACCTGAGGTTCTCTTGGAAGATTATAGTAATTTTATTAACTATATAGTGTAAAAATACATGAAGACATGATAAAAGTTAAATCTAAAAGATAAGCTTAAATAGTAACCTAAACTTGTCTAAAATCTATTGGTTGAGACGATTTAGACCCATAACCCCAAAAGTATTGATATAAATTTATTTGGAGCCATTATAAACCGAATATGATTGTATAATTAATTAACATTTTAATCTTTTTCTAAAGTGACCCTTACCCCTCTTATAAAAGGCCACTTCCCCTTCTCTCCAAATCACACCTCCAATTCCATTTGGATTGGAAAAAACTGACCCAAATATCCTCCCAACTTCCCTAACATCATCCTAAATCCCTTACATTGATTAGAAATCCAATCCATGGAGCCCTTTCGATCAACTCTAAAGGAAACACCAGAAGAATAGGAAATAATTTCACCACCCTATTTCATGCTTTTTCTTCTTCCACTTCCTATTTATTTGTTTTTTCCATACCAAAATAATTTCTATGGTATCCTATAAATACTGTGAAGTTTTTATAAATTTGGCGAAACCATATTCATTTTTCTATCTATCAATGAATGATATTTTCACCATGCGTGCGTAGGTATTGCCTAGCGTCTCCATGTCATGGTGTAATTTGTAATTCAACAATATGTTATTTGGATGGATATAATGATGAGTAATATATATAAATAATGATAATAACATGATAATGTATCTTTAAAATTAATATACCATCCAATTCCACACCTTTTTAATCATTAAGTAAATGACATCGTCACTCGTGTGTATATATGGCTTACCGTCTCCCCGACACGATGAGATTCATTTAAACATTCACTATTCAACGATGAATATAAAAATATATATTATTAATAAGTATGTAGTATATGAAATAATAATGATAATTAATTTATATATATATATATATATGAATTCACTTACATATATCTTATTCACTTACTTCCATTCAATACGATATGAAAATGAAAATAGTGCTTATGTGTACGTACGACCTACCGACACCTTAAACAGTGTTTTACAATTCAAATATAGATCTACTACACATATTTTTATTATAAATATATATTATATATAAATCATGTGTTATGTTCAGTAAGTATGTAAATAATTATCTAAATGATACGATCAAGAATAACACGTTAAAACATGTATGATAATGAAATCAATTATTACCCGAAATGTAAATTTAACATGGAAATAATTTTTAAATTGTGGTATAAAATCATAAATGAATAATGTATGATATAATAAATATGAATATGGTACTAGTATAATTTAATAACATAATATAGTTATTATACAGGAGGTTAAACATACCCTCGACCAAAGGAAAGTGCAGGGTAAGAGTTAATTCCTCAATCTCATTATAAATAGGGATTGTTTATGGGTATGTTTTTACTAGTACATATTAATTATGAGTGTCCATGTTTCATAAAATAGTTTTCAAAGGGATTATTTTAATGGGAAAATTTTACTAAAACAAAATTTTAAATGTTTTAAATATTCATTCTTCTAAACCTTTCTCATTAATTTCCATGCTTTCAAAATAGTTTTAATGATTTATTTATATAGACATGAATGTTATAAAATGTTAATTCATTTCAAATGTTTCAAAGAGGCATTGGTCGATTTTATTAAAAGAAATCTTTTAAATGACATCCTTTATAAATTTTGTTACTTTTAATTGATTTCATATTTAAAATAACATTTCTCTCAAATATTTTTACTGATCATTTTCAGTTATGTCAATTTCCTTTATAGGATATTATTCTTGATCGAGGCTGATTTATTATAATAAAATATTTCATATTTTATTGAATGAGTTATGATATGTTTGCTGTGTATGTTCTATTTTTATACATTTCATGGTTTATTGATAAAGTATTGACATTTTTTACGCTAGTTTTAATATGAATGTTTATGTTATGCTTAAACCTTTTCATAAGACGAATGTATTGTACTTAGTAAGTGATGGGTGGTGCCCGCTATAACTCAACAATGAGTTAGGAGGTCTCATGCGACAAACTAGTTTTTTGGCACCAGTCTTTCGAAAAATATTATTTGTAGTCTTGGCACAAGGCCTTGACTATGAGGTTTTGATGTCTCGAATTATGCATTCCATCATTTGGAAATTAGCTATTGATATTATATGTGATTATTTGACTAGTAAAATTTCCAGGTAAATAAGTAGATGGAATTATTTGATTCACCATTTCCATATTATTCTGATGTTTATCTTTAAAAGTCTTTTGTTTTAGTTTCATACATTTCGGTAAATGCGTATGCTTATTTGGGAATGTTTCCACTATATTTTTATCCTTACAGAGCGTTTGAGCTCACCCCTTTGTTATTTTTTAATTTCCCAAGATTCCATGAAGATTATTATGAATGATAAGTAGGGTTAATCTAGAGGATTATTTGAGTTCTCAAAAGATCATTGATGTTGTGTTTTATTTTCTAATGTGTAATGTAACATTCATGTATGAAATCAATTTTCCAAGACTGCAAAACTGATATGTCATTTAAGACATGATTCCTTGTATTCATGCACATATATTAAAATAATGCACCGACTCTGGGATTCTGGCATTGGGGCATTACAATCTATGTATATCTCATATCTTTTAACATAGATATATTGTCACCATATCATAAAATAATGGTCTAAAACATCTAACTCCTGATCAAGGGTTGATATTTATGTTCATGATTCATAAATTTTATTAATGCATAAGAAATAAAATCTCATTTTTCATTAGGAAACAACCTATCCCCTTCTCATATTAATCACTATTAATCAATAATAAATCACATTCATGTAGAAGAAGAAAAATCAGATAGTTAACAAATCACCACCTTAGTTCATCAACAAATTGTTCACATTACATTGTCCAAACATTATTAAGCCCTTCACATATAATCATGGTTAACAGGTTAGCCAATAATGAAAAATTATTAAATATTATCTAATTTAAATCTACCAAACCAATGAAACTATGTACCTAAATAATAATTGTTTCAATTAAACATTATTTTAACACCATTTTCTTTTTAGGATCATCTTATATTACATCTGTAGAGACAATATAGACAAGAAAATAAACTTCTTGAATCCAAATATTTTACTTACCATATTTTCTAAAAAACTCTTCCCTTAAAATAGTATTATTTACAATACATAATTGATTTTGGTGGTCCTCATAGTTATTATTATACATTAAAATATCATTAATGAATACCCAAAAGTCATCAGGATATTAGTTGAACACACTAATAATGTGACACATAAAAATAGAAGGCGAATTAGTCAATAAAAATGGAATTAAAGTAAACTCTTAATGCCCATACCTCATTCATAAATATCTATCCGGAATGTATTCATTATTTAATCAGATTTAGTGATACCCACAATGAAGTTCGGTAATTGTGAAAGATTTGACTCTGGAAATTTTACCTAATTAGTATTCAATATAAGGAATGATATCCTTATTATTTATTTTTATAGATTGATTTCCCTATAACCAATGAAAAACCTCATCGACCAGTCTTTCTTCTTAACGAATATTACATGGGCTCCCTATGGAAACACATAGGGTGAATAAATTCCTTTGTACCCAAATCCAAGTATTATTTGTTAATCTCTAGTAATTCTCTGGTTTATGTTCTATATGGAGTCATTGATATTGTTCCTGCATCCAGAATTAAATCAGTGGAAAATTTAAATTCACAATATGGGGGTTGTATAATAAATTATTCCAAAAACATATAACTATATTCCTCTACAATATGTATATCATCTATTTATATATTACCATTTAAATCCATTTATGATTTCCCTCATCTCCCCATGAATTCCACTCATCACTGTTATTAGGGGTGGATATCTGACCCTCATAATGACATATCTTCTCAAAATATTGGTTATTATATATCTTCCTCACAAATCATGATATTTATATTTTTATATTAATTTTTAAATCATATTTTGAAATACAAGCCATACTATGGATTATAGAAAACTCAACCATAGTTATGATGGTAAAGTCAAAAAATAAATCACTTTTATGTGTCATTATGGGGACTTACCAACACTTCTCTATTGTAATGAGTCTCCCATTTATCATTTTGACTAAAATCTCACTTATTAAATAACATGTTAAATGTTTAATTTTCACTAAAAAAATTCTACATATAAAAGAGTGTGAGGATCTATAATCAAATAAAGAATTAGTTAATATAATGAAATGATTAATGTACCTAAAACCACATTATTTATTACTTCCACCTTAGTTATAGTGGCCACAAAATCATGGACTTTCCCCCTGGGCCTCATATATGGACAATTTACTTGATGATTTTGGAATTCACTTCAATATTTCTCCATCAACATGTAGTTATAACACAAAATAAATGTGTTTTACTTCTTCCCATTTAATTATTTAACTTGATGAACCATTTCTCCACACTTATAACAAACTCTCATTCCATTCAAGAATTTAATAGGGAGACTCCTTCCATAGTTTTAAAATTATTTAACCTTTTTCATCTTCATATTATTTCATGAAACATTCCATTTATATTGGGTCTAATTAGGTATCTTTTTTCATTGGTTTCCCTTGTACATGTATGATCTGGATAATTACCTCTCAATTTTTATTGCACATAAAAAGTAATCATCATATGAAAAAAACGTTTATTTGACTCATGAAATTCAAAGACTTGTATTAATCCCTTAAATTAAATAGTCTATCATGAACCTCATGTTACATATTTAATTAATAACATTCATAGATAACCTTGTAATTGAATGTAAATACTCCAAAAACATCATTCATCATTTTTCTTTAAGCAATGGAACATTCTTTTCATATCAATTTTTTTCTCATAAGGGAAATATTTTCAATTAATTTTTCCTTAAAATAATTCCATTCAATTTTATAAATTTAATAATCAACCCTAGTATTTTAGATAAACTCCACAATTTATCAGAATCCACATAGAAAAAATATACTGAAATTGTATCCTTTTCTTTTCCATAATCTCCCAATGGTGTAAATATTTTTACTATAGATTTAATCCATTTCTGATCATCCATTGGATCAGTAGTCCCACAATATGATTTTTGCTTCTATCATATAATTTCATCCAATAAAAGAGAATCTATATTGGAAATAGGTTTCTCCATCTGGGAAAGGTTATATGTCATAACATGATTAAGATTCCCTAAAATAGAAATACGTTTATCGATTTCAATACAACCTGTATTGGATTCCTCATCCAAGAAACCTCTAAATTTACCATGAGTATTGATACCCTTCTTCCTTAAAGTTTCTATTTTTAATCAATGATACACACCATATTATATCATGACATTATGTAATAATTTCACAAAGGAAACTAGAAAATAGTACCCATAAGACATGGGTAGAATGTGAACTCTCTAATTCATCCATCAATCTAATTTTGTGAATGATAATTTATATTTTTATTCTGAGAGGGAAAGTTATGTTTTTTATTTTATATCTGATTATTATTATTTTTTATATCTTAATGTCCAAGGATTTTTACCACAATAAGAGTGAACATTCCGTCTTTCTCACCCAACCATATAGTGATTTATTGAAAATAAAAAAATATTTAGGTGCTTAAATATGGTTTTGTTGGTATAAATTTACATTCATATAATTTTTATTCTCTTTTAACGAAATTAAAAATAATACTAATAATATACCATGAGAGTGTATACATAGGTGAATAGAATGGAATATCACTGTGTATTATGTTATGCTATATTGAAGTCCAACAAACACTTTTTGGAGTTAGTATCTACTAGTTACATATGTTCCAGAACCACATCCCCTTATAGTATCCTGAAAAGGATGTATTTCTAGGTAGACCCACACAATATAGGCCTTTATAGTACATTAGTAATTTCTTCTACATTCATCCCCAAAGAAAATACTAGGACAATTTTCCATTATATTTTTCTTCTTAAATCTATTTTCCAATGATTCTATGAAACTTCCATTGATACCAACTATACATATTTGGACCCAAGAAGCCTGGATCTAGTTCCCAACAGTATTATATTGTCTTGATTTCAAGGAATAAAATTCCAATGGGAAAAAAATTAATAGTTTTGGGAAATCAAATTACATATTTAATAACCATTTTACACATAGAAATGAAAAATAAAGTTATATTTCAAAATCATTGAAACTCACTTGAATAATTCATCTTCATATCATGTGGAAGGGAAAAAAATGGGTGATATCAACTTCATAGGAAGTGTAACATATTATATAAGAAAAAATGAATCAAAAAGAATAATCAATATATTAAGGTAAATTTATGAGAACAGATTCCAATTATATAAAAGGATAAATAAAAAATAATTATAGAAAGGTATATTGCTAAAATAGATTCTATTTAATTCATAAACAAGAAATTCATTTCATCTATAAATAAGGTAAAATAATATATATATATATATATATGGTATAAAAACAAAAAATGAATAAATTTTCAATGAAGGAAATGATTAATTATTAGAATCCATGTTCCATATGTACCTGATACCTTTACCATAAAGACCTTTTATAATATTGTTTATAACATACTGTGTAAATAACCATCTCATTGGTAAAAAATATTCATCTAATTAAACTATAGATTAAATTAAGGGATTAATTTAAAATGTACCCAAACCATGTTGAACATATCCAAATCATTAAACATGTTTATAATAATTGTTTATTACATATAAAGTTTTCCTTATCATTAGTTTTTCATGTTGAGTAATGTATAAATATTTATCAATATTTCCTTAGATAATCAAATAACTTTCATAATTTTCTTTATATAAACAAATTTTATAATGTTTAGGAAATAATAATTCCAATCACAAATGAGTTAGGTGATTATTGTAAATATAATTTTAAAGGAAAAAGGTCATAAAGATTTTGTCATTTCATGATAATGATAACAATATCAAAAGAGAGTGAGATTGTAGAGATAATTGTTACGACTTTTAAATTATTAAGTGAAACCCTCATGGATGAGATAATTCACAGTAAATCTAAATATAAAATAATTTATTTGTGAATAATGATATTAAACGAATAATTGATATTATATGAACCACAATAAAGTGAATTTGTTCATAATAACAAATAATTGTCAGTGGAATATAAATTTAGACGAAATCCCTAACCCCACGTTTACCTTTAGTTAAAAATTATTTATCATCATGTATAATGGCTTTAATAATTATTTTAATATATTAAATAACCATATTAATATTTATGATATCATGTATTATCCTTTTATAAAATCATATCCCTCGTTCGTTAATAATCCTTTTTTTATATTCCATGTTTTATGTGTTAATTTCATTGTTTTCAAGTATGTTTTCAAATGTTATTTAATGTTCCTATTAAATAGATCATGATTTCATAATATAAATAATGTCAAACATAATGAAAATATATAATATTTTCATAATATATGTATTTATAGTAATCAATAATGTTTGGTTATAAGAAATTAAATTCATCATTCATGGATATGGCAGGTCATACGTAAGCATGAACGTTCTTTTATTTTTTTATCGTTTTAAAATAGTAAAAAATAAATGATATGTAAATATATTACCACTTGAAGAAAAAATATATTATTTATATATCACATATGTTTACTAAAATCTTACATAATACATTTCATGTAATGTTTCAATGAATCACATTGCTTCATGAGGTGTTAGTCCATCGTACACACAAACGATGTTATCGTATTCCCAGAAAATGTAAAGTGTGATGGTATGTGTGATATAATAATTAAATAAGTATAAAGACATTATAAATATGATATATATCATATATAAAATGTAAATACAACATTTTTAACAAACATGAAAAATTAAAACGGGAGAACAAAATACATCTGTTCAAAAGGTGGTAGTCCTCCATACACATAGAATTAACATTAATTAATTGAAAAATGATCCTGTAGATATGACAAGAAAGAGAGTTTTTAATGTGAAAGTATTTAATTTTTTATAATGTTTTTATATATAAGGTCAATATAAATATTATTACAATTACAAAAATTGGATTTATAGATATATAATGGATTTATTTGGAAATTAAAACAAATTAAAAATATAATTTAATGATATAAATTATTTAGGAAAATTGTCAATTTTCAATTAAAATATAGTATTTTTTAATATTCATTAAAAATGAGTTTTCTATGAAAAATACAAAAAAATCTCTATAAGATAATTGTGAAATTTAACATTAAAAAATAATTTTTATTTTCATATATAATATTTATTTTTTCTAAAATTTATTTTTACAACAACTACGCCATTAAAATGCTGGATAACTACCATAATATAATATAACATTTTTGTTGGTAAAATTGTTTTTTCTATTATCTTATGCCTATAAATTATATTCAATGAATTTCAAAAAATTTAATAATATAGAAATTTGTATAATATCTATCACTCAAAAAAATTTAAAATATCCTAAAATAAATATATTGTGATGTATTAGGGTTTTACATCTTTTATATGATTCCATGAAGTATCCTTTAGAATATAAATTTTACAATGTTGTTTCATTATTTATGGTTACTATAACAGTGTATATGTTATTTCAATCACTTATATTGATTATTTTTTTATATCCAATACTCTGAACATAAAATATTTTTTCCATTTATTTTTCTTACATAATGTTTTTTGTATACCCAAATTTCAAAATATTCTCATTTTTCATATTTTCCTAATAGACATATATGATCAATTTCCATATATTCAAAATAGATTTATACTCCTAATAACCATATATACTCAATGAATATATATATTTTTTTATATTCCTATATATTGATTTATGTATTTTTAAGAAATTATTAATCTTATTTCCTTACACAATATTTCTTCCATAAATTTATGGTTTTACATTTTTTATAGTTATGGTCAGTGGTATGATATTAATAGATAACTGTACATATGATTACTAAAATTCTATATCATTTTTATATGAATATATTTTTAATCCGATTTTATTTTTCAAAATTATAGGTCATTTAGATTTATCATATTGTATTTAGTTCTAATCTAAAATATTCAACATTAATTGAATAAAAAATCATTTTAACATGGTGTTGCATTTAACAAAATCTCTCTAATCCAAGGGATTGATTAATATTAAATTTCACACTAATAAAATATGATGACACATGAATATTGGCTTTGTAGAATGGTTGATGTAATATATATTTTTATGATGTTTATATGTATCATGGTATACATGAAGTACCCCAAGGACTTATTTAAAAATATTTAGTGATTTACATGGGTATTGAGCATTAATGGGTGTCCTGTGTGAGTTTAAATATCGATAATTCGCTACAAGAATAAGAGCTATAACAAATGAGATGTGTGTATTGTAAGATGTTCTTGAGTCAGGTGCGATAAGATCAATAAATTAGAATAATCCACCTTCCATACTCAATAGTTTTTTTTCTTTAATAAAAACAAGTCATATACCAAACTAAAATATCATGATGCCTACTATTATTTTTTAACAAAAATAATTCATATAAGAAACTCCATGATATCCTGAAAATAACAATTGATAATAAGTTTCATAAATGGTGACATTGGAAATCAAAAGTAGAAATATGGAATTTAATCTTTGGTTCCAGAATATCAAGCTCATAGATTTAATATATAATAGCTGGAGTAATGGTTTTGCATGTATGTATACACAATTCAAAGGCAAGGACATCTGTAAATCAAATACCATTGTAGGATAGTTCATTATATGCAAAAAGCATATACAAATGGTTTGGAACCATTGGTATAGGGGCCTAATAACATTGGTATATGTTATAAATATGGTTTGAGGAACATTATCCTATCTTAAATTTGTATAGAACTATACAAATGATTTTAAGAAACTGACTATATAGGTAATGAAAAAAAATTATTTGCAGAAATTGTACCCAAAACCTCCGCCTTAAGTCTCAACGACCTAACCACTAAGCTATAATATCTTTTGTGAATATAATACGAAAAAACATATGTATATTAAAAATAAATTTTCATTTTAATGTATTCATTTTTTTTATAAAATAATAATTAAAAAATATGAAAACTTTACCAACTGTTTTGGAAACCATTAATATAGGTATTTGGATTTTTGGGACCTATTCCAATTGGCTTTCCAGAAATGTTGGTATAGGGGGTTATTATAGAAGCTATAACAACGGTTTTGGACAAACCATTGGTATAACTATGTCCTATAATTTGTTTTTGAAAACCACTAGTATAGGGTCTTATTATAGAATATATTCAAATGATTTTTGACAAAATGATTGTGTATCTATGACATATACCAACTGTTTTTTCAAAAATGATGGTATGAGGTCGTTTTATGGAATCTATACCAATGGTTTTTGAAAAAATGATGGAATATCTAGGAACTATTTCAATGGATTTTTGGAATCCATTTGTATATGCTCTCTCTATGATACATATCCCAATGTTTTTGGCCAAATTTTTGGTATTAGTCTATTTGTATAGCTCTAATTTCTTGTAGTTATCGAGGGTGATGTAACATTATCCTGGGAATATAACATTTTATAAGGTTTCATATAATTATTGTGTCCTTTTTGAACACTTCATGTTTTCACATAACAAATTAGTTATCTTACCAAAAATATTTTCATCAATTACCCCTAAAATCATCAACATTATCCTGATTCCAAATGAACCATTTCAAATTTTCTTTAGATAAAAAATTTATTCTTGGTTTTCAATTTTAAGACATTAAATCATGATTTTTAATTTAAAATCAATAGATTTTGGTATATTTATAATTTTTCACTAAAATAGAATAAAATACTAAATATATATTTAATTAATATGTAGTCATAATTCAGTAGGGGATATTATAAATAAATTATAGGAGAATAAATGAATTTTTCTATTGTATCACTCCCCTACATATGAATATTTTTCTTCATATAAAATACATATACCACATCTATATAAGAATTATCAAGTTATTCCTAGTAATGTACTATAGTTTTAACTTCTGTAGACCTGTCATGGTTTCTATATTGACATCATTTCCATAATTACACTATGTTCATTAAAAAATTTCAATCAAAAACTTCTCCCATGTTTATTTTATAAATATATTCCTTGAAATATATCTCTCATCTTTCATGTCATTTAAAACATGGTTGTTCTTTTATGACTATATTTCTGATAACAATGATCTTTTATTCATCCTAATTTATCAAATATTAGAACCTAGTGAATATATAAATCAATTGACATGGGTTGTTATGTGGGTACAGAAAAATGGGTAATCATGTATTGACATAATGCTCATATAGGTTTTTTTTTATTTTAGTATATAGTGAATGATTTAGAAATCAAGTAGAGTGATGTTTTACGCACCTTCTTCCCTTATAGAATCAACCATTACCACAATTACATTTTTTATTAGGTTTAAAATATAATCAAGAAAATTTATAAATGATAATCCTCTTATATCCATTTATTTTATTCTTCAAATTTTTAATATATAAATATAGTCTATTATTCGTATTTTTAATTTAGATAGTAATTTGGAAAAAAATGTGTTTAATTAAAATATGGCATGAAGCCTAACTTGCAAGAACTAATTGAAAAAATAATTTTTAATTCCCTTAACTATAGACATAATCTTATTAAAATTATTGAAAATACCACCCCTACAATTAACATGAATCATATTCATGAATTGTACCATTTTTTTATGTTGGGGAGAAAATATATTCATGTAATGTTACTAAACCAACAAGATAACTAGTGGATTGAGTGATAAAAATGAGAGACAGGTAATATATGATTTCTCAAATGATATCATGGGTTTATGAATAAATATTCATTCATTTGAAAAAACATAGGGCCAATGATTCCTTTAAAATAGGTTTATAATGAAAAATAGAGCACACAAAATTCCTTAATACTACAATGAAAATAGAAAATATATGTTAATTTAAAATTTTTTAATACACTCAAGATGTTAAAATTATCATTGCACAGTTCTTGTGAATGTGATATTAATATTTGATCAATGTTCAATAGATTTTTAGACAACAATTAAATAAATAATATTTGTATCAGAATTCATTAAAATCTATGGATATTCAAATAAATAAATTTCAAAACAATTTCATGATGATTCAACATAGAGAATAAATTTAAATTATCTTAACAACACACTTAAAACACATTTTAATTTAAAAATAAAAATCAAATAATTTATAAAGAAGGGTGGTATAACTCCCACTACACTAACATTTTAATGGCCTCATTTTATTCCACTCATAATCAGAGTCAAATTGAAATAAAAAAATAGATATACACAGCCTGATTTTTATTCCCAATGAGAAGTTATGAAACCATAATCCTATCCAAACTAGTTTTTTATATCATTTAAATGAAAATAAAAAAAATTATTGGAAAAAAAGTATTATAGAAGATAAAGGGAAATAAATTTTGGTTTATCCCCTAATATTTTTTGTACTTATACTGCTTACATCATGGTAGTTCTAGTTTTTATCCATTATTTAATGGTGGGTGTTTTTTCTTTGATATAAACTAAACCTTTAGTTTTTTTAGTTCCTAATCAAAATGCATTTTTTCTTGTGGAATTATTTATTAATTCATATTAGTCTCATCCACATAATAGATAATAAAATATTAGATTATGGTGGGGTAAGGAGGTAAAGGATCTACACATTTTCTATCTGAGTAGATTAACTATACAGTAAGGTATACCTAATTATCCTGGGTGGTTAATTACATTCTATTCTATCTTGAGTACATTGGTATAAAATGTTTTTTTAACTCTTTCAAATCATTCTCAAAAAACATAATGGAAAACACAAAAGTCTTATTCATCTTGTCTTCGACACATGCCACTTCTAATATGGCTTCATATAAATTATTATCCATGTCATATAAAAAAATTATATAAACTAAACTAGTAATAATATAAATAATAATTTTTATTCAATTTTAATAAAGAATAATGAAGGGAACTAAATAATGTTGTATCTTCCACGTATGTTTCATTTTGCAGTTCTTCCTCATCACACAAGGTCATTATAAAACCCGACATAATTATTATCAATGGATTTTTATCCTAATTATTTTGTTCACCTTAATATTTAATCTTACCAGAGACACATTTATTAATTCCACGGGCCATTCTAACACACTACAATTTATATCAATAATTCTCGAAATATACTTAACATGTTCTAGATATCTATGAATACTTAGCCCACCCTGGTTCAATTTGTATACTCCAGATTGTTATTATTTTTTCTATATCTCTGGGAATTTTTTTCATAGTATATCAGTGAATGATTATTTACAAATATTTTGTGATCTTAGAATAATTTTTTTATTATGTAGTCATATTCTAAATATTAGTATTAGATTTTATGGTATCCATTAAAATATAAAAAAATTATTTTTTTGAAAAACCCTCAAAGATAATATATATGATTAATCAAATGTTGAAAAAATATTATATCCTTTGAATATATAAAATATAACAAAGAATTATTTTTTTGTATTTTTATGAATATATGGAATCTTGAGTGGAAAATGAATGTGTTTTTTTTAAAAATGTTAATTATTTTCATCAAATAAAGTAATTTAAATGTATAACTATATTTTTTATTTTATTTTAATGTAAAATAGTATCAATTATATAATATATAATAGAATAATTCCATAGGAATCAACATTATATTTTATTCAATTATGTGTTCATTTTTATGGTTGAAAATTACAATTTATATAATTTTTAATATGTGTTTTGTGAAATTATATTAAATGTAATTTATGAGAGTTATAAAATTTAATATAAAAATTGATTCTATATTTTAAATAAATATATTAAACTATATTAATGAGTTGAATTTTATTTTTGGTCATTATTAATAGTAATAATGGGAACAATTTTTTATCATGGTAAAGGGAAAATTAGTTAAATTTTGGTGAAAACTAATTGATAATGTCAAACCAAATAATATTAATTATAATTATGTGGTGTTATTTCGACCATTAACACCTTATAAATTAAATATTATATTGTAGAGCCTCTTTATGATTTTTATTAATGTTTTTGTTCAAATCATTTAAACAAATTACAAGTGTGCCACTTCCCTCACATATAAAAGTGTACATTCTCTTCTCCCTTATCAAATCATTTGAGAACCATAGTTCTTCCAATACCTTCCAAATTCGATCCTAATAAATTAAACATATGTATTCGAGGTCATGTTCTCCTCAACAGACAAATTTTAGAAGGCTTAATGTTTAATACATATGGAGATATATGAAGTGATATTAAAAGTCCTACCTGAATAATTTTATGTTTATTTGTTACTAGGCATCCATAAAATATTTCTTAAAATGATGAAATAATAAAATAAATATATTTCATGTAAATTATTATTATTATTTTTAATGTTCAATGATTTTCTATATCATTTCCCATCTTAGGAGAAATGAAAAAATCGCTCATGTATATGTGGGGACGACAACCTCCACGATGTGATATGTTTCATTTTTCATTAGTGGATCATATAGGAAGTTAAAATGATGGAAAAAAATGAATTTATATGTTTTTTTTACAATTATAAATAATTTTAGATATTATATTACATAAAATTTTAATCTTTCCCTATATTGGAAATTCATAATACTTCTCGTGTGTACATTTTGGAATAACACCTCGATGAATCGATGGAATTAATTTTCCATTTAATCCACATATGGGTGGTCATAATGAATGTGTTAATTAATAAATATTGCAACTATAACATATTTTTAATTTTTAAAAATTATTATATTATCATATTTATATTTTTTTCCAATTGTTAGAAAAATACAAACATTATTTAGGTGTACGTATGGACTACATTCTACATGAAATTATGTGGTTCATTTTTCTATAATACTATATATAATTAGTTTTAAAAGTTTATTTATTGTATAAATTTGATTAATATAACATTTTTATATTTTTTAGGTATTGTAACAAAAACAGCTTTTATCAGGGTCAATACAGCAATGTCGTTTTAAGATTACAACGAAATTAACCCCAAAACATCAAACATGAACTTAACTATTTTGGTACATAAATAATGTGTGGTAATAAATGAAATTAAAGGAATAATGATAATGAAATTAAATAAAAATTATTTTTAAGTAATTAAAAACTAATAAAATTATATTATCTCAGATTAATTGAGTGTATGAAGTTAGACTATACTTAATGTAACAGATTTATTTTAAAAATTATTATGGTCTTCAAATTATCATCCATATTTATGTTATTTAAAATGTTCTATTAATGTGCTTATTTATAGAATAGTGTTTTTAATATTCTATTTAAACTATGTTTTACATTATTTTTAATGTTCTTAGTATTTATAATTTTTAAATTTACTATATGGGTAATTTTGATGTTTTTTTACTTTAGTGAAAAGGAATGTTTTATTAACACATATTGACTGAACTATTTTTTCCAAAATCATAGAAATTATTTATTAAATGAATTCCTATATAATTAAACAATTTTATTTTAAAAAAAATTATTCCCTCAATATTTTAGGAATTTTTATGTTTAAAAACGTTTTTCCAAGGAAACAAAACTTTTTTATAACATTATGAGATTATTGAATGTGTTATTACTTATAATATTGAATTAAAATGAAAATTGATTTTATGAATAAGTTTAACTATATATATATATCTTTTATTTAGGATATGATCCTTATAAAAATTATATTAATGATGGGTGAGCATGATTTTTCCCTAGTGAAAAGTGATATTCATATATCTATATAATGCATTGGTTAAACTAAAAGACATTACTATGGATAATTTACTCATAATAAATAAGAGAATATATATCTAAGTGATTCCAATGTAAGGGTTCATATAAATATGAATATAAGGTTAATGTCCAATGGTAATGACATGGTATGATTTCAATGGTTTATGAATGAAATATTGTGATTTCAATAGATAAGATTATGGATTTATGTGTTATATAATGATTCTGAAATTTCATTATAAAGGTGAAAGGATTATTGTTCATGGTAATGTATTAATAATTTTTCATATCTTCTAAGAAACAATTTGGATTATTATTTTACATTATAATTTTATATTAAATTTCCAATGAATGATATTATCAAATTAATTAATTTTATTAAAATTGAAACAATTATTTATTATCAAATGTCTATTTTGAAAAAATAAATCTTTCTCTAGTAATTATAATTTTTAAAAATAGAATAACCAGGTTAATTTATTTTATTTCCCTTAATGATTATTTTTTCACATCCAATGATTTCAAATTAAATTTCATAAAGCTTAAATAAAAGTATAAAAGTTAATAAATTCAGATTTCTAGATGTGAGAGTTACATAAAATAAATTATTTGTGCATCTATAAATATTTTTTTTAAATAAGGATACTGTGTTGACATTTAATATATTTATATAATTTTTACCAAACTCTAAAAAATTATAAACCAAAAAATATATAGGAAATGTAAGTTTTTTCAAACCATATTAAAAACAATATTATTATTATTATTTTTATGTTATAAGGTATTATAGTTGGTAACGTAGAAAAATATTAGATACCATTTGAGGGTTGGAGAATGTTAAAATAGAATTTTAATATACTCTAATTTTTTTAGTTATATTTCAATTATATAGATTTTGAATACTTCCATGTTTGTTTATTTCATCATGGTTTGTTCAAAATGGGTTTCTGTGGAAGAAACATGGAATCTGAGATAGAAATAGACCAAGGGATATAAACCTTGTGAATCAAAAACCTAAAATGTTTGGAACAAAGAAGATTTTAATATCTTTGAATAATTTTAAGTAATCTATTAATGGCAGAATCCCTTAATGATAGTGATCAAATTATACATAGATTGACATGTCCATAACAGATCATTTCAATAAACAGAATCCTATAACATTTATTAGATATTTAGATCTAATGAAATCTAAATGATGGATAAGTTCACTTTAGAATATATTTTAAATTTTAGGAGGTTTTTAAAATTATCATGCAAATCTTTCTACTTATTAATTTGAATTATATACTGATCAATGGAAGTCGTTGATTGACATAACTAATGTAAATAATGAATTGATTCCCAAGAATTGATAGTATTTAAACATATCATCCTTTAAAAGTATTTTACTAATGTAATTTAACCTATAATGGAAATGTAGTTTTGATGATTAATGAAAAAAAGTGAAATACTATCCACATAATGTGATAAGTTTACAATATTAGTCTTGTATGCACTGAATATCATTATATACCATGATATTAATATTGAACTATTTTACACAATATTGAATCCAATTTTATAAAAGGATCTAGTTATTCATGAGATTTGATGTAATGAGAATGTATTCGGTGTGTTAAGAATGTTGAGACATAGTTAATGGGATTTTACAATAATATGAATAATACGTGATTTAGGTAAAAATAATGGGGAAGAATTCATTGACGAAATATAAAGGGAAGAAAATTAAATAACACTCTTATTATATGTGTGGAATGAAGAATAATGTAGACTCTGATATTAGAGTTTGAATGTGTTAAAGAAGTGTAATTTCTAGACACATGGATCATGATTGAAAATAAAATAGAGTTTGAAATATATAGTCTGATAATTAAAGTAATATAATGAACCATTTTAATTTCATTGAGTTTAGAAATTATTCTATATTATGTTTGATGATATTTACTCCAGGAAGGAATCATCATCATCACGAATAAAAAGGTCAAATAGTTTATTTATCTCCTACAATATTATCTACTGGACCCTCAAATGATGTGTTCATCTGTATATTACTTATTTATTCAAACTATTCCAATTTCCTTATTCATTTAGGTACAACCAATTCTTTTATATCTAGTAAATTTTCAATTTAATTCAAAATACCATCCCAAAAAATGAATTCAATACCTTTTTTTAAAAAATATGGGGGAAGTACGATGGGAAAAAATGTATACAAATATTACCATTATCATCCATGTAATTTAATTTCTTACAAATATTAATATATTTCGCATTGTAGGTTTTTATTTTGTTCTGGGTAATAACTAACATTCAATTTAACATGCTAAAATATATTCCATAGATAAAGATGTAATATTTAATTTTTAGGGTAAGTTTCACAGAATATATAAGAATGAGTTTATATTTCTGTTAATATATCAAGAATATAAGAACCTAAAAAAATATGGTAGTTAGAGTTATTTTATATATATTGTTTAATAAAATAGAACTATTCATATTTGTGATGCACTAGTAGAGAATGAATACGTTGATGTATTTCAAAAAAATCATGTTGTTATTCCTAACTAGGTGGTTTTGTTTAGTATTGATTTAGTGCATGATGCTATTATATTTTCAAAACCACTTTATTTGATTACGTTGTTGACATGATTTAATTGTAATATTAGTGTTTAGAGATTCTTGATAAGGGTTTCATCCTCCCTATTAAGTCACCATGGGGTTACCCTAATTTATTTTTTATAAATAAATACGCTTCTATGAGTTTACATATTGAATATACAGAACTAAATAACATCTCTTATAAGAAAATTATATATTTCCTCATATTGATGACTTATTTAATAATCTCCATGGTGCATATTATATTTTAAAAATTGATCTAGAGTTATTTTATCAATAACTGATTGTGAAGGAGGAAGAAAATTGGATGGTGTTCAATATTAGGTATAGTTATTACGAGGTTTTTGTATTACCATTAATTTTAATAAAACAATAGTTGTATTTAAGGATATAATTAATGATTTATTCCTTGAGTATTTTAAATCATTTGTGGTTTTAATCAATGGTATTCATGTATAAAACAAAATGTTAGAGATCATGATAAACACCTAAGGATTGTTTTCAATAATTTAAAATAAGGGAAGTATTATTCAAAATAAAATAAATTATATTTTTGGGTGTTACAAATTTTTTTATTGGAATGTCATTTCTATATATTTAAAAACTGTTGATTTGACTAAAAATAATATGGGGGATCGGTACCCAAGGCATAAAAATGTATGTTTTATTCAATGTTTTCAACTTTTAGTGGGTTACACCAATGGATTTTTGAGTAATGTTCTCATTTATCTAGAACCCAGACATAGATGAATTTAAAATGAGGTACATTCATCTAGACCATGTATTGTGAATAATTTTTTCAAGAATTGGAAAAGAGATTGATTAATTTCCTTATATTTTCCTCACAAATAATAAATTATAAAAATTTTATTCACAATAATGTTTATTTGATGTGAATTACTTATATATTGATGTGAATGAATTGTTTATATAATATACATATTTTTTATTTAAACAATATTAGATGAATTATCTTACACATGGACATGAGTTGGATGCAATAGTTGTCGCTTTAGAAATATAAGGGTAACATTTATATTGAGACCAATATGAAATGAACACTAACAATGATGTTTTGTGGAATATATTAAATCAAATGTATCTTATCAAGAGGTTGATATGGTGGATAAAATTGATTATGTGTTATGATTTAACAATTGATTATTATCCACATAAGATAAAAAATATATCTGATTCCTTAATTTAAAAATAATATGCCTCATTAGCTACGTTATGATAAGAACATCTCCATTTAATTAATTATTTAATGAATGATGTACTAGAATTTATACATATAGAAATATATTCATTTTCTAAGGTATCAATGTAGTAATATTTTATATAATAATTAAGGTGTCTTAGTAGGATGATCTAGGTTTCTCAGAAAAAGTTGAATCCCCCAAGATGGGTAAGTTTCCTTTGTTTTTTATTAATAAATATAGTGTTATAAAATTTGGAAAGAGGTTGTATGTGCTATGTGATTCTAATATGAATATGAAATTTTTTTGGAAGCTCTTACCTCACTATTTTCCCCTCATCTTAGCTGTAATAAGATATAAAAATATATTGGGAAATATAATTAGTGAGAACGTATAAAGAAATATATTGATGAATTTATAATTATTTTTTAACTGATCATTATGTGAAAAAACATTTAAAACAACAAAATGGGTTGATTCAATATTTAATAGTTTCTTTATTTATATTGGAGAACATATCCATTTATTTTTTAGTGAGATTACAAAAAAATATCATTATAATATTGTGATTTTGGTAACTGATGATCATTCGATTAATTCATGAAAGTATACCTGTAAAATATTCAATGTCTTTGGATGACCCATAAATAGATTATATTAGGGAAACAACAAGGATTCTTTGTGGTCCCCACTCTAAAACATCAGATTCTTATCCCATATTTATAGAAAATTTTGTAAAAAAAATCCAATTTTGATGGAACTGAATTAAATTTTTGTATGGATTTTCATCCTCAATCTGATCAATAATTGTAACTTAAAATTCAGGGATTAGATGATATTCTTATAAATTTATAATTATATTTTTAAGGAATTTGGGAATACTATCTACATTTAGAGTAATATTCTTATAATAATAGATTTTATTGATTTATAAAAGTGAATAGTTTGAGTAATTATAGTTATTGTGACAAGACTTAGTATAAAAATTGAATAGAAATTAATTATAATTTTTTATAAGATGTGTATAAATCAAAGACTAAAAATAGTTTTGTAGATCACCAGAGAAAAAATATCTTTTTTGAGGTATTAAATCATGTTTTTATTAATATATCTCCATGGAAAAGTTTAATGAATTTTGTTAAAAAAATGAACCCCAAGATTCAATGTTTGTATGAAATTTTTGAAAATGGTTTATTTATTTAATTCTATGTATATTTACCTTTTACTATATACCAATTACATGATGTGATTTATATTTATTTTCTATGAATGTATGTAACTGAAGCATATCTTTTTTTTGTTCCCTATATTTGTACAATTAGAGTAGGATCTATCTTATAAGGAGAATCTAGTTAATATTTTGTATTATATAAAGAAAATACATCAAATTAAAGTGACTGACCATGTAATATTTTAAGGATATGTAAAATGATTGAAGATGCATCCTAGGAATGGGGAAATTCTATGAGTTAAAAAATCACTTGTTATCTAATGAATTAAATTATGAAGAAACAACTTCCCAAGGGGTAGAATGGGAAAAATCACTTAGTCCTGGAAATAAATCAATATTATGATTTATGTTATCCCAACTAGGTTAAATACCATGAGAGTGGATGAGGGAGGTTAATAAAATTATGATAGATTAATACAACTTTCTATTTGGACATTTTATTGTTGTAAACCAGAAAAAGCTTGCCACTAGAGTTTTATCATAATTTAAATATCAATACTGTATCCAATAGTTATTTCTCACTACTTATTTATAAGAATATTTAATTATTCTAAATATTATATGAATATTGTTCACATATATTGGATGTAAATTAATTAATGATCTCATAAAATAGATAAAATTAAATTTAATATATGGGGATTAACTTTTAGATATTCATCTCACAAGATGATTTTTTGATTTCACAAAATCATTCTTCCAGAACCACCTGCTTTATCAACCACCTGTTTCAAGAACTACCCTTAATTTCATAGAACTAGTGTTCCATGGAATTATTTCACATCATATAATATCATCGATTTATTAATGTATGATTCATTATTACCACTTCTATGAACACTCATCATGAACAACCACCTTCATGGAATTTCTCCCCCACGAACCACATTAAATTTTTCAAAATTATTCTATAAAATGATCATCTCTAATGAAATTCACGATTACTAACGATGTGATTAGGTTGTTTTATATACGAAAATTAATTCTATAAAACTATATAATTATAATTATCATAAACTACTATATTCTTTTCCCTTACTATGTACGGTGCTATGCAGTTCACATAACATGTTATTAATTTGTGGCACCCCTTAATTAAATTTCTTCTATAATTGGTGAGTTCCCATTATGGGCCACATAGAATAAAAAAATTTATGTATCCTTAATTTTTCACCTTAATCTAAAAAGGGAATAATTTTTTAGCAGGCCTTAAATCACCTCCATCCAAAAAAAGAAGGTCCTTATTTTCAGTTCTACATAAATTTTATAAAGTTTTCCTTACACAACTACTATGAGGAGAACATGACATTGACAAAACATCATGGAACACTATAAACCAGCATTGTTAATAAACTCAATCCACTCAAATCCACAGAAAAGACACCTTTAGGGGTTTTTCACAACAATCTCACTCATTCAGTTTTTTGAAAACCCTTTACATTTTTGATACCTCTATAAATATTGGTTCATCTTCTTCCAAACTTCACTTCTTGTTATTCTTGTTAGCTATATGTTGTTTTACAAAAAAACACACACTAAACCCATATTATACATGATCGATCTGTGAAATAAGGGAAATGAGTAAATTTCATAGATGCATCACATCATTCTTGAACTATTCGTATACTTTCATCATGAACCCATTTTCCTTGGTGTATAAACATTGATCGATCATATTTAGTATAGTTCTATTTAAAAAGAACATACTTCACTTCACACCTATTAACATGTCAATATACATCACTTCTCCACCAATCATCTTCTCCCCCTATACTGATAATGATATTTTATCCCCCAATTTCAATGAACCAAAAATCCACTGCTTTGTAAATAAATAATTATAACGAACACGTATAATTTGTATGGAAAAACACACTATACCGTATGTAGAGGGGGACCCATATCTATAAAATTTTCAGACATGATGTGTTTATTTAAATCCATGAGCTATTCAATGACCCTTCATTTCCTCTTTGGGTGAGAACATTTTCAAAATTTATGAATCCTTCTGTTCTATAGGATAATACTCCAACTTCATAAGCCCATGCCCTATATTCTCCAAGAAAAAATGGTACTTGAATTTAATGTCATTAATTCTTCAGTAATGAAATGTGTTTTTTCAATGATTTATAGAACATGAATTATCACAATGTATTCTGATTGGAGACATCACTTCAACCCCCATATAATCATGATATTTTTTATCCATAATAACTTTTTTTATTAGAACACATATTATAACGAATGAGTTAATTTGTTTTGCCTAAATTAGTTTAGATTATTTCTGTACCCTTTCTTAATTTGTTTTTAAAATTATATAACTTTTGAATTTTCATATTTTATGGGAAAAAATTAATTTAGATTGAATATGGGAAATTAACATAAAAAATTTATAAATGAGTATATTTTAAATAATATTATTTATCATATAAAAAATAATGTAACACATGGGATAATTTTTACTCTTCATGAACTATTTTTAGATTAACTCTCCTCTAAAATAGTGAGTTACAATGGGGATGATCTAATAGTTATGATAAAGAGTGGTTGGTTGAGTATTCTTTTTTGTTTGGTTAGTATCATTTCAAAATTGTATTTTAAATTTTTAAGTAATAGTTGGATGAACCCAGATGATGTTATTGTGATTTATGATAGCATCAGTTCTATAACTCTTAAGTGTGTTGTGGTGATCTAATGGGAGGCCATGTGCCTCCACAATATAGAACCACCTTGAGGATGATTTTAGTTCTTATTTTTTTCAAAATCAATAAGAAATTAATTTTTAGTCATGTAACAATTGAATTATTATTCATTCATTTATGTTATTTCATCTCTCAAAAATATAATTCTCGGTTTAGTTAACAACATTAAAAAATATTACTAAAATGTTTTTCTATTAGTTATCTTTTTTTTGGATCAATTTTAGTTGTTGTTTATATTTTATATCTAACATTTATACTTTTATATTTCTTGTGATAATTGTATTTTAATTTTATATTTAGGATAATTTAAGTTCAAAATTATGATTAAATGTGATCTTTTATGGTGATCCATACACATACTCTTATAGATGAATGTAACACCCGAGACTTTTATGTTATATAAATCATCAAAGGAATCTTTTTCTACACAACACTTGCTTGGCTTGCTTTGCACGCAATCGCGACCTTCCTCGATAGCTTGCGTCGTACGCAATACCGAGTTTCACTAAACAACAATATGCTATTAAAACTAGCCGTTATGAATAGTAATAACCACTTTTTAAAATTTTATAAATTTTATTTTTCAAAATGGACTTCATTTTTGGACTCAGAATATCGAAATTAGCCTAGGGTGAAATTTTGGTATTTTTCTGAAAACTTTCAATTTTTGATGAATAGTGAAACCACTAAGTGGTAGGTTAAAAACTGAATTTTGCATAAAACTTAATTTCACCGCTTCTGTGAATGGAATTTCAAAAATCCGAGAGACACGGTTAATATCAAGGACTAAAATGTGGTTCAATGAGATGAAAATAATTTTTTGGTGAATAGTAACTTTTTACTTTTTTTTTACCGCGGTTAATAGTAAATAGGGTAACTAAGGGTAAATATGATATTAATATTACCCTAACACATGTCCTAATTCTATTGGAAAAGTTTATCTCGACCAAAAACAAACTTAGGTATAAAATATGACCATTTAGGCCCACTTGGATTAGATTAGGACATTTATTATTAATTTATTTAAAGAAGGGTTAAAAGAGTTAAAATCAAAGTATATTTACTAAAACATTTTTAATATGGGGTTATACATAAGATAAATTCGATTGTAAATATTCATTAGAAATCTAAAAAGATTTCCTACATGATGGTATTTTATTTGTAATTTTTAGACATTAAATAATTTAATTTATTTATGAAACAATGATGATGCAGTAATTATCTTATTAATGAAATATTGACATAATTGATGTTATAAACACCAAAATAAATGTAATTTGAGACTTTTTATGAATTACACTAATTTTCTAGGTTACTATGATATATTAATGTTGATTTAATCAACTTGGTTCGAACATTTAATTCTGTTATGACTTTCCCAAAAATCATATATCAAATAGTGTCAAAATTGACACAAAATAGTTTTTAAATCAAATATTATATTATTAATTGTTATTTTATTCCTAAAAATCTAAGGTTCGGCCAAATGACTTAGATAAGGATATATATATTAATAATAAACAATTTGGGGTTCGTTTGTCATGTTATTGTAAGTGTATTAACCATATAGTGAAAGAAAACAAAAAGACATGATAAAAGTTAAATTATTTAACTTAGAGTTAAATCTAAATGATAAGGTTAAAATAATATCCTAAACTTGTCTAAATTCTATTGGTTGATAGGATTTCGACCCCTCCCCACCTTATCTTCGAAATAAGACCCTTTGGAACCATTATAAACCGATTTTGACTTTAATATAAAATAATATTTTGAGATATTCCTAAGGTGCCCCTCTCCTCCCTTATAAAAGGGCACCTCATCCCCCTCCTCCTCACACCAAATTGAGCACTCAAGCTCGGCCAACCCCTGCCATTTTCCCCTCTCCACTTCCCTAGAATAGTCCTAGAGGTCCTGGTCTTCTCCAAAGACCACTCTTAGTTCCCTAAGTGGAGGATTCAAAGAGGCGTTCCAAAGAAGAGGTAATATCCATTACCGATCTTTTCAATTTCTTTCGTCTTCAACTTCTTCTTATTTAGTTGTTTCATGATAAAGTAATAACATCAGTATTACTTACATACTGATATGTTATTATAAATATGAAACATCCCTAATTCACCTTCTATCCATCCTACGGAAAAATGAAATCACCGCGCGTGCGTACGTACGGAATACCGTCTCCACGCCGTGGTGTAATCTATTTTCCACCATCACCTTACAAGGATGGGTATAATGGTGTAATGAGTAACTATATATGATTATTATTAAGTAATATTGATACTGAAATAATATATATATATACTCCAATACAATTCCACGATCATAGGAACGATATCATCACTCGTGCGTACGTACGGAATACCGTCTCCACGATGTGATGCGACTCGTTCTACATGATCTTCATTTCATAATGATTGTATAAATGAATTGAATGAATGAATATGGTATATAATACACTAATACCATTCTGTAAATGAATTATCTATAACCTAAAGATAAGAATAAGAATTTATTCGACAAAACACGCATAAGAACAAAAAGTTATAAAGACCCGAGTAACAAGTAACAATGAAATATTACTAACAAGAAGCTAATAATATGACCATATATGATCTCATATCAATATGTATGATTCTGGAATAAGTCAATAACATTATTTAAACCATTATACAGGAGCTTCGGACACGAACAAAGCAAATCAGACCCAAGGTAAGGGAAATATCACAATCTCATTTTTATCCGAGATTGTTTATTCGTAAATATTTACTGGGGTGTATTTTATCATCCACATCCATGTTCCCTCAATATGTAATATTGTTTCCATCCACTTGAAATAGTTTAAATCCAATTTTACCCTTAGGTGAGTTTTTAGTAAAGAATATGAAAGGAATCTTTTGTCGTTTTTCCATACGAGGTACTTTTTGACTTTTCCGACAAAAGTACGAAGAATGTTTTTTTTT
The DNA here is from genome assembly GCA_963277665.1 of Viscum album. Classification (NCBI taxonomy): domain Eukaryota; kingdom Viridiplantae; phylum Streptophyta; class Magnoliopsida; order Santalales; family Viscaceae; genus Viscum; species Viscum album. Next base: position 511,825,922 of record OY728119.1, read on the forward strand.
AACTTATACGGCATGAATGGATTTTTAAAACATTACTTCAAAGAAGCTTCCTTTACAAGTTTTCAAGTTTATTTTAATCAACTTCTTTATTTTAAAGTTGTATGACATGTTATGAAAGGAAAAATGTTTTTGAAGAAGAAAGGATATTTTCCTCAAGAATTCAATTCAAGTGTTTTATCAAAATTATTTTCCATCTAAGATAATAAAGGGTTCTGTTTCTATCCATATTTTTACATTGGTTTGACTATGTTGTGATGGAATTATGTTTATGAATTCCTTTATCATATATGAATTGATTTATGATGTCATGATGTTTCAAGAATCCCATTTTTGTTATATGTGTTATGCGATGATGTATGTTTTATGATTATGTGGCACACATAAGAAAGGATTCATTATAAGATGGGTGGGACCTATATCTCCCTCCAATGCATTGGGTAATGATTTTATATCTCATGAGATAGACATGGCTGGAACGGAAGGTTATTTCGGTTCAGTGATACAGGACTGAAACGAGGAGTGAACTCGGTTCAGAAAGGGACTTTGTCCACTAAGATAGTCTTGGCAATGAGTCATGACTAACAAGAAATGATTTTCCATGATTATGTGTGCATGCCACAAAGATTCAAGTTTTATGTTATGATTATGGGGATCTCATTTTCACTTCTATGATTTATTTCATGTTAAGATATTATGATCTCTTTTGCAGGTTTTGATTTTCATAAAGATATGATATGATTTTTATTTCCTTTATTTGCCCTTGCTGAGCATTTGAGCTCACCCTTTTATGCTTTCTTTTCCCCAGGTCAGGAAGATGGATATTAAGTAGAATATGCTAAAAGGGACCCTAGATATGATGAAATAAATGGGAGACACTGTAGAAGATTTATGAACCAGTTGTTTATGTTTCCCAGTTTCTAAAGACACTATACCTATACGGTCCTTTGTGGTTTTGTCATATGTTGTAATAAGAGTGCTTCAATTTTGAAGTATTAACAATGTATGTAAAGTGTGGGTCGTTACAGTTGGTATCAGAGGAAAGGTATAGTCAACCTTTGGAAACTAGGATGTGAAAGCCTTAGTAAGAACCCTAAGGATAAGTCTAAGCATAGAACACAATCTTAGAAATGGCCATGAATAACCTAGGATAAGACCATAAGCATGAAAATTTTATTCTTGAATTATGTGGTTTCCTATTATAATTAGTGTTGCTCACACTATTCTTCTTGGTTTTAGTCAATGGCTGGAACCCGAAGGAACCGTGTTAATGCGGAATGTGATGGGCAATGCAATGATTGTCCCCCTGAGCAACCAAACGATATGGGAGCTGGAATGCAAAATCTTGTAGCCATGCTCACACAACTTTCTCAAGCTATGAATCATGCAGGATTTCCAAACGAACAAAGGAGGGAGCAACATTCTGTTGAATCCTTCATGAGGCAGCGTCCACCATCTTTCAGCGGGTCTACTGATCCATTAGTTGCTGAACAATGGATTAGTACTACTGAAAAGATATTTTCAGTTCTTCAATGTTCTGAGCATGATAAAGTCATCCTAGCAGTGTATCGTTTGGAAGGAGATGCGGATCAATGGTGGAATCTTGTTAAGAATACGAGGCAAAGGGATGAAATTGAGTCTATGGAATGGGACGAGTTCAAGAACTTATTTTTCAATAAGTACTTCCCTCGTATTCTCCGAACAAAGATGGAGAAAGAGTTTCTTGAACTGAAGCAAAGGGATGATGAATCTGTTGGTACCTATGAAGCAAATTTTACAAGACTGGCAAGGTACGCTTCTGGTATTATTATCCAACCTGAGAGTAAGATCGATCGATTCTTTAGTGTCTTAAAACCAAGTCTTCGAAGGGCGTTAGCCATAAGAGACTTCAATAGCTACGAGGAAATCGTTCGATGTGCTCTCAAAGTCGAGATGGAGATTGGAGTAATCCATCAGTCACATGGGTTTGATAAGAAGAGGAAGATGGAATTCAAAGAAAAATCTAAAGAGCACACAGAAAAGAAGATGAGCTTTTCCCTATGCTCAAAGTGTGGAAAGAAACATGGAGGGAGTTGTCTTAAAGGGACAAGTAAATGTTTTAAATGTGGAAAGGAAGGTCATCGGGCATTTGAATGCCGTGATAATGGGAAGAATATGTCTAATGATGCAAACAAAGGAAGGGATACACAGAATGAACCTGCTACACTTCAATGTTTCAAGTGCAAGGAGATGGGGCATTATGCCAATCAATGCCCAAATCCAAGGGTTGATGATGATGGTCGACGTCAACAAACTCTTAAGGCTAAAGACAAAGGAAAGTCACATGCAATTTCTATCAGCGATGTGGAGTACGATAACGATGTGGTGAAAGGTACACTTACCATCCACTCTAAAGTAGCAAATGTTTTATTTGATTCTGGATCCACCCACTCTTTTATTTCTGAAAAATTTTCTAAGGGTATCACCGTATTACCTCAACAATTAGATGTTGAGTTAGCTGTGACAACACCTAATGGCACATCAATCGCATCAGAAGTTTATAATTCTTCTCCGATCGATGTTTGTGGGAAAGTGCTTCCTGCAAATCTTGTGATCCTTCCTTTAGTGGAATTTGATGTGATTCTTGGCATGGATTGGCTTTCTCTACATGGAGCTCATATCAATTTCCAAAGAAGGGAAGTCACATTTCATATTCCAGATCAACCTACGATCGTCTATCAATGCAAGGATGAACATAACCTTCCAGTGGAAATTTCTTCCATCTTATGGGTATTGATTCCACTAAATGAAGGTTATTTATCTCAAATGGTTGGTGAGAAACTCACGATTAAGAATATGCCCATTGTACGGGAGTTTGATGATGTCTTCCCGGAGGAATTGTCGGGTCTTCCACCAAATCGTGAAGTTGAGTTTTCAATAGAACTCGTACCGGGTGCTTTGCCTATTTCAAAGACACCTTATAGAATGGCCCCAATTGAGTTGCAGGAATTGAAGAAGCAACTCCAAGAGAATCTTGATAAGGGATTCATACGCCCTAGTGCGTCACCTTGGGGAGCACCTGTTCTATTTGTTAAGAAGAAAGATGGATCAATGAGACTCTGCATTGATTATCGAGAACTTAACAAGATCACTATCAAGAACAAATATCCTCTCCCACGCATTGATGACTTATTTGACCAACTACGCGGAGCTCAATACTTTTCCAAGATTGATCTTCGTTCAGGGTATCATCAATTAAGGGTCAAAAGGGAGGATATACCAAAGACGGCTTTCCGTACAAGGTATGGACACTATGAATTTATAGTGATTCCATTTGGTCTTACTAATGCCCCTGCTATCTTCATGGATCTAATGAATAGAGTCTTTAGAGACTATCTTGATCAATTTGTGGTAGTCTTTATAGACGATATTCTTGTCTATTCAAAGAGCAAGGAAGAGCATGAAGATCACTTGAGAATTATATTAAAGACCCTGAGAAAAGAGAAGCTTTATGCCAAATTTACCAAGTGTGAATTTTGGCTTCAAAAAGTTGCATTTTTGGGTCATATAATCTCAAAAGAGGGGATATCTGTGGATCCAGCAAAAACAGAGGTTATCGAAAGATGGTCAAGACCAACAATAGTAACTGAGATCCGAAGTTTTCTTGGTTTGGCTGGATATTATCGACGTTTTGTAAAAGATTTTTCACGGTTATCTAATCCAATCACCTAGTTGACTCGGAAAGGAGTTAAGTTTGTCTGGACATAGGAATGTGAAGAGAATTTCAAGGAGTTGAAAAAAAGGTTATCCAGTGCACCTGTGCTCACACTGCCTTGTAGTGGAGAAAGGTTTGTGATCTACAGTGATGCATCCAAGAAGGGATTGGGGTGTGTTCTTATGCAAAATGATATGGTGATAGCTTATGCCTCACGACAGTTGAAAATCCATGAGCAAAATTACCCAACACATGATTTGGAGTTGGCTGCGGTAATCTTTGCATTAATGATTTGGAGGCATTACCTTTATGGTGAAAGGTGTGATATTGATACTGATCATAAAAGTTTAAAGTATATTTTCACACAAAAGGAGTTGAATATGCGCCAAAGAAGATGGTTGGAGCTGATTAAGGATTATGACTGCTCAATCCATTACCACCCTGGGAAAGCAAACAAGGTGGCAGATGCATTAAGTCGACAAGACCATGCTAGTTTATCCATGATGAGGATCAAAAAAGATCCAATATTTATGGATTTACAAAGGATGGATCTTGGAATTATAATGGAAGGGGAAAAATCTTATCTTTCTCAAATGAATGTTCAACCATCTATACATGTGAAGATTAAAGAGGCACAGAAAGAAGATGTCGAGTTACAAAAGAAGGTGAGAAATGTTCCTGAATTCAACCTTGATTGTGATGGGATAATAAAGTTCAGGAATCGGGTTTGTGTTCCTCCCATCCCCGAATTAAAGAAAGAGCTGCTGGATGAGGCTCATAGTTCTTCATTCTCTATTCATCCTGGAAGCACGAAGATGTATAGGGACCTGAAAGAGTACTTCTGGTGGGATGGAATGAAAAGAGATGTTGCTGAATATGTCTCTCGATGCTTGGTTTGTCAACAAGTTAAAGCTGAGAGACAGAAGTCTAAGGGGATGTTACAACCATTACCCATACCCGAATGGAAATGGGAAAACATCACTATGGACTTTGTCACAGGACTTCCTAAAACATCCAAAGGCAATAATGCTATCTGGGTCATAGTTGATCGTCTTACAAAGTCTGCACACTTCATTGCTATTAGAGAGGATTTCTCTCTAGATCAGCTTGCCAGAATATATGTAAAGGAAGTGGTAAGATTGCATGGAGTACCACTTTCTATTGTATCTGATCGAGATCCGAGATTTACCTCGAAGTTCTGGCGAAGTCTTCAGCATACTCTGGATACAGAGTTGAGTTTCAGCACTGCTTATCATCCCCAGACAGACGGTCAGTCTGAGAGAACAATTCAAACCCTAGAAGATATGTTGAGAGCTTGCTCTATGGATTTCAAAGGAGGTTGGGATCAACACCTACCTTTGGTGGAATTTTCTTATAATAATAGCTTTCACTCCAGTATTCAGATGGCTCCTTATGAAGCTCTCTATGGAAAGAAATGCAGGACTCCAACTTGCTGGGATGAAGTTGGGGAAAGAAAGCTATTAGGACCTGATCTCGTTGATGAAATGGCAGAAAAGGTCAGATCTATTCAACAACACATAAGAGCAGCTCAGAGTCGATAGAAAAGTTATGCCGACAACCGAAGAAAAGAGCTAGAGTTTGAAGTGGGCGATAAAGTGTTCTTACGAATATCTCCCTGGAAGAGGGTTATGAGATTTGGAAAGAAGGGGAAGTTGAGCCCTAGATATATCGGTCCTTTTGAAATACTGGATCGTGTTGGGAAGGTAGCTTACCGATTGGCGCTTCCACCGAATCTCTCTCAAGTTCACGATGTGTTCCATGTATCTCTCCTGAGAAAGTACATACCAGATCCTTCACATGTACTCAGCTCAGAAGTTGTACCACTGGAGCAAGATCTTTCTTATGAAGAACAGCCGATAGAGATTCTGGATCGTAGCGAAAAAGTCCTACGAAACAAGACCACTCGCTTGGTGAAAGTTTTATGGAGAAACCACCAACTTGAAGAAGCTACATGGGAGCTTGAGGATATGATGAGGGAGAAGTATCCTCATTTGTTTGTTGCAAAGTGACGAATTTCGAGGGCGAAATTCTTTTTAAGGGGGGTAGAATGTAACACCCGAGACTTTTATGTTATATAAATCATCAAAGGAATCTTTTTCTACACAACACTTGCTTGGCTTGCTTTGCACGCAATCGCGACCTTCCTCGATAGCTTGCGTCGTACGCAATACCGAGTTTCACTAAACAACAATATGCTATTAAAACTAGCCGTTATGAATAGTAATAACCACTTTTTAAAATTTTATAAATTTTATTTTTCAAAATGGACTTCATTTTTGGACTCAGAATATCGAAATTAGCCTAGGGTGAAATTTTGGTATTTTTCTGAAAACTTTCAATTTTTGATGAATAGTGAAACCACTAAGTGGTAGGTTAAAAACTGAATTTTGCATAAAACTTAATTTTACCGCTTCTGTGAATGGAATTTCAAAAATCCGAGAGACACGGTTAATATCAAGGACTAAAATGTGGTTCAATGAGATGAAAATAATTTTTTGGTGAATAGTAACTTTTTACTTTTTTTTTACCGCGGTTAATAGTAAATAGGGTAACTAAGGGTAAATATGATATTAATATTACCCTAACACATGTCCTAATTCTATTGGACAAGTTTATCTCGACCAAAAACAAACTTAGGAATAAAATATGACCATTTAGGCCCACTTGGATTAGATTAGGACATTTATTATTAATTTATTTAAAGAAGGGTTAAAAGAGTTAAAATCAAAGTATATTTACTCAAACATTTTTAATATGGGGTTATACATAAGATAAATTCGATTGTAAATATTCATTAGAAAGCTAAAAAGATTTCCTACATGATGGTATTTTATTTGTAATTTTTAGACACTAAATAATTTAATTTATTTATGACACAATGATGATGCAGTAATTATCTTATTAATGAAATATTGACATAATTGATGTTATAAACACCAAAATAAATGTAATTTGAGACTTTTTATGAATTACACTAATTTTCTAGGTTACTATCATATATTAATGTTGATTTAATCAACTTGGTTCGAACATTTAATTCTGTTATGACTTTCCCAAAAATCATATATCAAATAGTGTCAAAATTGACACAAAATAGTTTTTAAATCAAATATTATATTATTAATTGTTATTTTATGCCTAAAAATCTAAGGTTCGGCCAAATGACTTAGATAAGGATATATATATTAATAATAAACAATTTGGGGTTCGTTTGTCATGTTATTGTAAGTGTATTAACCATATAGTGAAAGAAAACAAAAAGACATGATAAAAGTTAAATTATTTAACTTAGAGTTAAATCTAAATGATAAGGTTAAAATAATATCCTAAACTTGTCTAAATTCTATTGGTTGATAGGATTTCGACCCCTCCCCACCTTATCTTCGAAATAAGACCCTTTGGAACCATTATAAACCGATTTTGACTTTAATATAAAATAATATTTTGAGATATTCCTAAGGTGCCCCTCTCCTCCCTTATAAAAGGGCACCTCATCCCCCTCCTCCTCACACCAAATTGAGCACTCAAGCTCGGCCAACCCCTGCCATTGTCCCCTCTCCACTTCCCTAGAATAGTGCTAGAGGTCCTGGTCTTCTCCAAAGACCACTCTTAGTTCCCTAAGTGGAGGATTCAAAGAGGCGTTCCAAAGAAGAGGTAATATCCATTACCGATCTTTTCAATTTCTTTCGTCTTCAACTTCTTCTTATTTAGTTGTTTCATGATAAAGTAATAACATCAGTATTACTTACATACTGATATGTTATTATAAATATGAAACATCCCTAATTCACCTTCTATCCATCCTACGGAAAAATGAAATCACCGCGCGTGCGTACGTACGGAATACCGTCTCCACACCGTGGTGTAATCTATTTTCCACCATCACCTTACAAGGATGGGTATAATGGTGTAATGAGTAACTATATATGATTATTATTAAGTAATATTGATACTGAAATAATATATATATATACTCCAATACAATTCCACGATCATAGGAACGATATCATCACTCGTCCGTACGTACGGAATACCGTCTCCACGATGTGATGCGACTCGTTCTACATGATCTTCATTTCATAATGATTGTATAAATGAATTGAATGAATGAATATGGTATATAATACACTAATACCATTCTGGAAATGAATTATCTATAACCTAAAGATAAGAATAAGAATTTATTCGACAAAACACGCATAAGAACAAAAAGTTATAAAGACCCGAGTAACAAGTAACAATGAAATATTACTAACAAGAAGCTAATAATATGACCATATATGATCTCATATCAATATGTATGATTCTGGAATAAGTCAATAACATTATTTAAACCATTATACAGGAGCTTCGGACACGAACAAAGCAAATCGGACCTAAGGTAAGGGAAATATCACAATCTCATTTTTATCCGAGATTGTTTATTCGTAAATATTTACTGGGGTGTATTTTATCATCCACATCCATGTTCCCTCAATATGTTATATTTATTCCATCCACTTGAAATAGTTTAAATCCAATTTTACCCTTAGGTGAGTTTTTAGTAAAGAATATGAAAGGAATCTTTTGTCGTTTTTCCATACGAGGTACTTTTTGACTTTTCCGACAAAAGTACGAAGAATGTTTTTTTTAACTTATACGGCATGAATGGATTTTTAAAACATTACTTCAAAGAAGCTTCCTTTACAAGTTTTCAAGTTTATTTTAATCAACTTCTTTATTTTAAAGTTGTATGACATGTTATGAAAGGAAAAATGTTTTTGAAGAAGAAAGGATATTTTCCTCAAGAATTCAATTCAAGTGTTTTATCAAAATTATTTTCCATCTAAGATAATAAAGGGTTCTGTTTCTATCCATATTTTTACATTGGTTTGACTATGTTGTGATGGAATTATGTTTATGAATTCCTTTATCATATATGAATTGATTTATGATGTCATGATGTTTCAAGAATCCCATTTTTGTTATATGTGTTATGCGATGATGTATGTTTTATGATTATGTGGCACACATAAGAAAGGATTCATTATAAGATGGGTGGGACCTATATCTCCCTCCAATGAATTGGGTAATGATTTTATATCTCATGAGATAGACATGGCTGGAACGGAAGGTTATTTCGGTTCAGTGATACAGGACTGAAACGAGGAGTGAACTCGGTTCAGAAAGGGACTTTGTCCACTAAGATAGTCTTGGCAATGAGTCATGACTAACAAGAAATGATTTTCCATGATTATGTGTGCATGCCACAAAGATTCAAGTTTTATGTTATGATTATGGGGATCTCATTTTCACTTCTATGATTTATTTCATGTTAAGATATTATGATCTCTTTTGCAGGTTTTGATTTTCATAAAGATATGATATGATTTTTATTTCCTTTATTTGCCCTTGCTGAGCATTTGAGCTCACCCTTTTATGCTTTCTTTTCCCCAGGTCAGGAAGATGGATATTAAGTAGAATATGCTAAAAGGGACCCTAGATATGATGAAATAAATGGGAGACACTGTAGAAGATTTATGAACCAGTTGTTTATGTTTCCCAGTTTCTAAAGACACTATACCTATACGGTCCTTTGTGGTTTTGTCATATGTTGTAATAAGAGTGCTTCAATTTTGAAGTATTAACAATGTATGTAAAGTGTGGGTCGTTACAATGAACCTCCTCATCATTCTGAATTGGAGTAGTGTACATCTATAGTGGAAGAGAAGACAACATGTGTTGGTAAATATGGAACCACATGTTTACCTAACGTATCATTTTCATGTAGCCTAGACTAGAGGATACACACTCAGTGTTATTATTATGATAATCTTATGGGTCTAAATTCAAAATAAGTTAAGAGTTTATTATATTAAAATATTATGTAAATGATAATATTTTTATTTTGAATTGGAGAATTTTTTACTTTAAAAAATACCCCAATTATGGGATATTTTTTGGGTAAGGTAATTTCTTATTTTTTTTATTATGAAATGTTATTAATAATATATGTTTTCTCCATATTATCATATGTTATATGATATACATGAAACCAAATGAGTTAGAAATAAATTTTCAGGTTTAGATTCATGGAGATAGATGTATTTTAAATCAACCGAAACATCAAATTTTATTTTTATGGATAAAAAACATACATATAAATCATATATATATATATATCCATTTTTGGATGAATATGGATTGAATAAGCTTGATGAATGTAGACATCAAGAATTTTTTTTCTAAGTGAAAAGTTATATTTTAGATGTTATTTATATTAAGTATCATATAAATTATTTTTTACTCTTAATTTATAGAAAATAATATATTTTCATCGTTAAATATAATCCAATAACATTTACCCTCATAGTCTATCTCATCGAGGGTATGTGTTATTAGAAGAACATATTATAGAAAAAAATTCAAAAATGAATAAATGAATCTTTAGTCATTACAGAGGTTGACCCACATAGCATGGAATGAATAATGGAACATAACCAGAGAAGTAAAAATGAAAATTATCTTATAGGAGTTTTAAAAGATGTTACTGAGAGGTTTATAGGAATAGGGCTTGATGAGAAAAAATATACAATAATTATGGTTAATTATATGGAACATATTTTTAATAAAATGGAATCTCTCTCAATTTATTAAAAACACAAATTATATTTATTGTCATATTAGTGGGAATTGGATTTTGTTTCATTTTTTCTAAGATAGAGGACAACTTAATAGTTAGGCTCTGTATATGGTGATGTATGACATAATTTTATGAATGTATTAAACATGTAAGTTTGATTTTTTGAATACAGGAATATAATACAATTAAATTTAAATATATAATATATATATATATATATATATATATTATTTTCATATAGGTCATGATATTACTTTAGAGAGAAAATAGGAAATAAGGGAACAAATATCAAATATGTAAATTAAAATTTTACCTTCCATTTATAATTATTAAAATTTGAATGTATCTACAGAAAAAGTTATTTTCAATATTAAAATTATTTTTAAATATAGTTTTACTCACCATGAATAAGTAAAATAATATTGATAGAATGTTTTATGATATATGATTGAAATAATTTTAGTCTGAATATTAAAAAAATTACAGAAGGTTATATTTTTTGTATAAAATATCCTTTAATTTTTCATTCACTATATTCCCATTACCTTCTATATAATTTACTTTCAAATTTTATCTTTTTTATGACCATAGGACATATATTTGACAACATATAGAATACATAGAAAAAATAATTGGTGGAATATTTAATAGTTATGATAGTGTTTTAGTTTATTTATAATACACATAGTAATGGTTAAATTTCAAACTGGAATGTTAAAATTCTTCGATTTTGTGACGCTATTTTCCAGTGTGCTCATTTTTTTAGTCTCTCGTATATGTTGATATTTCTGTGATCGGTTAATATATTTATTTGAATTGAATTTAATCATTTTCCAATTATTTATTTTAGAATCAATGGTGAAATATTTAAAAAGTGTATTTATCATTCCAGTTTTGGAAAAAATATATTATTATGTATTTAACACGTTAATTTTTTTTAAAAAAACTCCATGGGATAAATGGTTTTTACATAGGTTTTGAAATAATTGTTGTGAAAAATGACATCTAAAAATGTTATTTTAGTCTCGTTTCAACTATGGTTTTTTGAAAAACATCATTATAAACATTTATAATCTATTTCAAAAAATATAGAATAGGATTTTTCATATCAGTTATGTAAAAAATGTGATAAATAGATTTTGACGTTGACTTTGATATAACCAATGTTAAAAACACCACTAGATGGGAACTTTTTTGCTGGATTCTATGATTATTTAATGAAAAATGGAATTAAGAACAATTTTCATAATTATTTTATATCAATTATTGTAAAAAAATATTCATAATTATTCTGAAAATAACATCATAATGTAACAATTGTCAAAAACAAAAAAACCCAATGTAGTGAATTATATATTTCAATAGTGACAATATCCTTGTTTATAGTTGAGTTTGTTGTTGTATTAATCCATTATGACTCTTGTAATAGGGGAATATTCAAAATATTTCCATAGTTTGGATCAAATCTAACACATACTAAATATCCATATTCATTCAATTTCCAATTATTGTGGTCCTCGTGAGGAAATAAGGTGTCTATAAAATATTTTTTGAATTTTAAACTATCTCTAAATTGATAAACCATCATGGGGGAATGTCACTATCACTTTACGCAAGGTATGAAATGAAGCGTTATGGGAGACCATGGCACCTTATCTACTAAATGGAGGAATGTATTTAGGATTTTTCAAGATTGTATATATTCAGTGGTTTTATCCAAAGTATGTGGTGATAGAGAAGGAAATTTAGTTCATGATTCTTCACCTGTGAAATAGATTGCCAAAGAAGTTTTACCACATTAGTTATGAATTCATCAAAGATAACTACTTTAAAATATATTTCACCAATAACATGGAGTCATCATAGTTGAATTCGATAAACCACTTTTTTATATGTACTTGTAATGGCCATGTTGGTGAAATATAATATGGGAATTAAATATTGATTAATTTCATGGATCATGGTGATTTTATTGAATATATTACATCCAATGTGATGTAGAGGTTAGTTGATCTTGGGTTTGAAGGTACAACTAAATGTGGTCATACTTTGTAGAGAAGTAGGAGGCATCATGTGGGGTTTTAGTATAAAGAAACTACTCATTCTAAATAATCTTTTTCGAATTAGATTATAATTTTACTTTAACATGTCCTCATTGGATATCATCATAGGTTATTTAAGATGAATTATCAGAATAATTACTTTTAGTATTAGTTTTGGTTATTGGGTAACTTTTTTTTCAGAAATTAAGTCTTCATGATGTGGAAATTGTTAGAATTTTGGGATTTCTGTGGACAGTTATTTGTCATTGGTGATAAACATTTGATTTGGGTGTGTCTAATATTTTTTTGGGAAATTTATTTATAATTTTATTGTTTATTTTTTGTTGGTTATAACTTTTGATGTTATATTATTGATGGATTGAATGTGGGAGAAATTTTGGTATATCCCTGGGTAACAAAGACTATATGATTTCGTGTTTGATTCCATGCTCAGGGGTTCTAGTTTTAGTTAGATGAGTTTTAACTAGTATAAATCTCTAGATAAAGATAATATTATGTTCATTTATGGTTGTTGATACCTTGATATAGAACCCATGATGTATCTTGTGGAATATTTTAATGCATTTTTCTTTACATTGTGATTTTATTATTTTCATTAGTGATTGTTTGTATAAGGATTGAAGGTTTGTTCATAGGTTTTTAGAATCTATATGATCTTTGCTCATTCTATTTATGTAGGTACCTATTTCATTTTTATTTTATAAATTTAGATAAATTAAAAATGTTGGGTATACCATTGTTAGGTCTCTCTTTCATTTTTGAACTCATCTTAGTGGTTACGGTTGTGTCATGTTTGGAGACAATAAGGGTAACAGTTCTAAATATTTTACATTGTATATTTTTGTTTTTCAAGAATATTATGGATTCTTCTCATCTATTGTGATATGTTTTTTTTCTTTATGTATTAATCCATTAACATTTATAGTTAAACCAATCTTTTTTGTTGTAGCATCAATGATTCTCTTAACACATTAGCCTCAACAATCATAAAAGTAGTTTTTAGGAGAATAATGTGTTATGGTGGGTATAAATTTCACACCCCAATCATGGATTATATATTATTATATTTATTTTATTACTTGTTATCTTGTTCTGGAGTTTCAAATAGAGTTTCCGGGAAATTGTTTTACATTTTTTAGTTTCAGTGTTGGGTGCATATTTTTAACATAGTTAGTAAAAACCGTGAATCAAATTCATAAAAATCATATAGTAAATTGCTAAGGAACTCACAAGGTTGGTGAATGGTTTATATATCCATGTTACCCGACAATGTGGATTCCCAATGCATTCCCAGTTAAAGTTCCATATATGAAACATTTCATGACAAACTACAATGGTTGACTATACATGCTTCCTATGTTTAATATTTTATGATTCAAATTATATCTGAGTTTTAATTTATGAAGTATTTACCCATTTCCTCTGTCATTTGAATGAGATTGATTAATGTTTCACACAAGGGGGTCTATCCATCATCTTCTTTCAGTTATTGATTATGAAAACATTGATTTTATAAGATTTTTCTAAAGTTAAACCATCATATCCTCTAATTTTTCCATCTAATTATACTTTACTTAATTTACATTTAGTTTAATATCCTCCTATTAACCTTTTGTGATATTGGGATAATATTATCATATAGAGTTTTTTATAATATTTCATTTATATTATTTAATATTGGTAGTGTACATCTGCATGAAGGTTTGAGATATCATAATTAAATATTCATTCTTGTGATTAGCCATTTGAGTTATCTACATGGATCATGGTAGGTGGGTTTTAACTTTATTAAAAATAGATCCCATTCTGTTATTTTTTATTTTAAAATTCATTTTTAAAATTATATATATATATATATATATGAAAAAGATAATTCATTTTATAAATGTTTTAATGATAATTATAACATTCCATAAATTCGTAGTTAATTATTTTCAATATTTGAAATCATGGTATAATTATTTTTCAAATCCCAATGTGATGCATCGATACCATGTGTTTTTGAACATGGTTATAAATTTTTTGAAATACTTTTGAGGATTAAAAGCATTTGACAATATTTATGTCAAAAATGGCCAATGTGTGGTATTTTTAAAATAAAAACATGCTTTTTATTTCTATATGGTATAAGGGAAAGTTTAAATTAGTCCTTAAAATTATTTTATGAGTGGTTTTTCAAGGGTTTTTTCATGGGATTTTTTAATAAATGAATTAAGATAACGATAATTTATTTAATTATATTTATTTTATCAGTAAGGATCATTTTTACATTTAAATTGTTTTAGGTGGGTTGTGTGTGTAAATCCCTCTAATCTATTTTTTAAAGAAAATCATGACCAAAGTGAAGGATATTGACAATTATTTCGATAAATAATGTGGAAAGGGGTTGATAATTATTAAAATGATGAAGGTGACGAGATGTTTATTTATTATTTTTAAAAAATTAATTTGAATAAAATGATTCTATGATTCGATTTAATTATCATGACCACTTATTAATTTTATCTATAACCTAAGCCTATGATATAGGTATATATTTATACTACACTAATTAGTATTCATTTTAATAGTGTCCACATAGTATCGATATATGACTGGGAAACTAGGGAATGTTCCCTGATGATGTTGGTTTGGGTAGTCTAGGGCAATTAATGTTTTAGGATGGAATATATTACAATAGTTACTCCCATGTTATATTCTTTCTAATATTTTTTCACCTTATGAAATCATATATTTCAAAATATAAATAGTGTTGTATTTGACATTACATATGGTATTTCCCATTACACCCATATATCCCCAATTTTTAATTAGTAATCACGGAATCATTAGATGATCACTATTTTTTCATGTTTACATTTATTATTGATGTGACTACTGATTGGGGAGTATTTAATTTAAATTTTGTTCTTCATTATGTGATGACACTCCTTTTTAAAAAAATTATTTTAAAAGAAGGTTTATTTTTTAATTAATGTAATGAATTTGTATTAATAGTTGTAAAGGGTTTTAATGAAAATATTTCATGTTATCTTTAAAAATATTGTTTCTCACCTGTTTTCATAATAGAAAGGATATTATTTATGAATTAGGAATATGGTATATTAATGATTTTATTTATCTTACTCATGAAAAACTATTTTCTTTTTGATATTCAGACTTACATTAAGGAAATTTCTTTTTAAAGGAATTTCAAAAAAAATCCTTAGTGAAATAATACTGGGAATGTTTATCTCACAATATACAAATACTAATGGGTATATACATCCATCATGTTACAATTTCTAGTTCCTAGTATTTATCATGCCCCCCCCCACATCATCTTGTCATGGGACGGGGATGTTTTATGGATGGGGGCATAAGATGCAGTGGGCGACCCATGGTCCCAAAAAGATGGGTAATATGTATTTGGTTCTGGTTTTATATTTTGGGTTATTATATATTGTATTTATATTAATAAATTTATTATTTAATATTTTAGTTATTCATGAGAATATATTTCTTCTTTTTTGGTTAAGATTGTATGTATTTTTCAAATTCATTTTATTTCTCTCACTAAAAAAATATGATTAATTGTTCCTTTTAGATATATATATTATATTTGTGAATGGAATTATAATATATGGATGATTCATATAATATTTATGGGTTTAATATATAATTTTCTTATTTAATATTTAAAAGAAATTGTTCCGAAGATTATTTTTTGATTGCCAGGAACTACTACCAAGCCCATAAAGGTAAGGAATGTCCTTTAGAACTTGTTGTGAATCAATCAAGGTGATGGGCCTCATTCACCCAATATGGTTACAGATGATATTAATGATAGAAATATCTCGTATTTAGGAAAATTTTCCTCATTCCATTAAGACAATTACCCCTATGATTCTTTCCACATTTTTTATCTTGTATGAAGATGATTTATTTTTCATTTATGGGTTTTATCATCTGAGTTTCCATGAAACCTATTTTTCCACTTTATTTATCGAAACCCACTAGAACAATGGTATAATCCAATTTCAATTTTTACCTATATCGAACATAAAATACTTTCTTTATAGTTAAAAATTTATTATGTAGACATAGAATACTTCCTTTTAACCATAAATGAAATGATAATTTCTTGTTTTAGGGATAATGGTAAATCCAAAAGAAAACCATCCATGTTTAATGATGTTTTATTGAATGGTACCCATTAAAGAATTTTCCCTCTTCTTAATCTCAATAAATATTTTATCCATTTTAGTGTGTATAGTTTTAGTAAAATATTTATAAAAAATTTTCTTCTTAGACTACGACAATTGATTGAGTCTATTTCATTTTTTCACATCATATTATTTTTGTAATTCCACAATAGATTCAATTTTCTTTCCAGAAATAAAAAGAAAAACAAAAATTTTATGATCTCAACACTAGAGTGTAAATACCTATGAATTTTTATTTTTTTTTCAATTTAAATTATCGTATTCTGTTCAATAGCTACGAATACACAAAACATGGAACTAATGTGAGAAATGATTTGTTATGGTACAATGTTATATTAAAATATTAAAATAAATTAGAGGAATAAAATATGAAAAATAATTAACACATTAAAAATATTATACATCTAAAATTGAAAATTTTTTTAATGAAATTAAAAGGTATTAAACTGAAAAAAAATAATTTAATTATTCACATATTAACACATGTGTAATGTTTAAAACCATTTTTATTATATATTATTAATGTTTTTAATGTAAAATTTCTCATATCAAAATTCTTAAATTTAATGAAAATTATTGTTTATATATTAAATCAAATTTATATATACAAATTAATTAATTGTTATTTTATTTCCCTTAAAGATGAATCATTTAATTTTTAAAAAGGCATATTTTCAAATAATTGATTTTCTATATATTGTGTATTTTAATTTTAATAAATTCATTTTATTTATAATAGAAAAATAAATTATTTAAATGAAATATATAAATATATATATTCAAAATACTTATCAATCATATAATTATTATTACTTTTTATGGAATAATAATAGATTCATTTTATAAATAAAATATATGGTTCATGAAGTTATTTTTTATAGGTTGTGCGTACATATATTAAGAATTATATATAGGTATATTAGATTTGGATTTTAATTAAATTTTTTACATATTTTGAATCTTAATATAAAAATTAGGTATTTAGGTTACTTTCATTTTCATTCATAAAAAACCTCCCAAATGTAAAATTTATACTCCATGATAAAGAATAAAACGATATAAAGTTTAAAATAATGTTACAAAGTCATTAAATATTATAACACAATATCTTTAAATATGATCACAACATAATTATTGACCAACAGTTATCATATATTTAATATTTATCACATTTTTATCCTTATTCCAATAAAATGATATTCATTTAAAATTATTTATTGTTTATTTGAAATATACCACCCCTTCACAATAATATAAGGAACCCTCCTCTGCCCATTTAATCGATTATATTTCCTTTGATTTCCATGGGAATATTTACTAAAACTCATTATCTAAAAATCCTCAACCACATTTAGGAACCCATATTCATTTAAAGGGTTAAAAACACTCATTTCCAAGAAACTCACCTAGAGAAAAAAACATTTATTCAAAAAAAAAATCTTCTCCTTAATCATTCATATCCATATTATTTATTCACTGATTCTTAAAAATATTAAATCACATTAATATCATATTTGTAAATCATTAATATTATCTAAATGTGATATTCTAACCATTAAAAAATATGTAATTAACCATTTAGTCTTCGTAAAGTGTTATTGTATGGTTTAGTTTTACCACAGACATAGATGATGGTATAATGTTAAAATAATGAGTGAATAATAAAATTTAAATAAAAATAATAAAATAAAATAATGATTATTTTTATATGTTTTTAAAATTCCACAATGGAAATATGAAAAATTATATTCACATATTAATTAAACTCTTTTTTTAAATTCAATAATCATCCCATATATTATTAATAATTGTTTTATGTGAATTTTTTCCATAAGTTCTAAAGATTATTATGGGACACAAAAAAAATATATCAAAATAGTAAATATTCCTAAAACAAAATAGTGGACAAAGGTATGATATTAGAAGATGCATCAGAACTGCTTAACAAATGCATTCATATAAAATAGATTAGTTAACATGTGAATATTAATTAAAATAAATAAAATTAATATGTGGGTATATTGGATAATATATGAAATTAATTAAGAAAATTATATATTAATATGGTTCATATACATATTTATTATATAGGTAAATTTATTTTTTCATGATGTAGATAATGTTTGATTAAATAGATATTTGATGTATGGTTTCCTTATATTACTTATTATTGAATGAAATGTACTCCATATTCACAATTTTTTTTCTTTATTTTATTAAATATACTACATAATTTATGTATTTTTATCATAATTGTAATTATATTTCATGGATTTATATATTAATATTTTGTTCTCTCTTACAATGGATTTAAATAAAAATGTTACCAATGCTGTAAAAGATTCTTTTCCATACCCAAATTGAAATAAGGATTCTTTTTTCTTGAAATTTTATTTTCTAAAATATTATGTTATATCAATATTAAAAATCATTTATTTTTTATTATATACATTTTTTTGGCTTACAAGACATCTTTCCATATCCCTTAAATTATTTACAATTCAGCTGAAATGTTTGTTTTATGTGAAGCTAACAATAACACATAAATTCAATATGGAATAAGTTTCATGCTTGCCTATAATATTTATATGTTTTGAAAGATTTTATTATATATTATTTTATAAGTTTTTAAGGTCGTTTTATATTTATTTTCACAACCACTATAATAGTTTGAATGAAATCTATTTTCAAATTTTTCTAAATTGGTCATTTTCTATTGACATTGAATTTCTTATAAAAGTGTGAAATGAATTTCATGTATAATTATTTCCAAAATATTTATTTACAGTTCTATTTTATTTTTTTTTCCCTAAAAATATTCATTTCAATGATAAATATATTTTTAATGAAATAATTGTTTTTTACTATTTTGTAAATTTCTAACATTGAATAAAAGTATTTAAAAATGTAATTGATATTTATTAATGTTTTTAATGAAATATTCAAATTATCATAAAATATAGTTTTCATCTATGTAAATTTTAATTAACATATATTATTATTCTCTAAAGATATCATCTAATGAAACCATCCACCATATTTTTTTATTCATTTTGATCTTGTTTGGTAGAAATCACATTGAAACCCAATTATTTACCATATAGCAGTTAAGTAGTAATGGTATTATGAATACTTTCATATGAATATTGTACACATAGATATGGTTTATAATTATAAAATGAGTGGGTTTAAAATATCCATCCAATTTATTGGGTAATTTATTTATCTAATCGTATAGGCTGATGGATGGGTGGTTAACCCAAGTCCAAAATTTTATTCGACATTGGTTGTTTTCCCGAGTCTACAATGCTATGGGTTCGTGGTTATCTAGGTATATTATTTTATGAATGTATAGTGGATATCCTTGATATATATTTTTATTTATATTGATATTTTTATGTTATATTCTTTTTTTAGGAAATGTTCTTATGTTATTTTTTCATATATTATGAGTATTAACTATGTTTAAAAACACAAATGACTCATTCCATACATTATTCTGAAAGACTTATGTTATTATTTAAAGTGTATTATATATATATTGGGTATGATTTCCTTCTGTTATGATCATATACATTGACTATGCTCTCATACAAATATACTCATCTAATGTTCACTTATGATCTTCTTTTGATGTCACTTATGATCAACCCTTATATAGATTCTAAGAAAATCATTTCTTATGTTTCCATTTCTCACTATTATAAATAAGATTATTTTATATGATATATCAATAATGGTGTAATGTGTGGATTGAAAATTTTGGGTAAAATATGTTTTTATTGTATCTTGTCTCTGAAGAAACTAAACCTATAGGTTCAAGGGTGTAATTTGTTGGGATATGTAATGAATAATCATAGAAAACTGTTTGGTATGTATATTACGGTTTGATAATATTAGATATTATTAGAAAAAATTTTATTTAATTATAGAGATTTAGTTTTTAATAATAAGAGGATAAAACATAAAAATACACGTTGAACCAAAAATGAAGAAGGATGAACATAAAATGTAATAAGTTCAAAATGAGGTGTCAAAAAAGAATACATATTTAGAATAACTAAATTTTTTATATGATTAATTACAGTAATTATTATTCATGACTCTGACACTAACAATTTTTATTTTATTCATTGGATGACACTAGGTAGAATTGAGTTAACTATTAGGGATATAATCTACGAAATGGTTATCCCAATGAGAATCTAAATGAGATAGGGCCTATTGTAAAATAAATCATGGTTAATCCCACTGTAATTTTTCAGGTTATCAAAATTGAAAAAAAAAATAATACTTCAAATCACCAAAATGAATGAATATATCTGCATTTATAATGAAATATGGTCACTAACTTTGTTAATGTTCACTAGAGGAATAATAACTTTGAGGGAGAGATGTGGGAAACTGAAGATGTAATGAAAAAGATGTATCATCCATTTTTTATTACATTAATTAAATTACAAGGTAGAAATTCATTCAATGGGGGTAGAATATAACACCCATTGATTCTAGCATGTAATTAATTTAAAATATATCTTATGTGATCAATGGAATGGGATATGAACAATACAAAACTAAATTAAAAAATTAATTTATATTGAATAATATTATAATAAAATTTAAATTAGGCCCATGATAGTGAAGTGAAAAATAATTACAGAAATATGAAAATAATAAAAAAATCATAATTATATAAATTTTTCTAAAAAAGTAATGTTATTAATTTACATATGAAATATTATTAATTATAAAGAAATTGTTTTTATGAATCATGATTTTTTTTAAAATTTATTACAGTTAAATAATCATATTAATAAAATTAATTAAAAACACTCATTTAATGTTTTTTGAAATAAATCAATCATATTCAATAAAGAGTTCTGTAACTACAAGGAATACAAATATAATTATTCGTGGGTAAACAAAAATGTTTTCACAGACTTTTTATATATTTTATGTTTTTAATTAAAAATATTAATTTGAATATTTGATTCTTTAATTTTAATGAAAATTATATTTTATACACATAAACAAATGAATGAGCCCACATGAATTGATTATTAATTACATTGAAATAAATATAAATTTATTTAATCATGAAATGTTCTATTATTCAAAGGTTTATATATTATGTTCTGTGCATTTCCATTTTAATAAAATAAAATGATCTATATTAAAGAAATATTTCTATAAAATTAAATATATATATATATATATATATATTAAAATAAATTACAACCCATATAATGATTATTACTTAGTAAGGACTAATAATGAATTTATTTTAATAAAAAAAATTTCATAAAATTTTTCTTCTAAGATAATCATAGATATGTAAAAAATAATTCTAAAAAAATATTATAAATTTAATGAAATTAAATTGTTTTGATATTTTTATTCATTTTCTACAAGTTAGGTATAATGGTTTATTTTATTTTTATCCATTAAATTAAATCACCATGTTAAGAGTTTATCACTGTAGAAATAACTAAAATGAGGTAAATAAGATAAATTAACAGATACATCATATAATATGAAATGAATATATCGAGAAATTTAACATATGGATATTTTTAAAGAATGTATATTCTTGATAGAATACATAACAAGAAACACTAATCTCAAACAAATGATCGAAAATTTTTATTTCAATATGATAGTAATAATCTAACCATTGAATTAAAATATATTCATATGATTAACCGTATTATAGAATATTTATAAAAAACCCACATAACAAAAAGGTATTAATTATATTTTATTTAATAGGAACTAAAATTTTAGTAATTTAATTACTTAATGTCCTGACTTTTTGAATGAGGCATGGAACCTTCTATTTTCTGTATAAATTTTTATTCTAATATATGTTCTTAATGTTTTAGGGAATGGATCAAGATAATTCATGGATCATTCATAGCATAGAGATATAGTTTTGGAAGAAAAACTGGAGGCATATATTTGGTGCATAGATAGGGGAAAAAAGGAACCTCAACCATGTTTTCATGTGAGGGGAGAATAAAAATTTGTAAACCACGCATGGTATACTCCATGAATGTGCCAGGATCTGCAGAAAAACATCAAAATTTGTCGACACTAGCTACACTTGGTTTTGAAAATAATTCAACTTACCCAAACACTCAGTTACACATAGCTAGTAGAGTCACATGATTTGATTCATAGTTTAGAAAAACCATGTTTCCAAATCTAGAACCCATTTAATTTTTTTTGTAATAACAATTTTACCCGGCCTCTTTTAAAAATTATACCCCTCTATATCCTGACATTTCATACCCACTCCCCCATATTGGATCCCACTTGTCCTATTATCCTAGGATTGAAAATATGTTCTTCTTTGATGATCAAAATTGTTATCCTTCTATTGATTTGTATTGATATAGGTATGATCTCAAATATACTATCTTTATTCCTTCATTTATCTCTCCATATATAATGTTAAATCATTGTGAGCTAATATGCCCAATTTTCACGGTGTTTGTCAAAATCATCAATCTAGAGAATTATAGGATGAATTATAGGTGAATAAAAGATGAGGCTTACAATACAAATATAAGGTAGTGCACCACTTGATGTCCATTAATATCGCATTTTCCATATATTTTGTTATTGTGCCAAGCACCAAAATTTACATGCATCACTTCCTAGGTTGAATTTTCCAAAAATCAAATGCAAACTCCAAAGTTTCCATGATTCATGAGTCTTGTAATTAGTAATGAGGGTCAAGGTCACCAACTAGAACCATCCCATTGGGTATCTTTATAAACTAGACTAAATTCCCATAAGTTGGTTAAGAATTGATTCACCATACGAGGTCCATTATAATGAAATTTATATAGGGTGGATATAAGTAATATATTTGAATATAAGGATTTATGAAATGATAGGACTTTTTAAACTAGGATATGTAATTGAACCACCATATGTGGTGATTTAGGGTTATTATTTCAGAATTTTATAGCCCAAATATGTTAATGTGATTTTGGTGTGTTTGGTTTGATTCAGAGGACATGACCATTTATTATGCCACGACATGGGGGAAACAATGGTACTAACAAAGAATACCCTGGAAAGAAACATTAGTATTATCATGTTAAAATGACTCAAAAATGGACTCATATAATTTCAATTGTGATATAGGGGTTCTTACAAAAAGACCATAGATCTGAACACATGTTGGGTAGATTACATAATACCAGTTGCAATACTTTGGTTCCCGTATGGAATTACACGTAAGGGGTCCAAGGGAATATTATCTCATTATGTCAATAGTGAAAAAAGGGATCCTTCTTGAAATGTTAAGGATAGAATCCAAGGGATGTATATTATTATATACCATTAGTGAAACCTAGGTTTCTGATATGGAACATCGAGGAATAACTCATAGGGTAATGAATTTATACCAAGCCTAAAGAGATTCATGGGATCCTATTATGGATTCAACAGATGAGATTATGAGCTGATGGTTTCATAGTATTCCTCGATCGAACCCTATTTCCATCATATGACATTCCATATATATGATCATTATTCCAGTAACATGTATGATAAAATTATTGAAAATGAAACATCTTCCAAGTCAAAGTATATAATTATATTTTGCTGATACTTTATATACATGACTGGATAGTTGTATTTTCCTTTTTCATGTTTAATTAAATGGGACATGTTCATCCCTTATTTAGATATGATCCATAGTATAACCCTTTCACATGATTTATCTCCTAAGCATCTTATATGTATAAAATCATAAATGTGAAATCATTTAATGAAATTACTTCATATGATAAAGCATGTGCTATCAGTCAAGTTTCCCATTAGGAACACAAACTAATATAAGGGTTTCAAATTTCATTAATAGATTTCATTACTACCAAGACAATAATTCTGTATATATTCATTGATTGGAAGGAATTAGACACCATTTGTGTTGTCCTCCTCAGTATATCTCATACCCTATTTTTGTTGTTGTTTGTTACATGATTAGACATTATCAATAGATGTAGGGGTAAGGGAATGTGTTTTTCTAGGGATTCTTGATTTCAATATACTACGCTGAAATATGTGAATATAAGACTGAACGAATGATCATGATGATGTGGGAGATACAATTTAGTATTTTTATAAATATTTTAAAATGGATTGTATATTCCTTATCCACTATATTATGTATTTTCCCATTTTTTATGTCAGCATAACTTCAGTAGCCTTATTTTGAATATGGGTTTGGATATGGTTTATATTATATTACTAATAGTATTATGATGATTTAATTATTTCATTGATAGTTTTTTATTCATTATGAATCCAATGATTATTTCTTTTATGAATCTATGGCGACACACTCTGATTATCAGGGTATAGTCTCCCCATTGTACTCTTATATGACCTCATGTCTTATGTTATCATACAGTATACATGGATACATTATTAACACGATTTTTTTGGATACTATTAATGACTACGTTAGTATGGTATGTCACCATGTTTTATCGTAGCTCCCTTTCATTTTTCAGACTCTTTTGGTAATAATATAAGATAATAGTATTGTTTTTTGATTTTGCAAAGATCTAATTATTGTGAGTTGCTAAACCGCATATAGGGAAAATCTAAATTACAAATGAATGGTTTTTTGTGTTGGTATATTCATATTATAATTGTATTGATTTAACCACTGGGTGATTTAAATGATATGTGACATTTATTAATGTTGATATGGATTAACTTTCACACATGGACTGTTGAAGAAAGGGTGTATCATCTCATGCATCATTATAGGTACATAACGATTTAAATTTCATTATATTTCATGCCCAATATATTTCATTGAATGTATTATTTACAGAAAGATGGGGTTCTATGAATACTTGATTATCTCCCATGTTTACATATATACCTTGTTCATGTATCGATATAGTATGCTCACTTGTAGACTGTGCTTATATTATTATATCCAACATTACTTGTATTATATCATGTGATAGTACGTATTTATTTAGTTATGATAATGATTTGTTTTTTAATGTTTAGGCATCAAACTAAATAGTGTTTTACTATATTACTTGATTGTGGCATCTTAATTGACTAATTATGACTTGTTTGACCCATAAAACATTGGTTGAATGGGATGAAACAATTATTTTCATAGTTAATGAAGGGCCAATAAAAACATGTAATGTGTATAGGCCTGTATAAATTGTGAAGGGTTACCCATTTGTACAAACCATTACATATAGACATGGTTCACTCTGTTTCTAAAGGTAATTACCTTTTTGTAGTTATATAAAGTTCAAATTTCAACTAATAAAATTGTGTAATTAATAATTTAGTAATTTTGACCCATCTAAGTACACCATTATATACACAAATGAGAATGAACTATTGAATTTTAAAGATTATAATAAATTGTTACCATTAAATTATGATACTGATTTTAACATAATGGGCTTTACCCATATATCCAAAAATGCAGAATCTTTATGTAGGATACTCCGATAGTTAATAGAGAACATGACCCTAACCCCACCATTAGTAGTGGGTAGTGGGTATTATCTGTTGGGATCCATCTTGGTCCAATACGTCACCCAGACCTAGATTTTAGAGTATCCAAAGGGGTGAGACTATTATAGAGGAAGGTTTATGTATATACATTAATTAAATATTTGTTATATATCATTATCAAATATTTTTCGATGCATGTACATGGATTTTATAGAGATATTCCATGACAAAACCCTCGAGTTTTGTTCCAAGAGTCTGTTGACGACCCTAATCCATATGTGGTGATCCCTGAGTGAACATTGTTATCTCTTGTTGTTCCTCATGTGTCACCTCCTATAATAAATAAAGGGATAATTTCTTTCATGTTTTTATAGGGATTCTTATGGAAATTGTAGAACATGCATGGACCTCAAGACCTTCCCCTAATTCGATAGATTTTATGAAAACATTTCAATAGTAGAATCTAGCCACATATTCAATGGAAGGAGGTTTATAATATGTTGATTTATGAATGGAGGACATTCTATCTATCTTCAATCATCTCGATACATATATTAATAGGATATTGAAGCTATCTATGTATACTTTAAGGTAATTTTCCATGCGATTGTTGGGCATTCGTACAGATGAATTTCTTTATCAAGATATGTTCTAAAATGATTTATAGATGGGAACCTATGATTATTTTTATCTTGATATGATGTTCCATAGAAGATCAATGGTGTTTATACACCGGGAGTAAGATTCATTATTAATCCTTGAAAATATTTCACATTTAATAGAGATATAATACTATTCACATATCCTTCTAGGTAATGTGTTATCCCAAAATATGTGATTTGAGGATTGTCTTGGGCATGAAATCCTATCATAGGTAATTGTGTATTGGTTGACTACCATACTTGAAATAGTTACTCATTCAATCATCATTGAATATATACCAAGAGGGGATGCTGGTTTGATCTAGGTTAGTTAAGATCCTAGATCTGTAATTTATTTTATCATCATTAGGAAGCACCATTTTTAGACTCCTTCTGGGAGAAAAAACAGCCTGATTTTATGATCAAGTAGCTCAATTATATTCCGTCAATGTGGTAGGTAATTAAATATGAAGACTTAGTGTATTAAGGACCTAGTTGAGTATTCCTATTGTATAATGATGGGCCATATTTTGTTCTTTCGTAGAGATTTTCCTCTAGTGGATAGTGAGAGAGTATTCACTCTGTCTCTATTTTGAAGAACATGGTTAGAAATCCCTTTTTTAGGCATGTAGTTAGAGTAATACTATCTAATTAGGATGAGGTGATGGTCATATCTGAAGGAACCATACACATGATTTACAGCACCGACCGAGAGGTCATACCCTACCTAGTAATGCTATATCTTTAAGACATGGGATGGTCCATATATATACTTCATCTAGTCATAAAAGATTATATTATCTGTCCAATTAAGGTTATATGTATGATCCCTGTAGTCAATACTCTATTCTCATATTTATTTGATATATTAACTTCTTACACCTTAATATATATTTCTATTGTGGAGATCCTTCGTCTTGAGATTCAGTATTTATGAGGCATAATGACACTAGATACCACATTGGGAATTAAATCAGAGTATGTAAACCAAATCAAGGAATTCCCCTTGAGATAGTTAGATATCATTTCTTTTATAGTGTATTTATCCTCAATATAGCTAGTTTTAAAATTAGTCAAGGGATTAAATGGTTATTTAATTATTTGGATATGTTGATTTCTGTCATTGGATGGTTTCGTTTGTATCACTAGAGTGTGAGATTTATATTCACAGGGGTGAATGGGATGTTAAGGGAAGTTTATCTGGACCCAGGTACCGTGGGATGGACAAAGTGATAGACCATATTTTTAGCCATTATATATAAGACCATGGAATAGATTAGGTATAATTTTCTATTTACATTAGTCTTTTCAAGGTTTTCTTGTCTTATTATATTTCTAGACTAAATCCTGAATAAGATATAGATTTTATGATTGAGGTAGTCCCTAGTGAAACACTAGTTTCTAATCATCCATACAAGATGGATATTGAGGAATGTATAGAGCTCAAGAAGAAGTTATAGGACATTGAGTTTATGTGTCAAATATATCCCCATGCTCACACAAGGGGTTTTAAAATCATTATTACCAATATGTATGACAAAACACATAGGATTTATGTGTGTTACCACTAGTTGAACCAAATTATGGTAATCAATCGGTATTCACTTCAATATTTAGATGATATCTTATACTAGATCTATGGTGATAGGGTTTTCTCTAATAAGAATTTGAGTTTATTCTACCATCAGATTCTTTTTAGAACATTGGATATACCATGTAGAAAATTCCATAGTAGACATGACTTTTGCAAGTATTTGGTCACACTATTCAGTCAGATGAACACACCAACAATATATATGGGTTTGACGAATTAGGTAATCCACAAGTGTGTAGATTCATTTGTGGTGGTCTTCTTGGATTACATCTAGATGCATTCACATACTAATAGTGACCATTCCCAACATCATAATATCATTTTGAGAAATCTGAGAGAGAAAACGATGTATGATTATCTCACAAAATTACACTTTTGGAATGATAAGGAACACATCATGGTTCCCACTATCACTTACATAGAAGTATTAATTTTCCTATAGAATATAGGAGCTATAGTTTCTTGGGTGTATTAGAAGAATTAATTTTACATTCATTGTTTCTTTGGGAAGGATGAATGTCATAGGTTCTTTATAACATACGTATCATGTACTAAAACACCACTCATAGTCTTTATAAAGAAAGGTATTAAGTTTGCATGGTCTGAAGCTTCTAAAAATCCTTTCTAGAGTTGAAATGGAAATTTAATTTATTGTCGATTCAGATTTTACCTCAAACTAGAAGAGGCTACATAGTTTATCATAATGGAATCTTGGATCAGATTGAGATCCACTCTAATTTAGGGATGTTAGGTTTAGGTGTACTAGTATTTTTAGTTAAGGCCTTATGATCATAATCACCAAATACATGATCTTGATCTAGAATATATAGATCATGCACTTTATTTTTGGAGGAATTACTTAGTAGGAGAAACTTTTTGGTGAAATGGGATCACAAACCCCTCAAGTATATATTTAGATAACATGACATAAATATCAGGAAGTGACTTTTGGTTTAAAACCTATACTATTTTGACATTTATCTTTATTATGAACATTCTAATTTCAACAATGATGATTGTTATACAAGCTGGATATATATAAAAATTAACTTCAAGATGATAGTAGTGAGTTGAAATAGATGGACCTATTCTTTGAGAAAAAAATAGAGGCCCAATAGAATAAATAAAGTCTTTTAATTATTATTATAAATTGAACTATTCATTTATGGAAAAAGTGATGATATGGTATCTTTCTGATCTAGCGGGCTTGGTCATACAGAAGAGCATTTCGATTCAGGATACACCACCTGATTTCACTATCGACGAGGATGAGGACTTGAAAATTCATATACAATTTCAGGTTCCTACAGACATTGTAGAGTAATTGATTAAAGATTATCTTACCTCTTCTAGTGAAGAAAATCATGGCCTTATGAATATGTACTCTAGCATAAACCACTGATACTGGTGGCCAAGGATTAAAAGGTAGTTGAATTGTTTAATTAATCAATGTTCCTCCACTTAGTAGGTGATGGAAGAACCCTAGTTAATGACATAGATTTTATATCCATTGGCTATCATTTGTGGAAGTATGATGAAATAACTATGGATTTAAGGATGGGATTATGTATTTCACCTTAAGAATGTGATGCAGTATGTGTGATCATGGAAAAATTGAGAATGGTTTCTCATATTATAACTAACATGTATTACATTTTAGTGGATTATATTGGATAGATATATGTCATAGAGATTCTAAAACATCATTTAATTTGAAATTCTATCATAATAGATATAGAAAACTATTTTACTTATTTGTTCTTGTTGGGAATTCAGAGGTCATTAAGTTCACAGTTAGTATAAAGTATAGACAATCACCCATAGACTAATGGTCAGTTTGAGAATATGATACATGTGTTCGAGGACATGGTATGTGAAGGGGTACAAAATTTCAATGGTTATTGGAATAACCCCATCACTCTTTGATTTATATTGTAACAACAACTTTCAAGAAACTATTCAGATACCTCCATAAAATGATTTCTATGTTATCCCAAGACATTCACCCCTATTCTAGTTAGAGGTATGAGAGAAAGATGAATAGGGACCATATAACATTCACGATATATGGATATGGTATATATTACGTGATGTTTATTGATATCTATCATTAGATAGGGAATTATTTTGATGCTCGCTGAAGAAGGCCTCTAGAGATTGAGGTTTGGAATCAGGTATTCATATACGTTTCATCGAGAACTGAGAGTAAATTAATTCATAGATAGGGAGAGGTTTCACCTAGTTATGTCAATAATTTTATATTTTGGAGAGATTCAACATAGTAGCCTCTTATATTCAGTTTACATAGAGGTACAGATCCAAGAATGATGTCTTCAATGTATTAGATTTAAAATATTATCACTCAACCCCCTCTTATATTCACCATCATGAAGTGGTTGGGTTGTAGATAGATATGCCTTTTCAGGAGAATCCTATATGTATAATTGATTATTACATGAAGGATATATGAGGAAGGTCTATTCCTCTAGTATGGTAGATATACCAGTACTACCATGTATAGGAAGATACCTGGGAGAGAGGGTCTGATGTACATGATCAGTGCGCAAGATATTGATATATGATGTTTTACCTCCCATGGAAGGGAAATTAGGGGATGAGTAGTTTTAAGGATGGGAGAGTGTAAGATATTGGGTTTTCTAGTGGGGAATGGACCCTTTAATGTTTAGTAAAAATATATATTTTCATCTAATTGAAGTTCCAAAAGGCTTCAGGAAGGGTTTGAGAGTGTTTGGAGATCTTTTAGAGCCTGGAGCGCATGTTTTTAGTAGAACATGAAGAGTACCATATCAGGAGGATGGTTAGTATTAACCATGACACTCAACCATGAAACTCAACCGTGAATAATAGAAAGATGAGAAATGATAGAGGGGGTCTATAATGGATGACCATGGTTTTTCACACCATTCACCTAACCCACATACTTCATTCCACTTATCCAATACATGTACATGGTTTGGTGCATGGTTTGGAAAACCATAAGTAAAAACTGTGAACCCTCTTAAAAATTTGAGAAATGTTATTTTTCCCCTCCTATTTTAAGAATTAAATCCATATTTATACTAACTTTTTCAGATATCCTCCCCCTTTCTTAATCCACCTTCTCCTCTCATAATAGGTATAGATATAAATTTGTTATCTAATATTGGAGTAGTATTCCTTCCCTTGGGTTAGATCCAAATAATTAATTTTTATTGTCCTTTTACATCATTCCAAAATTTATATAACCACATGGAATGATGAATCCATGAGAGAGAATATTACAAATTTTAATGGTTTCCAAATTAATATTTCATTTCTACAATTATGGATGAATTGGAGGTAAATAATGGATGACAAATATACTACACAAATAAGGTAGGTGGTCTCACTATTTTTACATAATTTCATGGTGTGTTTATATTATGTCTTGGTGTCATTCATAGGGTATTCATTGTGTCTACATCTATATTGTGTTTTTCTTAAATTAAATGTATAGTCGATTATTTACATGACTCATGTGACCCTTAATCACCAATAAGGGTTTATAATCTTTAATAAAACCACCAATTTGGTTGTGTTTCTAAACTATAATAAATGCCCATAAATGTTTGTAGAATTGATTAACCTTCAATGGTGTGTTCTATAGGCATTGAAATAGGGAATCTATAATTAACTAAATAGAATTTAAGGATTAAATCAAAGATAGTTCTTTTAAGTGTAGTCTATTTAATTAAACCACACTCTGGTGGTGATTTGCGATTATCTGTTATTAATTATATGGTTCACATAGGTTAAAATCGATTTTATATGTTAAATACAGATTGAGATATCATGGAAATTTATTATACAATATCATCTGTAAAAGATGGGTTCAAACTGAGAAATCCATGGATGGAATCATTTGGATTATTTATTAAAAATGTATTATATATGAAATTATATATTATCTTTATAGATACATGTGTTTTTGTACTAATTACATGGAAAAGAATACCTTCCTAGTTGATTAATTTATTCCAGTACTAATAGTTGGGTTCTAAGTATGGAATTCCAAATTTGAGATAAAAGGAATGTGGATTAGTTTATGAAAGTTTAGATACTTGGGTTCCTTCGTGGAATTATCATGAAGTACTCTAAGGTAATTTATTTATTTTATTCAATGGGTGATATGTGGTTTTCTCACATGGAATTTAATAAACAGTCTAAGAATGAAATGAATTTTTACCATTCCTAGAGTGATAGCAGGGTTCATATGAGGGATTACATGGATGAGATTATGAGGATTTTAGTTCGTAATAATCATGCAGTGAAACATGGGTACCTCATATAGAACAACTTGGATAGGAAATTGTTTCTAATAATTTAATTGATTAAGACATTTCATCCAAGTCAAATAAATTATTTATATTAAGTCAATACTTTATATACCTGATAAGCTTGTTTTATTTTAATTTATCACAAGTAATGAAAAGGGACAAGTCTATCCCTTATTCTAGTATGAACCATAGGGGATTACATGGGCTATTAGCTAGGTCCTGATACTCCAATATAAATAAAATCACATATTTGAAAGATTTTAGATACATTCTGATATAGACCATAGTATGTATTATTGGAGATGGGTCATATTGGGAACTCAAAATTACATGATTATTAAATATTTCATTTATATATTTCTTTATTAAATATGAACATCTTCTTTATATATCTACATATATGGACTCAATGACATTAGATGTCGTTGGTTGGGGCCTAATGAGTACAAATCATACCATATTCATGATTCCAATTAGTACACATAGAAAATTTATAAATTCATGTAAGGATAAGGGAAAGAAACCTCTTATGGAAGCCTTCTTAATCTATAATGGGATAAAGGATTTAATAAAAGGTCCAAGCTTATGCTAACCATGATGTCGAAGACAAAAAAATTATTTTTGTAAATTTTTATAACATGTTTTATTTTCCTTCCCTCTATATCATATATATTTCCATTTTTTATATTATTATTAAATATTCAAAATAATTTTGTATATAAAATTAGATTAAGTTTATACAAGTTTATTTATTATATCTACATAATTAACACATACTATTTAGGATATTTATTCATTATTATCCAGCTAATTGTTTTTGTTATATTTATGATGGGACACACTATGAACATGATGGTATAGTCTCCCCCAGATACTCTTATAGACCCTATCTACTATTTTGAAGCCTCCATTATGTCTGGATATTCATTGGAGGACATGTTTATATCATATTGGTTTCTATTACTTAGTGAGCTGAGATATTACTTCACACCTTCTATTCCTAAAAAATAATTTTTTCTTAAAAAAATTGTTTTCATTGATTATTGTGAGTTAATATTATAAATAATTATAATTTATTTTAGATATTAATTTTGATTAAAATTTATTGTTTTATAAACCATTCTTTAAAAACTAACATAGTGTTTATTTCTGAGAATTCTCGGAAAATATGTATTTTTCACTAAATAGTAAAAAAAAATGATTATTTATCGAGAACAATATTTGTTAAATAATTTAGCGAGAACCATTTTATAATATGGATTAAAATATATATTAATTCTATTATTTTATATATTATCCATTTAACTTCATAAAAATCAATATTGTAGTTTAATTTGGTATACATAATTTTTTTTCAATGAAATTTCGTTTTTTTTTCTAGAAAATAATTTTTTATTACATTCCTAGATATTATTTTATATTTATTTGTTGAATTTATATATATTTAATATTAAAATAATTATTTTATATTTGGAATCAATAGGTCCAAATTATTTTAACAAGTTCACATTTATTTTTTGTTATTAAGAATAATAATCGTAGTAAATATTTGTCCGCTTAATAAGGGTAAATTGTGTAATTATGTTTAAAATATTTATAATAATGACTAAAAACACTATAATACTTTTCAGTAAACTAATATATGGTTTTGTTTTGAAAATAATCATTGATTATTAAAATTTATCAATATTTTGTGCCTTTTTTATGGAATGTAGCTTATATATTTTTTTACGTAAAAATAACGTCAAAATTGTTACTTTACTGATTTTAATATTAATAAAATTTGTTGATAGGTAAAATAAAACCATATGTTATTTTATAAATTATTATTTTAGTTCTAAATTTTTTGATCATCGTAATTAATGTAAATTTTTATTGATGAAATAATTACCTTTAGTATACATGAAATATGGGCTTAGTGCTACTATATGCTGTAAAAAATTAAAAAAAATATTTTTAAAAAACACTTAAAGTAAAATTGATTTTTGTGATATATATTTTATAATTTAGTAAATAGATATATTTAACTTGTTAACTGCGTTATTATGGATTATATTTAAATTCCATTTTTTCAAAGTATTCTTCAGAGTCAAATTATTTGAATAGTTTCAAAAATGACTTTGATGATATTTTATAATAAACAATATTTTTACATAAATTATAATTCATAAAAATTAATACCATCCTTTTAAATGGGATATGGTTTAAAATTTACATTTTGGTCTATTTAGGTGTTATTTTAACATTTATAGTCTCATTATTAACCCTTAATTAGACAACAAATATTGATATCCCAACACATTTCTAAAGGGTTTGTGGAGGTTTACAAAAAAGAATAAGGATGAGAAACTAATATGATACTCTATAAATGATATTTTATGAGAGTATTTCAACTCATATAAGTCCTATATTCAAACTAAATAAAATTTTAACCATTTTTACGTGAAAATTATTTTATATCAATTTAATATTTTAAGTAGATCCAAAAGTTCCACTCTACTTATTATAAAAGTGAACCCCCTGCTATTCTCTGCACCTCAAAATTGTTAGTTGGATTAAAAAAAATTACCACATGATGTAAAATTAATACATCATGATATTTAGGAAGTCTTATTTTTGGAAGAATACTATCCATAAAGGACATAAGGTGTTAATCAACTGAGCTATTCTGAAGAATAAGTATTTCATTTAACTAAATTTATTTTGTATTATTCTACCACATTCAAATATTCATCAAAAATGATGAAATAATTTCTATAGTATCTTAAAAATACTATTATTTTATTATGTAATGGGAATAACCTATATCTATCTCCACTTCTATCAAATAGGAAATGAAACCATTACTCATGTGTACAAAGATCTATTGTATCACATACCGATGTAATTATCTTTCCATCACAACCTCTCACATATAGTTACATTTATAGAATTAATGTTTATATATAATTTAGATGAAATAATTATCAATATATAAAGAAAATATATCATCTATATTATTATCTTTCAATTCATTGAAAATGATGACATCATTTGTGCATATGTGTGTATTACCACTTTCCCAAAGCAATTCGATTACTCTTTCAAAGCCATATCACATTGAAGGTGAATATAAATATATATTCATAACATATATTTTATTTATTATGTTATAATTATAACCTATTTATAAAATAAATATTTTCCTTCGATCTATCATGATCATTTAAAAATTAAATTTTAGTCATCCATAAGTATGATAAATTGTCTCTAGGATTTTAATGAAATTAATTTCTCATAAGTATCTTTAATGGTGGGTTTTACAGATGTAATTAATATTATTTTTTTAAATTTTGTCATTATTATTATTATATAGATTACGTAACATTGGACCCACTGACCATGGTCAGCATACTATAGTGGTTTGGAATTTAGGACCTATACATCTCTAAAATACGTAATATAGATGTAATAGATTAAAAAATTTATTTTTTCATTAAAATAAAAGAAATAAATGGTGTAACAATTAGATATAAATCCTATAAAATATTATTCAGAA
Source organism: Viscum album (assembly GCA_963277665.1). Classification (NCBI taxonomy): domain Eukaryota; kingdom Viridiplantae; phylum Streptophyta; class Magnoliopsida; order Santalales; family Viscaceae; genus Viscum; species Viscum album. The sequence continues at coordinate 511,862,129 of OY728119.1, forward strand.
ATATGTTTTTAGATATATTTTCATTCTGCGTGATTTAAAATATATACATAGAATTTATAAACACATGATAGATGATTTCATCTCATTTCCACTTCATTATGGAGTTTTTTTAATGTTGCGCAACATGTTTTATTTATATGGAGTATATAAAATCCCTTTTATGTGTTATATCACTACTATATCATATTTCATTGTATATTAAGTCATTATTCAAATTTTTTCATCCCAGTCTATTTCACATGAATGTTACGAACTGGTAAGGGGTTTCTTGAATCCATTTCCATTCATTGGGTTAAACTTCTACATCATTACCTATGTTATTCCATTATTATATTTGAAATGGTCTCCAAATTGTATTATTATATATTTGAAAGTGATTTATTATTGTTTATATATGTTTTTATAATAACAACATTAATCAATTATCAATTTAAATGTTATGATCCTTCGTCGAGATTTATTTACCTCAATCACATTTTCTTGAGATATATTTCATGTTGTGCATGATGATTTCCTTTTATGGTGTAATTAATAAATAATAATGAATTTTTAACTATTAAATATAAATTTTAATTTTATTTGTAGGTCCATATAATATTCTATATTTCAATTATTATTTATTTGAATGTTACCAATGATGTAATGTATTTATGTTGCAATATGCATTGATTTCAAAATTGTTTACGTTTAAGGTTCCTTTATTGGAAATAATACAAACTTTTATTATTAAAGAACATATATTTTATTTTCCATTGATTATGATTTTTATTTACATGTTTAGTTTCGATTTCCTCCTTTATTTTCCTAAAAATTATTAAAAATGTTATTTGTATGTGATACCAAAATTATATATTCTTTTCTACTTGGAATCATTATCTTAAATATATATTTTTCATAAAATGTTTAAAAAAAATTTATTTACAATTTAATGATTCTATAATTTATTTATCATTTATCTAATAATTTTTTTAAAATAGCTAAAAATGATATTTTTAAAACTTTTCAGAAAAAGTTGTTCTTGACTTTTCACATAAGTGTAAAAGGAATGTTTCATTTTAATGTGTATATGTTGAATATATTTTTCACCTTGATTACAATTATTTAAATTGAATAATCTTTCATATTTTTATATTTTTATTTTTAAGGTATAAATGTTGGTCAATTTTGTTTTGAAATTTTGGTTTTTAAAAATTCAAAAAATTGTATTTTTACATGATTTCAAATTAATGTTTTTAATGTCCTGTTAATATATAAATTTATCTATTTAAATTTTTTTAATGATTCTTATGTCTCATTGATAATTTGATTTTTTTTATAAAATCTATATTCTTTCTCGTGATGTCTTCAGATGATTGTTTTAATATAATTTATATCGCAGATATTATTTTCATGAGTAAAACAAGGTATAAGGGAATGGCAGTTCGATTCAAAGGTGTTATGTTGAAAAGTGAAAGATATTAATTTTTTAGTAATGGATGGTAATTCAAAATAATTTATGATTATGGGTGATATAGGTACGTCTTATATGAATTGGTGTTCTTAAAATTGCTTATATGAATGGGTTAGCATCATATAGAATATAAAAATGGATGAGCATGATCTAGCTCTCCAATCTATGGGGTTATATTGGTTATCATTTTTGGAAAGATGTATGTATTATAATTGGGTGGTTTATAATATGTATTTAGATAGCATAAAATTATATTTGAAACTAGTGAACATGAATTACGAAGATAATTTTCCATGTTATCAAAAAGTTTTCTCTTTTCCATTTATGAATTTTAATGGGTCCTTTGATCAATATTGAAATCACAAGAATCATTATTGTTTATTTTTATAACTATTTTCATTGAAAAATAATTATACCTTGTATAAAGACATATAATCCATGTTTTATGGGTACGGGTTCATTTATATTATTCACATGTACATTGATTTTTTCATCGTATACTTATATTAATATTATGCTCATCGAAAACATACAATTTTTAATTCTTACATTTATATTGATGGGAAATTGAGATCACATTTACTATGTTTCATTTTCCTATGGGTATGTATAATGATGGTAACTAGTTTTTTCTGTAAATATTTCATTATTGATGAATTTTGGTGGATATATTAAAGACTTAATATGAAATATTAAATTATAGATATAGTGGGGAAAATACCCAATTAAAGACATATGTATTCTCTATGTAAGAGTTTGTTCTAATCGTATAATACTAAAACCTAAATTGTCATTTGGTATATAATTTATCCAATATTTTAGATTGATTTTTTTATTTTTTATGGTTTAATTAGGTTAATGTTAATTGGTATAAATAGAAAAAATTAAAAGATTATTTTTCAAAAAAAAATATTGGGAATTTAGTCATGTCTCTATTTTTGGTGGTATGATATATGGTTTTTATAATTTTGTAAATTAGGAAATTTTTATTTATTTTTTACTTCTTAAGAGTTAAGCATAAAATCATGGTTTTAAAAGTATGATGTTGATACTAATATAAAATCATAAACACCACCATTGTGGTTTTGAGTGATGAGATTTTGAGGTGATTTAAATCATTTAATATGTTTTTGGGTATGTATATGAAATAATGTTAATTTAAAAATTGCCTATTGGATAGTGGGATATAGATAATCATAATGGTTGACTAGTGAATTATTGATAGGGATATACTTTCATATATATTTTATGTTAAAAAATTATTACATTTAATGTTAGTATCATAATATGATTCAGGATAATTAGGTGAATGTAACATTATTATATGATTATATAGTATATAACATTTTGATTAAATTATATTTTATGATATATTAGTTTAACATTATGTATTATTTCATATGAATTATATTATATTTTTCGAGATGTATGTCGAAGGGTATGATATAACCATTAGATGTAAGAAAATATTTAATGTAGTAGTTATTGAGGTAATTTGGCATGATGTGTCATCTATTTATGAAATGATATATGTTGATGCTTTGGTATTATTGGGTAAATTTTAGGGATTAAACTATTATTTATTCAAATAATGGTTTATATAATTTGGATATTATCTTACATTTTTGATATATATTAAAATTGTGATTAATTTATATTGATATGAGAAATATATTATTATAATTTTTTGGATTATGTGTTCCATTATAAGATAATAATAGTTTTTAAGGCATGTAACATTCCTCAAGAATACCTATCATTTGTAGTAAAAGTAGATATTGTGGTGGAAATTGATTAAAAGAAGAAATTATACTTTTCAAGTAACAATGCTTATTTATATTCATAGTATATATGATAATGGAATTCCTCAAATAGAATTAAATTATTTTGAAACAAAAACATTATTTTATTACCACCAATTTCAAATAATCTTTGGTCCTTTTCACTACTCATTGATTTAGGGTTTTTTTGGTCGTCACCTTTCTCTTGATCTTTCACTTTCTTGTGATTAATGTTCTATATGACTCCTTATAATTATATGGAAATTAAAAAATATCTACATCTACATATTTTCACATAAACTAATGTTTCCCCATTTGGGAACCTATTTATATGTTATTCTAGATGAAATTCATATTTCTCTTTCCTTCTTTTAAAGAGGATGTTTTACTATCCCATTTTGTGACTTCCATTTTCAGCTAAGGTGATTTCAAATATTTATAGGTTCCTAAAAATGTTTAATAATGGATGTTATATACTCCTTCATAATATGTGGAAGAATCTAACACATCATCGTCAGTAATTTGGAAAAAATATGAATAATGTTCAGAAGAAATTGTAAAGAACCTAACCCATATGTGTTCCAGTTAATCATCTGTGGTACGCAGTGGGTTTGGTGAACTGTAACACCAGCGGATGCTGTCGTTCGCAAAAAGGAGGCAGATCTCTTACATGGGCATGAACCAAATGGCCGACAAAGTGATGCCAGACCTGTCCACTTCCATGCACCACATCATTTTTGGAATGAAGGCAAAGCCATGCACGGCCGTGAAACACCCGCGTGACCAAGTTGGTTCAAGGGCGAGGTGCATTCAATATACCACACGAACGTCAGGTTGAGTAAGTCACATGTAGGTCGGGTTTTCAGTCATGTCCCTCTTCAAAAAGTGCCACATGACCATAGGCACAACCCTTTCCCCCTTCTATAAAAGGATGTCAAGGAGAAGAAGAAATGGATCAGATTATTGAGGTTCAGATTCTTATTGATCAGCTCTTTGAAGGAAGGCATCATAATTTTTGAGAAGGAATAGGATTTTGGGAGCTTAGTATTTTTCATGCTAAAAAGTTCTGATTCTCAAAATAGCAACATGTATAAACTGGGGAAGAACTATTAAGAATTGAAGAACACATAATTAAATTTGTAAACAATGAACCTAAAATTGGTAAACCACACACTGTGGTCCGTACCTGGATACACTCCCTATAATACGAGGTGTTTTTCCCCTTCTTCGATCTAGCGTGCCGGGTAGCACCCCCATATGCACGCGAAGCCCTGACCAACACTGCCCCCAGCCACCACCGCTCGAGAACACTCCAACTCTGCATACCAATTTGGAAGTGAGACCAAACCGGAAGTCACGTACCACTCATGTACGCTGGAGGCCCCTCAGTCCACATACCACACTGGTATGTGAACGACCCCTGCATCCTCATAGCACCTACCTACGTGAAAGGTTCCACTCCTCGTATAGCCATGTGGTACGCCAAGGCCTTCATTTTTCCAATCCCCATGTCAGATAATTTCATTCCAATTTAGTACAACTCTTCTGAATCACTTCAGTAGCCTGTTCATCGGCACCATGGCAAGGCCTCTCCCAAAGCCACCTGACCGACATGATGAATCCTTCAGGTGCATTAATACTCCCTCCTAAGTTCACATACCCATGGTAGACAGGGAAAAAAGTGTTAACCCATCCATTAACAGACACTGATAGCATTCTAGGGATCACATACCCATGGTAGTCCAGAGTCTGAGCCTAGGAGCCCCTTTCGGCCTCTCCACTCTACAATATTGAGGGATCATGCATGCTTTTCCATTCAATGATCTCCAGTGGTTAGTACATCTCCCCTCCCCTAAAGAGACTAATAGGTATCCATCCTCATGTAAGCCCCTAACCTTCATCCCTTAATCATTTCAGTGGACCCTTGTCTAATGTAAAGTGAATAGAGGGAAGGTTCATCACCTCAACCTCCTCTCGGGTCAACTCAGGCCTCATCCACTCTCATCGCCATAGGTGTGCCCTCCACCACCAACAGAGGGGGTAAAGTGAATGGGTCATTGTTAAATCATTTACATCCTCTTGTTTCTCACACTGATCTTGACTCATGTGAGATTAGATATTTGTGGTGATTGCAACATGTATAAAACACTCACTGGAATGAACTATGAGAACACTAATTCCCACCATAATTATAATACGTAGGATGCTTTATCATGGCATGAGCTCACTGGGAAACCTCTTCAAGAATCCAACCCTAATTCCCTTAATATGGGAATCCTCCTTAATAATAAGCCCCAAATTAATCCCCTATATAATCAAGGCATCCTTTTCAAGAAGAACAAACTCATTTATCTCTAAAGACTATATTCTCTTATGAGATACAACAAACTATATGGATTTTGATCCCTGTCTCCTAAGAAGGGTATGTAAGTCACCTCCCAGAGGTTCAATCCCAATTCGGGCAACCAAACACATGTAAGCCCCAACTATACCCCAACATGGGCTTCCAATCACGCCCTCGATAGGAAACTATCGCTCGTAAGCCTTGACCTTCCTGAACTACCTATAACTTGATTCCCAACCAACCGGGATATGTAGGAAACCTTCCAAAGGAAAAATCCCATCAATTATGTCTGATACCCATCTATCGGTATCAGAATGTGTCCTCGTTCCCCTAGAAAGACCACACCCAATCGTAGGAAATCATTTTCCCTCGAGTCCTCTGGGCCGCTTCGGCATAATCCCTATACCAACCTTGACTAGTCACTTGTTTCCCAAACTTCCTTTCCACATGATGTAAAACTGTATTGTTTAGTCCATGTAACATGAACATAAAAGGTGATTCTCACCCATTAAGTGGAACCAAACTATGTGGATTCTCATTCCATTCACAAGGATATGTAAGAGGCCCATATTACGGGTTCGATCCATATGTTCAAGTCACTCTCTATCCCTCATAGATGAAAATAGACATTAGAGCACCCAATTTTATGGCTTGAGACCAGTGTTGTTTGGACAAATTAATTCTTTCCTAGAATCGTTAATCCAATGATGGATGGTAAACCTCAAATGTAAACAGTATTGAATCTTTGTGTATACCTGTAACTTGCAACCTAAAGGTAATCTATAGATACTATTCATGGGGATTAACCAATTATTCATGAACATATAAACATGTCTCAAATCTATAACAGAGTTGCTAGATATGAAATATCCCCCCCAAGGGTGTGATGATCCCAACTCCCATCCTCTCGACAAATGTGAGTTCTTAAGTGTCGTTTTCAATTTCACCCAATTAGATCCTTCCTCTGGAAAGATGGTCCATGGATAGTTGGATACACGGACCATTGGGAATTTCTCGCTCCAAGAATAAACCCGTTGGAGAACAAGGGAATTCAAAAAGATAGGGAAACCAATAGAAATGATTAAATAACACTGACTCCCTTTAATCAGTCCCGAGGACCGATCACGTCCCCTTCGCCACGAAACAAAAATGGTGAACCCGATGTGAAACTTTAACTAGCATGACTGATTCCCCATAATATGAAACACTCTATAAATATATATAGATGATTAATATCTGGCTGTCCATCTTGTTCGTTATCCCTCAAAAACAAAAATGGTCCTTGTCGTGAGCCTTCAATCGAGTTGGTGAAATAATCCCACTTCACGCCACCTTTCATGATCAAAAGGCGTTCTAATCAAGTTCATTAATTATGCATGGGATTATGAGATACTACCTTGACGGGGTTTTTCTAATTGTATTTCTCTAAATATTTTACATGTTAAAATTAAAGCATCCTTCAATCCATTGGCGTCACAAAAGAATTCATAGACTTTCATGATGATCAATGCGTACACCATGCATCTCAATCTAGAGAGGACCCCATCGTCCACCCAAAATATTCAACGCTTGTTCTTGGAATCACTGATTCGAGAGAACCACCAGAATGATGCTCTCTCGAATATGGAGGAAGTTATATACACCCTCCAATCGGCTAAGTCCTGTGGGCCGTCTACCCAACAAGAACTGAGGGAAAGGGTCTAGGCGGCCTTTGTAGCCATGTACAGCCGTTTCATGAGCCTTTCCATGGAATGAGACAACAAATACCTCCCTTATCATAGGGAGGTGGATGAGATAAATGATTTTGACTTCATCCCTTCCAAAAAGGGTTCTGCTCCGAGGACCCTACTAGAAGACGTTGTCGTGACTATGTTGTGACCTTGTATCCTCACCCTAAAGGGGATAACACCTAGAGGATCTATGTCCACACTCCCCATGTTATGGCTCCTCAGACCTCCCACCTATGTCAGAAAACATATATCTAAGAACAGGTGATCACCCTCATACATCAGGATGAATTCCACTACACAAACACATAGACATATCATGAGCAAGGCCATGCACGTGTTCACTCTTCCAAATCCTTTCATCCAGACATGGTGGCAACCTATGTGTAGGTGCACATCCCAGCCGAGCCTCGTCATTACTGTCACCCATACAGGACAACACCTACCAGGAAAGAACCTCTCCCTGCCTGGGATCATGAATCCCACAAACCAGATGTGGTGGAAATCCGGTGCTTGTAGGACCAGCTCCTTGCACATGCTCTGACACCCTCCATCCCGATATGGTGTCGATCAACAGGAGATCACGTATCCCTACCAACATAGGCCACAAACTAGATATGTTGGGACACCAACATATGTAGGGACAACATTCTATGGATTCAAGTAGAGTCCATCAACCCGTTGTGGCGGAAATAGGAGCATTAAGCTAGCATATCCCAGCATATGGTAGGACTCCTTCACCTACCCCGACACAAAAGAATCACCAGTATCCACTGACCACTAGAGGACTAGAGTATGAAATTTCTACTCCGATAGAGGAATGGGTCCTCTTACCCATTCCAGCAAAGGATGTCACTCAACATATCATGGAAATGATGGAGGAGTAGGTATCAATCAGAAAAGATATCTTACAGACTTTCCATAATGTAATTACATCGGCAGCAACAGTGAGGACTGGGGCCCATGAACCCATCTCCCCAATTTAGGTAACTCATATAAGAGATGAGATAGCCACCTTGGATAGATATGGTTCCCTGCTTCCACCCAGGAGGATCGTCTATTATATACCGTGATACCAGGGAAACCGGATTGAGCATAATCACTCATTCAAAATCGGGGACACCCGTCCATCACAGTGTACACTCCAGGGTTGGTATATATCCCTGCCAAATCTCAAGATGTTTGTCACCGTATCTCGGTAGCATCACAAGACCTAATTAGACAGGAACCCAGAGGTGATGGCCCTAATCAACAGCATATTGTCCCCTCTTCTCGCAAGAGAGCGCCCCGAACATTTCGATGGTAGTCATAAAATAAAGGGGGGGGGGGGTTATGACTCCTCTCTTCTTGAAGTTGGATTCCAAAACTCCACAAAACATTTCTCAAAGGCTTGTAATCCTACCAACCCATTACCATACTATGGGAGCAGCAGTAGCAATTTTGAAGGACCTCCGTATAATGTTGCTACCAGTAGCTCAGAAGGTCCTCCCCAAAACACCCATGCAGCTCTCCCTCAAGGGCATATAATGATCATTCCTGAGAGTTCTTCTGATGTGAGTCACAGAATCCCTCCGTGTAACCAAAAGAACAAGCAACAAGAAGGTCATCCACCTGTTGAGTTATGACCTAATGGTCTTCCCCAGGGTATACGCTGCAAACACTCTCCCAGCAGTGGGACCACATATTAGGATGGTAGTCATCACCATCATAGTCGCAATTATGTTGGTCCTCCCCAAAGTGATGTCTCATCACGACAAGAAGGTCCTCCCCTTGTCATGTCCTGCCCAAGGGGTCTTCCCTAGGGGTTAAGTTTCCACAATATTCAACATTGTCTGGCATCAAATTATGGTGGTAGTCCTCGCCAATGTAATAGTAGAGGTCCTCCCCATAGTGACGTTAAGAAATGAGAAAGTCCTCCCTTCATTACGGTGCATTCAAAAAGTCCTCCCCAGGTTGTGCACCACAAATATTATCTCTGTGATAGCTATGATGGTAGTCCTCGCCATCACGATAACTATGATAGTAGTCCTCTCCATAATGGCCGACATAGCGAAGGTCCTCCCCAAATGGCCTTAAGAAATAATAAGGTCCTCCCCTTGTAGTAGTGTGTCATGAATCCCTCCCCACGATGCACACCAAACGTCAAACCAAGATTGTCTTCCTCACCATCATAATAGCCTTTGTGAAGGCCCTTCCCGTAATGGACTTGAACAACAAGAATGTACTCCTCTTGTTTTAGTATATTCTGAAGGTCCTCCCCTGGGTATGCACTACGAAATAATTTATTATAGATGGACTTCAAGCCGCAATGGTAGTCCTCACCACTACAGTGCCAATGGTAGAGGTCCTCCTCATGGTGACATATCATATCGATATGAAGGTCCACCCCCTACCGAATCAATTACAGAAAATCCCTCATATGCTGAGGCACTCATGAAGGGATAACTAAGAATACTAGATTCCAAGTCAACTATAAACGTTGTCCTTATTAAATCATGAGACAGTTTGGCACAACGTTCATCCTATAAGCTATCCTAGAGCCACCCACATAATGATTTGTTCCATACCAGCCCTACTACCTCCTATCATACAATCAAGGAGAGTCTCAATTGGGCTGATCAAGTAGAGGAATCGCTAGTGGAGTCATGTGATGATGTGTTACACATGAGGAAACAACTGGATATGAATGATATACCAGTAATGTTTTGGCCCAGGGTCATCTCTCTGTTCTACATACATAGGGAGTTGTTAGAAGGAAGTGTACATGACATCTACTCCAATAGCTTGACCACAATTTTCAGGTTTAAATTAATCATCCTATAATATTAAGGGTATACAGATAATGATAATACAATAGGATAGCTCCTATTTCACATTGACATGGAAGCCATTCCTTTGACACAACGACCGAGATCATAAAAGTGAAAAAGTAACCTTGAGTTATCCTACCTATATGCACTGAAAAAAATGTGTCACCTTATTGATGATGCTCCAATGAGAGTTCATATCCATGGATGGGGAGGATTGGGGCTCTGCATTTCACTACACTTCCCATCCAGCAGAACCCGTTTGGTTTAGGGTCTTTTATTTCCATCACTTCAAGACCACATTCAAATTATGTCCATATTCAAGAGAGGTAGCACATCTAACAAAAACAGGACTTCAGTAAGTCTCAAAAGCATTTGTCCTGATGAGAGAAATCCATCCATGAACTCTTGAATCAGGCTATGAAAAACATTTGGTAGGATTATCGCCTATGAAAATCCAATCTGTGTATAGTGCTTTCCTACCCAAAGGGAATAAATTAATAGGTGAACTCGACACCAGGTTTGGCTCGCCATCGAATGGGAGCACGCAAGAAAAGGCAGGCGGCAATAGGAGCTGCAGCTGCCGCAGTACGGGCCTGACCCCATCCTGTAGGGCTGGGGTATTATTAACATAAAATTCCCCCGGAAGACCAACAAAAATGTGAAGATGGATAGCTCACAATGAACTGGGCCTAGCCATCCCTCTGGGTTGGGACAATTTTTACCTCGATAACATCCTCCCCCATGGGAATTAGTATTATCTCATTTGGAGAGGATTGTCAAAAGAGGAGCTTCATTCCAGGTTTCATCCTTTGAAACATAATATCCTTCAAGAGGAAGGAATTCCATAAGGATGCACCAATGACCCTTCTGCATCTGCCTTGGTCTAGAGACCCTAAGATGATCTTTGAACATAAGTGGGAAAACTAGTATGAAGTGTGGAAGGTTGACTTCCTACATGGAAGATGACACCTCCTCTGCCCCATATTATGAATCTATCAACATCATGGATGATAACCCCATGGATGGCACTGAATATGATGAAAATATAGATGGATTGAGAAAATATGGTTTCGTTCAGGTTGTAATTCCCAATGAGCCAGTAGGCGTGCACACTCGGAACCGGAGGTCCACCATGATTCTGGCCTCTTTGGAAAATCCCCCACCATTTCCATAGTGAGTTTAAAATAGATTTTGGACAAAAGTATAGGTTTTCATCATCTTGCCTCCTTCTCTCAACAAAAACGGGCCTACCATGCCCAAAGGGAGGTTCTCTTAGTAGGAGGAGGAAATAAAATAATTAAGTCAAATTAACATCGAGCTACTACATTGAACCTATCATGTTCAATATGTTCCGCAATATGAGTCATAGTACTAACTTCCAGATGGACTACCTCAACAATAATGGTTTTCCTGAGCAAACAAAACAAGGTCAGGGCCCCCTCCCAGTGCGGAACCTGGCTCTTCCAACTACTTGAACTTGGATTCAAATGAATACGAAGACTTCCCTCCACTCAAGAAGAAATCAGAGCGAGAACATATAAATCCTCCAAAGGTGCCACTAATGGCATATGCGCCTCAAGTACCAGCTTAGCTAGTAGCTCATGCAATACCTCAGGCTATACCCATTAAGGATTAGTCCCAACAGGAAGTAAACTGGGGTCTCTCCAGCACTATCGAATCACTAAACGCTCGATTAGAAGCAATGATGGACCAAAGCAGTCCAACAAATCCTAAGAGAAAGCCTTATCCATACCGGGTGAGTATCACGCCACCTACACTGAATTATGGGAGCCCTATATATGGTATATTCAATGTATTAGGCATTAGATAACAACATTTGATACACTACGCATCTTATTGCAACCCTATGATGGGAACTCTGGAACAATAATAAGTACTGAAACCTAGAGGCTTCATGAAAACCATAAAAGGTTCGACCTTTGTCTGGTATACAAATTTTCCATCCAAGTCAATAAAATAATTGGAGGATATTCAGAAGCAATTCATGTTTCACTTCTACTCAATGTTGCCCAATATGACCGTCAGAGACCTCATAAATTGCAAACATAGAGAGAATTATAGGGTCTTAGACTTCAACGCCAGATGGAGGGGTCTGACCTACTCTCTTTAAATTCCACTTCCCCAGGACTAGATGCTTCATATATGCATCGAAAACCTCTGGGATGAGCTGGGAACACCACTTATACTAGTGTAATTGACAACCGGATTCCAGGATTTCACTTTTATTGCACAGAGAATCGAAGACTCCCTCCACCGGACTAACCTCAAGTCCGTAATAACCTCACAGGATCCTAAAAAGATAGAACATAGGGCTGAAGCATCCACTCTCATGCTCGAGAGATCTCCCACACCTTCTACACTGCCTAGGCCTCTGCTGAATTTCCCAGGGCCTCTTGCATATCATCGACCGCCTCTGCCTCAGTGAGATGATAAAAGAGGACGTAAGCAAATCCATTTTGAGGAAAAAATAAATAAAGTTTACTTATTATGATAGGACCATGTCTAGGGATAATTCATAGCTACCATTAATGGAATCATGCACCACATACCAGAGTCGAGAAATCATGAAGAAGTCTACCTTGACAATCGACTCGATTATTGTCCCTACCATTAGAAGTTGGGACACAATAATCATGAATGCTTTATCTTCCAAGAACTCTTAAAAAGGATGGTGGAGTTGGGGTAGGTCAGTATAGGACTTCCCCCGTCACACGTATAATATGTTCCATCCACTGAAACAGATGAGGGAGAAGAGTGGAAGAATGTAATTAGCAAAAGGAAGCATAAATTTGATGGTTGGATGACTCAGAAGATAGTCAAATGAGATCACGACATACTCCAAGTTCAATTGAAAAAACCATTTGTGCCATAAAGAACTCCTAATGCATCATATCTACCATCCTTGGCCCCACAACCCTCCATAATCTAGTCATCCAGGAATAATCAGAGAGTAAGGAAACATGTTCAACATGAGAAATCTATAACAGGGCCAAAGCTAGCGTTGACACTTTCAGAATACGTGCCCTCAGTTTTGACACTACGAGAACCAACCCACAAAACTGTACCATCATAGGTATCCAACCATACTAATTTGTCATTGAATGAGGAAATAATCTTTAGTTTTGTCAACATCATCCATTTAATGGAACCATTATTTGAAGAAGATTATGGTTATGTACTTGAGTTCCCGAAACCCGGTCAGTGGATCGAAAGGTGGAATCCTAGAGAAAGGGGATACCATCGAAGATTCTACCATAGCTAGAACTAACCCCATAGTTATACCCCAGCTCAAACAATCAATATTTCAGAAACTCAGGGCAAGGTGCTTCAATAGACCCAGTAAGAACAAGAATATGCTCATGCCCCCAAGAGCAACCACTCTGGACCATGTGTTTTATGGTACCCATGATAGGAGAAAAAATTGTCTAGATGCCTAGAACGCACTAGTAAACCAACCATGTCGGGTCCCCAGAATGTATGAGCACCCCCAACTCTTTCCCCTGCAGTCGGTCCTTCCCCATCTCATGCTCCAGCCCCTAAATTTCCTATAAAATAGCTCCAAAAAAGGGATAAGAAAAGACCTTTTGAGAAAGGATTTGATATCCTATAGCAGATGGCCTTAGTACCAGCCATGATATCAATCCTGAATACCTTGAGTTTGTCAGCAGACCTCTCGGAGGGACTCAAAGAATCCCTATTGAGACACCAGGAATTTCAAGCCAAAGTTGCTGCTGTTGAGAAATATCGAATAGATACTATCTCATCTTAATATAATCTTGGAATTTCCTTCACAAATTAGGATTATGATACCACCATGTAAGGACGCATCAAACCCATATTTTTGTCTGGCATACTGAATGACGTTGAAGTCTAAAATGTCTTCATCGACAATGGCCCTGGAGTAAACCTTATCCCATTGTGAACACTTCGTAGGATGGGATACAATGGGGAAAATATGAAAACCTCATCCACAACTCTATTGTGTTATGATATGAGGGAACAGAAGCCAGTAGGACAAATCATGATCTGAACCCCTTTTGGCGACTATGTGGCCAATTCAGTGTTATTGGTAGTTTGAAAAAACACGACATTCAATGCCCTGTTAGGAAGGACATGGCTACATCAATACATGGTCATTACATCCTCCTACCACCAGTGTATCAAATATTTCATCAATGGAAAAGGTGGGACATTGCATGATGATAAGTCTCCTTTCTAGCTATCTGAGTTGCATTACCTCGATTTCGGATTTTACGAGCCAAAGGGGAAGACATCTTCAATTGATGTTATTGATTTGGTCCCCTCCCCAAATAGTCTGGATGTGGTTCCTGATTACCCCCTCAAGAAGCATGGTGAAGAGTACGTGATGCCTATCAACCATGTTGAGAGAAGTAATCTGAGTCTCGATGCACATTTTTATGTTCTAATGATCTCAGTCATGGTAGTCGTGTCTTACAATGAAGAAGAAACAGCTAACCCTCGATATGAGGAAGAATTCTTGAGAAAGGGTGCACATGCCCCATCTTTGGAATCTAAAGATGTCCATGAAGAACTATCTAAATTGGAAGAATGACAAGACACTAGTCACCCCCATGGTTCTCCCTCACCAGAGGTTCTCTCACAACTAATTTAGTCAGACGAAGTCATTTCATCCATAGATCACCCATGATACTTCTTGCCTCCGAGATTTGAAGAGCCCACAACAAGAGCTCTCTCCCATTTAGAAAAAGAAGAGGACTATCATTTGGGGGAAGAAAAGGAAAATGATCATAGATATTCCCCTCCGGTATTCAATGAGGGTATCTCTAACATTGTAGATTAACTCAGAAAAATAAACCTATGTTCCGAAGAAGACCCGAGACCCAATATCATTACGGATGCCATATCTTCCGAGAAACAAGAGGTATACCCCTCCTTATTGAGGCATCATCGAGATGGATTCACCTATAATTACACAAAAATTCTAGGACTCAATTATGATGTCGCGACGCACCACCTGGGTCTCCAGAAGATCATCAAGACTATATGAAAGCCACCATAAGGACGCACTGCACACATGTGGCCACGATAGAGGCTGAAGTCGACAATCCCATTAAAACAGACTTCATTCGGGAGGTCCAATATCCCATCTAGTTGGACAACATAGTCCCCATAAAAAATATTAGTGGAAATATCCGCATTTCCGTCGATTTTAGAGATATCAATTGGCACTTCATGAAAGACGATTTCCCAGCCCCGATTATATAACTATGGATCGATGTGATGGTCGGATATGAGGCTCTCTATTTTATGGAAGGTTATTATAGATATAATAATATATGAATTTCCCATGATATTGAAGAAGTTTCTACCTTTATGCCCCCTAGTGAGTAATTTTCTACATGGTCATGACCTTAGGTCTAAAAAATGCCGGTGCCACATATCAAGGTGCCGTGAATCGCATTTTCTAACCATTCTTGAGGAAGTTCATCAAATTTATTTTGATGAATTGGTGGTAAAATCATGACATCACTAAGATCACATGTCAGAACTTCAAACCATATTTAGAAAACATTGGAAACATTGCCTGAAAATGAACCCCTTGAAATGCACCTTCAGGGTTACTTCAGTGAAATTTCTCGGCTTCATTGTACGCCATCATGGCATCAAAATTGACCGTAAGAAGACAACTTCTATCAACAGGGTCCCTCCACCCTTCAACATCACTGATCTTAGAAGAATCCAAGTTCCCTTGTCCTATATCAAGAATTTTATAGCCAATATCGTAAGAAAATGTCTGCCCTTTACCAATTTGATGAGGAAGGGAGTTACCTTCAAATGGATATATGATTGTAAGGAGTCATTCGACAGCCTCATGTAACTCATCCATACATTGTTTCTCATGATGCCGGTTGAAGGAAGGACACTTATCTTGTATGTGACGTCCTTAGAGAAGTCACTAGGATCCTTCCTTATGTAGAAAAATGATTCCAGTTGTGAAAACAACTTTTATTATCTCATTTGAACCATGATTGATGCTGAAACCCGGTATTCAAATATGAAGCAGAGATTTTTAGCTTTGGTCTTCATGGTCCAGAAGTTGAGACAATATCTACAGCATCATGAAGTACATCTGATCTCATGCAGTAAGCAGCTGAAGTACATCCTCAACGATCCAATGTTGACTGGACGCATATCCCGATGGGCATTCCTACTCAACCATTTGACATCCAGTTTGTGGACTAGAAAGCTATCAATGTCCAAGAGTTGGATGATATTATTGATGATATTCGCTCAATAGAGACCACCTCATCAGATGTCAAACTCCCCGACGAATACGTCTTCTCTGTGAAAAAGTATTCCTGAACATGGGATATGTATTTTAACATAGGTTCTAGAAGCCTGAATGGTAATATAATGGAATACCCCTTGTATAACATGTTGGAGATGGGAGTCATACTCATATCCCTAGAGAAGGAAATTTTTCCTTATTCTATCATCTTGTCAGAAGGATGCACAAAAAATGAAGCATAATACCATGCCCTCATTACAGGTCTAGCACTCACACTCCACGCGCAAGTGAAACATCTTAAATTAAAAAAGAAACTTAGAACTGGTCATCAAGAATGACAATGGTTACAATAATATAAATAAGGAGGAGATGATCCCCCTATTCGACCACGTCTGAGGGTTAATGATAGAGTTCCCCAAAAAACAAACATTGATTTGTGTTCCCCAGTATCAGAATGCCCAGGATGATGTGTTAGCCAATGCGGCCATAGCCAGGTCTAACCTAGACCTAGATGAAATAGTTATCATCATTGCTCACTATCGAATTGTATTTCTATTTGTTCAAACTAACATGGAAAAAATTGATGTAGTCGGCCTGATCCCTGAGTCATATGCTTTTAATACTAGCTGGATCACCCCATTATAAACTACCTTAAGAGGGGATAACTTCCATCGGACAGGGTTGGATGAGAGGAAATATGGAGAAGGGCAGTCAATTTTGTTCTATATGGGGACATGAGCTACTAGAAGGTCCTCTACAAGATAGGCATTGACGAGGTCCTTCTCATATACATTGAACGAGATATTACTAATGTTGTCATTAATGAATTACATGTCAGTGTTTATAGAGCACATCAATCAGGATCCAAGATTTCTCATAATATTCGAAGACTTTGATACTATTGGCCATCCTTAGCAAGGGATTTCATGAACTTTACTGCAAAATTTCTCTCCTACCAAATCCATGACAACTTCATTCATCATCCCCCAGAGCTACTTCACCAGGCTATGTACTCCTGGTCATTTTCAATCTGGGGAATGGATGTCAAGTGACCATATCCTCCCACCACAGTCAAAAAGTCATATATATTTTCACAGCAACCGACTTCTTTTCCAGGTGGGTAGAATCTACACCCATTAAGGAATTCGGGTCAAGAATCATTATCAACATCGTGAAATCCAATATAATCACCATATTTGGTGTCCCTCTTACAATACAAATGGATAAGGAAATCAACTTATTTTTTTACGAATAGGAAAAACAATTCCAGGAATATGGTATCAAGACCATCCAATTGTCCCACTACCATACAATAGACAATAGACAGATATTGTCCTTCAACAAGTCCCACTCCAACATACTCCAGAAAATAGTGAACAAAGACAAGAATTCATGGAAATACAAACTCTTCCATGCCTTGTGGGCCTATCAAACAAAAACTCACACCGCTACCTAGGCTACTTCATACTAAGAAGTATACAGAATGGAAGCAGGTCTTCCCATCGAACTCCAATTTCCCTCACTACAAGTTTACATTTGTGATCAATTGTCTGATGATGAGAATGTAGATTAGAGACTTGATGAATTCGAGTGACTGGTTGAGAATCAGTTTCACACATTGGACAACCTAGATGTATATCAGAACTAGATTGTATGAGCCTTCAATAAAAATTTTTGTCCTCGGTCATTACTTGAAGGAGAATTGGTATTGGTCCTCCAAACCCCGATGACACCTGGATTAATGCCAGAAAATTTAGAGCCAAAATGGGAGGTACCATATGGCATATACGAGGATTACTCCAATGTATCATATTCCTTGATATCCACGGATGGGAAAGTCATCACCACTCCAACAAACATGATATTTCTAAAAAAATATTTCATGTAACCATAAGAGCATTTATCATCCGAGCTGTAGGAAGTTAAATTTACAAGCCCTGAATGTCCTTAATGAATGAAAATAATATGTATAGTTGAGTGTCCTTACCAAATTAAGTTAAACTAAATCATACTTCATCCCTACAAAATGGAAATAAAATGTGCCACGCTGGTCCGAAATCAATGACCCTAAGAAAAGAGCCAATAATCCTGGTAATGTGACCCCAAACTACCCAGGATTTCCCCCCTGAGGTGCATTCCAGTGGACGCCAACCTCATTCACGTTGGTTCTGCTCTAAAATCATAGCATGGGCCCCTTTTTTGAAGTGATTACTATATTTCCAAACTTAATAACCCCAAACTAAAAGAAATTTCTCATTATTGTATGACAATAAACTGCATAGTAAATCGTCTGAGCTGCATGATGTTAAATTAAAAATGCCCATTGTCCTTACCGCATGACATTAAACTGCATGGTACATATTCTCTGTGACATGACAATAAATTGTTCCCCACCGGTCAGAACTCTATGACCCTAAACTAAGAGAAATATTTCCTAGTTGCATGACTTTAAACTAAATAACGAGACAATGTATTAACTGGAGAAAACATTGATCTCCTAACATTTTTCATCTACTGAGCCACCTTCAAAGAACAACATACGGATAGATTCTTTCCCTCCCAGGATACATAACAATGCTGGGATTCTTGTATCATGGCCCAACCACCATGGAAAAAATTCCCCCCCTCCTGCATAAGAGTCATATTTGCATGAGAAACCCCATTGAATTACATGTTCTTTGAGAACTATGTTTGGCTTGATTATTTCCCTTTCAAGATAAATAGTGACACAGGGACCCAATATATAGGACTTTCCACACCACATTTTTGAAAAAAATTGATGATGATCATCCTTAACAAATGATGCAAAACAGCATGGAGCCCATCCTTACTGCATGACGCTAAACTGCACGGAACCCGTCCTTACCACAAGATGCAAACCTGCACAGCACCCTTTGACTTTCACGTCGATTCTCTGTTGTCCTTGCCGCATGAGGCTAAACTGCTTGGAATATATTTTCAAATCGGTTCAACCTCTTCCTAACCGCATAATGTTAAAATGAACATATTTAAAAATCTACTGTTTCCTTACCACACAATGTTAAATAGCATGGATGTAAATTTTCTCCACATCCATACCGCACAATGTTAAACTGCACAGATTTAAAAATGCTCTACGTCATTACCACACGACTTTAAACTGCATGGATTTAAAAACGCTCTCTATCCTTACTGAATGACGTTAAAATACATGAATTTAAAAATTATCCCCGTTCTTATTGAACGTTATTAAACTGCACTGATTTAAAAATGCTCGTCATCCTTACCGTTTGATAATAAACTATATGACAAACATCTTCACCGCACGACTGTAAACTGCATGGTACAAGTCATAATCCACTATAGATACACAGTAAACCATGGCTGGAACACTCCTTTCATAGTTGGATGCATCCTTCCCATGCATCAGACTCCATGACTCGTAGGATTATGTATCTTTATAATCACCCATGGCCATCAGAAGTGAAAGTCAATCGACCTGTAGAAACATATTCATGACTATGTATACAATCCCCTCAACAGATCTCCATATTCATCACCCCTGGCCCATCTACAAATGACAATTCATCCTTAGGAGATGCTTCTCATTTTCTATATGCTTACTGGCCCTATAGCCCCCATATCACATTGCCTGATCCAAACAATTTTGCAGAAATGGTTTACATTTTTGTTCCCTTCACGTCCAGACATTTCCAGGGTTCCCCAAACGAGTTAGATTATGTATCCACACATGGTTTCAATGAAATTCTACATCCACAACATAATTCCAGAGATGTGCCACTTTAACCCAACAGACAGTTGCAATATGGATGTTTCTCGTACGCTCGGACACATCTCTCCCCATCTTCCAAACCCTGTGTCATGAGAATTCCTAGATATTCATAATCATTCATGGTCCTCAAATGTTGAAGGTCATTGACCTACAGACACCTTTTCATGACTATGCATACCATTCCCTCAACAGCTATACAAAATGATCGCACATGGCCCATCTACCAATGAAAAGTCTTCCTCAGGGGATGCTCTTCCTATCTCTGTACACTTACCAGACTTAGAGCCCCCAGACCACATCTCCTAATTCGAGACACCCCGGGATTATATTTTACAACTTCCCCCCTTCCTACATAAGAGTCATATTTTCATGAGAAACCCCTTTGAATTACATGTTCTTTGAGAACTATGTGTGGCTTGATTCATTCCCTTTGAAGATACATAGTGACAGAGGGACCCTACATCTAGGACTTGCCACACCACATTTTTGAAAAAAATCGATGATGATCATCCTTAACATATGATGCAAAATAGAATGGATCCCATCCTTACTGCATGATGCTAAACTGCACGGAACCCATCCTTAACACAAGACGCTAACCTGCACAACACCGTTTGAGTTTCACGTCGATTCTCTGTTGTCCTTTCCGCATGATGCTAAACTGCATGGAATTTATTTTCAAATCGGTTCAACCTCATCCTAACCGCATGATGTTATAATGCACATATTTAAAAATCCACTTTTTCCTTAACACACAACGTTAAACAACATGGATGTAAAAATTCTCCACATCCATACCGCACAATGTTAAACTGCATTGATATAAAAATGCTCTACGTCATTACCACACGATGTTAAACTGCATGGATTTAAAAACGCTCCCTATCCTTACTGAACGAAGTTAAAATACATGAATTTAAAAATTATCCCCTTCCTTATTGCACGATGTTAAACTGCACTGATTTAAAAATGCTCTTCATCCTTACCGATTGATAATAAACTACATGACAAACATATTCACCGCATGACCGTAAACTGCATGGTACAAGTCATAATCCACTACAGATACACGGTAAACCATGGCTGGAACACTCCTTTCATAGTTGGATGCATCCTTCCCATGCATCAGACTCCATGACTCGAAGGATTATGTATCTTCATAATCACCCATGGCCATCAGAAGTGAAAGTCAATCAACCTGTAGACACCTCTTCATGACTATGCATACAATTCCCTGAACAGATCTTCATATTGATCACCCCTGGCCCATTTACAATTGAAAATTCATTCTCAGGAGATGATTATCATTTTCTGTATGCTTACTGGCCCTAGAGCCCCCATATCACATTGCCTGATCCAAACAATTTTGCACAAATGTTTTACATTTTTGTTCCCTTCACGTCCAGACGTTTCCAGGGTTCCCCAACCTGGTTAGATTAGGTATCCACAAATGGTTCCAATGAAATTCTACATCCACAACATAATTCCAGAGATGTGCTGCTTTAACCCAACAGACAGTTGCAATATAGATGTTTCTCATACGCTCGGACACATCTCTCCCCATCTTCCAAACTCTGTGTTATGAGCATTCCTAGATATTCATAATCATTCATGGTCCTCAAATGTGGAAGGTCATTGACCTGCAGAAACCTTTTCATGACTATGCATATCATTCCCTCAACAGCTATAAAAAATGATCGCACATGGCCCGTCTACCAAAGGAAAGTCTTCCTCAGGGGATGCTCTTCCTATCTCTGTATGCTTACCAGACATAGAGCCCCCACACCACATCTCCGAATTCGAGACACCCCGAGATTATATTTTACAACTTCATCCCCCTTTCTAATCAGAGCACAACAGAGCATCCTAATTCAATTATCCCACATGTAACTGTAGAATCGGCCAACATTGGTCCGAACTCTATTACCATCAAACTAAGAGAAGATCATCCTTACTCCACGACATTAAACTGCACACAATAAATGCTTAACTCACGCGCAGGGTAAATTAGTGTGGGGAACATTGTAAGCTTTAGAGTCAATTGAAGCCTAATATCTCTGACATTACCAGACATACCCATTATGTACCTTAGACTCTGGGACCAAGATAATCATGGATCCTCTTTAACATCCAAGGCCATCAAACATGGAAGGTCATCGACCCGAGGACAACTTTTCATGACTATTCATACCATTCCATCAAAATATTTGCATAATGACCACCCTTGGCCCGTCTATCAAAGACATGTCTTTTGCTTGTGACACTTTCCTACCCCCGTATGCTCAACGGCCCCAGATCCCTCATATCATTTCATTTGATCCATGAGGCCCTATAATCACATATCACACTATATACATCCTTCCCATGTCTTGGACATGTCAGGGTATTTTGAACCAGTTACAATCTGATCAGGAGTGACCATTACAACAGTGTCTTTACCACATGAAGATAACCTAGATGGAGAGCGTCCTTACAGCATAACGATAAACTGCACGGGCCAAGTACCTCAACATTCAAAAATTTCCCCAGTTATGAGCATATATATATATATATATATATTCCTCTTCCTTACCACATGACATTAAACAACATAGAGACCATCCTTGCCGCATGACATTAATCTACATGGTCATGAAAGAACTCTTCACGGGGTCAGTCGAGAAAAGAGGATTCCCTCTCTTCCTCGGTGCACGGGTCAAACCTGTACGAATCTTTGTCTCACACCCATGTGAGAGGGATGAAATCACCCATTCTCATGATATCTTAACCCAATACACTTTTCCAGTGTCCCAACACCCCGTCCTCATGAATCATTCTATGCAACCTGAATGAACTGAACTCCCATAGACCACCCAGGGTGGTCTTGAATCCCAATATCCCTAGATCTTACCGGATATCGAAGAGAATACAAACATTGACCAAAGGATACCTTTTCATGACTATTCATAACATGCCACTAGTGGATTTACATTTTTTTCCCATGGCCCATTTTCCAAACGCAATTCTTCTTTAGACACTGCTTCTTTCAGAAGGCCTCCTAGAATATGAGCCCTCATATCCATCATGAGTTTCAAGAACTCTCTAGGATTCAGTTTGAAAACCTTCCACAATCATGTCTGAGTATGGTGGGATGTTTTTGCTTAAATTCCTGAGAACTATGTAAATCCATTCCATTTTGATAGAATATCCCGACTACATGACTTTAAACTATTTCAATCTCTAACCATCCTTCATGACAAAAATATTTGTATAGGAGTAGTCTCCTATCCATATCCATGATTGATTTGAATGTCCCCAAGCCCTTTATACACCATGTCAATTTTGAGCCACCCCTGGATGTCTTCATAAACCCAACTTCTATGAAGTTACCCAGCCATCAGGAACAAAAAGTCATTTACATAAGGACAATTTTGTATGACCAAGAATACCATGCCCTAAACAGCTCTTTATAATAAGGTCCATGAGCTGTCTACCAAAGGAATGTATTCCTTATGTGATGCTTTTTCTACTTCTGTATGCCCTAATGGTCCCTATTCTCCATGGAATTCCCTACATGCTATTCAATCATGAGTGAAAAATTCCCCCCATATTCATATGAAAGTAATTAAGTAATCCAATATAAGTAAAAAACCTCATCGGGGCCCTCTCCCCACCACGTTTGGTCAGAGTTGTTTGACCTAAAGTATCAGTAATGATAGTCTTCTTTGTGGGAAATTAAAATGATCACATAAATACGTATGAAACTCGCTAAGAAAAAAACTAGAAAAGTGAGTCTTGGGCAAAAGCCGAGTGTGATCTCGCCAAGACTACACCTTGTATGGTGTCAGAAAAACATTGATTAATCAAAACTCAAGAGGCACAATTTCCATTAGGTCAAAAACCCACAATGCATGACCTAAGAAAAAGTTGAGCTATACCTGCAAGGTCAACACTAAATGGGCCTAGGAAAAAAATAGGATATCATCAGAAGAGACCCAAAGTCTGTAAGGTTTTCCTATAAATCCATATCAATAGTCAAACAGTACTCACTGGATCCAAAGATCCAAGAAAAATTTAGAACTGGTTATTTTAATATCAATTTGATTTTCCCAATAAATGGTTAATTATTGTTTGAATAATTGTTGTTCCTACAACAACCATTTCAATTAATTCATATCATATGATAAAATTGTGAAAACGTATTAAGGAGATGAATCTTTTGTTCTATTAAAAAAATGGCATGGAGGGCCTCCACAACCTGGAGCATCGGTAGGTCATGATTACTAGATGAGTATTTAGTAAAACTCAAAAATTTGTATCAAGCTTCATTGATAATTCTCAATTGCTTGATAGAGACTCTACTAGGTTGTCGTCTCGTCCTCTGCACCTGCCCTCAATTCTTCTGAATCCTATGTCGCCTTAGGCAACAGCCTCATCTCCTCCTCTACTTGCCGTTGTCCCTCAGAAATTGACGTTATGACATGAGACCTCTCTTCCCATTAGCTGCTCCTGTTCTTGCATTTGTTGTTCCATTTTTTCACTCACCTGCTCTAGTTCATGATTCAACACCTTGACTTGATATTGTTTCCTTGGGAGATCACTCTGTATCCTTGCGACTGCCCCATCATAATCATGATCTTCTATCATATGAAGTTTATGGGTCCCGATGATATAGGCTTCCCCTTCAACGTAAAAAAGGAAAGACTCGAGTCCACCGACATTCTCCAGGGTTGCGAAAACCTATTTAATTATGTCTTAGACACCACGATAGTCAAATTCATCGAATCCCAACACTATTAACTGGTTGTGTAGTCTTGTAAATTTGGTTGGAATATCATCTAGGAGAATTTGGGAAATTATCCTCCAGATCGTTGCCCATTATCCCTAAAAAAATGTTGAATGCCAGAAATATCTCCTTGATCAACCTCAGAATCACTCCCGGAGGATGGATTATATTCAGGGATCAATGTTACCAGATAGTGACTTGATCCTATTTCACCCGTACATTCAGAGTCCTCAACAACCTCATGCCCATCTGTGGTGAAGGACTAGATTGGGGTTATTGGAGTGATTTCCAATTCCAAAACTTGTTTCCCAATAGCATTGAAGAAAAATGATATAGATAAGTACCCTAATTAGAGAAGGGAAGAAAAAGAGGCTAGTGGTAGTGATTTTGAGATGCTTACACATTATCCTTAAAGTATTAATGTCCTAAAGATCTACACAACCACTACCATCTGAGGAAGATGATGTTGTGTCATTAACCCACTAATAAGTCATTGGGACCCCTGGAGGTTATCAACACCTAAGTCCACACTTGGGACTAGAATCATCCAAGGTAGTCCCCAAATGATCGCCTACGTAAATTAAGCTCATGTAAATTGTTCGCACCAGAAACCGGATGATATCCGACTCAAAATATTTTAGAGAAGGGGTATTAGCCTCTCTCGTTATCTCTTCCTCCACTAGATGGTTATTCATCGAATCGAGGGTGGCTGAATCGGTCAGATCTGAAATTGTTTTAGTAGTCTTGTTTATGAATTTACTTCGATCACTTCAGCTGTCGTCTACAAGGGTGTCTTATCATCCCATGTAGTTGTGGAGACCGTGTAATCAGTAAAAGTCATAACCACCAGTTGCACCTTCTCAATCGTGTTCTCGTTTTTTGAAATTGGGATAGGGGCATCCATATCATGGGCTTCCTTGAAAGGCCCCACCCATTACCACGATAAAGTTTGGTTGTAGGTAATTCCTCTATTGTCAAATGGGAGGGATCCAAAACCACTTGGGAAATTGCATCTTGATTACTAATCGTCTCTGCACCAAAGTACACAAACAGTCAACAACCGGCAACATCAAATCATCTGGTTTGATAATCATAGAAGCATGAATAATGATTACTCGTGATCTATTATCTGATATGTTCTGATATTTGGGATGCCTACTGACATTTCTTGATTTTTAAAGGAGACTACTCCCCATCGGAGGCATTGTGTGGGGTCGGTGGGAGGAATACCCTAGTCAGGTCTGTAATGGTTGACTCTATATTCTTGGTCTCTCTATGATAGACTTCCCCAACAACCTCCACAGCCAAATACGCATGTTCTCCCACTGTAGTACCTCAGTGGTGTACTCTGAGGAAGGTTTTGCTTCTTGGGACTCCTCAAAAAACTTTGGTAAGAAGGAATATGTAAGAATTTTAACAATACATAAGTAAAAGGGTGGGGCATATATAAGTATGATCAAATCTTCTTCATTATTGTATGTCTCAAAGTGTATCATCAGTAGAGCCACTCGGTCAGAACCATAATGTTGGTTATTGAGTGAGTGCAAGTATTTATCCGTTTATTTTAATCATGAAACAATTACAGAAAGATCTTCATCAACCAAAACATAAGAATGAGTGACCAAATCCAAGAAGCATGAATGGCATGTCTTGAAGTAGCTTCAAGTCTTCTACATCATATCCACTAGCCCACATGTTGTCCCAAAACCTCAACTCATATGGGAATGCAACGTAAAAAAGAATGACTATCCTTGGGGGATCACCTGAGAAGGTGGAGCAGAAACATATGCTAGTGGGGGTGCCATTAGTCGCGACAATTTTTTGGGTGCCACCACCACCCTGTAACTCTATGTGACTACCCATTTGTGGGACTCCATGCCAAGGAAGGGAATTCCCTTTCCTCAGTCACAGTAGGAGGTCCGAAAAGATTATCACCCCCCAAAGAGTGATCACATCTCTTATCCTCCTCATCGATCACCGACCATAACATGGCTCCGACCCATTGGGATGACCTAGAGTATACCCAACGAGCATGGATGTAAACCTCGAGATCTTGAAAATACAAATTTACCCTCCCTCAGTCATCATAGAAAAATATATTATCTGGCACATATATATAGCACAGATCAATGAACAAAACATCCCTAACCTTGAGATACATTCATAGTTCATGAGGTATTGACTACGAATGGTTGAATTATTTCTGAAGTCACCCCATTGCATCAATTCCCTCAAGAAGGTAGCATCGATGAGTATGGTTGGCTAACCCCTAGAAGCAGCTTCAATAGCAAGCGAAGAGACACTAGGATTTGTCACAACATTCCCCAGAATCACAGGGCCAATAGGATTCTATAGAAACATTCTTGGCCGATTTGGTGCAATAACCTCCTTCCACAATCGCTTAACCTTTGATGGCTTGGAGAATTGAATATTGGGCACTGGAATTCCCAACTGGTCGTCCGGCTTTGACTGCACCCAGGATTCGGTGTAGTTTTTGGAATTGGAAGGCATAAGGTTTGAAATTTTTGGAGTATTGACCTTGAAACCAGTGACCTCTTGGGTGAAAATCATCCACAACTAAATGGATACCATCAGACGTTGATTTTTGAGTGCACCGTTGACGGAAGGGGGATATAATATTCAAAGACAACTGAACTGACGAATGAATCTACAGGGCGCATAACATTCACAAATAAGTTCCCCACCAATGAAATCCACTAAGATACCCTCTCTTATGGAATATTGGTAGCCCCTCCAGGTAGATTCCTATAATACTTCATTTATAATAATGCCAATTGGGGAATGGTAGGGCTGAAAATTAATGTTTTCATAGCCCATGATTTGGATTGAGAGCTGGTTCTTATTCTCGATTGTTTAATGTTCTGCCTTATCTGGGGAAACCCATACTTTAGGCATAACCCCACAGGTCGATTGCAATTATGTTCAGAGTGTGGCACCCATAATCAATAAGGGGTTGATGAAAGTGTAGATGTTTTTCATGTGCAACCCTATAAAACCGCATAGTATTTGGAAGGTAATAACCACCCAATTTGGCCACATCTTTTAAATGATATGGCCAAGTAATCCGTAATTCTTGGCCAATACTAGATTGGCCAGGTTGATACATTTTCCAATGGCCAGCTGCACTGCCATAACAATGGTGGAATCCCATATGCCTCTAGACTCACATATAGGCAATAGCCATCCCCTGAGGAATATAGCCAGTAAAGATACTAGTCAAAGAATTCGATCAAAATTTGACACGCGATCCCAACCACAACTTGTAAATTGACCCTCTCCTAGAATTGACCAATAGGATCCCCTACCTCTAGTTTTCCAATGTGGGACAAGACATGGTCCTACATGGATGGTTCACAGTTTCGGTGTGTGTGGAAAAGGCATCAATCCATTTGGGATTGGGGATGGTCTAATTTGGAGGAACCCCTTTGGAGAACATCTTAGCATGATCAATAAGCTACTTTACCAAATGAGTAATCCTCTCCTCACCTTCCCAGGATGAAGGGGGGCATGACTTCATCACACATATCTTCGATGATGGGGACTCCTAAGATCATTGAGATGTCCCAATGTATAATGCCAACCTCCTAGTGGGCTAAGAGGAACATATTGGTATTCGGGCTCCATCGACTTAGGAGTTGTGTGGAAAGTTCATTAGTCTGTTGGGTGTAATCCTAGGATACCCAGACAATTTCTTACAACCCCATGGTTTGCAATTCCTCTTAGATATCTTCATAGCTCTATCGAACGTAGAAGGGCCACCCCCAATCCATCTTAAACGTGCCTATAGCCCGATGGTCTCGATCCAGTCACCATCCATGTCATTCATTTACCATGGAATTACGCGCAATAATCTAATGATAATGAATTACCCCATATTGATGACATTGAGCATCTGTCGGGGACACAGTAATGTGATTCAGCATGGACCCAATAGCTGTGTTCTTCAGTTTTAGTTGTCCCATATGCGAGATCATAGATCTAGGGATGGTACGGGATTTTATAGAGACTACAGGATGGTATTCATGAGAAGGTGTTGGGATCGATGTATCAAATATTAGACTGAACCCATAAGTAGGTAGAATGATGTAAAATGGGTATTCACACTATGTCTCAGTAAGAAGATTGGATAAGGATTGATGAAAGGGGGCGGTGTGAACTTCACCCTCAGCAAAGATGGCCATATCTTTTTGTCGTTGATCGACAGTCAAAAGGGGAGCAATGATAGGCCCAACAACAGCTCGGGGAGGAACCGTGTTTTCTTCCTGCATCAGGAAACCATACAAAGGTCTAGTCAAAAGGATAATATTCAGGAAATGTCCAAATATTTATAAAATTATTCCAAAAGGTAATGCATAGTACGCCCCGCATACTAACCCCGGAGTTGGTTAACAATGCCCATATTTCGTGAACCAGTGGTACATGGAAGAGGTCCAAAACATCCTGAACCATGATGCTTGGCCAGCAGACTGCATACCGACCTCCTACGCAGGTTTTGATAATTCAGGTCTTATGTAATGTTTGAAGTAAAAATTTCAGTGTTTGAAGTATAATTCTTATCTGTGGACCACAGATCCACGTAGAATTTTTCCTACACGGCCCTCTGTGACTCACTTTTTAATATTGTTAGAGTTTAGATTATAGTGGGGAAATAAGTTCGTGGACAGGGGAGAGAACAGATGAGGATTAGTTCATGAAAGTCAAATTAGGTACACAGATGAAGGAGTTTTCAAATGAAGTTGTACGAGGAGGCAGTGCACAGAACCAAGGAATGAGAGAGATTTTCAACGAAGGACCCGGTAAAAGAAAAGTCGTGTGGATCCCATTATATACAGGCATTGGTTCCCTTTAGGTCCATCTCTCTTCCAAAAACCATCCTAGTTTTAGGACCACTCTACATCAGAATGTCATCCTCTCCATTCTGATCGGACCCCATTCCAATGGAGGCATTTGTAGGGTCCTGAAAAAATCTTTTTAAGGGAAGGATGATACTCCCTGAAAATCAGGGGAAGAATATACCCAATCTTCATCAATAATTTGTTCAAAATATGATGAATGTTTTGAAGAAATTGTGAAGAACCTAACTAGTCTGCGTACTGATTTATCATCAGTGGTACGCGGCTAGTTCAGTGAACCATGCCACCTGTGGATGTTGTCATTCGCAAAACGGAGGCTGACCTCCTACAAGGGTGTAAATCAAATAGCTAGTGAAGTGATGTCAGACCGGTCTGCAGCCATGCACTGTGTCATTCAAAAAATAGAGGCCGATCCCTTTGCGGCTGTGATACACACTCATTACTAAGTTGGTTCGTATGTGAGGTAAATTATATATACCCCACGAACCTCAAGATGATTAATTCATTCGTAGGTCAGGTTTTCTATCATGGGCCACCGAAGATGGTTCTGCATGACAATAGATACAATCATTTCCCCCCTATATAAAAGGACATAAAAGGGGGAGAAGAATGAAATTGGAAGATTGAGGACCAGATTCATGGTGATTGGCTCTTTGAACGAATGCCTCAGACATTGGGAGAAGGAAGTGGCTTTTGAGATCTGAGGATTTCATGTACCGCGATGTTCCAATTCACGAACCTGTCGTAGGTATAAACTATTGTATAATTGTTAATAATGGAAGAACGCATTTGTAAATTGGTAAACCACGATCCTAAAATTGGTAAAACATGATCCATGGTCCCTACGCAGATGCACTCCCCACAAACCAGTGAACATTTTCCCCTTCCTCGATCCAGAGCACCGTGTATCACACCCCTACGCTGGAAAAGGCCTGACCGGTGCTTCCCCCAGCCTCCACTACTCGAAAAAAATCCAGCGGTGTGAATGGATTTGGTACGCGGACAAAACCCGAAGCCATGGTCCACTCTGGTATGTGGGATGCCCCTTCGTCCGCGTACCACACAAGTATGTGGACGACCTATCCATACGTGTAACACATACCTACGTGAAGGGTGCCACTCCTCATATGGACATGTGGTTCGCCAAGGCCTTTGGTGATTCCGTCCTCTGTGTCAGATAAGGCACTTCAAGGGAGGGAATTTGTGCTCATCACTGATGCTCATTAAATGGAAAAGCAGTCATGATCCATTCATCATAAAGAGTGGAGAGGCCGAAAGGGGCACCTTGGCCCAGAATCTGAACTACCATTAGAATGTGAACCCTCTCTCTTTAGAAGGGTATGTAGGACACCTCATTGAGGTTCAATCCAAATTTGGGCCACCAACAACATGTAATCCCAAACCATACCACAACATGGGCTACCAATCACACCCTCAATAGGCTAATATCGCGTGTAAGTTCTGACAATCCAGAACTACATATACCTTTGTTCCCAACCAACTAGGATATGTAGGAATCCTCTCTGAGGAATAAGCCTAATATCTAAGTAAGTTACCAATCTATACTTATCATACAGTGTCCTCAGGCCCGTAGCAGGACTATACCTAGGCCTAGTAAATCATTTTCCCTTGGGTATTCTGGGCCTCATCGGCGTAAGCCCCGCACCAACCTTGACTAAGAAATTGGCGCCTAAATGTCCTTTCAATATTTTGTAAAACATTATGTTTGGGTCCTTTTCACATGACCATAAAAAGTGGTGTGTCCCATTATGTGGCACCAAACTATATGGATCTTGATTCCTTTCACAAGGATATGTAGGAAGCCTGTATTATGGGTTCGATCTGGACGCTCAGGCCACTCTATGTCCCCCTGGATGAAAATTAACTCCAAAGCACCCAATAATATAGCTTTAGACTAGTGTCGTCTGAACAAATTAAAACATTCCTAGAATAGTTAATCCAATGAAGGATGGAAATCCTCAGATGTAGACGGTTCTAAATATCTATGTATACATATGACCTGCAACCCATTGGTAATCCATGGACACTATGCTTGGTGATAAAATAACAATTCTCGAATATATGAACACATCTTCAATCTATAAGAGAGTCCCAAAATAGGAAATAATTCTTCCCAAGGGTGTGATGAGCCTGACATCCCATCCACATGACCAATATGAGTTGTTATCTGTCGTTGGCCATATCAACCAACAAGATCCTACCTATGGACAGAATGTTCATGGTTCATTGGATACAAGGACAGTTGGGTGTTTCTGGCTCTGCAAATTAACCCTTTGGAGACCAGGTGAAGCCACGAAGATAGGAAACCACATAGAATTGATAAAATAGCACCGACTCCCTTTAATCAGACTCAGGGACCGATCATGTCCCCTTCACCATGAAACAATATTAAACCCTTTATATACAAGCATAATAAGAAATTATAAGAATAAAATTTACTAAAGGGTGGATAATTTGACAAATTAATATTTTAAAATAATAATTATGTTCGATAGTGTAAAAGATACACAACACCTTACTAAACCAAAATTGAAAGTATTATTAAATAAGATTAATTATTATAACATAGTCATTGAATCTGACAGAATGAATATGATAAATTATAATAATGATATACATCTACATAAAATAGTTAAAAAATATGAATTTATTATATATTAATAAATAATTACTCCATTTTCAGTTATATAATTCTATTCTTCAAAAATAGATATTCTTCAAAAAATGGTTTTAATTTTAATATGGGAGTGAATATTGTAATTAAATTAAATTTATTAGTAAATTATAATTCATTAAAACAATATAATTTTCAAAATAATATCACGATAAGAAAATAGATAATATTTTTCATTTTTTGTGAAAATATTTATTTTTCAACGAATATTGAAAAATCATAATTTTTATTGAAAATATATATTGGTTTGAAGAATTCAAAAAGTATATTTTTAAATAATTTAAATGTAATTTTTTATATTATATTAATAATCCAATTATTATTTTAGAATAACTTGTATGGTTGAATTGAATATAAAAAATTTTACTTAAAAGGTATTTTTTGTAAATTTGTTTTCCATTGCGTTTTGCACCTTTATATTATATTAAATTCTAATATATATAGAAATTTATTACTTTAAAATGTATTCTATATTTTTGATATGGTTGTCCAATTATGTTAAATAGTTTTTTTTTATTTAAATAGTAACCATATTAAATATTTTTCACATTGGCACGGGTAAATCAAGTAATTAGGTGTGAAAATATATTGATAAAGGATAAAAATGATTTAAATAATTACATTAATAAAATGTAATTGGGGTTCATCCATAATCATCCCATATTAAAATTTATGGAAATTTTGTTCCATTTCCATAAAAACTTGAAATAAATTATATTAAGTAAATATCAAGTTAAAAATGTCACTCTCTTACTTTTAAAATCTATAAATAATTATAAAAGGGATATAACCTAATTATTTATTGTTCAAAATGGTTATATAAAATATAAATTATTTTTTATTATAGTAATATATTTCTAAATTATAGTGATGAAATAATTACATTAAATTATTACATTACTCCAACCTAGTGCTTATCCAATCTGAAAAAATAATGAGTTTTTCAAAATAGTTATCATAATATTTATTTGGTGTCTTATGTGATCCCAATGATTTTATATATTTATCTAAAATTTTAGGGACTTTTAAAAGTAATATATTATAAATTTAATGATTTCATGTTGTTTTCAATGTCAAATTTAAAGAATAATCCCAAAATTGAGATTAATTATATTTTTTAATAAATCATGATTTATTAAATTATTTAAAATTTATAAAAATATTATATTTTTCATGTTAATGAAATATGGTTTAAAATATATACCATGGTTAATTTATGGGTCATTATCCCTTGTATATAAGATTTCAGAGCCCCTAATGATTAACAAGAATTGATATCCTGGTAATTGTCAAAAGGGTTAATTGGGGTCTAAATAAAGAGGTAAATGTGAAAAATTAAGCTAAAAATATTCAAATTTCTTATATGAAATTATTCTAATATATCTTTATCATATATTATAATTATATCAATTTGGATTCATTTGGAAGTAATAATCAATTTATACTAATTTAATACATTATATAATTCCAAAAAAATCCCATATAATCACTGTAAAAGGGAACTATTATCCTCGTCTATACACAATTCAAGAGACATCTGGATTAGCCAATCCCTAATCAAATTCCTTCCAATCCTCCCTCCCCACATTCTAGAGGAAATATTTTTGACATAATACACATCTTATATGGATTTAGGTAGAATGAAATGGTGGTTGTCGGAAGAAGCAGTAATACTTTTTACCAAATGTTTCAGTTTTATTTATTCTTCCACCTCTTTAAATTATTTTTCAAACATAATGAAATAAAAAAATATTTTACACATACTAATATATTATTATCTTAATGTAATTACATATATCCATGTCCTCTTCCATAAAATGGTAATTGAATTAATATTCCCATCTATTAGCCTTAAATCACCTTTAATAATTTCTATAAATAACTATGAGATCATGTCAACAAAAATTTTATTAATAGTCTATATTAATACAATGAAACCATATAATGTGGATATTCCAATTAAATTTACTATAAATTAATTAGAATATATATAATTTCCTCTACATGTAATTTATCTTTTATGTTTATTTGATGAAATAGAATTTTTTGCCCCATCATTGCACTGTGGGATTCCAATTGTTAATTTCTCTAGTGGTGATCCAAAATTTCAGCACAATTTATGATAAACATCAAAAAATTATCAGGTTCTATCATGGATGATCTTGATCGATTGTGTTTTTTCAGGGTAGATTACAACAATATTATTAATGAAGAATAAATTACCCATGCTATTCTCTCAAAGGATACTGATATCAAGAAGGGATAGAAAACTCTATTCCTTGAAACAATCTCTCATTATCAATTTTATGCATGAATTGTGAGTTAAAAAAGTTATATAATAGATATCTATTATATATATTTTTAGGGTTAGAAAATCACAAACATGCTCCCCAACTAACAACAATATTGTTAATTAAACATGTGTCCATTATTAGTAATAATATTATTATTATCATCTTGACCTGTATAGAACACGAGGAATATAAATAAATATAAATAATAGACCCTTAAACTTGGTAAACTATGCTTTTTCAATATTTGTCGATCCTCAAATAATGTCTATTTAAATAAATAAATACCACTCTATTATATTATGAGAAATATAATAAATATTTTTTTCATTAAAATCTCAAAAAAAATTACTTTATTATTATTTAACATAAAATAATCTGTTGAATTTTTTTTATTAAATTAATGAAATCAACCAATTTCTTATAAATGTTATTTATTATTTCTGGATAACTTCAATACTTGAATTTAACTGAGAATGTGGGTAAACATAGTGTGCGACCATTTAGGCTTCCTTGTCAATGGAATTTGGAATAACTAACTCTATTCTATGGATAGTGTCTAGAAATAAACCAAGACATCTGTTAAGAAATAAGTTAATCTCATAGATGAATCATGCATCCTATGAATGATAACAATGTAATAAATTCCCTTTATCATCATTTCTCTAATAAATATGGTTTCATGGTGGTGAAATCTACCTATATACTCAAATTTTCATTTTTTGAATTTCTAGAAATGAATGACCCCAACTAACATTATAGTTATAGATACAAATAAAAAGTTCAATTCCCTCAAAAGTTCTGAGATATCAAAGTTCATCATGTCACAAAAGGGATACTTTTTCACTCACATTATCAATTTATGATATATCATTCATGACAAACCCAAAATATCATATATTTTCGAGGGCATATTTCATCATTATTTTCATCATTAAATAAATGTATGTATGTCATGATATTGAGTAATGATAATCATATATTATATTGATCAATAAACACATCCATAGATAGTAACACCAAAGACACATGGAAGTCTGAATTTTCAAATGGTGGGGCCATTTTCATAACCTCCTCTCTTAATTATTACAAAGGGAGAACAATAATAGGAGGTTTATCAATTTATTATTAGCCTTGTACCACTAATATCATGTATGTTCGAGGTCTCATCATAAAATACAATCAATGTATTCATAAATGTTCATGAATTATTTTGTGTCACGACTAGGTTATCATTATAGAGAGGAATTTCTCTGAATTTATATCGTAACATAAATTTTTAAGAAAGTATCACATAGATATGTCATGTTAAAAAAGAATAATAATTTTATAATAACAATACATTAATAGTTAAAACTTTCACTCCTCTTCTTATCATGTATGATATAGTCTAAAATCTCCACCAGAGTCCCACATTCACTCAACCCAAGTAACAATCGATTTCAATACACCTTCTCTCACATGAAACTCTTGATTCTTCTAAGAAAAATTCATCATTAAAGAATCTAACTCATTATCCTCTAGGTATGCTATACTCAATATAACTTCAATTAATTTATAAAATTTCATCAAGAAATGAAACATCTAATGTATCTTAATTTTCTATTGCAGCTACCTTCGATCCTTAGAGATAGCCACCAATATAGTGGTTTCATGGTAAATTGTGATAGGCTCTTCACTTATATTCTCAAAATCAATATTTTTGAAAAACGTTCCAATACAAATTGTCACATTGGCTATATCGGAATCCCAATATACTCATAATATTCTATAGAATGGATGAAAACTAGATTCTTTTAACAATTATAGCCTACAAATCATCCATTATGATCAAAATTATATAAAACAAATGCTTCTAATCATTATAATATATTTTAAAACACTAATCTATATTACCCCTAATGATTAATTCTTCATGTCCTCCTTATTCTTGGATTATAACCTTATTATGCCTCATATACTAAAGGATAGCCTTTACAGTAGTCCAATTTCTCATATGTAGATCGTGATGATATCTTCCAACTATTCTCATAGCTTTTAAAACATCCATTCTCATATATAACTTGGGATACATGAACTATCCTTTAAAAAATGAGTGTAGGGTCTTAATCCTAATCACTCTTTCATCTTGTGACTAAGGAAAACTTTTATTAGAAAGATATATACCATGACACAATAGATCCAATCTTATTTTTTATTATTCTATATAGAATATCTTCAATATATATCCAATATCTATACCATGACTTAGTATGAGAAGTTTAATAAAACTACCACAAATTATCATGTTCCTATAATGATGGATTATTTACCCAAGTCCTTCATATAGAATAAGTTTCAACACCATGACTTCAAATCTTTTAAATATTCAATATCCTTTCTAATTAGTAATATATCATCATGATAAAATACTATGATAAAAATTATACTACGATGAAACCACATGTAAACACATGTATCTCATCTCTTAATAATGTTATAAAATTTCATTATCGATTAATCAAATCAAATGCTCCATGAAATTCATTATTTATTTAATCAATAAATGGATATTTGTATAATCCATTGATTTTTGAAATTTTCTATTGTCACAAAATCTTCTGGTTGTGTCACATGCACATCCACATCCACATGACGCATCCCCTAAAGGAATTTAGGTGTGACATCCATTTTTCAAATATCATATTCATGGTAAGATTCTATATAGAAATGCATTTTGATGTATTTAAATAAATAATCTATAGAAAGGTTTTCATCATAATGAATTCCCTAACATTGTAAATAACCTAGTGTTACTATTCTTTCTTTTATGTTTTTTACATTACCTTCAATGTGCAATTTTCTATTGAATAATCATTTACATATGACAGGCTTTACATTGGCTGAAAGATATATTAGAGCCAAAAATATTTTTTATACATGGTATCAATCTCATAATTCATGGATTTTTACCATATTTTATCCACTAAGATCATTACTATAAAAAAATAACGAGTTTCAATTATCAAGGACTAGAAGGCCATATCTCTCAAGTTATATAACCCCTATTTCACTCTTTTTTAGAACTTTTGTTTTAGGAACAAAATGTTCTGAAGGACCTATTGAAAATTTTCATTCTCTAAAACTTGTGTATCTTTATAATTAAATTCAACAAATTAAATCATTTTCCCAGTATCCTCCTTGAGGATGTGATATATCTCATCAAATACATTTTGTCTTGTGATTTATACTTTTCTATATTAGGAGTTGTATAAATAGTATCACATTATATCCTTGGGATACCCTATAATGATACATTTCTTTACTTGGGGCTCAATATTGTTTCATTAGATACCCATAAAAAATTCCTCACAGTTCCTTGACAAAACATGTGAAAAAGTATGATTTTTTACTCTTTGTAACAAGGCGTTAATACTATTTTATAATATAGGTTTTACTCTGTTTATTAATAATAATTTCTTCTATAATTCATATCCCCAAACTGACAACTGAAAAATTTCATGATTCATCATTGACCTTTCCATGCATTACATGGTATGGTCAATACTTTCCACAAAATCATTCCCCAGTGGAATATAATGTGGAGTAACTTTTTATTAAATCCATTAATATCATGGAATGTCAATAAATTATTGATTAAAACATTCACCACCTCAATCTGATCAAAGATTATTTATCTTCTGACCAAGATGATTCTTAACATGAATATCTAAAATTATTTATACTTATACCTCAATAAGTAGAATAAAATATTACTAATTAGTTCATGATTAAAATTAATATTATAAGAGTATTAAACTTTATCCTTTATTTGAAAATTTCCACTCACTTCGGTGCGTAAAATATGTAGAATATCTATTTCCCTTTAACCTTGACTAAGATGGTGAAAATTCAATTATGAGATTTTATTAACTCATTTATATGGTGGAGAGGGTGATTATTTAACTTTTTTTCATGTGAGTTTCACATATTAGATTAGACATCTAATATTTGGTTTTCATAAATTAATACCAAAAGACAATTATTCAGTTTTTTTAATGCCACAACTTATTACGTATTTATAAAATTAGAATCCTTTATTTTAAAAGTTTAATATAAATCCATCCATATCTAATTAATAAATGGAAATAGTTTTCTTTTTTACATTTGAAGTAATATTATTTTTCTTTAAAAACAAGATCAATCATATCAGTAATACAAGATGGTATTTTTAAGGGCTAGAGTATGTAGCCTCAGTCCAATCAAAGGTTGAAGTTAATCCTGACCTTTTAGACCTTTTTAACTCTACTTGGATCTTATATTATCTTTTAAATTTTATAACGACATATAGTATCTAAAAACTAACTTGTTGATATTGGGATATTAGACTTAATAATAATCACATATAATTGTTCCCCTTGGTTCTCTGGATAGGTGAAATTATACATAAAATGGCACTACTTTATGCATTAAAATCATAATTTATCATGTTATTACCCTTTATTTTGGATCTTATAGTTTTTGGGTGGATGGGGGTCCAAAGCCATAGGTTTGGAATGAGTCTGTGATTCTTTTTCCTATTATTCCTATTATTATATATCATGTGAACAATGAGTTTTTCATGTCTTGTGTCTTTATCAACATGGAGAAAAGGTATAAGATTTTCCAAAATATTATAATGAATATTGATGACATTATAATTCACAATAAAATTTGAGACGATTTTGGTAATGTGGGAAAAAATGAGATCTATCAACAGCTCATCAATGATCATAAAACCCTTGATGTCTAGGTCCTCAATATAGCTAATAATATTGACTAAATGTTCCCAATATTGAACCAAATCTCCATGTGTATATATAAATAGAGTATTAGAGATCTCATATATCATTGGACTCACCTTCTATGATATATATCTTTAGGAGAAAAAGTTTTCTATGTGAATCCATTTACACATATTTCCTTAGAATATTATTGTATATGGATGACAGCATGAAACATAATACATCAAAAACATCATCCACTTTTGTCAAATAAAAGGATACATCTTCCTCATTATCTGTACGAATCCATTAATATCAGGAATGTCTTAGGATCATTTATTAGAAGACTTTTTTCTTATTTTTTTTGGAAATTCACAATTGGGTTTTACCATGATGCGTGTTTTGGTGAATGTTGAGAGAATTGGAAGGAGAATATTCAATGAATAGTTAGTGAAATGTTTTTTCCCAAACAATTTTCCCTAACCTAGTAAACCGTGTAATCCTAGGATGAGAGGATTCATATTATTAGTTCCTGGTTTTTGATGTTGTCTTCCTCTTTAGGTGAAATCATGTACCCCCTAGTAAAGGCACACTGTTAAGGTACACAGTTTGGAAAAATATGCTCCCCTTTTGAGAAAAACTTCATGAAGATTTAATTAATCTAAAAGTTATAGCTTTAAAATACCCAAACCCTTAATTGACCCCTAAAAGACCTCTAATCAAACCCTAATTTTTTTCTCGATTTTGGAGTCTCCTAGACAAATTACAAAGGCTTATGAGAGCTATTTTTCACGATTAGAAGCCCATATTGAAGATCATCATGACACAAGTATGAGGTTTATTCCCATTTAGATATATCACTATCCCAAAAATCTTCATTCCTTGAAAAAAAGGTTTTTTATCTAATTTTGGATATAGATCAATAACATGGTTTGTTTTATGTTTATTCATTTATATCATGGATCATGGAATTCAATAAATATCTATTTCTTTAATATTGTTCCACCCAGTTTGTGATTTTAATTAGAGAGAACTTACTGTCAATCTGTTTTTATGTTGCATTCAAATCCAAAGGTATTGATTTTTTTACAAATATATTATTATTGAATTTCTATTGGATGAACCAAAATAGAGTTTTCAAAATGGAATTAATTGATTTGGTACAATAATTAATTTAGGAATTGGGAAATTAGAAATATTGATATTATTATTTGAATAATTAATTTTATAATTAATTGGGGATATTGGTATTTTGAATTTATTAAATAATTAATTATTTAATTAACAAAATTACTATGACTAATTAATTGGATAATTAATTAAATTGTTGATGTGATTATTTAATAGTTTAGTTAATAAATGGAACTTTTTGATTTATCATTTGTGTAATTGGATTAATTAATTTATGAATTAATTAATATGAAATGTTGTGAGTATAGAACTGATTGAAACTGGTAAATTAATTGTTGAATAAATTAATAGATTTTGTGATCATGAAATGTGATGATTGGGAAAATTCTAATTAGTATTTATTGAAGTGTGTTATGTGTAATTCCTATACATGTGACTAAATTTATATTTTTGGGAGACGTAGAATGATACATCAAAATCATGCAATGATAAATTGATATTCATGTGTCGGACACAGAATGCTATGTCATAATCCCATATTCATAAATTGATATTAATTTTGGGATATCACCTACTACATTAAAATCCCATAGTGCTATATTGATAAATGAGTGTGGTACATGATCAGCTGAATCCAAATCCGACATGGTTCTTGTCTTGACAAATAAGACCCATAATTTTTTCATTAGACTATTGTTTTAATCGTCGATATTAAATTTGAAATTAAATGATAATTGATAAAAATTATATTGTGATAATTGATATCCCATGGTGATATTTTGGACTCCAAAACCATCCAAAGTTGGTATTGTAGTTTGGGAGTCCTCATAAACCTGGGGGTTATAGGTGGTTACATTAATGTATAATATATGTTATATATTTTTAATTATTCAGTGTACTTTTTAATTGTACAATTACATACATTCCTATTTAATTAATATTGTTTTAGTATCCATTTGTGGTGGCTTAGTAAATTCTGCTCACACCCTACATGGTCGACCTAATCCATATCTGAATACATTTATTGGCATCAATATAGGTTATGGAAAATAATATTATGTGATATGGGTGATATTGGAATGAGCATGGAGCAAGGAAATAGAAGTTGTTTATGACCCACATGGGAGTTATCATTGTATTTATTTATAGGGGGATTTCATGTTGACACATGACACATACTTTGTCATGGAATATTTACTATTATGTTTTTTTAATTCTTATTTTTGTCATTTGTGGGCATTGGTATTATTATCAAAATGGAAATATCAATTGGTTATTATTTATTTATTTTTACTGGTATATTGTTATGAAAAAGAGGTTATAGTATCTCTATGATCGATAATAGACCCTCACAACTAGTCGGTTGGCTTTGGAACACTGGGAGTGTTCTTGAGGTGATGTGACTGACCATATTGTGGCACTAGTGTATGGAACCTCGGTCCGGATGTCACAAAGTGGCACCAGAGGTAGGTTTTGTTTTTGTCTTACTATTTGGTAATGGTATAAAAGAGATACGAAGATTCATTCCCCAGTTATGATCCCATGTATGATAGTAGCTTACACATGTATGAAAAAATATCTATATAACCGAGGGTGGGATGATTGTTTCTGGTATTTACCGATATAGTTGGATGTTATTTCACCTTGGGTGATGAACTTGTTTTTCATAATATTGTTGTTTTAGAGATTTTTGGAGATTCAAATTGTAAACTGGTATGATATAAGATATTATTTTGGATTCTTCATTCTAGGAACTCTAAATTATTTTTTGACTTGCATCATTATATGCAGACACAAGAAAATTGGTTTTAGGAATTCTTTTAAATTTATTTGTTTTTACATTCTTATTAAAATTAAATGAAAATGAGAAAAATATAAAAATGTGGATTTTAAAATGATGAATCAAGACAATAAATGGATTTATAATGTGAAATATGAATATGAGAATTTGATTACCCTTGGTAACCTTGAACTAGATATATTGTGTTTAAGGGCAGTGATAGTGCCTGATTTTGGACTGTGTAGTGGGAAATGGGGAATAGAATGTTAGAGATTAATGTGAACAACCTATTGTGAAATGTGTAATTATTGTGTTAACATTCCTAATAATTTTTTTTGCAATTGTATATACATGCATCCCTGATGATGTCTGTTGATTGGATGACATGATCACATGGCTGGAGATGCAACACTAGTAGTGGAACTGAAGGCACCAGTGGTATCGGGTGAGAAATTCGGATTGTAGTTATAAGATAACATTGTAGGGTTTATGTAAATCAAGGAAAGAGACACATAGTTGGTTATAGAAATATGGTATAATATGATGGGGGAGTTTTAGTTGCATCATCATTCGACATTCACCAGAAAGGATGGTTTGAGGTATGTGAGTTTTGGGTTGAGTCCACCCAGACTATACTAGATCACATTGAGACTCCTACTGGTAGGAGAGTCAAATTGGATTCTTATATGTTATGTGGTAAAGTAAATAGATATTGGGAAATCCAAGATTTTGATGGATATCAGAGAATATGGAATTAAAGGAATTTCATGAGATGTTCTTGGAGAATGTTTATCTTTACACGAATAAGAAGGAGAGAGAATTTGATTTCATGAGACTAGCCCAGTGGAGTATGACTATGACCGATTTTGATGGAACCATCATAGATTTTTGATGATTTTTCCTAGCAATGGTTGGGGATGAGTCTACTGGGAAATATAGGTTTTAGGATGTCTTAAATGGGAAATAAATTCCCAAGTGAGTATCATCTGGAAGAATAACTTTTTAGGGCTCTCATATACAATGGTACCCTTTATGAGGCATTTTAGTGGCGAGAGGAGGACTCTTTCTAGAAGGTAAAGAGGTAAAAATTCCAAGATTTAGTTATATCACTATGAAAGCATCATCCACAGCATTGCGAAGTAGAGTCTGTAGACTAAGGGATCAATTACTCATGATCATACCCTAGGGAAAGGCACTAGGGTGGTTGGTCAGGAAACATTTTTAGAATGTACCCCTAACCACCGGTAGAGTGCTGAGGTTATTGAATGATTAGACATCTATAAGATTCAACCACAAGGCATGAAAGATAGGTAGTGATAGTTTTTATAGATAGATCCAGAGTGTAGGATGGTGGATCTCCTATAGATTAAGAGTCTATAAGTATGGGTTATACAAGTCATGGCAGCCGAGATAGTGGTTGTGATACTTATTTGAAAGAGTGTCCATATCAATAGTGTATTTTAGGTTAAAAAATTTAGATTAAATCAAAGTGAAGGGGGGAAAGTCATTTACAATCCATTCAGTGTAAACTTATGTATATTGAGGCTAGACATTTGACAGTAAGTGGTAATATTCTTGATGATTCTTTGATAACTAGTGCTTCATTTGATACTTATTTCAATCATTCCATAATTTTTTACAGCTTCTGGATGGTTTGAGTATGATAGTGGTGTAAATGAGATGGGTTTTCATGATAGATACTCTTTTGGGGGTATGGCTGAGAGAAATATTTTTTTTCAAGGGGTGTTCTCTAAGGGTTGGTGAGAAACAATTTATGTGGGATCTTTATATCATGAAAATATAAGATTTTACCAAATTGTGTGTTTGGACTGGCTAGTAGAGTATAGAATTACATATGATGTTAGTAATAGAGAATGGAGTTTTGATATTTTGAGGGTGAAAATTATACTCACC
Source organism: Viscum album (assembly GCA_963277665.1). Taxonomy (NCBI): domain Eukaryota; kingdom Viridiplantae; phylum Streptophyta; class Magnoliopsida; order Santalales; family Viscaceae; genus Viscum; species Viscum album. The sequence continues at coordinate 511,906,497 of OY728119.1, forward strand.
GTGGAGAGTTAGATTTCAAGGTCAGCTGTGAAGGACCAGTTCACCAGAAAAAAGGGGAGCATCCCTGTAACGCCACGAACCCTGTTACCCGGAGTCGGTGCATTACTTCGTAACATTGGCATGATCACAAAAGATCAAGTCTCGAAAGACCGATTAGTTTAGTAGCCTTGGAAACCGTAGATACATTCATAAACATTACATTACATCATAAAGTGAAAAACAAAAAACAAAGTCTTCATAGTCCATACTCATATCATCTTCTGACTATCCCTGCAGGTCATTCATAGAATACTTCTTCACATCCTGGAAAATATTAAAACATTCAAAGGGGTGAGCTCAGATGCTCTATAAGGATAACAATATTGCGGAAGCTTTCATAAATAAACATTAACAATTAAGGCTATGTATAAATAAAACAAAAGCCTTTTAAACATGAAGTTCAACATAATATGGAAAAAGTAAAATGAGATAATGCCATGTACTTATTCAATGGATATTCTACTCGTCGAATAATCACATGCAATATCAATAACCACTTTCATAATGATGGAATGCATAATGCCATACATTCTAAAACATTTTGTCAAGGCCTCGGCCAAGACGTCTAAAATGATTAAGGCCTCGGCCAAAACCATAAATCAAATTGGAAAAGGGCCTCGGCCAATTCCACGTCTAGTTGTCTCATGAGACCTACCGATGCATCGAGGAGCTATAGCGGGCTCCACCTGTCACTTATTAAGTCCAATGCATTCCACATATGTATAGGTTTAAACATATCATAAACCATAACATAATCGTATCACATAAAACATGAATAAAGGAAACATAACATTTCCACATTTCAATCACAAGATATCAATACAACACATTGATATAAAAAAATGCTTTCAAAACCATTTTCAATACCGGAATAAAATAAAGCTTAAACTTTGTATTTATTTTTCATTAAAAAAACGTGATGGCTTGTAGAGGAAGCCGAAACTCAAATAATGGTCACGGCGGCGGAGAAGTCATTGTCGCCGCATATGTACGGAAAGAAAAACATTCCCTTTTTGTCGTTTAGTAAAACACTTCGTATAAAAATAATCCTTTTGAATAAACGTAAAAGTCATAGGGGTTTATACACCGTATAAAAGAAAGTTGTGTATAAAACCAAATATGCCCCAATGAAAGGAGATTGAGACGAAGCCCTTAAAAAGATCATTTTTAAAATAAAATAGATCTATTATGTGTATTCACTATAGGTACACATAAAGAAAGTAAAAATAAAAAATAATACATAATAATATCATGACATAATTTGAAAGTAGGAGATTAACCCAAAGAATGCAAGTTGGGTTAGGAAGTTCCCTTACCTCGTGTCCGACTTGACTCAACCGTTCTTTAACCTCCTGAATAATAAACTAGAGTTAATATATAACTTATTAAGAACCATTTTTAATTTCATTATCCTTTTTATATCTTGTATTACAATGTTGTGAACATTATGTAATTATTTAAGTTAATAACGGTCGTTTTGTCCATCTTTGGTACTTGAGTCAACAATAAACTTCATATAAATACAAGTTGATTATGTGGTAGAATATCCATTATCTCCAGAATTATATTCATGATTTATATGTCATATATATCATATATATCCAGTATATACATTCATCTATAATATTATGTAACATTTAGAGGTAAGAAATGAAATGCACCGTTCATGGAGACGGTAAGCCGTACGTACGCATGAACGCAACTTTCATTTCTATTTCATATTTAATGGAATGAAATCATAATGATATAAATGTATAATATAATTCCAGTATAATATAGTGTATAATACCATTTACTCCATCCTTTATACATCCCACATATGGCATTAACGATTCAAATCACTTTGAGGGGGCGGTAGTCCGCACTTCCTAAAATGAAATTATCGCATTTTACCCATAATGGAAATCATATAGTATTCCATAAATGAGAAATACAGAAGCATAAGTAAAACGTAAACATATTATATATAATATATAAATATAGTGACATCTTAATGGCCACATTTTAAGGTGTTATATGAGTGTTGAACAATCATCGTTTCGTGAGGCAGAAATTCGCCATCCACAGAAACCGTATGTTCTTTAACCATTAGATGTAGGTGTGTGTAAGTGTAGATCTAATACTTCTTATAACAACATCCTAGTATATTTAGGATACTGGTGTTGTTACAAAAGAAATTAATAAAAAGAGTTTAGGGGGTTGGAGAAGAAAAATAAAACAAAACAACATTAGAGAAGACATTACCTCAAAATCGGGTAACTCTTTTTGATTTGAGCCAAAGGCTTCCTTGGGAAGCGTTATGCCCAAAGTGAGGCTTCTAGGAGTAAGAGGGGGAAGTTGGGAGAGTATTTGGGCAGAGGTTGGCCGAGCCAAATGGCTTGAAAGTGTGAATGAGGTGGTAGAGGTGGGGGCCTTTTATAAGTGGAGAGGAGGGGCACTCTTGGAAAGTAAGGAAAGTTTACATTATTATACAATTCTTTTCGGATTATAAAGGTCCCACACTTAAATACTTCATCGCTAAGGTGATAAGGGATCTAAATCTACCCATCCAATAGTCTTTGGACAAGTGTAAGCCTTGTATTGTACATTATCTTTTCATTTTATTAAAATTGTTAAATAATGAGGTCATCACTGCATCATAATGATGTCATAAATAATTTAATTTATTTAAGGTCTAAAAATTATAAAAAAATACTATGATGTAGGAAATCCTTTTAGATTTCCAATTAAAATTTATAGGAAAAAATATGACTTGTATAACCCCATGTAAAAATTGTTTTAATAAAACAATTCGTGTTTGTGTCATTTTTTACTTTAACATTAAATAAAAGGTATTTATGTCATTTTCCAACTAAAGTGGCTCCATGTGGTCCCCAAGTTGACCCATGTATTTTCTTGGTCGGCCATGGCACATCCAATGAGGGTAGGACATGTTTCAAGCTCATCTCATATTATTAAAACATTATTTTTACCTTAAACTACACTAATTACCTCTAATCGCGATTAAGAACTTAAAAGTTACTATTCACCAAAAAATTATTTTAATCTCATTGAACCACGTTTTACTTCTTAATGAAAACCTTGTATGTCGGATTTTTGAAAATCAAATCACAGAAGTGGTAATATTTCATTTAAACGAAAAATCAGTTATTTAACTACCACTTAATGGTTTCACTATTCATCAAAAATTGAAGTTTTTCAGAACAATGCCAAAATTTCACCCTAAGCTATAATTGATATTCTGAATTCAAAAATGATGTCTATTTTAGAAAATTCCAAACATATAAGTTGCATTAATTAATTTTATAATTAATTCCCGCTGTCACAACAATAGCGTGTTTTTAAGAAACAATTTATATCAAAAGATTGGCAATTGTTTATGTCTAATTTCAATGTTAAATTAATTATAATGACCACCATTGGATAAAATGTTAAAAATATATTATAATTATACTTTAAAACCACTAAATAGTATAATTTATCACTATAAATTATTTTTATTAAAAAAGTTGTTTTTAAGTAATTTTCACTATTCATAAAAAATTGGAAGTTCTCAGAAAATTACAAAAAATTCAACTTTGGATAATTTCGATATTAAGAATAAAAAAATGAAGTCCATTTTGAAATATAAAATTTCTATAATTTTAAAAAGTGCTTATTACTATTCATAACGTCTACTTTGATTAGTCGCGATGTTTTAGAACTCGAAGTTGCGTACAATGCAAGCTATTGCATTATTGAATGAGAAGCGTATCATGGAAGCTCGGGGTGTTACATTCTCCCCTCCTTCAATAAATTGCGTCCTCGCAATTTGATATTTTTCATTGAAAATAAAAGGTTGAAAATAGAAAATACCTTTGTGGAAAACCCACATCGGAAATAAGGTTAATAAAATTTAGCTTTAATAAGAGGGAAATGGAAATAATAAAGTCACCACCAAACTATGATCTCGATAAGGAGAACATTGGTGGAAATTAGAGACATATAATTGGAGGAAAAATGTAAATATTTATAGGGAGTTATTGAGGTCATCAATCACAATCAACTGTCAAATTAAGGGCCTCAAAGCCTTCAATCTATGTTGATTTGAAATATCATCAGTTCAACAAGACATAAGGTATTAGGATAACACATTTTTTGTTTTAATATCCATTTACTAAAGTTTAAGAATTAATTTATTCATTGAATAAGAGATAGGTATATATATATTTATTCTTGACAATTAGAGTTTCAACCTTCAACTCATCATTCACTCAAAAAGATAATAGAACTCAAAAATATTATACTTATTCTTATTGTATAAGGTTCCAAATGTTGAAACATACCATTTAGATTAGTAAAATTATTTTGTAATAACCAGGGACTTCCTGTAGGCTAGTGGTAGGAAATAAAAGCCTGTCGCACAATGGTTGTGGGTTCGATTCCTGCACCTTTGTCAAACGCGACGGGTTATGCCCCACCCTGCAGGTTGTCCTTTTCCTAAAACTATAGTATCATAATATTCCAAAAATAATCTTCATAAATTTTTTAACCTTAAACAATACTATCCAAAGATCAACTTAATCCACTCCAACCTTTATAGTCATCCAAAATACCTCTGTCCAGACTTTCTATAAAAGGTCTCTTAATTCCAAAATCAATTGTAAACTCAGATTCCCCAAACAAAGTAAAGTTTCTCTTATTGTCACATACTAAAAATATAATTACCTTCATCATATTAAAAACTTTCTGAAACAACAAGTAATGCAGTACAATCCTTATATATATATATCACATTATTCTAATAACCAGAATATAATCCATGAGTCCAAAAGCACCAATACATTAATTATTCTGCTTCAACTGTAGTAACAGCAAAAGTTTGTCCTTGATCCCTTGGCCTTTTCTGAGGTATGTTTCCCTGACGCTTAGGACATTTATTTTCATAATGCCCCATTTCCCTACAATTGTAGCATTCAACATTGATAGCCTCTTTCATTCCCTTGCAATCACGCGCCTGGTGACCATTTTCCCCACATTTATAACAAATTCCCATTCCTTTTAGGAAAGTACTAGGGTGATTCTTCCCACAATTATCACATAATGGAAAATCCTTCTTTCCCTTTTTCCCTTTATCTATCTCTTATTCCACCATTCTCTTCTTCTCTTCCTTTAATTTATTGTCATAAGACTTAGAGAATTCCTTATCTGCCTTGATAGCACATGAGACTATATCCTCGTATGCTGAGAAAGATTGTGATACTAAAGCTCGACGGAGAAAAGGTTTTAACCCATAAAAGAAACGATCAATCTTACTTCTTGGGTTACATATATAATCTGCAGCATGCCTCGCAAACCTTGTAAAGTTAGCCTCATACTTTGCGACATTCTCATCCTCCTTTTGTTTCAGACTCAGAAATTGCCTTTCCATATCTGCTCGATGGTCATGAGGAAAGTATTTTTCTAGGAAAAGCTCTTTGAACTCTCTCCATTCCATACTTGATACTTCTTCATCTTCCTTTGTATTTTGAATCAATGACCACCATTGATCAGCATCTCTAGTGAGGTGGTAAACTTCCATGATAACCTTATCCCTTTCGCTACTCCCCAAGGCGTGGAATATTTTCTCTAAGGAGTTTATCCATTGCTCATCTACTAACGGATTTGTACCCCCATTAAATTATGGAGGTTGTTGCCTCATGAAGCGGTCTAACATTGATCCTCCACGTTGCGGATCAGGGTGCTCCATACGAGTAAAGTTATTATTCATAACCTGAGTGAGATGTCCCAGTATGGTAATAAGTTGATCAACACCAGTTGTATCTCCAGATCCACAATAATTATCTTGAGTAGGAGGGAAATCCCTACACAGAGTGCGTGCATTGATACGGTTTCCATTCCTCCCACTAGGCGCCATTTCTATACAATGGCATAAACTAGATTAGTTTATGAAATAAAATACATAATTCCATATTTGTAAAACACTTTACATAAATTGAACTATTTATGGATATAATCCATAATCATAAAAAGAAATGTTTCCTTTGAGGAAGTATATACTCATAACCCTTCATAGTGGTTTTTAAAGAAAATGAGAATTATCCTAAGCATATCCCCCGGGAGTGTCGTAACCAAGAGTGCAGTAAGGCCTGTTGTCGTGCACCAGTTCCCATTCGAGTCTAGCTCAAAGCGGTGTTTTCGGGTTTTACCCCTAGGTACATCTGTGCCAGAGCCGCCTCTACCTGCTCGTATCCAGACATGGATGTATTGCTCGAAAAACTCACAAAATCTCTATAATACCAAAATTCTAGGAAGTTTTTCTATACTAATCCTCAAAGTCTATCATCGGGCTATGTGCTCTAATCAGTGTTTATCTAAATCTAGCTTCCAAGGTTAATACTAAACTGCCTCTGATACCAACTGTAACGCCCCGACCCCAGCTACCCGGAGTCGGTGCATTACTTCGTAACATTGGCATGATCACAAAAGATCAAGTCTCGAAAGACCGATTAGTTTAGTAGCCTTGGAAACACTAGATACATTCATAAACATTACATTACATCATAAAGTGAAAAACTAATAACAAAGTCTTCATAGTCCACACTCATATCCTCTTCTGACTATCCCTGCAGGTCATTCATAGAATACTTCTTCACATCCTGGAAAATATTAAAACATTGAAAGGGGTGAGCTCAGATGCTCTGTAAGGATAACAATATTGCGGAATCATTCATAAATAAACATTAACAATTAAGGTAATGTATAAATAAAACAAAAGCCTTTTAAACATGAACTTCAACATAATATGGAAAAAGTAAAATGAGACAATGCCATTTACTTATTCACATGGATATTCTTGTGGTCGAATAATCACATGCAATATCAATAACCACTTTCATAATGATGGAATGCATAATGCCAGACATTCTGAAACATATTGTCAAGGCCTCGGCCAAGAAGTCTAAAATGATTAAGGCCTCGGCCAAAACTATAAATCAAATTGGGAAAGGGCCTCGGCCAATTCCATGTCTAGATGTCTCATGAGACCTACCGATGCATCGAGGAGCTATAGTGGGCTCCACCTGTCACTTATTAAGTCTAATGCATTCCTCATATTAATAGGTTTAAACATATCATAAACCATAACATAATCGTATCACATAAAACATGGATAAAGGAAACATAACATTTCCACATTTCAATCACAAGATATCAATACAACACATTGATATAATAAAAATGCTTTCAAAACCATTTTCAATAACAGAATAAAAGAAAGTTAAAACTGGGTATTTATTTTTCATTAAAAAAACGTGATGGCTTGCAGAGGAAGCCGAAACTCAAATAATGGTCACGGCGGTAGAGAAGTCGTTGTCGCCACATATGTACGGAAAGAAAAACATTCCCTTTTTGTCATTTAGTAAAACACTTCGTATAAAAATATTCCTTTTGAATAAACGTAAAAGTCATAGGGGTTTATACACCGTATAAAAGAAAGTTGTGTATAAAACCAAATATGCCTCAATGAAAGGAGATTGAGACGAAGCCCTTAAAAAGATAATTTTTAAAATAAAATAGATCTATTATGTGTATTCACTATAGGTACACATAAAGAAAGTAAAAATACAAAATAATACATAATAATACCATGACATAATTTGAAAGTATGAGATTAACCCAAAGAATGGAAGTTGGGTTAAGAAGTTCCCTTACCTCGTGTCCGAATTGACTCAACCGTTCTTTAACCTCATGAATAATAAACTATAGTTAATACATACCTTATTAAGAACCATTTTTAATTTCATTATCCTTTTTATATCACTTATTACAATGTTATGAACATTATGTAATTATTTAAGTTAATAACGGTCGTTTTGTCGATCTTTGGTACTTGAGTCAAAAATAAACTTCTTATAATTAAAAGTTGTTTATGTGGTAGAATATATATTATCTCCAGAATTATATTCATGATTTATATGTCATATATATCATATATATCCAGTATATACATTCATTTATAATATTACGTAACATGTAGAGGTAAGAAATGAAATGCACCGTTCATGGAGACGGTAAGCCGTACGAACGCATGAACGCTACTTTCATTTCTATTTCGTATTTAATAGAATGAACTCATAATGATATAAATGTATAATATAATTCCAGTATAATATAGCGTATAATACCATTTACTCCATCCTTTATACATCCCACATATGGCATTAACGATTCAAATCACTTTGAGGGGGCGGTAGTCCGCACTTCCTAAAATGAAATTATCGCGTTTTACCCATAATGGAAATCATATAGTATGCCTTAAATGAGAAATAAAGAATCATAAGTAAAACATAAACATATTATATATCATATATAAATATATTTACATCTTAATGGCCACCTTTGAAGGTGTTATATGAGTGTTGAACAATCATCGTTTCGTGAGGCAAAAATTCACCATCCACAGAAACTGTATATTCTTTAACCATTAGATGTAGGTGTGTGTAAGTGTAGATAGAATACTTCTTATAACAACATCCTAGTATATTTATGATATTGTTGTTGTTACAAAAGAAATGAATAAAAAGAGTTTAGGGGGTTGGAGAAGAAAAATAAAACAAAACAACATTAGAGAAGACATTACCTCAAAATCGGGTAACTCTTTTTGATTTGAGCCAAAGGATTCCTTGGGAAGAGTTCTGCCCAAAGTGAGGCTTCTAGGAGTAATATGGGGAAGTTGGGAGAGTATTTGGGAAGATTTTGGCCGAGCCAAATGGCTTGATAGTGTGAATGAGGTGGTATAGGTGGGGGCCTTTTATAAGTGGAGAGGAGGGGCACTCTTGGAAAGTAAGGAAAGTTTACATTATTATACAATGCTTTTCGGATTATAAAGGTCCCACACCTAAATAATTCCTGGATAAGGTGATAAGGGTTATAAATCTACCCATCCAATAGTCTTTGGACAAGTGTAAGCCTTGGATTGTACATTAACTTTTCATTTTATTAAAATCGTTAAATAATGAGGTCATCACTGCATCATAATGATGTCATAAATAATTTAATTTATTTAATGTCTAAAAATTATAAAAAACTACTATGATGTAGGAACCCCTTTTAGCTTTCCAATGACTATTTATAGTCAAAAATATGACTTGTATAACCCCATGTAAAAATTGGTTTAGTAAAACAATTCGTGTTTGTGTCATTTTTTACTTTAACATTAAATAAAAGGTATTTATGTCATTTTCCAACTAAAGTGGCTCCATGTGGTCCCCAAGTTGACCCATGGATTGTCTTGGTCGGCCATGGCACATCCAATGAGGGTAGGACATGTTTCAAGCTCATCTCATATTATTAAAACATTATTTTTACCTTAAACTACACTAATTACCTCTAATCGCGATTAAAAACTTAAAAGTTACTATTCACTAAAAAATTATTTTAATCTCATTGAACCAAATTTTACTTCTTAATGAAAACCATGTATGTCGTATTTTTTAAAATAAAATCACAGAAGTGGTAATATTTCATTTAAACGAAAAATCAGTTATTTAACTACCACTTAGTGGTTTCACTATTCATGAAAAATTGAAGTTTTTCAGAACAATGCCAAAATTTCACCCTAATCTATAATTGATAATCCAAAGTCAAAAATGATGTCTATTTTAAAAAATTCCAAAAAATATAAGTTGAATTAATTAATTTTATAATTAATTCCCGCTGTCACAACAATAGCGTGTTTTTAAGAAACAATTTATATCAAAAGTTTGGAAAATTTTTATGTCCAATTTCAATGTTAAATTAATTCTAATGACCACCATTGGATAAAATGGTAAAAATATATTATAATTATACTTTAAAACCACTAAATAGTATAATTTATCACTATAAATTATTTTTATTAAAAAAGTTGTTTTTAATTAATTTTCACTATTCATAAAAAATTGGAAGTTCTCAGAAAATTACAAAAAATTCAACTTTGGATAATTTCAATATTACGAATACAAAAATAAAGTCCATTTTGAAATATAAAATTTCTATAATTTTAAAAAGTAGTTATTACTATTCATAACAGCTACTTTGATTAGTCGCAGTGTTTTAGAACTAGAAGTTAAGTACAATGCAAGCTATTGCATTATTGAATTAGAAGCATATCATGGAAGCTCGGGGTGTTACAATACCAACTAGGAAAATAGTTTTTTACGAGATAACAGAGGAGTAATGCAATTTATCTCTTCACCATTGGTGGATTAGTATTAGTATGTGTTTAATGAAATATTCATCGGGCTTCCACATGACAGAGATGTTTAATTTAAAACTGAGATCATGCTAATGGTTGGGTCGGTATTTATTCCATCATTTAAAATAAAACCATCTGATCTTCAGGAATATAATAATCAGTAGGAGGAGTTGTAGTAAGAGGGATTAATCTGTCTTAGTACATCATCATGGGGTTCAATAGTGTTGTATTCAAAGAAAGATGATAGAACTATGTGCTCTTGTATTGATTATTTCATTTTGAACGAGATGATTGTGAAGAATCAATATCCTCTTATGTGAAATAATTGTCTCTTTGACTAGTTGAGTTGATATTGTGTATTCTCTATGATTGAACTGAGATCAGGTTATCACTACATGATAGTTCAAACTTCTAATATACCAAGGAATTATTTTAGAAGTTATTCCAAATATTAGTTCATCATAATACCATCTAGGATGACAAACTCGATGGAAATATTTATGACCTTGACAAACATAGTCTTCCTTTTATACCTTGATTAGTTTGTCATTGTGTTTGTGGGTGATGTATTGGTGTACTCCATGACTCATGATGATCATGCCCAATATCTTGACTTCATCTTGAGTACACCAAGAGAGAATCAGCTATATTTCATGCTATTTATGATTCATATCTACATTGACCAAGTACAATTCATGGGTAACATCATCTTGGAGGAAGGTGTCTTGGTATACATAGAGAATGTTAAGGAAGTGGTTTCTTGAATGAATCCAATTTTTTTTTGATATCCATAGATTTCAGAGTTTAGATGAATATTATCACAGGTTCACAAAAAAAATCCAATTTGGAAGCACCTCTATCAACCTTGATGAAGAAGGGAGTAAAGTTTGAATGGTAAGTAGAATGCTATAATGCTTTCCAAGAGCTGAAGAATCATTTGACTACAATAACAATCTTGATCATAACCAATCCAAGCGAGGTGGATATAGTGTTTTGTGAGGCTTCTAGAATATTTCTTGGATAATTGTTGATGAAAATAGATAGATTTGTGGTGTATGGGTCTCAGAAGTTTAGATCTCATTAATGGAACTACACTACACATGATCTCAATTTAGCCACACATGTTTATTCATTCAAGTGTTTATGAAATTATCTTCTGGAAAAATAGTTTACTGTTTACACCGACCAAATTAGTTTAAATTATATCTTTTCTCAGTGACATTTTAATATTCCATAGTGTTGGTGGAATGAGAATTTTTAGTCATTTGATTTGGGGATATTGTAACAGCCCGAGATTTTATGAAAAATATTCTTTTTAATGTTATTAATGTCTTGTGTTGTACGCTACACCAAAAGGAGCTTGCACAACACGCATCCTTGACTTGCCTTGCATTACACGCAATCGCGACCTTCCTCGATAGCGTGTGTAGTACGCAATACCGGGTTTCACTAAACAACGATATGTTATTAAAATATTATCAAAACTAGCCGTTATGAATAGTAATAACCACTTTTTAAATTTTAGAAAATTTAGCTCTCAAAATGGACTTTATTTTTGGATTCGGAGTATCGAATTTAGCCTAAGGTGAAATTTTGGTACTTTTCGGATAACTTTCATTTTCTGATGAATAGTGAAACTTACTAAATTATAATTAAAAACAACTTTTTTAATCGAAATAATTAATAGTGATAAATTATTAATTTGAGTGGTTTTATAGTATATTTAGAATATATTTTTACAATTTAATACGATGTTGGTCATTGAATGTAATTTCACATTTAAACCAGACATAATCAAGTGTCAATCTTTTGATAGATATTGTTTCTTAAAAACACGCTATTTGTTTAACAGCGGGATTTAATTATAAAATTAATTAATGCAACTTCTATGTTACGAATTTGGTAAAATTGACTTCATTTTTGAATTTGGAATATGAAATATAGCTTTGGATGAAATTTTGGCATTGTTCTGAAAAACATCAATTTTTGATGAATAGTGAAACTACTAAGTGGTAGTTAAAAAAATTAATTTCTTCATAAATCTTAATTTTACCACTTCTGTGAATGGAATTTCAAAAATCCAAGAGACACGGTTGATTTCAGTAAGTAAAATGTGGTTCAATGAGATGAAAATAATTTTTGGTGAATAGTAACTTTTTACTTTTTTTTTACCACGGTTAATAGTAAATAGGTTAACTAAGGGTAAATATGATATTACTCTTACCCTAACACATGTCCTAATTCTATTGGATAAGTGTAATTCGACCAAAAACAACCTTATGAATATAATATGACCATTTAGGCCCACTTGGATTAGATTAGGACATTTATTATTATTTAATTCAAAGAAGAGTTAAAAGAGTTAAAATCAAAGTTTATTTACTAAAACATTTTTAATATAGGGTTATACATAAGATAAATTCGATTGTAAGTATTCATTAGAAAGATAAAATGATTTCCTACACAATGATATTTTATTTATAATTTTTAGACATTAAATAAATTAATTTATTTATGACACAATGATGATGCAGTAATTACCCTTTTTTAGGAAATATTAACATAATTGATGTTATAAATGCTCAAATGAATGTAATTTGAGACTTTTTATGAATTAAACTAATTTTCTAGGTTACTATTATATATTAGTGTTGATTTAATCAACTTGGTTCGAACATATAATTCTGTTATGACTTTCACAAAAATCATATATCAAATAGTGTCAAAATTGACACAAAATAGTTTTTTAAATAATATATTATTTTATTAATTGTTATTTTATTCATAAAAATCTAAGGTTCGGCCAAATGACATAGATAAAGATATATATATTAATAATAAACAATTTGGGGTTCGTTTGGCATGTTATAGTAAGTGTATTAACCATATAGTGAAAGAAAACAAAAAAGACACGGTAAAAGTTAAATTATTTAACTTAGAGTTAAATCTAAATGATAAGGTTTAAAATAAGATCCAAACATGTCTAAATTTGATTGGTTGATGAGATTACAACCCTATATCATCTAATCTTCGAATATGAGTCATTTTTGGAGGTTTTTAAGTGGGGTTAGATTTATTATAAATTAATATTTTTAAGAATTCCTAAGGTGCCCCTCTCCTCCCTTATAAAAGGACACCTCCTCCCCCTCCTCCTCACACCAATTGGAGCAGTCAAGCTCGGCCAACCCCTGCCAAAATCTCTTCTCCACTTCCCTAGAAACATCCTAGAGGTTCTGGTCTTCCTCAAAGACCAATTTTAGTGCCCTAAGAGGAGGTCTCAAATAGGCGCTTCAAAGAAGAGGTAATTACCGTTACCAATTCTTTCATCTTTATTTCTTCTTCCACTTCTTCTTCTTAGGTTGTTTCATTATGAAGTAATAACATCAGTATCACTCATATACTGATATGTTATTATAAGTATGAAACAACCCTATTTCACCATCTATCCATCCTACGGAAAAAGAAATCACCGCGCATGCGTACGTACGGAATACCGTCTCCACGCCGTGGTGTAATCTATTTTCCACCACCACCTTACATGGATGGGTATAATGGTGCAAGGAATAACTATAAATAGTTATTATAACATCATATTGATTCTGATATATTGTATAATCCACTCCAATTCAATTCAATATTTATGGAAATGATATCATCGCTCGTGTGTACGTACGGACTACCGTCTCCACGACGCGATGAGATTCATTCTCCATGTTAACCATTTAAGAATGATTATAAAGTATATATAAGAAATAATATTGAAATATATGACATTATAAAGCTACTGGATTTATGTATATATATATATGTATGTCATCTACTTACTTCCATTCAAGACAATAAGGAAAGGAAAACAGCGTTCATGCGTACGTACGGACTACCGTCTCCATGAACGGTGTTTTTCATTTATCTATCTATTATATATATATATATACTGAATATATATGATATATAAATCATATTTTATATTCTGGAAGTAAGTAAATCATGATATAAGTAATAATAATGTCAAGAACAACAAGTCAAAACACCTACGATAAATGAAACGATTTTACCCAAAACGCTTCTTTAACATGGAATTTACAAAAGAACGGGTAATATAATGTCATAAGTGAACCATATATGATATCATAACAATGAATATGATTCTGTAATAAGTCAATGACATTATTTAAACCATTATACAGGAGCTTCGGACACGTACAAAGCAAATCGGACCTAAGGTAAGGGAAATATCACAATCTCATTTTTATCCGAGATTGTTTATAATTTAGTATTTACTGGGGTGTATCTTATCATCCACATCCATGTTTCATCAATATGTAATATTATTCCCATTCACCTACAATTGTTTAAATCCTATTTTACCCTTCGGTGAGTTTTTAGTAAAAGATATTAAAGTAATTTTTGTCTTTTTTCGTACGAAGTATTTTTTTGACTTTTCCGACAAAAGTACGAGAAGAATGTTTTTTTTAACTTGTACGGCATGAATGGATTTTTAAAACATTATTTCCAAGAAGCTTCCTTTACAAGTTTTCAAGTTTATTTTTAATCAACTTCTTTAATTTTAAAGTCGTATGACATGTTATGAAAGGAAAAATGTTTTTGAAGTAGAAAGGATATTTTCCTCAAGAATGGAGTTCAAGTAATTTATCAAAATTATTTTCCATCTAAGATAATAAAAGGGTTCTGTTTTTATCCCTATTATTACATGGATTTGATTATGTTGTGATGGAAATATTTTTATGAATTCCTTTATCTTATATGAATGGTTTTATGATGTCATGTTGTTTAAGAATCCCATTTTTAATACATGGGTTATGCAATGATGTATGGTTTATGATTTTGTGGCACACATAAGAATGGTATCATTATGAGATGGGTGGGACCTATATCTCCCTCCAATGCATTGGGTAAAGATTTTATATCTCATGAGATAGACAGGGCTGGAACGGTAGGTTATACCGGTTCAGTGAAACATGACTGAAACGAGGGTTACTCGATTCAGAAAGGGACTTTGTCCACTAAGATAGTCTTGGCAATGAGTCATGACTAACAAGAAATGATTCTCTATGATTATGTGTGAATGCCACAAAGTTTCATGTTTTAAGTTATGATTATTGTGATTACATTTCACTACCATGATTTATCCCATGTTATGAAATTATGCTCTCTTTTGCTGGTTATGATTTCCAAAATGTTATGTTCTTATGAATACGATGTGATTGATATTTCTTTTGTTTACCCTTACTGAGCATTTGAGCTCACCCTTTTATGTTTTCTTCTCCCCAGGATATAAAGAAAGGTTTTAGGTAAAAAAAAGAAGATCTTTTTGGGAGATGTTGAAGATCTTTCACCATGATTAGAAGATTTTATTCCGAGTTTCCAAAGACACTAAACTATTACGATCCTTGTGTGTGTGTTTTTGTTATGTACTAAGTATTCCGCAAAAGTAATGTAAAGTCCATGTAAGTCAGGCTTCCGGTCTTTACAGTTGGTATCAGAGGAAAGGTTTAGTCAACCTTTGGAAACTAGGATGCGAGAACTTTAGTGAGATCCCTAGAGATATTTATAAGGTATGTCTAGGGATGTCCCTAAGGATAAGTATACGTATAGGATACAGTCCTAGAACTACGGTAACGATCATAGAATTTAACGTAAGATGTTAGATATTGAGGGTACTCCCCCTTTATTATGTTGTTTTCCCTAGCATGATTTTTCCCTCTCACACTATTCTTTTTGGGTTTTAGAAAATGGCTGGAAACAAGATGATTCACGATAATGGAGGATATGATGGACAAGGGAATGATATTCTTAATAATGAAATGGGATTTGGAAGTCCAAACATCATTATTATGCCGAATCAGCAATCTCAAAATATGATCAATAAAGTAAAATTTGGTAAGTTTCCTGACTCGGCTAATAAGAGAAAGATGGAGTTTCATGATGAGCATAGAGGAAAGAAAGTTCAATTTCCCCTATGTAAATCATGTGGGAAGAGGCATCAAGGAGAATGATTCAAAGGAACTAGAAGATGCTTTGGGTGTGGAAAAGAAGGACACAAAGCAAGTAAATGCAAAGGAAAAGGTTCAGTTAACAACATGGATGAGGATAATGGTATTGCTACGACATCAACAATGGTTAAATGTTTTAAATGTGGAATGTGCGGGCATTATGCAAACCAATTCCCTAAGGGAAAGTCTCATGAAGATAATCAGTATGGTCGTATGGGAAGTATTTATGTGGATGATGATGAAGAGACTACAAATGATATGTGAGATGAAAGAATTTTTGAAGCACGGTCAATGGTTTAAGAATGTAGTGGAATGATTACATGTTTATCATGTGTAATGTTGTATAAGTAATCTCATGGTACTTTAGAATAAAGAGACATGTAAGGATTGTTACATTGTTGTCTGATTAATGTTACCAGTATCCATGAAAGGTTATTTAGATATTTTTGGAATGTAGATGATATGCGCATAATGAAGGGATAAGGAGAAAATTAAATGTTTGATAGTATTCATGAGCTCATGATTGATATAAGAACTAAGTGATATCATGGTTTGAGTATATGGAATTTTGAGGATTTTGGTATGTGGAAAGAGTTAACTTTTAATAGAATTAATGTTTTCAATAAGGTTCAATGGGTATTCAAGAGAGTAAAAGATTAAGGCCTTTGAATGTTTGGAATGTGACCAACAAGATATATCTTATGATATATGGGGATCAACGATGGTATGAAATCTCTGGTAATCGTTTTCACTATGTTATGAGAATGGACTGCAGTATTATGGATAAGCCTAAAGATTGGAATGGATTATGTTGGACAAAAGTTAGTATTGTTTAGGGATAGAAGTTTTTTCGATATTATTGATGGGATGTTATAGTAATATAGTTTTAGAAAAAGGACAACCTGCAGGACGGGTGACAGCCCATCGCTTCGGACAAGGCTGTGGGAATTGAACCCACAACCGAAGTGCGACTGGCCTTTATCGCCTACCATTGACCTACAAGAAGTCCCTGTTTAGTAGAAACTAGTTTTATTATATTAAGCAGTATGATATGTGAAGTATAAGTTCATTTTAGGAACCATATATGATTAATCTCACTATAGATGGACTTATGTATTTTTTTTGATAACTTTTCTAACCTTTTGTTTGAGACAGATGGAATGACCCGTCATTCTATCACATGATCTGCTAACACTTCACGAATAACAAATTCAACTTCATTTATTTAATATTGCACGAACAACAGTGAGATTGTACCAAAATAAAGTAAATATTTATTCTAATTCAAATTCTTCAACTTTAGGGAAATGATCTTGAAAACCAAAAATGTTGTCCTAGTGATCTTATACCTGATGAATCAGTTGGTACCTTATATCATCACAAATCTATGGATTTGTGATTACTGGCTTTTCCAAAGCCATGTTCTCTACCACTCTCCATCAGAATATGATGGTTAGATTTCTCTTCCATATCCATATTTTCACCTATGTGGAAACCCAGTGATTAGTTTATTTGGGTAACCGTTACGTTTCATACTTTTGTTTTTAAAGATTGGTTTTGATATTCCTTTTTACGATGTGGGTTTCTATTAAAGAAACTTTCGAATAGTAAACCATTTATAACCCCGACGAATTTCGAGGGAGAAATTCATTTTAATGGGGGTAGAATGTAACAGCCCGAGATTTTATGAAAAATATTCTTTTTAATGTTATTAATGTATTGTGTTGTACGCTACACCAAAAGGAGCTTGCACAACACGCATCCTTGACTTGCCTTGCATTACACGCAATCGCGACCTTCCTCGATAGCGTGTGTAGTACGCAATACCGGGTTTCACTAAACAACGATATGTTATTAAAATATTATTAAAACTAACCGTTATGAATAGTAATAACCACTTTTTAAATATTAGAAAATTTAGCTCTCAAAATGGACTTTATTTTTGGATTCGGAGTATCGAATTTAGCCTAAGGTGAAATTTTGGTACTTTTCGGATAACTTTCATTTTCTGATGAATAGTGAAACTTACTAAATTATAATTAAAAACAACTTTTTTAATCGAAATAATTAATAGTGATAAATTATTAATTTGAGTGGTTTTAAAGTATATTTAGAATATATTTTTACAATTTAATACGATGTTGGTCATTGAATGTAATTTCACATTTAAACCAGACATAATCAAGTGTCAATCTTTTGATAGATATTGTTTCTTAAAAACACGCTATTTGTTTAACAGTGGGATTTAATTATAAAATTAATTAATGAAACTTCTATGTTACGAATTTGGTAAAATTGACTTCATTTTTGAATTTGGAATATGAAATATAGCTTTGGATGAAATTTTGGCATTGTTCTGAAAAACATCAATTTTTGATGAATAGTGAAACTACTAAGTGGTAGTTAAAAAAATTAATTTCTTCATAAATCATAATTTTACCGCTTCTGTGAATGGAATTTCAGAAATCCGAGAGACACGGTTGATGTCAGTAAGTAAAATTTGGTTCAATGAGATGAAAATAATTTTTGGTGAATAGTAACTTTTTAATTTTTTTTACCACGGTTAATAGTAAATAGGGTAACTAAGGGTAAATATGATATTACTATTACCCTAACACACGTCCTAATTCTATTGGATAAGTGTAATTCGACCAAAAACAACCTTATGAATATAATATGACCATTTAGGCCCACTTGGATTAGATTAGGACATTTATTATTATTTAATTCAAAGAAGAGTTAAAAGAGTTAAAATCAAAGTTTATTTACTAAAACATTTTTAATATAGGGTTATACATAATATAAATTCGATTGTAAATATTCATTAGAAATATAAAAAGATTTCCTACACAATGATATTTTATTTATAATTTTTAGACTTTAAATAAATTAATTTATTTATGACACAACGATGATGCAGTAATTACCCTTTTTTAAGAAATATTAACATAATTGATGTTATAAATGCTCAAATGAATGTAATTTGAGACTTTTTATGAATTACACTAATTTTCTAGGTTACTATGATATATTAGTGTTGATTTAATCAACTTGGTTCGAACATATAATTCTGTTATGACTTTCACAAAAATCATATATCAAATAGTGTCAAAATTGACACAAAATAGTTTTTTAAATCAAATATTATATTATTAATTGTTATTTTATTCCTAAAAATCTAAGGTTCGGCCAAATGACATAGATAAGGATATATATATTAATAATAAACAATTTGGGGTTAGTTTTGCATGTTATAGTATGTGTATTAACCATATAGTGAAAGAAAACAAAAAAGACACGGTAAAAGTAAAATTATTTAACCTAGAGTTAAATCTAAATGATAAGGTTTAAAATAAGACCCAAACATGTCTAAATTTGATTGGTTGATGAGATTAAAATCCTATATCATCTAATATTCGAATATGAGTCATTTTTGGAGGTTTTTAAGTGGGGTTAGATTTATTATAAATTAATATTTTTAAGAATTCCTAAGGTGCCCCTCTCCTCCCTTATAAAAGGACACCTCCTCCCCCTCCTCCTCACACCAATTTGAGCACTCAAGCTCGGCCAACCCCTGCCCAAAATCTCTTCTCCACTTCCCTAGAAACATCCTAGAGGTTCCGGTCTTCCACAAAGACCAATTTTAGTGCCCTAAGAGGAGGTCTCAAAGAGGCGCTTCAAAGAAGAGGTAATTACCGTTACCAATTCTTTCATCTTTATTTCTTCTTCCACTTCTTCTTATTAGGTTGTTTCATTATGAAGTAATAACATCAGTATCACTCATATACTGATATGTTATTATAAGTATGAAACAACCCTATTTCACCATCTATCCATCCTACGGAAAAAGAAATCACCGCGCGTGCGTACATACGGAATACCGTCTCCACGCCGTGGTGTAATCTATTTTCCACCACCACCTTACATGGATGGGTATAATGGTGCAAAGAATAAATATAAATAGTTATTACAACATCATATTGATTCTGATATATTGTATAATCCACTCCAATTCAATTCAATATTTATGGAAATGATATCATCGCTCGTGCGTACGTACGGACTACCGTCTCCACGACGCGATGAGATTCATTCTCCATGTTAACCATTTAAGAATGATTATAAAGTATATATAAGAAATAATAATGAAATATATGACATTATAAAGCTACTGGATTTATTTATATATATATATGTATGTCATCTACTTACTTCCATTCAAGACAATAAGGAAAGGAAAACAGCGTTCATGCGTACGTACGGACTACCGTCTCCATGAACGGTGTTTTTCATTTATCTATCTATTATATATATATATATATACTGAATATATATGATATATAAATCATATTTTATATTCTTGAAGTAAGTAAATCATGATATAAGTAATAATAATGTCAAGAACAACAAGTCAAAACACCTACGATAAATGAAACGATTTTACCCAAAACGCTTCTTTAACATGGAATTTACAAAAGAACGGGTAATATAATGTCATAAGTGAACCATATATGATATCATAACAATGAATATGATTCTGTAATAAGTCAATGACATTATTTAAACCATTATACAGGAGCTTCGGACATGTACAAAGCAAATCGGACCTAAGGTAAGGGAAATATCACAATCTCATTTTTATCCGAGATTGTTTATACTTTAGTATTTACTGGGGTGTATCTTATCATCCACATCCATGTTTCATCAATATGTAATATTATTTCCATTCACCTACAATTGTTTAAATCCTATTTTACCCTTCGGTGAGTTTTTAGTAAAAGATATTAAATGAATCTTTTGTCTTTTTTCGTACGAAGTATTTTTTTGACTTTTCCGACAAAAGTACGAGAAGAATGTTTTTTTTAACTTGTATGGCATGAATGGATTTTTAAAACATTATTTCCAAGAAGCTTCCTTTACAAGTTTTCAAGTTTATTTTTAATCAACTTCTTTTATTTTAAAGTCGTATGACATGTTATGAATGGAAAAATGTTTTTGAAGTAGAAAGGATATTTTCCTCAAGAATGGAGTTCAAGTAATTTATCAAAATTATTTTCCATCTAAGATAATAAAAGGGTTCTGTTTTTATCCCTATTATTACATGGATTTGATTATGTTGTGATGGAAATATTTTTATGAATTCCTTTATCTTATATGAATGGTTTTATGATGTCATGTTGTTTAAGAATCCAATTTTTAATACATGGGTTATGCAATGATGTATGGTTTATGATTTTGTGGCACACATAAGAATGGTATCATTATGAGATGGGTGGGACCTATATCTCCCTCCAATGCATTGGGTAAAGATTTTATATCTCATGAGATAGACAGGGCTGGAACGGTAGGTTATACCGGTTCAGTGAAACAGGACTGAAACGAGGGTTACTCGATTCAGAAAGGGACTTTGTCCACTAAGATAGTCTTGGAAATGAGTCATGACTAACAAGAAATGATTCTCTATGATTATGTGTGAATGCCACAAAGTTTTATGTTTTAAGTTATGATTATTGTGATTACATTTCACTACCATGATTTATCCCATGTTATGAAATTATGCTCTCTTTTGCAGGTTATGATTTCTAAAATGTTATGTTCTTATGAATACGATGTGATTGATATTTCTTTTGTTTACCCTTACTGAGCATTTGAGCCCACCCTTTTATGTTTTCTTCTCCCCAGGATATAAAGAAAGTTTTTAGGTAAAAAAAAAGAAGATCTTTATGGGAGAAGTTGAAGATCTTTCACCACGATTAGAAGATTTTATTCCGAGTTTCCAAAGACACTAAACTATTACGATCCTTGTGTGTGTGTTTTTGTTATGTACTAAGTATTCCGCAAAAGTAATGTAAAGTCCATGTAAGTCAGGCTTCGGGTCTTTACAGATATCATATATGACTAAGAAGGGAAACATTGTTAATGACACTTTAATTAATAAAATTCATACTGATGCAGTTTAGGATTCTATTTCTGAGTATAATATGATGACCTTGTTGGTTGAGATGCATGTTGTGGTTTAGGACAGTTAGGTGTAGATGAATATCATTTCATTTTTAGTGGAGTTTAAGCTTCTGATATAGACCAGGGATTAAAAATATAAGGATCATAAATTTCTAGCCTTGAGGTATATCTTTAAGGGTATGGATTCACATTTTACTTAGAGAATAAATGAGAATGAGGTTGTCTATGTTCAGAATCATGTTTTTGTGCATCTGGGTATATGGGAGGAAATGAAATGTTTTGGTGTCCTAGAAAAGAAAATGAGATATAAGGGTTCCTGACATGATACTACACCTACCAACAGTTGACGGATGACCATCAATGACATGCTAGTTTATAAAATCCGGGCCCATTCTAGACCAGAAGTGGGATAATGTTGCCATGTAATTTTTGGTGGGTATCCCGAGGAGACTATCGAAGAATGATTCTATATGGTTTATTGTGCACTATTTGAAAAATGTTTTTCATTTACTACCTATATAAGAGACCTTATCAAGGGAATTGTTATGAAAATATATTTTCAAGAGATATTTAATCTACACGGGTTCCATAGAAAATTGTATTAGACTATCAATCATGTTTTACTTCCCACTTCTCGAAGGACTTGTAGAAGGTTTTATGTACACAAATATTATTGAGTACAACATTCCACCCATTGATAGATTGGATGTCGGAAATTACTATAAATGTGCTTGAGTATATTCTCTAGGTGTGTTTCAGGGGATATTGGGAGAAGAACCTAGGTCAGTGGTTCCCACCTATAACAATAGTTGTCAATAATCTATATATATGGAACCATATGAGGATCTTTATAGTAGGCCTTGTAGATCTACTCTATGTTGGATGGTGGCAGGTGAGAAAGTGTTGTTGGGAACAAGTCTTCTGATGGATATGTAGTAGTAAATATAGTTTATTTGGATATGAATGGATATGGTTCTGAGTAGACAGATGAAGTATGATGATATTTTTCAACAAACCCTATAGTTTACGGAGGCTGATCATGTGTTCCTTCTAGCATCTCCAAGTTTCTGTTACCTTAAGATATTGAGACTGTATTGGTTGAAACCAAGGGTTGTCAGATCATATGAGGTATGGGAGAGGATCATGTTGTTGGCATCCTGATTGAATCTTTCACATAGATAAAATTCTATGTACGATAATTTCAATTTGTCACAAATTTAGATTTATCACCTCAACCCTTTTCATGTGTTCGATGTGGATAATGTTGAACTTGAGACTAATGAATCCATAGAAGAGAATCTAATACATGTGTTGGATTGTAGTCCGAAAGTGTTGAAGGGAAAGGAAATGTCAGTAGTTCGTGTATTGTGAAAAAATGGTCATGTTCATCAAGAAACATGTGACAGATAAGCGTATAGGTGGGCTTATTTCCTCAAATTTGTTGACTTGGAATCTTAGATATTGTTTGGAGTATAGCTCAAGGATGAGCTGTTTTAAGGTAGGGAGATCGTAAAAACCGCATCTTTTCTGGAGATGTCTTGGGTTTTTTTATAGGTACACCTTTAACTATTATAAAATACTTTTTGGTTAGGTTTTACCTGGGGGTGTGTTTTGGTGAATTATGAGAAAACGAGAAGGAGGATGGGAAGTACATTGTTAGGGAAAAATTTAGCAAAATTGTACACCCAGCCTTACAAACCATGCAGACCTATGAAGAGATAATTCATATGGTTGGGATATGGTATTCCAAACCATGTTTCCCATAATGATAAATAATTAAAACCATCTAGATAAGGTGCATGGGTGGGAAACTGTGTGCTCCTACCACACAAACCTTTCACACCATTTTAATTATTCTGAAAATTAGATTTTAAAATACCCTTACAAGAAAATTAACACCAAATTGACCCCCACTCTTTCCATAATGTTTTATCTCAATATTGGAGGCTCGCATATGATTTATAAAGGCTTATGGCCTCCTTTGTTCCCAACTCAAATCCTATATTGAATATATGTGTCACAAGAGTATGCCATTTCTTCCCGTTTAAATCTCTATCTCAATTTCTATGCCACACCTATTCTGATATAATTATGGTATGTTTATCCACACATGGATCTACCTATAAATATATATTTTTTAGAACATGATTAATCTAAATCACAGAACTTGGAATTGAATCAATATATCATTCTTCATCATTGTTCCTCTCAATTGGGGATTTCTGTTGGGGAAAATCGATCGTCAAACACGAGGTATGTGGTATGTATTAATATCCCAAAGTATTTATTTCAATTACATGTTTTTAATTTTATTAGATGGTTATAAATTGAGTTTCAAAAATTGAATTAATTGATTTTGTATATTGAATAAATAAGGAATTATGGAATAGGGGATATTGAGATTCAGAATTGAATAATTAATTTTTGAATTAATTAAGGATATTGGGACTATGAATTAATTAATTAGTTCTTGAATTAATTTTTAGAATTGATGATGAAAATTATTTGGTGAGTTAATTGAAGGTATTTAGGTGATTAATTAATTATTGTGTTAATTAATTAAAAGATGTGAATAGGAATTTGTGTAATTGGATAACTTATTTATTTTTTTAATTAATGGGAACTATTGTTAGTATTGAATTGATTTAAATTGTTTAATAAATTTTTGAATTTATTAACAGATGTTGGGATTGGGAAATTTGATGAGAGGGGTAATTTTAATTAGCCATTATTGATGTGACATATGTATAATTGTGATAAATGTGACTAAATTGATATTCATGTGTGGTATATGGCCTGCAACATCAGAAAACCATAGTGATAAATTAATATTTGTGTGTGTGATAAAGCCAAAGTGATAAATTCATATTCATGTGTTGAATATGACCTGCTACGTCAAAATCTCATAGTGATAATTTGATGAATGAGTTTGGGACATAGTCTACTACATCAAAAGGCCCTAGGGTCCTATGAATGGAAACCTCAACCCAAAATGAAGTCAATAGGATATGGGTATAGTTAGACGTATTTTAATTTAAAAGTAAATGTTAATTTTTGACAATTTTATTATGATATGTGACATTCCTTGGGGGCAGTTCAGACATTGGCACCGGCCAAAGAATGTGTTGAAGTTTTAGTGTCCTCAAGAACATGGGGGTTTTTGTAGTTACTTTAAATAATAATAGATGTAATAACTATTTAATTTTGTATTGTACTTATTCTTCATAAAAATTCATATAATTATATTAACTAGATATTGTTTTAGGTGTTGTTGGTGGTGGCCTATTGATTTATACTCACACCCTACTTCAGCTGCCTAAATGTTACATGAATAGATTTCATGGTTTTTGGATAGGTAAGGGAAAGAGAGCTATGTTAGAAGGATGATATGGGATGGAGCATGGATGAGGGAAATTGACATTATTTAGGATCTATTTGGGAATTCTTAGTGTCTATTTATTTTGGGTTTTTCATATTGACACATGGAACACACATTGGTCGGGGATATTTATTATTCAGTTTTGATATTGTAATTATTGTTTATCTTATCAGGTGACACTGATATCATTTTGGTAATGATTATATAATTTTTATTGGTTTTTTATATGAATTGGTATATTACTCTAATAAAGAGGGTATAGTCTCCACATGACAGTAAATAGACCCTAGTTCCTAGTCTTTAACATCTAGTGTATGGGGACGCAGACTTGATATTTTGTGGTTGTCCAGATCGGGGAACCCATGTGTGTCAACCGGGATGGGATGTTACATTATACTCTTAGTAAATGAACTCATAAAGTGGGATTTTTAGTATGTATAATTTCTTTGGGTTATTGAATAATGTAACAGCTCATATTTTATTCCCATAAATTCATATCACAGTGGATGTTATCCATAATAAGTATGGATTTTAGTGATATTTTCATGGTAATTTAAATTTCAATTTCAATAAATTCATAATAGATTATTAGTAATTAATTTTCATTCAAAAAATGATCAATAAATTTATATCTAGTAAAATTATTTACTAATATTTCACTATTCTTCTCTTAAAAACACAATAACCTTCACCATTTGTTTTATAATTTCTGATCATTTATATATTAAATTGGAAGGGATCAATATTTTATTAACATTTCCCAAACTAGGTCCAGAAAATCTATTTGAAAGGTTTTATGTAGACATAACATGAAAACTAAATTAACTAGTAGTTACATAATCTGTTGATTAGGATCCCAAATCCTAAAATCATTTTTAATTATTTCATTAAACTTTTAGTTAGTCGATCATTGAATGCAACCCATCTTGGGTTGGTTATGCACCTTGAACTATGAGGTAATTTTTAAATCATGTAAAGGAATGATAAGAGATAATAATATTTTTAATTGTGTTTTTTCTATCCTTATCAATTAATACCATTTTATATTGTAACATTCCTTGTTAATATCAATTGAGTTTTACATATTTGATTAACCATTTATGATAAAAAATTTACACATATTATTATTATATTTAATTCCCTATTGCATTATTTTTAATTGATTTATTTTCTGATCACACAACATCAAAAAATATAAACAATTAAACATGAAAATGATAAAGAAATATAAGTGGGATGATCAAATTATTCTTTATGGGTTAGTTAATCTAGTAAATGATAATAAATATCATGTCCTTAGGGGAAAATTCACCTTGGAGTATGGTTTCATTTATGTTGTGGAATTAAATCTTGGTTCCTTTGTATTTACATGATTAGTTTCTCCTTTTCTCCTTGACATAGGCCACCTCCATATTCCAAGGAGATCAACCATTGCATGATATTTTTCTAACACACAGGTGAGGGGATCCAATGCATTAGATAAAGGAATTTATAGAAAAGAAACCCTGATCAGACATTCTATTAAATTATATAAAGTTGGGATGATTCTCATTCCATAAAAATTAATAAAAATAAGATTTAAAAAGAAACCAATCACTTATATGGGTTGTTCTAATCTCATTATCATCCACACATCATGCAATGATCATACATTTTAAATATAGTTATCAATTAATTTTCTTCCTTCTATATTAATGATAATGTTCCATGAATTTGTCCAATTAATTCAATTTATCTTAATTCCATCCAACCATCCATAACACACCAACATCTATAATTTTAAAAAATATTATCATTATTTAAAAATATAATGGAACATGACTGTAGATGGAGGAAATGTTGTTTGTTATATAAAATATTAATATGGAAATAAATTTTGATTTTTTTAATATTATGACATGTCATGTAATGGTAAATTGAAAAAAAACATAGAACATAATGAATAGGTATAATTATAAATTTAGTTGTATTCTACAAAAATGTCAAAAACATTATAGAGAATTAAATAAATTATATGTTCAAAAGTACAAGGTCTAAAATTGTATTTTTATGTGTCCACAAAAAATTCCTTGGATATGGAGATGTTTATTACTATGGAGGTGTTCAAGGTACATAATGTGTAATCAAAATACATGGGGGTGAAACCTTATATATTCATGTAATGTATTTCCCAATTAAGTGTATCCAATACACAATGAACAAGGAAACAATGTGTTCTTGTACACACACACAAAGTTAAATTTTTTAAGGAATAGTGAAAAATGTTGTATTTTAATTCAAAACTGCCTTTTAATATAATTTATTTATATGGTTAGATTATCTTTATAATTGGTTTTAATGTGTAATTGTAATATAATTTTTCAATTTAATAAAATTTGGGTCATTGGAGGTAATTTGAAATTGATATTGGACATAAATAAGTGTCAATATTTTGATTGTTTTTTCTTAAAAACACGTTTTTGTTTTGACAGTGGGAATTAATTTTAAATTAATCTCTGCCACTTCTATGTTATTAATTTAGAAAAATAGATTCCATATTCGGAATCATTATTTATAAATTTCTCAATTAGGTAACTTTTATTTTTAGACATTATGAATATTTACTTCAGCAAATATTTTATTTACCATGGTTAAAGGGTAAATCTAGTAAATAAGGGAAACAAATATTACTATAATAAACTAAAATTACCCTAACATGTGTCCTAATACTATTTATTGATAAAAGTATGACCATGAGTATCCTTGGGTCGATTTTGGGACCCCATGGGGCCATAGGGGAGTGATAATGACACTATATTTTAAATAACTTAAATTGAATTAAAAAACGACATAAACAAATATCTATTTGTAAATTATTTTTTACATATGGTTATATAAGTAATCATTTTACTATAAATATTATTTGGAAAGATAAAAATATTTCTTACATCATGGTAATTGTTTTATAATTTTCATACTTTAAATTAATTAATTTAATTATGACACAATAATGATGCAGGGTTTGCCTTATTAATATAAGATTTATATTAATAAGTTTATAAAGATAAAAATAATATACAGAACTTGTCCAATTATAATTTTATGATTTTACCTAGACCATGAGTTGTCTTATATTAGACATTAATAAGTTTTTTACATATATAAAACAAAAATAATTATGTAATAAAATAATATATTCACACTTTTCTAAAGATCCCCTCCCCCCCTTTTAAAAATCCCACACCTTTAACCCATTACTCACACCTCTCAAGCCCTTGGCACATCCACCCTCTTCCCAATTAAGCTCCCTATATCTCTCTCCTCTTTTATGCCTTAACATTGGTATAAGACACATCAAAAAACCCTTTTTGTTCAAACCAAAGGGAGTTACCCGATTTAATGTCAATGTCTTCTCTTATGTTTTATTGTTATTTTTCTTCTCCAACCCCCTGAAATATTTGTATTTCTTTATATTATAAAAACACCAATATCATAAATATACTAGGATTTTGTTATGATAAGTATCTAAACTACACTAACACACACCTCTATCTAATTGGTAAAGAACATACTGTTTAGTGGATGGAAAACAAACGCCTCACGAAACGATGATTGCTCAATTATATCCTACTGCCTCTCATAGTGGCTATTATGATGGAACTATATTTATATATGATATATATTATGTTTATGTCTTATTTATAATTTTTTATTTTCCATTTATATAATACCATTATGGATTCTATTATGGGTAAATGCGATAATTTCATTTGAGGAAGTGCGCACTACCAACCCCTCAAATTGATATGACTCGTTAATGCCATATGTGGGACATATAAAAGATAGATTTAATGATATTATATATTATATTATACTTAAATTATAATATACCTATTTATGATTATGTTTCCATTCAATTAAATATGAAATTGAAATGAAAGTATCGTTAATTCGTACGTACGACATGTCCTCTCCATGAATGATGCATTTCATTTCATACCTTAAAATGTTATGTACTATTATAAGTACATGTATATACTGAAAATATATGATATATATTATATCTAAATCATGAATATCATTTTGGATATTCTGAACTTTTGACCACATCAATAACTTGTAATTATAAGAAGTTCATTTTTACTCAGGTACCAAATATCGACAAAAGGACCATTATTAACATAAATGATTACATAATGTTTATAACAAGGTAATAAGTGATATAAAAGGGACCATAAACATGAAAAAAGTTATTAAGAAAGTATAAATTGACTTTAGATAATGATTCAATATATTATAGAACAAAATGGTGGTATTGGACACGAGTTAAGGGACTTCCTATGAATCTGCTTTAATTGAGGCATATATTGTTTTATACAAGATATATTTTACACATTGTATAAACCCCTTTGACTTTGACATTTATTCAAAAGGAATTTTTCTCTACTAAATATTTCACTAAATTTCAAAAGGTAACGTTTCTTTTAACATACGAGGTGACAACGACCTTTCCTCCGCCGTGAGTATTATTTGATCTTTGGCTTCTTTAACAAGAAGTAATGTTTTTAAAAGGAAAATAAATACCATATATTATTTTACGTATTTTGGAATTGAAATGGTTGATATAATGGATTTGTTATGTCAATATATTTAAATGATATATGGTGATTGAAATGTGGAAGTGTTATCTTTTATTTATGTGTGTTTTATATGTTATGAATGTGTTATGGTTCTTGGGAATTGCTACGTATATGGGTGGTTCCATGATAAACCTATGGTGGGTGAGCCTGAGATAGCTCTCCAATGCATTGGGTAATGTGACAGAGGTAAACATTAATGTTTCTTTTAAGAGATTTAGGGAATATACTATGATGGGTGTTCAATATGTAACTCCCCACGTAGCTGTGATAGCTACAATGTAAGTATGATATGAATGCCACAACTTAGATTTATGATTTATGTTCTCTATGTGTGATTCATAAGTCTTATGTTTTCATGAGGTATGTTAAAGAACTTATGTTATGTATGTATTGATGAACTACTATTTATTTTCATTGTTTTATAACCATTACTATGTTTTTTATGCTCATCCCATGTTTTGAAATGTTTTTTCATAGGACCTAAAGATGAATAGGGTCAAGGATGGGATCAAGGGAGAGTCATGTTGTCTAAAACATGGAACTGGACATGACTATTTTTTGAAGAGTTTTTATTTTATGGAAAAAATTAAAACTAATTAGAAGTGTATACATTGAAATTTTTTAGATGTAATGTAATTGTTATGTCCTAACTCTCTAAAACTCTAAACCTGAAAAGATCATCAATGAGAAATAATCATTTAATTCAATATTATGTAATTTTTTAAGGTCGAGTCCTTATAGTTGGTATCAGAGGTCAGTTTAGATAACTTTAGAAGTTAGGATATTGTTAAATTAATGTCAATAAATTAATAAATTGTAATACTAAAGTGATATGGCATTTACCGATTATAATGTTTCTTCACATAAGATATTTCTATTTTCAGAATGTTTTTCCATATAAGAAATCAAGTA
This sequence comes from Viscum album, assembly GCA_963277665.1. Classification (NCBI taxonomy): domain Eukaryota; kingdom Viridiplantae; phylum Streptophyta; class Magnoliopsida; order Santalales; family Viscaceae; genus Viscum; species Viscum album. The sequence goes on from OY728119.1 coordinate 511,937,637, forward strand.
ATCTATGTTGGGAAGACATCAGGAGGAAAAAATCTTCAAAATCAGAAACCAGAGATGCTCAGAATCAGATCTGAATAGTTTCTTGCAGTGATGGAACAATTGACTTTATCTCTAAATGGTTGTGGTATCCATACATGAGATCAGCCAGATCAACCACAAATGATCATGATAGTAGTGGAGCATTTCATGAGGAAACATCCCCCATCATTTAGGGGATCATCTGACCCTATGCAAGGATAATGGTGGATTAAATCACTAGAAAATATTTTTCGTGTTATGGGGTGTTCAGAACATAAAAAGGATAGTCATGTTATTTACTGTTTTGAAGGTGAAGCATATCAGTGGTGGTTGATGGTGAAAAATATCAGGGATATGGAGGAGTATGATTACCTTAATTGGGATGAATTTAAATGTATTTTTCTTGATAAATATTTTCCTATGGTGTTTTGTCTTAGGATGGAAAATCAATTCCTATAATTGAGGTAGGAGGATTAATATATGGCTGCTTATGAAGACAAATTCACTCAACTGGTAAGGTATGATGCAGATTTAATATGAGATATTGATAGAAAAATTAAAAGTTTTTACACAGGATTAAAGACAATATATCAAAGGGATTTAGATTCTTGTGAGTTCAAAATTTATTAAAAACATTTTCGATGTGTAGAGATGGTGGAAATGAAGATTTTCGATGATTGGGTCTTCTTTGAAAAATAATAGAATAAGAGTTCAAGGTGGAAGGATAAAGGGAAAACTCTTTAGAAAATGTCTGATGGTAAGAAACTCAAGTTTGTCGTTAGTGAAAATTATGGTAAAAAGAATATTGGGGAATGTCTTTTGAATTCTGGTATGTGCTACCAATTTGGTAAAATGGGACATAAAGCTCGTAAATCAACTGAAAAAGATCAATATAATGGTAAGAAAAAACCTAATTTACAATTAGTAAAACGTTTTAAGTGTAATGAAATGGTTTATTATGGAAATGAGTATCTAACATAGAACTCAACTAAGGTAAATCAACCAGAATTAATGTAGAAAGGGGTAGCATAGTCCTTTTCAACTACATAAGTAGATGTTGGGCCATAAAATGAAGTGGTATTAGGTACACTATTTGTTTGTTCATATTATGCCAATGTGTTGTTTGATTCAGGGACTACCCATTTGTTCATTTCTGAGAAGTTTCCTAGTAAATTGGGAATTCCATATCTAGATATGAATACTGAACTTGTGGTAAAAACACCTAGAAAATATGTTGAAACAAAAAGAAAATATAAGAACCTTCCTATAATTGTGTTCAGAAATAATCTACCTACAATCCCTATTGTTTTTCCTCTAGTAGTGTTCAATGTTATTTTGGGAATGGATTGGATTTCCATTTATCATTATAATATTGCTTGTAGAGCTAAAGACGTTTATTTTCAAAAACATTTTCAATTTGTATACAAAAATAAACCCTTACATTTGGTAACATATCAAGAAGCTGATAAACTAGTAAAATATGGTAATGAATGTTACCTTGCACATTTTGTTGAAAACAAAGGAACTTTTCATATTAATGATTTTCCATTGTTAAATGAGTACCTTGATGTCTTTTCTAATTAGTTTTCTAGTATTATATCTGATCGAGAAGTTAAATGTACTATTTATATAGTTCCTGATGCTAGTCCAATTTCAAAACCCCCTAATCGAATGGCTCAAATTGATCTTTTAGAGTTAAAGAAGCAATTGAAGGAGTTGTTAGAAAAAGGATTCATTCGACCTAGCACATCACCATGGGGTGATCCTGTCATATTTGTTTAAAAAAAATGATTGTTTAATGAGACTTTTCATTGATCATAGAGCATTTAATAACATCACTGTTAAGAAAAAGTATCTTTTGCCTCATATCAATGATTTGTTTGATCAGCTCCAGGGAGCATAGTAATTTTTGAAGATTGATTTGAGGTCGGGGTACCATTAGTTGAATGGAAAATAAGTAGTCACTCGAAAGACTATGTTTCTTACTAGATATAACCATTATGCATTTGATGTAAAACCTTCTGGTTTAACCAATTCACCTGCTATATTCACGAATATTATGAATATAATTTTCAGTGAGTTCTTAGATATATCTGTGGTTGTGTTCATTGATGATGTTTTGGTTTATTCTAAAAGTTAATAAGAGCATGAACATTATTTATGGGTTTTCTTGCAAACCTTAAAATAAATGAAACTACTTTGGAAATTTAGAATGTTGGAGTTTTGGTTATAGAAAATTGTATTCCATGGTCACATTGTTTTAAAAAATGGCATAAATGTTGTTCCTGATAAAACAAAAGTTGTTGAAGATTGGCCTAGAACCACAAATATAACCAATATCCATATTTTTCATGGTTTGGAATGTTATTACCGGAGGTTTGTTGAAAATGTTTCCTGGTTATCAATCACAATGAGTATGTTAAGTTGACAAGTGTTAAGTTAATTTGGACAAAAGAATGTGATGATTGATTTCTAGAATTGAAAAGATGATTGGTGAATGATCATGTTTTGGATCTACCATCCAGAAATGGTTAGTTTGTTATTTACAGTGATGCTTCATTGAAAGGAATTGGCTATGTCCTTATGCAGAATGATCTGGTGGACAAAAAAATGTGATGACTGTTTTCATTAATTGAAAAGAAGATTGGTGAATGCTCGTGTTTTGGCACTAACTTCCAGAAATGGTGAGTTTTTTATTTATAGTTATGATTTCTATAATGGAATTGGATGTGTCCTTATCTGTAATGATCAAGTAATTTCTTATGCTTCACATCTGTTGAAACCTCGTGATTTATATTACCATACACAAGATTTGAAATTAGCTGCAGTTGTTTTTTATTTAAAAATTTTGAGGCATAATTTCTATAGAGTAAAATGTGAAATATATACTAACCAGAAATGTATAAAGTTTACATTCACTCAGAAATAATTGAACATGAGACAAAAGAGATAATTGGAATTAATCAATGATTATGATTTCATGAATCATTATCATCCAGGAAATGCACATAAAGTGGCTGATGCTTTGAGTTGAAAAATTAATGCTTCATTGACCATGCTATGTTTGGAATGAGATACTTTGGTATTATTAATTTGATGAAATTTGGAAAAGAAGTTATTGGTTAAGAAAATTCGTCTGTTTTGTTTCAGGTGTCAGTGAAATCATCTCTAGCAGACAGAATAAACAAAGCGTAGAAAAAAGAAAGTGAGTTGCAGAAAAAGGTAGAGTTTGTTCAGAAGGGTAAGCTGCCTGAATATATCATTGATAATGATTGTGTTTTATGGTTTTAGAAAAAATTATGAATTCCTTGTGATTAAATGTTGAAATTTTTTTTGTTATGTAAAGCTCATAATTCTGCATTTTTAGTTCATCCTGGCTATTCTAAGATGTACAGAGATCATTGGGAGTATTACTGGGGTGTAGAAAGAAAAGTGATATTTCTGATTTTACTATCTTGTGTTTGACATTCCAGCAAGATAAAGTAGAGTGGATGCTACAAAATAGGATGCTTCACTCTTTACCAGTTCTAGAGTGGAAATGGGAAAATATATCCATGAAATTCATTGTGGGATTACAGAAGACATCTTGAGGTAATATTGAAATCTAGGTTATTGTAGATCGATTGAATAAATATGTTCATTTACTTCCTATTAGAGATACATTGAATCAAGATAAAAAATTTCAGTTGTTTGTTAAGGAGATATTCTGGTTTCATGGTGTTCCCCTCTTCATTATATTTGATCGTGATCCGAGGTTTACTTCTAACTTTTGGAAAGTCATTCAGAAGGCATTGGGTATTGAATTAAAATTTAGTACATAATTTCATCTTCAATCAGATGGGTAGTTAGAATGAAAAATTCAGACCATGGAGGATATGGTACGTGCATGTTCACTATATTACCAAGGAAGTTGGGACCAACATGTTACCTTGGATTAATTTTCATATAATAACATTTTTCATTCCAGTATACAGATGACTCTATTTAGGGAATTATATGGGAATCAGTGTTGAACTCTAGCTTTTTTGGGTTGATTTAGGTGAAATGAATTTGATGGGACAATAATTGGTAAAAGATATGGAAGAAAATGTTCAGTTGATTCAGATGAACATGAGAAGATCTCAGAATAGAATGAAATGTTATGTTGATAACTAGATGAAGTATCTCTTTTTGAGGTAGGTGATCACATCTTTCTCAAAGTTTCTCCAAGGAAAAGTGTGATACGTTTTGGTAAGAAGGGAATGTTTTGTCTAAGGATCATTGGATGTTATGAATTCCTGGAGAATGATGGATCAGTTTTGTACGGAGTGGATTTACCTCCATGTTTTTCCCAGGTACACAATGTTTTTCATATTTCAATTTTGAGAAATTATATACCAGATCCATCTCATGTTTTATGTTCAGAGGTAGTTCAGTTGGAAGAGAATCTCTCTTATGAGGAACATCCAGTCCAGATTCTTGACTGAAGAGAGAAAGTATTATGGAATAAGGTTATTCACCAGGTAAAGGTTTTATGGACAACCATATGGTTGAAGAGGCAATGTGGGAATCTTAAAATGCTATGAGGTATAAATACCCCAATTTATTTGATAAGTGAATAAAATTGCGAAGAAACAATTTTCAAAAGGGGGGAAGGATATAACATCCCATGTAAATAAATAAATAATAAATTTTCTTTTTAATTAATATTTTGGGAATTAAATATTAATTTTACCTTAAAGTAGATGCTATGTTCGATGGCGTACCTGATATGCACCAATAGGTATCTTTTGACATCTTACATTGCACAATAATAATATAATATTAGTATTTTAAATTGTAGTTAACACCTAGTCGTTGTATTGGAAGGAATGAATACAACTATCTAAAATATTATTATACATGTTTGTTAAATGTTTTTATGTTAATCCAATAAAAGATAGATGCTTAAATGTGAATGAATCTGATTTTAAGCATAATTTACTTTAAATAGAGGATTTACCATCTTTTAATGGTCAACCCTCATTAAATCTAGTTCTGGTTACTTTTATATGCTCTATTTGACCAAATTAAATTCTTTTTAATAATAATAACATCAAAATTTACTTTGGATGAAATTTTGGTATTTTTCTGATAAAGTTCATTTTTTATGAATAGTGACAAATACAATATTTTAATTCAATACTGACTTTTAATATTATTAATTTATATGGTTAGATTATATTTTAAATTAGTTTAAATCTGTATTTAGAATATGTCTTGATAATTTAATCCAATGTTGGTCATTGGATGTAATTTCACATTGAAATTGGACATAAATAAGTGTCAATCTTTTGATAGTTATTTCTTAAAAACACTATCTTTGTTTTGACAGCGGGAATTAATTTTAAATTAATGTATTCCACTACTGTGTTTTGAATTTATAAAAATAGATTCCATATTTGGAATCAGGTGGTCCATATTGTGTAAAGAGGTATCTTTTATTTTTAGACATTATGAATAATTACATTAGAAAATATTTTATTTACCATTGTTAAAGGTAAATCATGTAAATAAGTGTAATCAAATATTACAATAATAATATAAAATTACCCTAACATATGTCCTAATCCTATTGTTTGATACACGTATGACCATGAGCATACTTGGGTCAATTTGGGGATCCCATGGGGCCACTTGAGAGTGATAAGAACACTTTATTTTAATTAACATAATGTAAAGACAAAAATTCCATAAAAAAATACCTTTTAGTAAATTAATTTTTACATAGGGTTATATAAGATATATTTTTTCCTATAAATATTATTCGGAAATCTAATAATATTTCATACATCATGGTATTTGTTTTTATAATTTTTAAAAATCAAATAAATTAAATTATTTATGACACAATAATGATGTAGTGTTTACCTCATTAATAAAATAATTAAATAAATAAGATTGTAAATATTAAAATAATATCCAAAAACTATCCAATTATAATTGGATGATTTTATTTCGACCTTGAGTCATCTTATATTCAACATTAATATGTTTTGGACCATTGTAATCTGAAAATAATTATGTAATAATATAATATTTTCACACTTTCCAAAATAGCCCCTCCTCCCCCTTTTAAAAAGCCCCCACCTCAAACCCATTACTGACACCTCTCAATCCACTTGGCTCCACCAAAAGCTTCCCAATTAATATCCCTACATACCTAGCCTCCTCCTAGAAGCCTTAACATAGGTAGAAGGAACTTCAACAAACCATTTTGGTTCATACCAAATCGAGTAACCCGATTTAATGATAATGTCTTCTCTTAAGTTGTTTTATTTTATTTTACATCTCCAACCACCTAAACAATTTTTATTATTTTATTTAACAAATTAATTAGTATCGTCAATATACTAGGATGTTTTACACAGAATTGTTTGAACTAAAATTACACACACCTCAATCTAATGGGTAAAGAACATACTGTTTTTGTGGATGGTAAACTAACGCCTCACGAAAAGATGATTGTTCAATTATCTCCTACCACATCTCATGGTGTCTATTATGATGGGACTGTATTTATATATGATATATTTTATGTTTATGTTATCTTTATGCTTCTGTATTTTTTATTTATATCATACCTTTATGGTTTCTATTATTGGTAAACGTGATAATTTCATTTGAGAAAGTGTGGACTACCGCCCCCTCAAAGTGATATGACTCGTTAATGCTATATGTGGGAGGTATAAAGGACATTGATAATAATATTATATATGATATTATACTAAAATTATAATATTTATATGTATCATTATTTTTTCATTCCACTAAATGTGAAAATGAAATGAATGCAGTGTTCAAGCGTACGTATGACTTACCGTCTCCAGGAACGATGCATTTCATTTCATACCTCTAAATGTTATGTACTATTATTAATATATGTATATATAAGATATATACTATATATTTGTTATCTGAATCAAGAATTTCATTTTTTTTATAACCACATGAACAACATGTAACTATAAGAAGTTCATTTTTGACTCAAGTACAAAATATCGACAAAACGACCATTATTAACTTAAATGATTACATAATGTTTATAAAATGTTAATAAGTGATATTAAAATAATAATAAAATGGAAAAATGTTTTTAGGAAACTAGAAATTAACTTTATTTTTTATTCAAGAGATTAATGAATGAATGGGTAAAATCGGACACGAGTTAAGGGACTTCGTCTCAATCTCCTTTCATTGAGCCAGATTTTTTCTTATACATGAATTTCTTTTATATGGTGTATAATCACTTTTGACTTTTACTTTTATTCAAAAGTAATCTTTTCTCTACTAAGCGTTTTACTAAATGTCAAAAAATAATGTATCTTTTAATGTACATAGTTACAATAGCCTTTCTTCCGCCGTAAGTATTATTTGATCTTTGGCTTCATTAACAAACCGTAATGTTTTTAAAAGAAAAATAAATACCATATACTCTTTTACATATTTTTATAATGAAAATGGTTCTTATATTTGATTTGTTATATCAATATATTTATATGATATATTCTGTTTGAAATGTGGAAAAGTTATATTTCCTTTAGTTTTGTTTTATGTGTTATGAATATGTTATGGTTCATGGGCATTATTTCATATATGGGTGATTCCATGATAAACCTAGGGCGGGTGAGCCCGAGATAGCTCTGCAATGCATTGGGTAACGTGACAGAAGTAAACATGAATGTTCGTCCTAAGAGATTTATGGAATAAACTGTGATGGGTAATTCAAATATATCTCTTTACGTGGCTATGATAGATAAAATATAAGTACGATATGGATGGCACGTGTTACCTTTATGATTTATGTTTTCTATGTGTGATTCATAAATATTATGATTTTAATAGGTATGTTAAATAGCTTATGTTATATATGTATTGATAATGTAATGTTTTCATTCTTTGTTTTGTAACCCTTACCGAGCTTTTTATGCTCATCCCATGTTTTGAAATGTTTTTCACAGGACCTTATGAGGAATAGGGTCAAGGATAGGATCAAGGGAAAGTCATCATGTCTAAAACATGGAACTGGACATGACTATTTTTTCAAGCTTTTTTATTTTATGAGAAAAATGGAAACTGAGTAGAAGTGTCTACTATGAAATTTTTGTGATATATTTTAATAGTTATGTACTAACTATCTAAAACTCTAAACCTGAAAATATCATCAATGTGAATTATTTGTTTAATTAAAGATTATTCAATATTTTATGGTTGGGTCATTATAATGTCACTACATTTTTCTACAATAAACTATAAATATTATATTATCCAAAATTAAAAAAAATATTTATTAATATTATTTAACCCACATTTTTATTTCTAATATATAGTGATTTAATTATGGAAATCAACCAAACTCGAATAAATATTATTTATTCATTTTAAATATAATTACAATGTTTAATTGATTTTGTGGATAAACCTAATGTGTGTCCCTCTATGTCTTTTTTCTTAGTTTCCTTTGGAATAACTGAAAAAATTAAAATGTTATTATATAAAAAACATTAGTAATCTATATTGAATGATGTTAATGTCACATGGACAACCAACATCCTATGAATTCTTAACGTGTGATTTCATCCATTAATTGTGATATCTATAATCAATAAGTTTTTGTGTTAGTTCCACCAAACTATACACTCGATTAATTGTTATTTGAATTTATGGAAATTAACTCACCCACCAAACACCACAGAAATAGATTTATACTAAATTATCAATTCCATAAATGGTCTAGAGGTATAAAATTACATCCTGGGACAAAAGGGTTAAATCCATTTTTGTATTATCCCTTAATGCTTTATCATTCACGATAAACCCAATGTATCCCACATCACTAAATATTAATGTTCTAATTGGTTATTTAAATACATAAAATTATAAAATTAATTATACCCATTAATTCTAATCCTAAATTCTATGCATCAATACAGTCATATAAAGATATAAACATCTAATGACACATGGAAATTTGGATATCCTATTAATGAGTATATTCTCATAACATTTTAATTTCGATATTACCCAGGGAGGACACCCTGAGAAGCTGTCTCAATGTATTATGAGCCTCCTAATAATCATATCATATATTATCTATTTCCCATCATGTAGTACCATCCGACTATAGATAATTGTTTAAGAATAATGGTATGGCACCTCTAGGTTACCATCGTAGTGGGGAACTGTAATGAGATTTCAGTGTGACATATATTCTTATGAAATTGCCACACAAAAAATTTAATATATATATATAATAACTTAATAGTAAAAATTCATTCTTAATGAAAACATCTAATCCGTACTAAACATGTTGGTTCTAGGGAACCAACTACAAGAATTAAATAATCTATCATCTGTAGTGGGGAATTCCACCTTGCGTACAGATTTAATTGGTTTCCCATCACTACCTATCATGGATTTTTATAATGATGGATTTAATGAATATATATTATATTCCTGAGAAAATAATAAATTTTTATATATAATATATCTTTTTATTTCTTACGTTTCATTCCATCCAAAAATTATAATTTCGTTTGAAAGTACATGTGGATTACAAACTATAAGAAGAAATGCCATTTGTTTTCATAATCACATAACATGGATCATATATGTATGCGAATTTTAAAATAGATAACATATTTATGATATAATAATAAAAAATATTATATAATAATAATTATGGGAATATAAAATAGACCAATACCTAATTTAGATCATGATAATTGAAAAATTTAAATATTAGACATGTGTACATAGGGACTACGATCTACCCCATTGTAACGTAATTCAATATTGATAACCATATTTCATAGGGGTGTAAAAGTTTAAATATAAAAAATTGATAATTTTTTCTTGATTATAATTCTATAAATGATATAATAATGACCCCTTGGAAAGTGTTCATCATTATGAATTCATTCATAAGTTATGAATAGAACATCTATAAAATAATTAAAATGGACATAAATGATTATGTAATTAAATATACCATTAAAATAAATAAAATAAATTTTTTATGATTAATTTATTAATCCTATAAAAAGTTCTTATAAAATAAAATATTTGATATATGTTTTCTATATAGGATTTAAATGATATATATGGAATGTTTCGATATAAGGTAATGTATTTCGTCTCAAATTATCATCATTAAGGAATTTGTAATATAATGAATCCAATTTCATTTATATGGTGTCAATACTGAACCTTTTACATTTTATATCTAGAATAATTCATAATTCCTGGTACATTATGTAATAATTCTAATATATTTATCCATCCAGATTTGACTTAAAGGTGACCAAGCAGTAAGGGGGTTCTTAACATGATTCCACTCTTTAGATTATAAATGTACATCAAAGACTTTGTTATTATGTGAAATTTATATAAAAAATTGTTATTATTTATTTATAACTATATTATATTAATGGAAATATATTTTTAAAATCAATTAATTTATTAATTATCACATTAAATGTTATGATATTTTAAGGGGATTAAATTTTATTAATCTAATTTTTAGAGATATGTTTGATGTTGTCAACCATTATTTCATTGTATGATGTACTAACTAAATCATACCTTAATTTTTACTAAAAAATTAATTTAATTAGTGTGATTCATGAGATTTATATCATCTTCTTATTGAGTCAATAAGGTTTTCCTTATGAATTTTCCGTTCATTCATACATGGCAAAGATTGTTAAGTCATTAAGGTTTCCTTATGACTTTACCATTCCTTCTTGTTTTGAAAATCACAAACACCTTATCTCAATGAAAATCTCTTTTTACCTTGAGTTTTACTTCTATAAAGAAAAATTTATTTTCCCAAGGAAATTTATACTTACCTTGTTTTCATTATTCATATCATAATTTTCAATGTATAAAATACAGTTTGAAACCAAAACCTCGGAATCATATAATTACCAAGATATGAAGCATTCTGTTTAGAATCTGAATTCTGAGAATTCTGGTTATGAACTCTTCAGAGTTATGACTCCTAATTCTGATTATGAATTCTGGATATGACCTCTTTTGAGTTCTGACTTCGAAATCTGATTACGAATTATGGATACGAAATCTTCTGAGTTCTGACTCCAAATTCTGATTACAAATTCTGGATATGAACACTTCTGAGTTCTGACTCCAAATTCTGCTAATGAATTCTGAATATGAATTCTGGTTATGAACTATCCAACGTTCTGACTTTGAGATCTCTGAATATTGACTCTGAACTCTTCTGAGTTCTGACTCTGAATTCTTATGAACTCTAACTCCGAACATTGTAAGTTCAGGTTCTGAATTCCTTGAAAACATAATCCCAATATCCTTATATTATAGTCTCTGAATCCAATTTTTGGTTAGACTCCAAAATCTCATATTTACATACATTCTGAATATTGTATTTTAGATATGTAAAAATATTTTTTCTTAAACATGTTTTTTCCATAAAATGATCTCATGCATTCAATTACTAACTAACCGTTTTTTGAGTGACACGTGTACAGGTCACTACAAAATTCAAGGGAAAATATGACCATTGGACGAGGGAGCTGACCGTTAAAGTTGTGCTTATAAATAGGAGCTCATTTGAAAGAGCTCACAACATGTTGATCAATCTAGAGATTAGATGCTGCTGAGGTGATTTCTAGAGAGTGAGGCATTATTGTTTAGTGTGTACTGAACTACTTGTTCATATTTTCATTGTGAGACTCTGATTTTTTCTATGTATAATAGAGGGATTCTGGGGATAGGAAGATAGAGGTGCCGACTACCTTGAATTTAAGGGCTTCCTTGCTGAGGAAGACAAAGATGCCGACTACCTGAAGGTTGAGGGTTTATGGGGATAGCAAGACAGACTCTGATCTTCGCATCGATGGCTTACCCTGTTGTGGGTAAGACATAATTTATTGAATGTATAAATCAAGGGACCTTTATCCATGTTTGTTGGATACCCTTCCATTTGGGTTTAAATACTTATTCTTGTTACTTATTTTGTGTCACGTTTTCCACTGCATTTGTATTGTTGAGGAAAGTATAAGTATCTTATATATCCTTATACTTGTACTCTAATTTAGTTAGATTCTATAAGATTTAAGTTAGAATCTTTATCTTTGTAAACTTTCATTAATTTTCTTTCCGGAACCATCATTCCAGATCCAAATTTTCGGAATCATATTTTTAGAATCAAGCAACTGTGTAGAACTAGAGGTTTTGGGAATTACTTTTTTTAACTTTGTTAGAACAAACCATCTTTAATGTTCCAAAGTAATTTTTATAGAATATAACTCACCCCCCACTTGTATTTGAGCTTCTATAATTTACATATTCGATCCTAAAATTTTTATCAGAGGGGGTTACCAATGAATTAATCTCACAATTAGATTTAGAAGAGAATTCTTCTTCTTCTTATTTTCCGGAATCATTTTTTGGAATTGTATAGTTCAGATTATTTTTTTCTTTGAGATACTCATGTTCATTTTTTTCTTCTATTAATAATATTGTCCTTGTTTACAAATTTTTTTTATTAATAATTTTTTGTGTGGAATGAATTTTTCTTAAAGAAGGGAGGAATCAATGTCTGTTCCATAGACCATCTCGATCCAACTAGACCACCTATTTTTAATGGAAATGATTACGAATATTGAAGAGATCGCATGAAGACATTCTTTATCAATACTGGTGCTGATAATTTTGTTATGCTTACGTGAGGATACAAAATTCCTGACAAAGAATTTATTACCTTTACAAATAAAGAAAAGAATGAATATCAACTGAATTACAGGGTAATCAATACTTTGATTTTCTCCATGACTAGAAATATACATAGCCAAATTTCATCTTGTGAAGCAGAAAATAGTATTCGGAAGAAACATGATGTTACACATTTTGGTACTTCTATAGTTATAGAGACTACAAGAGCTATATTGAGAGCTGAGTACCATGGCTTTAACATTCCTTATAAAGAACCCATATATAAGGTGAAAGAAAGATTCATAACTATTGTGAATAGTTTACAATCCATGGGTGAGAAAGGATTAGATGATAAAGCTCTTGTTGATAAGACCATAGACATCATTCCCAATGAGTGAGAATCCAAGAGGACTGTTGTTGATGGAAACAGAAAGGTTACTAAGATTTCCTTAGACGAACTCTTTGGAACTCCTTTATAGAATGATACTCGAATGAAGAGAGATGATGAAAATGTAAAGAAGAAGAAAATAAATGGAATTGTTGTCTTTACTACAACATCTAATCATATGAAAGATAAGACTCCTGAAAGAGTTACTAGATCTAAGTCTAAGAAGGTTGTTATCCAATCTGAATATAGTGGATGTGAATCCTCAGAGAATTAATTAGCCAATATTTCTCGAAGGATGAACAAGATAGATGGAAAGAGGAACTTTTAATACAGATATAAGAAGAAAAATAGGAAAGATAAGAAAGATTCAGAAGTCCCATGTTATGAATGCAAGAGAGTTGGACATATAAGACCTAATTGTCCTATTCTCAGGAGAACAGAAAAAAAGGAAAAAAATTCTGAGAGAAACATAAAGAAGTACTACATGGTTAAAGCTAATAGAGTCTTGAAAGCTAATGACACCTACAGTTCTAGTGTTGGTGACTCTTCAAATGAATCTTCAGATTATGAATCTTCTCGACAGAAGAATCTTAGTCTAATATCCAGACTCCCTATTAACAATCATTTATTTATGGAAGAGGTACACAATTCTAAATCATTGACCAATGTTTCTTTAAATGAAAATTATAGTAATGATAAATACTATAACTCATCAGATGAAAAATCTTCTTCTGAAGAAGATAATGCATTACCTACCTATAAAGTAGTTTCTAGGTTTTCCAAACTTCTTATGATTGAGAATTCAAAACTCATGAAAAATCTTGATAAGGAAAATTCAAGGAATACTATTCTTACTAATGAAATATCAGATCGTTCTAAAGATCTTGATAAAAAAATGATGATTTTGAAAGTATTTCAAAAAAAATTGAGGAAGTATGTTTTGAAAAGAATAAACATTCTATAGATTTAGAAAACAAAATTTCTAAGAAATTTTTTTTCGAGCCTAGGTCTAGTTCAAAATCAAAAGTTTTTTTAATACAAGAACTTGGTTATCAAACTTGAATCCAAAATCGTTTCCTTGAGTATGTGTTTTTCAAACATTACCTTAAGTATGAAATTTTTTTATAAAATGTATACTCAAATCCGACCTCTAAGGAATAGTTCTGGTTTTGGTTATACTAGTTCTAAACCAATTTTTAGTAACAATTACATTGTTACTCAAAGTGATCCATTCTTTACTAACTCTCAGTGTGGTGGAATTTGGGAAAATAATTGTTCTCTAAACAAAACCTAATCATTAGGATTTCATAAAGACTATTTTTCTAAGAATATGTAGGTGCCTAAAATTTTTCTTTCTGAGATATCAAGATCCAAGAAAGACTAGATTCCGAAAACATAACTTTTTCTTATTTTAAAGAAAAGAGATAAGTTACCAATAGAAATACATAGTACATAGATAGTGGATATTCCCAACATATGACTGGTAACAAAAACTATTTTGAAAAGATTTTCAATACTAAAGGAGGGAAAGTAACATTCAGAGAGAATGCTCAGTGAGAAATTATTGGTATAGGTAACATTGTTCTTCTTGGAAGAACATTGATTTCCAATGATTTATATGTTAAGTGTCTAAAGAACAAACTAATTAGTATAAGACAATTATGTGATGAAGGATACCTTGTGAATTTTAGGAATTAAAATTGCTTAGTACATAATTCCAAGTAGGAGTTTGTTCTTTCTGCCCATAGGCAGGAGAATGTTTACACACTAAACTTAGAAGACCTTAGGAGCCATGATCTACCTTGCCTTAGTGCAATGGAAGATTATTAATTGTTTTGGAATAGTAGTATAGGACATTGTAACCTTAGGAACTTATGAAAACTTTCTAATAATAGATTAGTTAAGGATCTACCAGAGTTTAGATTTGATTCTTCAAAAGATTGTGACCCTTTTCAATATGGAAAGCAACATAAATCATGTTTTAAATCAATCAGTAAAGTCTCAACTACTGATGCATTACATCTAGTGCATATGAATCTTTTTGGTCCTACATAAACTAGATGCATTGGGGGAATGTATTATGTATTTGTCTTGGTTGATGATTAAACTAGATTTACATGGGCCTATTTTTTAGCAATGAAGTCTGAAGCTTTTTATTATTTCAAATTTTTAGAGCCCAAGTTAAGAAAGATAAAACCATCCATTGAAAACTATTCATAGTTATCATGGATGAGAATTTCAAAATTCTGATTTTGAATCTTTTTTTCGTAGAAAAGGCATTAATCATAATTTCTCAGCACCCAGAACACCTCAACCAAATGGTGTTGTTGAAAGAAGAAAAAAAATTCATCAATAAATAACTAGAACCATGTTGAGTGAGTATTATGTAGCCAATCATTTTTTGTATGAACCTGTAAGTACTGTGTATTATACTATAAATCAAGTATTTATTAGACCATTCCTTAGTAAAACTCTTTATGTGTTATGGAATGGTAGAAAACCTAGACTTTCCTAAATCAAGGTTTTTGGTTGCAAGGTTTTCATTATGAATAATAATGCTAATCTACATAAATTCACACTAAAATATGATGAATGAATTTTCATAGGCTACTCCACAACATCTAAGGAATATAGAGTTTTCAACAAAAACACATGTACATTTGAAGAAACAGTACATGTTAAATTTGATTAAACTGATCCTTTTGTTTTCAAAAAACCCCAAAATACAACTTCAGATGTGTTTTCAAAATCTGATTATCAACCTATAATAGAAATATCCTTCTAAAAAGAAAAATGTTCAAGAAGTTAATTCTGAATGATTTACCCTAGAAGATTTCCTACCCTATTTCGGTGAACAGGTTTTACACAACCCAATTCAGTCATTTCTTTAGAATCATCCTAGTGATAGCATCATGGGAGATGTGAATCAACCTGTAAGGACTAGAAGTTCCTTATGAAATGATGTAGAACATCTACCATTCCATTCCCAATTAGAACCAAAAGGCACAGATGAATCTTTAGGTGATGATGATTAGATTAAAACCAATCAAGATGAACTAAATGAATTCAAAAGAAATAATGTCTAGACCTTTGTTAAAAGACATAAAAAAACATCTATTGTTAGAGTAAAATGTGTCTTCAAAAATAAGTGTGATGAAAATGGAATCATTGTATGAAATAAAGGTAGATTAGTTTCTAAATGTAATAATCAACAATAAGTAATAGACTATGAAGAAACCTATTATCCAGAATCTAGACTTGAATCTATTCGTATTTTAGTTTCCTTTGTAGAATTATTCAATTTGAAACTTTTTCAAAGGGATTTGAAATGTTCTTTCCTTAATGGTTATGTTCAATAGGAAGTTTGTTTTGAAAAACCTCATATTTTTGAAGGTACAAAACATCCTGATCATTTTTTTAGACTTACCAAAGCCTTGTATGGACTTAAACATGCCCTTCGAGCATGGTATGACAGACTTACAAGATTTTTGCTTCAAAATAATTATCTTAAGGGAAGTACAGATCCAACCCTTTTTAACACAGTAATCTTTAACCGATTCCTTTGCAGATCTAATGAAATATGATTTTCAAATGAGTTTGATGGGTGAGTTAACATTATTCCTTGGTTTTAAAATTTCTCAAAAACTAGAAGGAATATATATATCCCAACATAAGTATATTGGAAATATTCTCAAAAGGTATGGATATGACAACACTAAGAGTATATGTACTCCCATTGGTACCTCAAACACACTTGATCTTGATGAAGCTGGGAAACTAGTAGATCAAACATCTTTTAGAGGTATGATAAGAAGTTTACTTTACTTAAAATCTAGTTGTCAAGAATTAATGATTTCAGTATGCTTATGTGAAAGATATCAGTTCAATCCTAAGGTATCTCATTTAAGGTAAGTGATAAGAATTTTTCACTCCATAAAGGGAACCATGGATTTAGGACTCTTTTATACTTCGGGAAATGATTTTGTTGTAAAAAGTTTTTCAGATGCTGTCTTTGGTGGATGTATAATGGATAGAAAGAGTAAATATAGAACTTTCCATTTCATAGGATATTCATTAGTTTCTTGGAAAAGTAAGAAGAAACACTCAGTTGCACTTTCCACTAGTGAAGCTGAATATGGAGCAGTTGGAAGTTTTTGTGCTCATGTGTTGTGGATGCAACGCACACTCACAGACTATGGTATGAGTTTTACCAAAAAAAAATTTTTGTGATAATACAAGTACCATTTCCCTTATTAGAAACACGTCACATCACTCTTATGGAGATCACATTGATATTAGGCATCAATTTCTTAGGGATCACACACAAAAAAGTGATATCATTCTTAAATTTATCAAAATGCAAGATCAACTTGCTGATATTTTCACAAAATATTTACCCTCTGATAGATTTTAAAACATTAAACCGAAGTTAGGAATGATAATATTAAGGTGATCCTCCTTGTTAACATTCTGTTGAATTAATCTCTTTATAATAATAAACTCTTTTTCATAAGGGGAGTACATTTCTTTATTGAAGTTTTTTAGGTTTTTTGTAATGAAATTTTTCATTTTTTTCGTAATGATGTCATTCATGTTTTTTTCTAAATGTAGTTTTTCATGTTCTTCATAATGAATTTTTCATGTTTTTTATAATGAAAATTTTTGTAGTCTTAAATTTTCGTACTTGAAATTTTCGTAATGGGAATTTTTGTACTTGAAATTTTTGTAATGGAAATTTTGTACTTGAAATTTTCGAAATGGAATTTTCGTAATGAAGTTTTTCGGACTATAGATTTTCGTAATAAAATATTTTGTAATAAAGATATGTGTACTCATTTTTTTTCGTACTCATTTTTTTTGGAATCTTAAGTTCTTCAAGAAGAAATTATCTCAATACGAATAATTGTCCTGAAAATCCGAAAGGGATAATTCTTTCTTTATTTTTCATAATAACATTTTACTTGTTGTTAGTTTCTTTTGTTTTCCAAATTTATCAGATTATAGTTTCTTTAAATCTGAATTTTTCCCTCTAAAAACCTCAAAATATCTAATTCTACCAAATTTTCCTTGCGGCTATCATTTCAACCATTAAATCAGATCTAAAGAATTCTCAGCCATTGGATTGAAATGGGAATATGATCTGTCATTTCAAATCCCTATAAAAGAGGACCCCTGATAGTTTTCCGACATCTGTTTTCAAAGCTTGTGCGTGTCAAAGCTCTATCCCTCTTCAAAATCCAGTTGCAAACTTTTCAATAGTGCTCAATTTTGAATATCTCGTGAAGTACCTTCTCATGAAATGTCTATAGTCAAGCCAACTGCGAAATGGAAGATATACATGGATAGGTTGGTACATCTGAACATCTTCAGTAAATATGAATCTATTATCTCTAAGAATATCAAACTTAATGTATGGGAATGTGTAGCCGTTTCAATTCCAGGAGATTAGGATATAGTGTATACGGATTTGCTGATAGAGTTTTATGAGTCAGCTTGTTTCTATAAGGGAGATGGTAGAGAAACATTTTCCTTCCGGAGTTATAGAAAGATATATTCACTTTCATATACCATGGATGATATCCTAGTAGGGCTATTTTATAAAGGGTAATCCTAGTTTTGTTCCTAAAAATTACTGGATGTGCAAGGAGGTTTTGTGATGGTGATGGCTTTCCAATGTCTTGGACATTCAGATGTCAAGACCGCAAAAAATGATCACCTTTCTACCGACAATTGGGGCCTTGAGTTATGGTTTAAGGGTCTTATCATGCAGAGAATGGGTGACAAGGACACTCTTAAGAAAAGTGATATGTATATCTTATATTTTTTGGTAAATCTAAAGAAAATCAATCTGATGAAGCATATTCTCATTACAATAGAGAATATAAAAAATGGGAATCTGAGAGCCTAGATAATCATGTATCCTGCCCTACTATCCCAATTGATTGTTCGGTGCCTGGAATCATTCAAGATCCCTTGCAGTTCTAAGCCGATGAATTGAAAAGTAATGCTAATCAGTGATGATACCCTCAAGAGAATGAAGGTTTTTTTCTCTAAGGATTCAGGTGAATTTTATGATCTACCCGAGGATGAAGAAGGAGTTGTTCCAAATAGTACAGAAGAGGCTGAACCGTCAAAGAAAGCTGGAAAGAAGAGAAAATTAAAAGAAGTGGAAGAAATAGATAAAACCCCTTAGGCCAAAGAAACCGAATCTGCTCCTCCAAAACCCATGATTCAGAAAGCTTATCCAGATGAGGTTGTATCCAAATGGAGGGAGGATAAAAATAATCAGAAAGAAAGGGAGCTGAAGTTTGGTCTACACCCTGCTAAGGCCAAGGCATTGAAAGAGAATGTAGTTGATGGTCATGAGAATCAATCCAAGGAATATAAGATTAAGAATAAGATATCAGAGGAAGAGATTGTGAAATCTATTTTGAAGGCTACTGAAGTAGCATATGAGAACATCCCCATACCAAAATCCTTTTAGTAGAACAATTACCAAAGAATATGGAAAAGAAGATCCTGTCTCCAGAAAAATCCAAAGAGAAGGATGTTAAGAAGGAACCTGTGTAAGAAGAACAAGAAGCAGAAAACACTGAATATACTACTGATCTAATAAAGAAGGTAGAATACTTTCTTGACAAGGAAAGTTCTTCCATAAAATTATCAATTCGTACTCTTCAAGCCAGGTCTTCATGACTTGATACTCCTATGCTTGATGAGAAGTCTGAAGAGGAGGTGAAAAATTTATCTGGGGAAAAGATTCATTATAATGACTTCATTATTCGTGAATATGTTGAGGCAGGGGCCGAGAAATTTTTTTGATGAAGATATGATTGTTCAGTTGTTTGGAAGTGAGCATGAGTCTCCATATGAAGAAGTTGTTCTGAGATTCAGTAAGGGAAAAAAGTGGTTATTGATACCCCAACAAAAGAAATTTTGAGGAAGAATGAAGCTGGTAGAACTTCTAAGAGGAAGCTCGTTGAGCTAGAGGAAGAACCATCACCATAAAAATTGTCAGATTCAGAGTCATCAGCTTTATGACATGATTTTGTCATTCAATCTCTAAAAAAGCATGTAGACACCATTTTTATCCTTCCATTAATAGAATCCAGATGCCAGATGCTCCAGCATAGCATGAATCAGAATTTAGGCTCTGTATCCATGGTAATGGATATGTGTGAAAAGATTGAGGCGGATTACATTAATAATCTTATTAACTATGATGTCCACAAAAAATCTTGTAAGATGATTACCAGCCGGTCGAGGAAGATCATTGATTATTTGAGAGAGCTTAATCAATTTCAAGATGATTTCAAGGAAGCTTTTGATATTGGAGGCAAAAAACAAGGATCTTACAAATAGCCCTAAGGAAAAGATAAATCTTGAATAGAATTCTTGGATTCAAGACTTCAATGATCTGAATGGGAAGTTGAATAATGTTGTTCAAATTTGGAAAACAGAAAGGGATCTCCGGGTCGAGATTCCAGAAAATCTAGAAAAGAAAGATGATTTGCTGAAGGCTCAGGCAGAGGCTCTGAGATCTCAAGATGATAGGGTCAAATACTTAGAGAAGCAAGAAGAGGAGGATCACAAAGTGCTAAAGAAGCTGAAAGCCTTCGTGAAGAAGCTGATACCCAAAGAAAAAAGAACCAAAATAGATCCAAAAACAACCTTTTATTGTATTTGTTTTTCCTTGTACAAATTTTTCCAATATTAATGAAGTTGCAGTTTCTTGTTTTGTTTGGATATTTGTATTAATATTTCAGGTACCATATTTTTTTCTGTTCCCTCAAAAACTTTTTGAAAATCCCAAAGGGGGAGAAGGAAAAAGAATTCAATGAAAAGAAGAAATATCCTTAAGTAAGGGGGAGTTTATCTAAGGGGGAGTTTTCCATTACAGAGATTTCCATACTCAAGATAGTGAACATTATCATTTTGGAAATCTAGAATACGATCCTTAGAGTTTTAAAGCCTAAGGGGGAGTTAGTCGTATTCACCATTGTTCACAAGTAAAGAGAGATAAGATTTATTTCAAAATCTTGAATTTTTTTCTAATTGCTTACATTATTTTTCGTTATGATGTTTTTTCATTCCAAAAATGAGGAGATTGTGGAGACAATACGGTTTTCCTTATGAATTTTCCATTCCTTCATACATGGGGCAGATTGTAAAGTAATTAATGTTTCCTTATGAATTTACCACTTCATCTTGTTTTGAAAATCACAAACACCTTATCTCAAGGTGAATATATTTTTACCCTGAGTTTTACTTCTATAAGGAAAAATTTCCTTCCCAAATGAAAATTTATCCTTACCATGTTTTCATTATTCTATTCATAATTTTCTATGTATAAAATTAGGCTTGAAAAAAACCTCATAATCCTATAATTACCAAGATATGAGGAATTCTGTTTAGAATCTGAATTCTTAGAATTCTGGTTATGAACTCTTCATATTTTTGACCCCGAATTCTGATTACGAATTCTCGATACGGAGTCTTCTGAGTTTTGACTCCGAATTCTGGTTACAAATTATTAATATGAAGTCTTGTGAGTTCTGACACAGAATTCATATTACGAATTCTGGATATAAACCCTTCTTAGTTCTGACTCCGAATTTTGATTACGAATTCAGAATACAAATTCTGGTTACGAACTTTCCCATGTTCTGACTCTGAGATCTCTGAATACTAACTCCAAAAACTTCTGAGTTATGACTCCAAATTATTATGAATTATAAGTCCGAACCTTGTAACTTTAGGTTCCATATTCCTTGAAAACATAATCCGAATATCTTTATATTATAGACTCTGAATCCAATTTTGGGTTAGAATCCTAACTCTCGTATTTACTTACATTACGAATTTTGTATTTTATTTGTGTAACTATACTTATTCTTAATCCTGTTTTTCCATAAAACAATGTCGTGTATTCAGTTACTAACTAACTGTTGTTTGAGTGACGCGTGTACAAGTCCCTCCTTAATTCATGGAAAAATATGACAGTTGGAGTAGGGATCCAACCATTGAAGTTGTGCCTATAAATAGGAGCTCATTTTAAAGAGCTCACAACAAGTTGATCACTCTATAGATTACATGCTGCTGAAGTAATTTATAGAGAGATAGGATTTATTTCTTAGCGTGTACTGAACTACTTGTTCAGATTTGATTTGTGTGACTCTGATCGTTGTTGTGTACAATCAAGGGCTTCCAGGGATAAGAAGATAGAGGTTCCGACTAGCTTGAAGTTAAGGGCTTCCTTGTTGAGGAAGACAGAGGTGCCGACTACCTGAAAGTTGAGGGATTTCGGGGATAGCAAGACAGACTCCAATCTTCGTATCAAGGGCTTACCCTGGTGTGGGTAAGAAATAATTTCTTGAATGTATAAATCAAGGGACCTTTATCCAAGGTTGATGGATACCCTTCTCTTTGGGTTAAAAGACTTTTTCTTGTTACTTGTTTTGTTACATGTTTTCTGCTGCATTTGTATTGTTGAGGAATGTTTAACTATCATATACTTCCTTATAAATGTATTCTGATTTAGTTAGATTCTATATGATTTAAGGTAGAATCTTTATCTTTGTAAAATTTCATTAAGTTTCTTTCCAGAACCATCTTTCCGGATCCACATTCTCGGAATCATATATTCGGAATCAAGCAAGTGTGTAGAACTAGAGGTTTTGTGAATTAATTTTTTTATGTTTGTTAAAAATAAAAATCATTATTGTTCAAAAGGAATTTATAAAGATTACAATTCTCCCCCCTCTTGTTTCTGAGCATCTCCACTTTATATATTCGATCCTACACTTCTTACTTTCATTCATTTTTTATTTGAAAGTTAGAGATAAGGTATTATATTTCATTCATAACCTCTATTCTTTTTGAGGTTGTATGTGATAATGGATAACATTAATGATATCATATTCTAATATATTCTTGAAACAAATATCTTTTTGTATACACTGATTATTAATTTTGTTATCATTTTTTGAGTCCATCTCATCAATATTTTGTAAAATAATTATAATTAAAGTTGTATATAAATGATATTAATCTTGAATTTTTTTTTTTGGATATGGAATATTTATCTTCCATATCAATATTTTGGAAAAAATTATAATTTTATTTTTTAAACATCATTTATTTCAAAATTTAATTTTTACATATCAATGAATATTGTTTCTATTGTCTTAAAAAAGTATTCTTTTTTAAAAAATTTCAAATAAGTCATGTATTCCATTTTACATAAGTATGGATGGAATGTTTTCTTTGAATAAATAAAACATGAAATGATATTCCCAAAAATCATGATCATTCTTTAATTTTATGAATCATTTTCATGTTTTTTGGTTGTTTTTAAATAAGAAATTTCAATATTTTTCACATTTGTAGTATTTAAAGAAACCAAGAGAAATGGTATTTTCCAATTTTTTCAATGATATTATTAAAATTTTATTTTAATTTTAATTTTATATAATTAAATATCATTTCATATTTTATTTATTTTACTATGAGTACTATATAATGATTCTATACATATCCGTTCTCAGGATTAGTTATGGTGAAGTTTTTAAATAAACATTCATGAAAACTTTTCCTTTTCCAATGGTTAATAGTGCTATAAGGGAATGGTGGTTGGTTTTAAGTGTGTTATATTTAAAAGTGAAGTATTATAATTGTTTTAATCATCTATGGTACTTACAAATTTTTGATAATGATATGTAATTGCGGTACAATTTATACAAATAGTTGTTCCTAACACAG
Organism: Viscum album; assembly: GCA_963277665.1. Taxonomy (NCBI): domain Eukaryota; kingdom Viridiplantae; phylum Streptophyta; class Magnoliopsida; order Santalales; family Viscaceae; genus Viscum; species Viscum album. Next base: position 511,961,518 of record OY728119.1, read on the forward strand.
CTTATACGTTCATGTGAGCCCAATATAGCTTATGTGAATATGTTTGGTAGATATATCTTTTTGATGAATTTTTTAATATTTTATATATGAATAGAGTTAACCGGGGTGGTTTACCTTATACATTTAACTAGTTAAATGGATTGTGATTATTTATATTTATGAATGTGTTGTTTATTAAGGCTATATTCTTTGTCACATGATATATAACACACATTTTATTAGAATAAATTAATTTATTTTATTCTCATTCACTTTTATCATGTCATTATATATTTATTCCCATCTTATTCTTACTAATGAAATATAATTTTTCAAAATTATGTTGACCTTACTAATTTATTGAGTTCACCCTTCTTGTTTTTTCATTACACATGTGAATGAAGATTGATGTTATATAAATTTTTTCAGGAAAGGCTTCATGTGTGAAGAAATTAATGGGAGATGTTTAAGAATTAGTTTGGAATATGAAAAGATGAGTATAATAGATAAAATATCCAATTGAAAACATCTTTCTTGTTTATGTAAGATTATGTCTTAATAACATAAGAATTTAAACCAAATATTTAATGGGTATATTAGTTATCTATTTTTAATTCTTTATTTTTTATGTTTTGAACGATTTTAATTATTTCATGTTTATCTAAATCATGGAAAAAATATAAATATTATTTTTTGAACCCCAAATCAAGGGAGTATGGGATGGGGATATTAAACAAATTGTCTATTTGAGGACAAAAATGAGACAATATTATAATATTTTAAACATTTTTTCACTTCAGATCGCTTAGACATGAAAATTATTTTCTTATTATATTAATTAACGAGGATATAAAAAAATGATTCACTTATCACCTATAAAATGAACTCTTCTATACAACCTAAATAAACATATTTCATTCATATTTCCATTAATAACTCACAAATTCTCTCTCAAAAAAATTCACATCCCTCATTTTTGAACCCCTAGTCAGAGTATGGAGTCCCAAATACCTTATTTCCAATATTCACTATTATAAAAACATTCATTTCTTTATCATAAGAGATATACTCTCCACAATCATTCATTGTTATTTCTTTTATCCTCAATTTCTTAATATAACTTATCACCTTAATAATTGGTTTCCTGAATCACAGTCATATTTAAAAGTGGCATTATCATTATAAAATGATATATTATTTCTCATTCAATTATTATAAAGTGTTCTTATTTTGGTATGTTTGTCCACCTACAGAAATGATGTCATAATGTGTACATAATTATTGAATATTAAAACATAAATAATAATAATATTATTTAGTAATGATTAATTTTATATATTTTAATAATTCTATAAAGATACATTCCCAATCATATTCACCAATTAATTAAAATATTTTTAAAATAAAATAATTACTAGGAAAGTTGTTTTATGAATTTCATGAAATTAGTCACCCTATGTTCGATGACCGTGATAATATACAAATATAACAAAAAAATTAACAAAATATTTATAAAAATTATTTATATGATGAAACCATGATTTATAGGTATGTACCAAAACTCTTAAATTGATGCACATGTGGAAAATAGAATAGTTAACACATTGATATTAATTCTAACAATTAGGAATTAATTTTTGGGTAACTAGTAATTATAAAAGATGGATACTTTTAAAAATATATAAGTATAATTTTTATATATATATTGATAAAAATTTTAAATTTGTTATATAATCAGATATAGAAAATCAAACTAAGTGAATGGCTGAGTTAATGCTTCATCATCTTAAGTTTCCTTCATTAATATATGTGTGATATTCACCATTTTTTTCTTTTGGCCGGTTTATATATTTACCCATTTATTTAGTTTTTATTCATTATTATCATTAAATTATGAGTATTTAAAAATCCATCAAATAATCAATATTCCTAGGGATTTTGTTTCAGAATTCAACATAACCTTGTTACTTTCTTTTCCAATCTCACTTTGTAATCAAGATTGCCAATATCTAAATTTCTATAAAGGGAAATTTTGTATTCATATTACATAAAAACAAATCTATTTTATTATCCTATGGTTATTTCTGGGTCTTACATCTATTATTAACATTTCCCAAAATTTTGATTATAATTCACCCAAAAATATTGTTTTAAGTTAAATAATCATCATCTCTTATTTCCAATCGAGAATCCATGATCTCTACGTCGATATTATACATATAACTTTATGAATTCCCTTGTCTACACATATATGACATATTATGGTCAATTAATATATAATTTTAAAATATTTATTAATGATTTATGTGGATATTATTTTAGCATTTTCGTAGTAAGAAATTATCTATTTAATTATACATTATTTACAAATATGTAGAAGGAATATCTTTTTAAATCATTTTGTATGATCTCTTTTAAACACCATTTTATATAGTTTTCTCAATGAAACATCTCTCTCATGATTCAATGGTATTAAATATTAACTTTCATACTTATTTTCATAAAAATAACTACCTTTGAAAAAAAATATTAAAAATATATAGGATATTTCTTCTACTTTTAGAAATGAAATTTTCAAAATATTTTATTAAGTATTTTTTAACATTTTCATTAATCTATATTGTTTCATATACATCACATGAGATATTCGCAAACGATATCATCCACATCCTTTCCATGGATGCCTTATGATTAGGATTTTGTAAATAATACTGAAATCCTTTTATTTATCACAGGTTAATTAAGAAATGATGAGATTATGAATACATACATGTGATACATATATATACCGTGTATCCATAAATAATGGGTGGGTATGATATATCCCTCTAATTAAGTGGGCATATTTTTATTTCTCTTGAATATAGGATAGGAAATGGGTGGTTGTCCCTTGTCATAAATAATTTGAGTCACATGTGGTTTTTCCTTGACCACTATGCTAAGGGTATGTGGTTTTCCTAGTCAAATTTTATATGAATGAAGAGGTTGTTGGATGTGATATATTATATGAATTTTATGAATATATTTGTGGAAAGTATAATATTATATAATAAAATTATGAAATATTTTATGTGTTCATGATTTTCTACTAATGTTTTTACGCTCTTATAACGTGTGTTTTATGATATTCCCAATGAATTGTTAATTATTCATGATTTATGATCCATGTTATATTTTGTATGATTTAATTATTTTATATTTAGTAAATTGATTAGGTTATCATTACAATATATAAATTTTATGTTCAATTATGATTTTTTTTGAGATCTTTTACGTTAACCCCAATATGGGCATCTATGTTCACCCGTTCATATGTTTACATTTTTCACATTATGAAGATGATTATTTAGTACGTTTTATATATTAAGTAATATTGTGTGATTAATATTTTTGGATATAATAAAAAATGTTTACTAAATAGGGTATTTAGTTATATAGGCTTAAAATACATTAATAGTATTTGGTTTATGGTCTGTTTTATTTTTATATTTTGTAAATAATCATGTCAAATGGTGTGATGTGATATGATTATCTTTCTTTTGGAGAATGAAAAATATACTTTGTATTTTTTTGATAGATTTATTTATAGTTATTCGTTCAGAAGACAAACTAATGTAAGACGGTAATTGATTCATCAATGACTCAATGAAGATTTATTCCTTCTTTAGATTTTTAAGGAGTTTAACATGGCTTATTATATTTTCCATAGATTTATAGATTGGGGTGATCATAAAAGAGAGATCATGTACTCTATATCATATAAAATTTGGGTTCTCACATGGAAAATCATTTAATTTTCTACCATTGTTTTGGTTATCTAGATTCCTCTTAGGTGTAGCCAATTACTAAGACAAAATATATTAGTGTCTATATAATGAAAATATTGATATTAAAAAACCATAAGATAATGAAACTAATTCATAATATGTCTCTAATTATAAAACCTATATTTTATATGCTAATATATTATTTTTATCTTATGACTCTCTTGGTTTATCCTATAACACTATTGATTCAATATAAACCAATTTATGTTTTATCAACATATCCATCATAATAAATTCCAATAAATAAACTAAATTACACTTTGATTCTAACTGTGAGGTACTAAAAATTCCATATATAAAATTCATATCAATATCCACGAATAATAATTAAATATAAAAATAAATAACTCCCACATACAAATAGGTATAGTGTATTTCGTGATTGGATACACAACTCAATTCTTTTAGAAACATATCTCAAAATAATATAAAATAAATCTTCAAACATAATTATCTTTTTGAAATATCATTCATAATAATAGTATTCAAAAATTGAGGAATATAATAATAATAAATGGTTAAATCAAACACATTGTAAGGGGTGAACATTAGAGGAATCCATAAATGATAATTAGTAATTACACAATTAATATTTCAGTATTTGAACATAATCAAGTTATATGAAAAAAAAATATGGAAATCATAATTAGTAATATATTGATAAAAAATCATGAACTATGACATAACGATTTTTACATAATGTGGGAAATGTGGTATATGACATTGGAATAATTAAAAAATGTATTATAGAACATGTAACATAACAAAATATTGTGGGATAACATAAATTTTTTATATAATAATGATGAAAATTTATATGTTTACAACATCTTCTTTTTTGTTAAGGAACATTTCCAAGACTATCATAAAATTATGAAAAAAATGATAATAGTGTATTTGGCCTAAAACCCATTCCGAGAAAAAATTTCCATTTTTTCACTCCCTATAACTAAAAATATTATATCATGATATATATATCATTACAAAATTACTTTTAGGTATAAAAATTTGAGTTCCAACTATCAATAAAAACAAAAACAATAGTTTTGTGATTCAAATAATAATAAAAACATTAATAATATCATTATATCTTAAATAACCATGAGAAAAAATGGTTTCATGAACATTTTGATAAAACATTATCATATTCCAAACAGATAACGAAGTTGGATAAAATCATTATAGATTTCCCCTAATGGATCCGGAAAACCCATAAAGGATTTAACCATAGTTAAAAAATTTCAAGAACATTAAAAAAAATATTTTAAAAATATAAATAAATATACATTATACTTTAAATATATTTTATTTCGAATGTATGATGGTTATAAAAAATGGTTACTAAAACTAAAGGAGAATATAATGAAAAATTAATTTCAATAATCATGAAAAACTAGAATGAATCTTCGTAAAATGCCAAAAAAAATTGGAGAAAGTTATTTTGAGGAAAATGATATCGAAAATTCCATTTCAGACCTATATAATAAATATTAAAAGTCAATTGAAGATTAAATAAATAAATCATTATATTGGGGAAAGGATATCCATAAAAGTTTTTGAAATATATTAAAAAATATTGTAATAATTTAAGACAAAAAGGGTATAAGTTTGAGTCCACTTTTAGGCATCCTTTTGGTTGAATTATGGACGAAAATGAGGTGAAATGGTAAAGAGAGGGTGTAAAAAATTAACAATATACATATGAGCAGAGAATAGATATATTTTTATACATAAAGTGAATAAAATCTTCCTAAATTAAAATTTAGACACTAAAAATATGTATTTGATTGTTACAATGGAAAAAACACAAACAATTATTTTTAATTTATAGTAAATAACATTATGTTCTTGAATAGTGATGATTAAAATATTAATCAATTAATTTATAAAATTATTCATATGTATTACCTTTTACACCCTTAAATTATGTTTATTTAATACCCAAAAATTAATTAGTTGTTTAATTTTTTCATTAGATGTTTTTAACTTATATTGTTATATTCATATTTTTTAATCTAAGTATTGGTAATCAATTTTTTATTACATTAATATTATTTATAGATTATTTATGGTAACATAATTACAAATTTTAAATGTTTTATCACGTTCATATTTATTTTATGTGAGGTATGGGTATGGTTTATGAAAAAATAATATCTGATTAGCATGTTCTGGATAATTTATTAATAAAAACAGTTCTATTATAATGGATATTAATTTCTGTATCACCCATTGAGAACCATATTGATAAATTAAATTAATATTTAATATTAAATATTACCATTATTAATATAGTTATACATTTTCATTATGGAAATGATAGTTTTTGAATAGCATGATTCATGTATCTGTTTAAATCAAACCAAACACGAAAATGTTGTAATAAAGTATGAGTAGGAGTATGGAGTTATATAATAATTATATAATTTTCATAAAAACATAATTATTTTAAAATTAAATCTCTAGTTTTGTGAATTAAATTCATAAATAATTAAAATTATAATTTTATTTAAATTTCTTGTGAATAACTAGATACTATGATAAATTTACTCCTCAAAATGGGTTCTTTATGAATGGAGTATTTAATCTTCATTCCTAGAAACACAGGCTGAGAAGTAATTAATATTTATTTATGAGGGTAAATATAAAAATGTATCCAGGATTGAAAAGATGTACGATATTAGTTTTGAGGGTAAATAAAGAGGTCCTTTTATAGTTGTGTTTTGTGTTTCATTTCCATAAATACTCATTCCCGAAGAGAAATGTAATCATTTTACATAGAAAGATGATATAATGTGAAAAAATATTCATGTATAATGAATAAACTAATAATAAAAATTTATAGATATATATTTAATGATAATTAAGTCTTTAAATTAAATTTACCCACTTGACCACATTCTACCTTTTCTGTGGTAACTAATCATTAACATGGTAACATTTATAAAAAATGTGAAATGAACCCTCATATATAATTTGAATTTGATTACTCAAAAATTTAATATATATTTAATTTAATAAATTTTTTATAAATTGGAAATTGAAATTTTAAATTAAAACCTAAAATATAATTAAAAAACTAATTTTATAGAAATATTTATTTTAAACATTATGTACTATTAAATGTACTTTCTATCATGTAACAATTAAAATAGTGCATATATATATTTTATGCATTGAAAAATATGTTTTTTTATTACCATAATATTTTAAAGGATAAAATTTTATTTTATTATTATAAGAATATTATACACATAGATTAATAGTTATTTGTAAAATTTCTCTTTCTAACACCACATGAATATAATCCAATGAATTTTTTACTTATGAACATAAAATTTTATCAATCCATTAAATTTTTATTTTAATTTTAATTACATAAATACATCAATTAATTATTTTAAAATTAATAATAATAATATATAAGGAATAAAAATATATATTTTTATAAAAAATGAATTCAATTATCCATTTTCATTTTATTTCACCCCAAAATAATTCTTTATATGAGAGTTATATTATTTTTTACTTGTCTATAACAATTACAATACATGAATTTACATGTTCGATTCAATATTTTCCAAAATATATACAGAAAATAACTATATATACAACAAACATATGTTTAATTTCTACATAATAAACAAATTTATGTAAAAAGACCATATTGCATTCCTATATATATCTTTACCTGCATCCCTAACATCATTCATTATATTATTTATTTTTTCAGTATTTTAACCATATTATTTTCATGATCTATTAATCCTATAGTTATCATTAGTGGTATGATATTTATGGAAGATTGTGAAGATTATAATTTCAATAATGTATTATTTTTACTTAATTGTGGATTCATTCCCTTAGTAATATTCACATTTATGTTTTTTGTAGTTATCTTTTAATGCATTTAATATTTAATTACATTATATTAATATAATAAACTATGGAGTTTTTCATTTTAGTTTTATGTAACAAGTATTGAAATATATCAAAAAAATTTATTTTAAGGAAATTACACACTAAAATAATCGGAATTTATGCTCTAACCCAATAAAATATTTCATTTATTGAAATTTTGTTACTATGATAATAAGAAATGATGTTACTTGTGTCAAATTACATCTCTAGGTTCCCACATTGTATTCTAAAAATTATTAATTTTTCTTAGAAAATAAACCATGTTGGTGGTCTTGTTTCATATAAAATTATATATATTATACATGATTTGAGATACTGTTTTCCTTATAATTTATATAATGTTCATGTTATACTTCCTATAAATTCAGTAGATGTCAACTGTCAATTTTGGTCTTCCATAAGAGTGATATATGAAACACATCATTCACCAGAGAGAGGTTTCATATTAGTGAAGGGTTATGTGCTAACATCCCAATATGATCAAGAGATATAAATGTGATAATATATCTTGGGATAATTATTACATTATTTAAACATTTGAAAACCCCCTTCTATGATTGTCTTCAATTGAATAAATTATATCTAACTTGAAACTCCATATTTGATTGAGGAATATCAGTGTATCTCTTCAATTGTCTTTTTCTAGTTTTAATATATCACATAATTGTTTATATATTCCCTAATATTTCATGAGAAAGTGCTTGTATAAATATGTTATACTCTCTCAAATGATCCTAACTTGTTTACATTTTTCAAAACATCCCATACAATGCCTCATATAATGACATTCAAATGATACAATGGAAACTGTTGTTATATAAGAACTCAACCAAGGGATGGAATTGATCACAACCTTATTTACAATACATCATGTAGAATATTATAATAATATATAGGGTTTAAGTGGACCTATAATATTTACCATCAATTTGAATATGATAATATTTACTAAATATATATTGCATACACAATTATTTTTTAAGACTTCCCAATATATTTTAGGAAAATTATGGATCTTAATCAAACAAAATAATCAGTGATACTCCAGACACCCTTACCAAATACATTATATATCATGAAATACTGATATTTAATAAATATTCTCAAATATAAATGATATTTAATAGATTTTTAAGGTTCTCAATGTCAACCAAAATGGTAATATGTATTTTATAGGCAATAAAAATTCATATAATGAAATACATACTAATTTTATCTGATTACCTAAAATTTATGGTAATGGTTGAATCGTACCCTTTTAATTTAGTCGATATACCTTAAATTGATTGAATATAAATCATTAGGATATATACTTAACAATCTAACACTTCATGAATCCCCTTGGAAATACAATATGGGAGATATATATATATATATATATATATATTCATTTTAATAGTGGATAGTGAATGATGATATGTAGGAATTAATTTATTGATTGTATCGTAGAAATAAATTATTATTAACTTATGATTACATGAATAAATTATGTTGAATATTGATGATGTTTCTTAAAACATTATTAATTTTGCTCTACATGAAATGGTATTTGAAAATGACATAGGAATATATTACACAATGAATGGTCATATAATTTATCCACTATCATGATTACATACAATTCCCTGATAGGATTTATGAATAAATGTTATGAAGGTGAATAATGCCATTTTGTAGGACAAACATGATACATGATATCTGGTGTGGATATGTATAAGAATTTGAATAACCCTTTAATTTTGTGCACACTTGGTAATTTTCATTGTAATAGATTATGAGAATGATCCCCAGTGCTTAGAAATGAACAGTAATAAAATTCATTTGATTTTCCAGTCTACGGATAATTGTATTGATATTTAAACTTTAATATTATTAATAATGAATTCCATAAGTTGTGTAATTTTATTTTTTGATAAAACATTGGATGAAATATGCTCACTGTTGTATATGATATGTTTTGTATGAAACATGGGTTATGGAATTAAAGGTTTATTTTCAAAACGTGTTATATATTCCTTACATTATTGTAAACTAATATTTGAGTCTGTTTAATTAGAACAAAAATACCAACATAAAACTATTGAAATGTTGTTCTGTATGTGCGTTTTTTCTATGAATTAAAATAAAAATACATCAAGATAATAGGTTGATTAAAGTTGTATACAACCTTCATGATTAATCAATATCATGATAAATGGATTAAATTACATAGTAATCATTCATACGTGGTTGGTTTTCATTGAGAAATTAATGTCTTTATCTATGGGTGCCTTGGTGTATTGTTATATGTCATCCTTGGATGTTGGTTGGTTCCAACTAATTCCCATGAGATATAGGTGTCTATGGTCACATTTTAAGTGTATCAAGCATCTCAGATAAATATATTATTTAATTTTACTTGTCAGAAGAAATATTATTAATTATTTGTTGTTCAGTAATTATTCAGGTTTAAAAGATGACTATGATTTAATCTAGACTTATTAAAAACAATATGTGATATTTATAATAATAATAAATATATATTATCATAGATTGACGAATATAACATTTATTTTTTTATCAATGAATAATGAAATTATATTTATCTATATAATAAATAGTCAACAATCAAGGTTTAGTATATTCTATAAAGGATTACTAGACTAATTTCAACATCTGGTGGGAAATAATATAATTGGAATTTATTTATTATTAGGTGATTCACATGTCAAGTGAATAATATTTTTTGTTCTTATTAGACATGGGGTTTACTATGGATTTAATAAATATTAATGTTCAGATGTCAAAATTGTTATCCCTAATCCTTCTGTAGTAAATATCTAATTATAAAACATTCTTAATGGTGATTCGTTGTGCAAAATGAATGATGGATTCTCTCGGAAATCATATAAATAATTATAGGGGTATATTATTCCCGGAATGATGCATGTGATATGGATTGACTAGGATAGTAACCAACAATTAATTTTCAATGTTATATATTGTTTTTAATGTGTGGATGACTTCTAGTGGAGTTCTACACATGTATCCGGAAACAAAATGATGATATGATGAGATTGAGTCAAATTGATCATTAAAATACAATGAACTCCATGTTCTGGTAATTTTAGTTTTTCTTTTTAACTAAATATGAATTATAGGTGATGATCCTCCTATTTTTGGTCTAGAATTAATGTTAACTAATATGTGATTTAAATCAGTTCTTCATGATAAAATTAATAATTTTCATCCTAATTCATTTGAATATCAATAAAAATATGAGTTTTCCATGTCGTACATGTGCTTCCATTGCGTCATAAACCTACAATTGATATCTTAGAATCCAAATGAAAATTTTATAATATATTATTAATCATTCAATTAATGGTATTCATTGGAAATTTTCTTTTTTATAATTTCAATTCATTCATAGAAATTTAATATCAACCTACATCCCCTTATCTTCATTCTGATTCACATAAGTAATAAATATGTCCAATTAAAATGAAGTTTCATCTAAAAATGTTATTTGGAGATGTAAATGGATCATAAAAGATAATAAAACTATATAAAGGGACTACCCTAAACATCACATTATGTACTAGTGTTTGTTGATTTCACCTCACACTAATATCATATTAGTTTGATGAAAATGGATCATTGATTTGATGAAAGTGGTCTAGTGCATAGATTTGAACATGATACCATATAATTTTAGGAACTACATGCCATGTAATAATACTTTTCAATGTTCAGTCCTTGTGTCCTCATGATAGAGGGAATGGGGGTCTATGTGTGTCATATATCTGCTAAAATAAATGGGTATTGAAAATATATTCAACTTTTTGACCACATTACTTTTAAGAATGTTATACACCATGTACCTTGTACATGTCTATAACAAACAAACACAGAGGGTCCATAAGCATGTTCCATTTATATAGGAAGAAGAGACAAGATGATGTGTAACTATGTAAACACTGTGTTGTCTTATGAATCCAATGTTCTTAATTTTAACATGAAGAAAATAATTAATTAAAGGATTATAACTATTTACATGTGTTTCATGTTTCTTTTATTTGACAGTACACTTCATGACATAAGGGTGTTAATTATATATTGAATTAATTTACATATTAGATTCTAAAATATGATGTTTTGTATAGTATTTTACTATAGGTAACTCTTCTCACATCAAGGATATCACATGAAGGTCATTAATATGTGTTAAATGTTTCTTTTGTATGGAAGAACACATAGTGTCATTACCAGTCATGTCATATTTTTGGATTATTTATCTTTTTGGATTCTACATGATAATATAATAAATTAATTAGATTAAATTAAAGATAAAAACATAAACTATATTATACATATATTTTATCATACATGATCATTCAATTAAGTAAAATCATCTCAATATTAAAAGGTTATTTGATAAGATAAAAGTGGGTGTTTAAAAATAAGGTTATGAATCCCTCAACTAAATTTTTTTTTTGTAGACACCTATTAAAAAATATGAAGTTGAATCCATATATTATATTTCTAGTCCAGAACATGTAAGGGTGATTCCAATTAATGGTGAACTTTTGGCTGGAGGTTTTTGGTTGACTTATCATTGTCTGAATCAAGGATATCCTGACCAAATAATACATGGAATAATTAAGAAGAATTGTTTTTGAAAATATTTATCAAGGATTTAATTTATTTGGAGTCATCTCAATATATTAACACACAATTATTTAATGATAATGGAAGGTTACCCCTTCTTAAAACAATTAAAATAACTCGTTAGGTCAATGTTTAGGTAATGAGAAAGGAATATGAGTCCTTGCCACTTAAATAAATATGTAATAGGATATACAAAAACTAATTGAAAGTGGTTATATGTTTTAAAAAATTATTTAGAGACAAAATTAATTTTAAATATAATTTTATTAATATAATTTGTAAATCATTGTTGTATTAATAATCTTCTCTTATTTTTTTGTAGAAATGGGAAATCGAATGACATTGAATATATCACTATGGTCTACATCGGGGAAGGATATCCATATCATTGATTCTATTTTCTCATAACTTTTTAGAAACTTATTCATTATACAATTCCATGAATGAAAATTATACATGAGGAAAACCTCAATTGCTTAGTATATTTCTAAAGAGGATAGTGATAAAAAATAGCTTTCAACCTGAAACATGATGATGATGTAGTAGATTTCCAAATTTTCAAATCTATCCTAAATTCATAGTTAAATTCTAAATAAATATAGGGTCATGGATTTATATAGAATAAAGCCTCACCTTCAAGATATCTATATGGAGAATGAGATACAAGATGTATATTATATTTCCAATGCAATGATGACATAAAATTATGGAGTGACTACACCTGTAGGGGATAACTTATACATGATTAATAGCTATATAGAGATCTTAAAAACATGGTGTTTAATATTTTAAATTATTTTCACATAGAACTCATTCTATCATAACCACCTAAAACCTTCTCAGGATTCATTTTGAAATACTGTAAGTGACAACAAGAAGAATATTTAATGAAATGTTACATGCATTTTATATGTTGATAGAGAAATGGGGTTCCATATTTTTATATTATAGTAAATAATAAAAGAAATAAAAAGAAGTATTGTTCGAAGAAAAATTCAATTTTTAAATACGTAGACCACTAACCATTAATGAAGAAGAATATCAACTTTAAATAAAATGAGAAATAGGTGGTGTGTTATTCATGTTGAAAGAAAGGATACTGGATGGGGAACTGAACCCATCCAAAGAAGTAAGGAGAATATTTTAGTGCATTATTTATCTTTTTTAATATTTTAATTTCTACATATTGGGTATTTGATAATGCATATGGTTCTCATATTTGTATCCAAATATTAGATCCATGTATATTTTAGGAGGTTTGTAGATGCATGTTGTATCTATTGTATGACATAGGGTAATACAAGATATTATAGACATTAGAGACTATATGATCTCATTGAAAAAATGAATTATTATTTTAAGGAACTGTTATTATGTTCCATGTGTTTCTAAGACCACAATATCATTTTATTTTTTATACATGGAAGAAAATAATATTAAATTATGGAAATAATAGTACCTAATTTTGTAAATAAAATATAATTTAAGGTATAAAATAATTTAATAATTGTAATTATGCATTAAAATATGAAAAATTAGCAATATATAATAATAAAATTCACATGAAAAATTTCACACCATGTTTTGGAATAACTATTTTGGCCACATAAATTAGAAGCATTTGAGAAGGAATTATCAAGATGGTTATGTAGAATCTTTTTTTCTAAAACAACATGAAAAATTCATTTCTTGTTAAAATAGAATGAAAACCAAACCCCCATTTGGTGGTCAGGGTGAAATGGGAACATAGCTTCTAGAATTAGTATACATAGATGTGTACATACCTTTTCAAGTTTATTATTGTGCTTGATTCACAAAATTTAATACATTTAATGATTAATTCAGATTTTATGATTAAATATACCTAATTGGGTATATGTATGAATCCATTGATAAGTTCTAGCAGTTCATGAATTAAGTTGAGAGTCATCTTGGAATGAAGATAAAGTATCATTGATTATAGTGAGTCAGTGGATAAATTAACAATGATATTACTGATTTTTTATGGGATCATGAGATTTTATATATACTCACTCAAACATATATACAAAAAATGGAATGGTGTTAGGGAAATGAGTAACAATAAATTATTTCACATGGTAAGGTTGATGATGAGTCACAAAATTCTTCTATTATCATTATTGGGATTTACAATACACATGACATCATATATAATCATCTGATTACTAATTAATGAACAAAACAATATTCTTCTTGAGTTTTGGAGTGGAATAAAACACGTTTGATCACAAATTCATTCATGGGGGAGAAAATTGTTTGATAAGGCATGTTCAAGAAAATACTAACACCTTAGAGGATGATGTGTATCTTTATTGTTTCTCAAATGGATTCTAGGGGATACTACCTATAATATAAATTAGAATAAATAGTATTATTTTATTGAAACGTTTTATTTCATGATATCAAACACTTTATATATACAAATAGTGGAAATAGGATCAACTACGAGGATTTTTATGGTATAGATTCATAATAGTTGGTATAGGAATAATCGTCAAATACTGATGTTGAATATTAAGATAATGTAACAAAATTAATGTGTAAGAATACTTAAGAATACAGTGAAATAAATGATATGTTTTTTATAGCCCTGAAATACGGTGATTCATTATTGGTTGACAATAGTGACCCTATCCCATTAAGAGGAATTATAGAACCCAAAAACTACAAAATTGAAAGAATCATTGAACTATGAGATAGAATTTTGGTTCCAAAATAGGGTTTGTGTTTTGATAGATCCACCATTTGATGTAAATCCCATTGGTAGTAAATTTATATTCATTATAATGATATACATTGAAATTATGGTTAGTACCTATAAAACGGGTCTAGTTTCTAAAGGATTTAGGAAACATCTATTCATTGACATAAACAAAACATTTCTCCAGTTTCTATGATTAAATTAATCATATTTCTACTTTTTATAGCATCTTTCATGAATATGATATTTTGAAGATGTATTTAAAATCTATTATCTTTAATGAGAACCTGAATGAATGTATATATGTCATGGATTGCTGTTTATATTACTCAGTTAGATTCCAAAAGGTGTACATGTTACTACAATCCATTTATGGATTAAATAAAGCAGCTGGATCCAATTAGATTCGTGTCCACAAAGCAATAAACTAATTTTTTCATTAAGAATTCTTTTGATTCATTTTTTGAAATGATGTTTTGTGGACGTTGATTCACTGTTATAGTATAATATGTTGAAGAAAATTACTAATTGGAAACTAGATATTAACCTTAAATATGTTAATGGGTTTTTTATAAAATTCTTCTCTAGGAATGCCTTTAAGTGTAGAATCCTACATTCAAGGGATCGGTATCACGAATGATATATCAAAAAAATACCATGACATAAGTCTAAGTCAATATATTTAATAGATACTAAAGAGTTTTATAATAGAAAAATCAGAAATGGGAATGCTTCAATTAGAATACGGTATAATGCTTTCCAAAAAATATGTGTCCATTGACACAGTGATAAGGAGGGAAAATGAAGAAGATCATATATTCTTCTATGAAACTATCTATCATGTATTCCATGTTCTGTATAAGGCTTGATATTTACTATTATTTAAGCATGGTTATAATATATCGAGCTATTATCGATGGAAAATATTGGGTGACATAAAGATAAAATTTTAGAATCCAATGTGACCTATGAATATGTTATTTTTGTTTGGAGGAGGGGAAGATATTGTCTTCTGGGATTTTATAGATCCTTTATTTTTTATATATTAAAAATATTTGATGTCAATCATAGAATATGTCTCTATTATCAATATAGGATAGTTGTTATATAATATTTTGTAGTATATGGTTTTTTATTGTTTAGGTGAGCCCTTGTAAATTGTGCCTTTGGGTGCAAACTAATAAGTTGTTTGGATTCTAAATGGTTTCCAACATCCTGATTTAGTTCCTAACATTCAATACCCTATAATAATTTACTATGATAACATCATAGTGGTGAATATTTCCAAATATCTAAGGTCTCAACAATGAATGAATCATATACATTCAATGTACCATATGTTGAGAGATTTTTCTCAATGAGGGGAATTTACAGTTAGAAGATTATTCACTATATAAAATGGGGATGTCCTTTTTATGAAGGATATTTCTCTATAGGAAAATGAGTTTCATGTGATATCTGTTGGACTAAATGTTTTTAATAGTGGAATCTAGTTCAAGTGGGATTCTATTCGAGATGGTTCCCAAGTTTAATGTAATATATGATTATATGTATTCGTTGTCTAAAATACTAAAGATGTTTCTTATCACACCATGATTTTACCTATGTGGTACATGGTTTATCATAATGTTCTAAGAATTTTTTCTTCAAAAAATGGTTATATAGTTTTCTTATTTTAATCAAAACATCAGAGATCCAAAAAAATAAATTTGAAAAAACGTTTTTATCGGTATGATGACTTCTAATGGGACACAAATGATATACTCTATTAGGGGTTGAGACTCACATGACATTGATGAACCCTCTCATGGTGCAAATATTTACTAATTTTCAATGTATTAGTTGATGGGAATGATTCTCATTGGTAATAATTATTTATTTTTCTGCCTAATTGGATATTTCTATCTTCCTGCTTCAATATTAATCCTTAGAATTGAATATTGTCATTAATAAATAATATTAGTCGCATCATTTATTATATTGATGTTTTTTGAAAAAAACAATGCGATGACACTAATTTGATACTTATTTGACTAACATATATTATGATAATGGTATTTCAATACATAGTAATAGTTCATAGGAGGTTTAAGTTTTCTAGTAATTAAATTATTTCTCAATAGGTCCTTTGTCATGTAGGTAGATGTTATTTTTATTCCGTTAGGATGTTAATCTCTGTACCACTGTGAAAGATTCCAAAAGGGTGTCACAATAATTATATCACAAAATTGGTCAAATAAAATTTTCAATTTAATAAGATAGAATACATACAATTTCTGTTGTGTTGTCTGATAATTATTAAGGAATGGTTGATAGAAAAAAACTAAAAATTATTATTTATTGATTGAATAAGTGAGTCAAATAATTTGGATTCATATTTATTTGTAATGGTTGGTGAATTAAATATTTTTTATATTTATTGATGAATAATTCATTTATATTTATATTTATAATAAATATTTATTATTCATTGTTTGGTAAATGTCAAGTAGGATTAGCAGGCCACATTCAAGGTATAATTGGAAAATTCGTATAAATGATATTTATTTATTCAAAGGTGATTCACATTTTAAGTGAATAATAATAATTCTATTTTTGTTAGTCATGTGTTTCACTAAATATTTAATGAATAATAAGGTTTTTATGTGAAAATAGTTAATTGTAATCCTTCCTTAATAAATATCAAAATATACTACATTCCAAATGCTAATTTTGGGAACACCAGATAGAGGGAGGATCTCTCAAACAATAGTGTGTTTTCTAGAGGTCTAATATGTTCTCTCTTATACTCTCTTAATATGGTGTGAGAACATCAAAAATTCCACATGATCAAAGAGAATTACATAGCAATAAACCATAAATGATAAAAGTTATAAGGATCGACCATACATCCACCTAGAAATTATACAATGATGTTCAGATATAATATATCATGTCTGGATAACTACTGGAGAGATTATTTTCATGGATTCTATAACACAATTAAAATATGACTAGACCAAATCTACAATGTAATAAAAAAGAAATAATTACACGTTTTGTTAATTTCATATCTATATAGGAATTCAATTTATATTACATTGGACGCTCCTCCTCTTCTTGTTCTAGAATTCATGTCATGTTATTTATGCTTTAAATTGATTTTTAATGTCATTATTAATCATGTATAGCTCATATAATGAAATGTATTGAACCTCTATAGTCCATTTATTTGCGAAAATCAGGTGTATGTGGTTTTTCGAGAGGTCAAGGTGACTTATTTCCAACACTTTTCCATATATCCATTTCTGTGAACAGTTCCATTGGTGAATAGTTCCAATGGTAGACCGTTGTGAACAGTGCATCGGTAACCTTATGTGAACAGTGTCAATGGTAACCTTATAGGAACAGTGCAACTGTGACCTTCTTTGAACAGTGTCATCGGTAACCTGATGCGAACTGTGCAACGGTGACCTTATGTGAACAGTGACATTGGTGACATTATGTGAACAGTGTCATCAGTGACCTTATGTAAACAGTGACATCAATGAAATTATGTGAACAGTGACATCGGTGACCTTTTGTAAAAAAATTTCATTGGTAACTTTATGTGAACAGTGCATCGGTAGCCCTAGGTGAACAATGTCATCGGTAAACATCAGTGAAAAGTGCAGCGGAGAGGTTCCAATGGTGAGGTTCCAACGGTTACCTTTTTCAATTTCAAAATTTTGAGTTCATGAACACTGTTTACAGAATGGTGAGGTTCCAACTATGTCCTTTTTCCTTTTCCAAATTTTGTGTTCATGAATAGTGTTTTTAGAATGGTGAGGTTCTAAGGGTCACCTTTTGTCATTTTCCAAATTTTGAGTCCATGAATAGTGTTTCAAGAATGATGGAGTTCCAATGGTGACCTTTTTCCTTTGCAATGTTTTGAGTTCATGAACAGTGTTTCCAGAATGGTGAGGTTCCAACAATGAGGTTCATAAACAGTGTTTCCAGAACTATGAGGTTCCAATGGTGATGTTCATGAACAATGTTTTCCCATTGCCAAATTTCGAGTTCGTGAACAGTGTTTTAGCTTCCTACAGATTCTCCCCTTTAACATTTCCTTTGACGTAAAATGTATTTAAAGCCTTGTTTTAAGGACTGTAAGGCTGATTCAAAGGCCGTAACTCCTATATTAATTTCTCTTTAGGCTCATTATTTTTTTACATGGTCGAACTGCGTGGTGTAATTTGATCCACTGTTAAAGGAAAACCTAGCTTACCATAATCCACTACTCTGTTTAATATTCTAAAGGGACAAGATATCTTCCTCCTTAGTTCTTCATCCTCATTTTCGGGTGTGAGATGCTCGAGCATCCCATTCATTCCCATTGGATTTATTCAATCAAACTGTCCACCTAGGATTTTTTCCACTATTTTTTTATGCAACCAAAAAATATCGATCAGTATTCAATATAATTTATGATCTATCTTCATTATTTCATGTTCATTTCCTTCTTTTCCTTACCCTTATTACTGAATTTTCCCCCCATGTTCCCAATGGTCTTTTCTTGGGTGTTGGCGGATTTCGTGGTGTCTCTACATCCTCGGGTGGATACAGATGTCAAAGGGGAGGATATCATAAACTGTTGTGTGACTCTTTCTCGTACAATGAACAATGAACTTATTGAGGTAGGGGATTTTTTTCTTCTCTCCTGTTTTACATGAAACTATATTGTTCACATGTGTTATCCTAACGGATCACAATGGAATTTACATAATAAATATTTGAACCGTTTAAATAAATTGATATTTATTGTATGTTATTGCCTATTGTTTTCTTAGATAGTATGATATCAAAGCCTTTTTTTATATTTTCCTTCTTGATGGATATCAGTAAAGAAAGTAAAGACATAATTAATTGATATTCTCTTGGATAAATAAAAATAGGCATGTGAATGAATCCAATTGATGTTGTAGTAATTTTATTTTAATCATATTGGTGAAATAAACATGTTTAATTATTTCTGATAGCTTACTGTTTAGGTTTCCCGAATTTGGAACCTACGTATAATAAATTGGTTAATCCATTAGGGATTAATGAAGTGGTTGTTTGATAAAAGATAACTCATTGTAGGGTTCTATGTTACCTTTATGCTTGATTAAGGACCAAGAGCCCAATTTATAAAATGTTTGTTTTTCCTTGTACTTGTATTGTGAGGTGAGCCTGGATGGCTGTTGTGATATTTAGAGACAGGGAGGCCTACTGGTTGTGGCAGCAGTTGATTCCTAGAGTGGCGAGATGCATCAGTTTATGCATGTGGGTATCAGAGATGACACCGGGGATGATGGAACAAGTTAGATGTGAATTATTGAATTGTTGTTGTTTATTTTATTTGTTTTCTTCTTTACTTTCCCCAGCACTCGAGGCAGCTGGCCTTGCTTACCCTTCTTCTGAAAGGGGGAATACGTGTGGGATATGCCACATGATTTTTGTTTCCAGTATGTCAAGGAATGATGGTTATATGCTCTTGATGTTGGCAAAAAAGAATTTATGGGTAGTTATCTACTCATCTTGTTGACTCCCTAGTGTTTAGTAGAATATAATGTTTTTCTAGAATGTCTGAGAATATTGGAAAGTAATTCTGTAAATAAATAATTGAATAAATGATGTTAACCCATGGGGTTGGAGCATACTAAAATGAAATGTTGAGGTTGCAATTTTAATGTGACAGTGGACTTTGGGTGTAATTCTAATGAAATATATTGTGGAAATTGATAATTCACTACTAGAAAATGATCTTATACCCACGATTCAAAACTGTGGGTATAGACCCCAAAAATGTGGGTATCAGCTATACCCACAGTTTGGGGAACCGTGGTCATTGGTCGCGTGGGTATAGGTCCATGACCTATACCCATGGTTTGGAAAAATCATTGGTATAGGTTTTTCCACCGTGTCATAACTCTATACCCATGGTTTGGAAACTATGGTTATAACATATTTTACAAAATAGCGGACCACATGATTCGATCTTGCGACCACTTCTTCATTCATGAGTGGCCTTACCACTTCCCGATCTCCGTATATATGTATGTATATTTATATTTTATTAATATATTTATTTAAAATGTGGGTATAGATGAATAAAATGTGGGTATATAACTCCCCCCATATTTTTTTTTTCCTGCAGAAAAAATAAATTTCCCGCGCACACACGGGGAGCATATACCCACATTTTGTCAAAACTGTCATTATAGGTTTTGTTATCCGACGACTATACCCATGGTTTTGGGGGAAACCATGGGTATAGGATACCTTAACCCCACGGTATTTGGGAAAATGTGGTTATATAAATTCTTTTATACCTTATCACCAGGTTTTTGAGAAAACCGTGGGTATAGGGTAGCCAATACCCACAGTTTGGGAAAACCGTGGGCATAGGCCATCAAAAAAATCCTATACCCACAGTTTTCCCATAACTGTGGGTATAGGGTAGCCCATACCCATGGTTTCCCCCAAAATTTTGTGATATGTCTATTTTCCAGTAGTGATGGTTAATTGTGTTTAAAGAATTAATTAACGTAAAGTGGAACTGACTAAAAGGGAATGAAGTAATGTAATAAAGCTCTTTAAATGGTTGTGTGTTTATTGGATACCCAGTCTTAGAAGTGGTAGTCAGGAGTCCGAGTGATGGTATCCACAGTTAAGTCTAATACTAGGTTATTCCCATAGTGTGGTAGAAATATATATTATATTATAAACTTTTTGTGTTTCAAAATGCTACTCCACCCCATCTAAAGGACAACTGAAAACCTGGGGATTCTGAGCCCTAGGGGCGTTTTCCCCAAAATTTCGGTGGGAGGATAGATGGATGACTACCCCCATTGTCCCCACACCCCTCCCTTGGTTGTTACTTGTTTTATTAGGCACAATGGTTATTTTTCAACATATATGTGGGTAGAGGTATGTAATGGATTGTGGTTATTGACATAAACATATATTCGATACAATATCATATGGACTATTATAGGTGTAACATGTATAGGTTGTGATGGCTTGAGGATCCTTACTCAGTGTATGGGCTATAATGGATTGAGGTATAATACCCGACGTATGATACATGTTATCGAGCTGTGGTGGCTCCTGGAAACTACCTAGTTACTTTCTTGGGTGGATGTGGTGGTTTTGTTGCACAAGGTTCATGTTGTGGTGCTTCACCCAGGTTCCGGTGGGCAAGCATTTTAAGTGAGAGATGCTTAGGATGTGCGATGTTGGGGAAAAGTGGAAAACCTATGGAGAAGTAGTAGCGGGGTACCCTTGATATTCATTATTATATTACATACTACTATGTTAGTAACATGGTGATTGTATCCATGGTGAGTCTCTAATCCTAGAATACCTGTTTAGGTGACGAGTTTATTTCACTTGTTGTTCACTGTGCTTTAGCATGAAATCTTTACATTTTCACAAGAGGAACCATGGATGATCATACTGACTATACTGATATACTCACCCTATATATATATAAAATGTTTTCAGGTCACTTAAGGAATGTTTGAGATCAAGCTGGTTTCTAATAGCTTGGGGTTGTAGGAGCTGTTCGGGCTTGTTGTTGCTGTTGTTTTTACTTTTTTTTGGATACTTGCAGTTTTCCCATCCTATTGTAGTAGTTTTCCAGGACATTACATATGTGCAGTTAGGATTTCATTAATATTTTAGTATGATTTTGAGTTAGTTGGTGTCTATATTATATCTATCTTTCACATGTGTTCTATTATTGGGTAATGTCACCCATCTGTGGGTTTACTAAACCCTCGATGCTAGTCTCTAACCAGGGGCTTGCTGGAGGCAGGACTCGGGGGGTCATTACCTCCCTTCTCATATTTCATCCTAGGAGGGGTACACATTGTGGTTAGGGGGTGGTGACATAGTGGTATCAATGGTCTGGTTGAGAGATAGGATGGAGTACGATGTTAGGAATAGGAGAGGTTTCATGGGTTGATATGGAAAAAGTGTCAGTCATGTTCAGCAAGTGAAGTAAACACTGGAGACTGGCTAAGATATAATAATTTGGGGCCCCTATGATATGATGTATGGAACTTTATGTTTTCAATGGCTACTAAATTAGGTGACACTAGTTAAAGGGTAGATACCTTGGAAAGGATCATGCGTCATTCATTTTTGTGCCTGTTTTTGAATGGGTAGACCATGGGATAGGATAAACAGACATGAATTAGAGAAAACAGTTAATTAATCATTGTTGAGCCTTCCATATTCTAGGTATGGGAGCTCAAATGATTTATATTTCATAGATATGGCTCCAGGTTGACAGCCTCGTCATGTTTGCATAGAATAGGTCCGCAAAGTTTACCAGTAGATCACCACAGGGTAGAGGATGATGATGAAGACACTTAGAGAAGGACACTCTGAGAGTCTCAGTTCCACAGTCAGTATAAGTACATGGGATCCATTTCAAATTCAGTCATGGAAGACTAGTTGGAGGATGTCGAGATAGGGATTAGTTTGATCCGTGCACAGAAGGAGCATTGGGTGTCATTGGTTGGGACGATGCTATGTGGGGCAGTGAGGCAGTGGTGGTTATTGTTCCTCACGGATCGGGATGAGTCAAAGATCTCCTGGGAAGAGTTCTGAGACAGGTTTGGAGTTTTGTTTCTTTCTTCGACCGTAAAGGTGTCCAGTTGCCAAGTGTTTCTAACCCTTCGATAGGGGAGATCCAGTGTGTGAGAGTTTGGAATCCATTTCAGGAACCTTTTGCAATATTATTCAGACCTGTTTCTAGATGAGGAGGCTACGGTGAGGCATTTCAAGGAGGCATTGCGTCCATAGATCCAGTGCCAAGTCACCCCATTTTTGTTGAAGACATATCTTGAGGTGTTGTCAAGGGAAGAGTTTGTCATGAAGACTTTGGCAAGAACCAAATCATCATGAGAGGGGATTCGTCAGGATTCCTCATGAAGATGAGTTGTGGTCTGGGGTTCCTGGTTTTCAGGGCAGTTTCCATTCTGCCGGGGGTTGTTCCCATCAATCAACATATTGTTTATCTAGGGGGAGCTTCTCTCAGGCCTATTCCAAGGGATCAGGTACCTGTTTTTCTTGTGGTGATCGAAGTCATCATCATCGAGAGTGCTCGAACATTCAAAGAAATCATCATGCACATGGTATTCCCCTTCAGGTTCCTCCGTTGGGGCAGTTCCACTAGAGGGTAGATGAAACAAGTAGAGGATATTCCCGTGATGATCCTCTCCCTTAGATATCAGAGCGCGACCCTGGTGGTGGTTGTCATTAGGGTCAGAGAGGTCATGGTGAGCTTCATGCTTTAGCATTTCCAGCACCTGGTTATCCATACATCATTCAAGGTACCCTTTAATGGATTTCTACATTGATGTATGCCTTTTTTGATTTATAAGTGACACACTCCATCATATCACCTACCTTTGTCCATGCTCTGGGACATGAGGTAAAGTGGATTCTAGTGCCCTTGGTGTTTACTACATCAGTTGGAGGTCGAGATGACTTGTATGTAGTATGTAGAGAATGTGAGCTAGTGTTGGGGAAGCTCCACTCTAGGGGATATTTCTTATGTATACAAATACAACCATATGATGTCATCCTCAACGTGGAATGATTTTATTTGGTGTAGGATATCATTGATTCTTTCAAGAAGAAGGTCATTTTCTTCGATGCATATAGAGATTCAATGGTGTTTATTTGCGAGTGAGATCCTCTGATGGGTCATAGGTGTGTTATGTCCTTATTATCCATGATGGTTGAGATAATGTTGAGTTATTTAGAGGTTCAATAGGTGGCAATTATTAAGGTCGTAGAAGAGTGCATTGATGTATTTCCAATAGAGGTTATAACATTACCCCCTTCAAGAGAGATTGGGTTTGGGATCAAGTTACAACCAGGAGAATATTCTATCTCAATGTCCCCCTATACGATGTCCCTTATGAGTTACGAGAGCTATGTATACAGCTTGATGGTCTGTTACAGTGTGGTTTTGTTTTGCCGAGGATGTCACTGTGGGGTGAAACCGTTTTTTTTTTAAGATGGCTGACAACATTTTGTGGTTTTGTGTTGATTATCATCACGTGAACAAACTGAAAATAAAGAATTTTCATCCTCTTCCATGGATTGAAGATTAATTTGATCCGCTGAAGGGTGGAATTCAGTTCTCAAAGATCTAATTGTGGTCATGATTTCATTAGATACGTGTGAAGGATGAGGATATCCTAAAGACTACATTCTGTTTTCATCATGGGAATTATGAGTTCATTATAATGACGTTTTGCGTGAACAATGCTTCATCTGTGTTCATGGGATTGATGAACGTTGTGTTTCGTGAGTTCTTGGACAATTTTTTTGTAGTTTTCATCAACGACATCCATGTGTGCTCCACATCTGAAGAAGAGCAGTCAGAGCATCTACATGCTATTTTGGGATCTCTTTGTCAACATCATCTATTTGGGAAGTTGTCAAAGTGTGAATTTTTGGCTCGAGAAGTCCGTTTCTTGGGGAATGTTGTGTCCGAGTAGGGAGTAGTTGTGGATCCCTCGATGATATAAGCAGTTGTGTCTTGGGCAGCCCCATGACAGTGTTAGAGGTGCGATGTTTCCTTGGTCTCAAATGCTACTGTTGGAGGTTCGTAGCCTATTTATCATGAGTTGCAACTCTTATGATAGCTTTGACTATGAGGGATCTGGTGTTCATATAGACTAATCAGTGTCAGGAATCATTTGAGTATCTAATGTATAATTTAGTAAGTGATCCTGATATATGTATTTTAGTTGAGGGAGTTTAGTTTGATTTTTTCTTGTGATGCTTTGCATTTAGGGTTAGGATGTGTTCTAATATAGCAATTATCATTTTTTCTTATGGTTCTTAGCAGTTTTGTCCTCATGAACGAAACTATTCCACCCATGATCTTGAGTTGGAAGACGTGTTGTTTTCTCTGATGTTGGTGATACATTACCTCATTGGTGAGCACCTTGTGGTTTTAACCAATCATATGATCCTGGGGTATGTTTTCTCCCAGTGTGACATGAACTTATGATAGTGTTTCTGGATGGATTTCTTAGAGGAATACGATTTTGAAATATCATATAATCCCAGAATGGGGAATTTTACTGCTGATGCACTGAGTCATAATTCACGTAGTGATGCAGTATGTGAATATAATGACTCTTGGAGAGTACTGGAAGAACTGTCTACATTTCATCTTGATATGGGAGATGTAGGGGGCATATGTTAACTTTTTCATGTGGTGGGGCAGTCATCTCTGGTACAGAAGTTGGAAGAGTCCCAGTTGGGGTATCTAGAGGTGGAGGTTTGGAGAGACCGATTTGTTTATCGAGAGGCCCCTGATGGTTGGTCTAGGGATGAACATCACCAAGTTTTGTATCATGGATGGACATGTATTCCTTTGACGATGCGCGATATGGTTATCAAAGAGTTCCATAGTTATCCTTTAGTGGTGCATCCTAGCATGACAAATATATATTGAGCCTTGAGGATCTATTTTTGGTGGCCTGGGATGAATCATGCAATTGCAAAGTCTGTGTCTCGATGTTTGGTCTTCACGAAGGTCAAGGTCGAACACCATGTTCCTGGTGGTCTCCTCCATCCATTATATGATCCTCAGTGGAAGCGGGAGGACATAAAAATGAACATTGTCACTAGTTTACCTCGATCACAGGGATAACATGATGCTATTTTGGTGGTAGTGGATCGTTTAACATCATCAGCCCACTTCATAGCAATCATGGAGACAAGATCATTGGATGATTTTTCACGGTGGTATCTGGGGGATGTGGTGAGACTTCACGGAGTCCAAATGACGATCATTTCGGATTGAGATCCTAGTTTTACCTATAGGGTGTGGGGAGGTCTCCAACATGATTTTGGTTTTCAACAATGCCTTTGCACTTCTTTTTATCCTCAAACGGATGGTCAGACAGATCATACCATCTATACTCTATAAGACATGTTGTTCTCTTGTGTCATATATTTTGGAGGTTCATGGATGAGGAACATACCCTTGATAGAGTTTTCTTATAATAAAATTTTTCACTCCACCATCGGTATGTCTCTATTTGAATCCATGTTTGGTCGACCTTGTCACTCTCACTTATGCTGGAATGGGTTTGAAGTGTCAACAATTCTCGGACCAAAACTAGTGAGGAATACAACAGAGATGGTTTAGGTGATTTGCGAGAGGATGAAGATAGTGTATTGTCATTAGAAATCATATTCCAATCAATGGAGGAGACCCTTAGAGC
This sequence comes from Viscum album, assembly GCA_963277665.1. Lineage (NCBI taxonomy): Eukaryota > Viridiplantae > Streptophyta > Magnoliopsida > Santalales > Viscaceae > Viscum > Viscum album. The sequence goes on from OY728119.1 coordinate 511,988,883, forward strand.
TTGATGTTGGGGATCACGTGTTTTTGAAGGTGACTCCTCTTTGTGGGAAGTGAAGGTTTGGTCGTGGAGTAAGCTTTCTTCCTGATTAGTTAGCCCTTCGAGGTTTTAGCTCACATTGGAGCTGTGGTGTATCGAGTAGCACTTCCCCCGCAGATGATTCAGATACATGATGTTTTCCATGAATCACAGCTCTTCCATTATCTTCATGATGAATCTCATGGCATCAATTGGGGAGATATTGATGTTGATGATGATGTGACCTTTGAGGAGCAACCTATAGAGATCAAAGATGAAAAAGAGAAGGTGTTACACATGCATTTTATCCCCTTGGTTCATTCCTTTTGGCGACACGGTGGCATGGAGGAGAGTACATGGGAACTTTAGTCACAGATATGTGCTCAATACCCCGAGTTGTTTAATGTTTAAATATTTTCATGTATCGATGTAGCTTTTTAGTTATAGACTTTTCATGTGTATAATATGGATTTTTTTATTTCTTCTTGTGGCATGCACTCTTTTGAGATGTGTCACAATGGGTGGTTGTTTAGACCCTATTTCATTTTCCATTTAGGTAGCTTTTGAATTCTCGAGGACAATAATGTTTTGAGAGGTATCATATGTAATGGCCTAGACCTCTCTAGTAAATTCCATTGTGAAAAATTGGTGTATGAGGTGTTTTGAGAGGTCATGTTCACTTATCCCCATCACTTTTCCAAATTTCCATTTCTATGAACAGTTCCATCAGTGAAAAATTCCAACGGTAGACCATTATGAACAGTGCATCGGTAACCTTCTATGAATAGTGCCATCGGTAACCTTATGTGAATAGTTAAACAGTGACCTTTTGTGAACAGTGTCTTTAGTAACCTTATATGAACAGTGAAACGGTAACCTTATGGGAATAGTGACATTGATGGCCTTATGTGAATAGTGTCATTGGTGATCTTCTGTGAACAATGTCATTGGTATCCTTATGTGAATATTGCATCGGTAGCCCGAGGTGAATAGTGTCATCTGTAACCTTCTATGAACAATGCAACGGTGAGGTTCCAACGGTGCCCTTTTTCCCTTTTCCAATTATTGAGTTCCTGAACAGTGTTTGCAGAATGGTGAGGTTCCAATAGTGACCTTTTTCCTTTACCAAACTTTGAGTTCATGAATAGTGTTTCTAGAACGATGAGGTTCCAATGGTGACCCTTTTCCTTTTCAAAATTTGAGTTCATGAACAGTGTTTCTAGAATGGTGAGGTTCCAACGGTTTCCTTTTTCCATTTCCAAATTTTGAGTTCATGAATAGTGTTTCCATAACGGTGAGGTTCCAATGGTGACCTATTTCTTTTACCAAATTTTGAGTTCATGAATAGTGTTTCCAAAACGGTGAGGTTCCAACGCTTACCTTTTTCATTTGCCAAATTTTGAGTTCATGAATAGTGTTTCCAGAAAGGGGGTGTTCCAACAATGACAATTTTTCTTTGCCAAATTTTGAGTTCATGAAAAATGTTTCTAGAATGGTGAGGTTCCAATGGTGAGCTTTTTCCTTTGCCAAATTTTGAGTTCATGAACAGTTTTTCAAGAATGGTGAGATTCCAACAGAGACCTTTTTTCATTGTCCAAATTTGAGTTCATGAACAATATTTCCAGGAAAATGGGGTTCCAACCGTAAAGATCCAACGGTGAGGTTCATGAACAACGTTTCTAGAATGTTCAGGTTCCAACATTGAGTTTCATCCACAATTGTTTTCCTTTTCCAAATTTCATGTTCGTTATCAGTGTTCCCGGCTTCCAATAATTTTTCCCCTTTAACATTTCCTTTGATGTAAAATGCATTTAATGTATTATTTTAAGGACCCTATGGCTGATTCAAAGGCCATAAATCCTATATTAATTTTTCTTTCAGATCAGGATGTTTTTACTTGGTCAAACATCATTGTTTAATGTGATCCTCTTTAAATGGAAAACCCATCATATCTTAAACCACTGCTCTGTTAAATCATCTAATGGGTCGATATATATTCCCTCTAGATCTTCTTCTATGTTCTCGAGTGTGAGATGATCGAACATCCCATTCCTTCCCATAAGAGTTCTTCAATTAAACATTCCTCCTAGGATTTTTCCACTGTTTTTTTATGCAACCATGAAATATCGACCAGTTTTCGAAATAAGGTGTGATCTATATTTATTATTTTGGGTTCATCTACTTATTTATCCTTTCTATTATAATTTAATTTTACACCTATGTTCCTAATTTAATTTTCTTGGGTGTTGGCTGATGTGGTGGTGTCTCTACATCTTCATGTGGATAAATTTGTCACATGGGAGGAGATCGTAAACCATTGTGTTCCTCGTTCTCATATAAAGAAACAAAAACTGTTTTAGGTAAGGGATTTGTTGCTTCTCTCTTCTTTTGCATGCAACTGTATTATTATGATGTTTTATCCCACTAGATCATAATGGAAATGACATAATAAATATTTGAACCGGATAAATAAATTGATATTGATTTTATGTTATTGTCTCTTTTTTTCTAAATATTGTGATATCAAAGCTTTCTTGTTTAGCTTTTCATTATTTATGTAAATTTGTAAAGAATGTAAGGACATAATTAATTGATATTCTATTGGTTAAAGATCAAGAGGCGTCTGATTGATTCCTATTGATGTTGTTGTAATATTATGTTAATAAAATTCGTGTAGTAATCATATTTAATTATTTTTGATAGCTTACAGATATGGTTTCCTTTATTTGGAACCTAAGAATAATAAATTGGTTAATCCAATATGGATAAAACAAACTAGTTAATTGATAAATGATAATTCATTGTAGTGTTATGAGATACCCCCTTTCTTTCTTAAGGATCAATATCCCTATTGATAAGATGTTTGTTTTTCCTACTACTTGTGTTGTGATGTGATCCTGGATTTTTATAGTGACATGTGGTTACAGGAAGCCCTACTGGTTGTAGTAGCAGTTGATTCCTAATGTGGAAATATGCATGGGTTTATGCATGTGGGTGTCAAATAGGAAACCATGGATGATCGAACGGGTTAGATTTGAATGTTTGGATGCCTTATGTTTCTTTGATTGGTTTTCTAGTTTACGTTCCCTACTAATTGAGGCAACTGGTCTTGCTTACCCTTTTTCTGAACGGGGTGAAGATGCATGGGGTATTCAACATGCTTTCCGTGTCTAGCTTCTCAAGGGAGGATAGTTATATGATCTTGCTATATGCGGCAATGACTCGATGTGTAGTTATCTACTCACCTTGTTGAGCCCCTTTGTGTTTACTAGGATATAATTTTTTTCTATAATTCATTGGAATATGGGAAAGTAACACTGTAAATAAATAACTGAATTGATAATGTTGACCAATGGGGTTTGAGCTTGTTGGAAGTAAATGTTGAGGTTAAAAATTATGAAGGGACAATGGAATTTTGGTGTGATGCTATTGAAATATAATGTGGAAATTGTTAATGGTTAATTTTGTTTATCAAATTAATTAATGTAATGTGGAACTGACAAAAAGGGAATGATATAATGTAATAAATCTCTTTAAATGGTTTTTTTCTTGTAGGATACATGTTCTTAAATGTGGAATCCATGAGTTCGAGAGACATTAGCTATAGTTGTGTCTAAGATAAGGTTATTCCCATAGTGTGGTTGTGAGATATTGTATATTCTGTAATTTTTGGGTTTCTATATGCTACTCCACCCCGTCAGTAGGGAAACTAACACCCTGGGGATTCTAAGCTCTAGGGGGTGTTTTCCTGAAAAATATGGTGGGAGGATGGATGGCTGACTACCACCATTGGCCCCACTCTCTTTTCTTGGTAGTTACTTTTGATGGTAGGCACAATGGTTAATTTTACACATATATGTGTTTAGAGGGATGTAATGTCTTGTAGTTATTCACAGACATATATTATGGATATAGTATCCTATGGACTACTATAGGTGTAACGTGTGTAGGCTATGATGGCTTCAGTATCCTTACTCATTTTATGGGCTGTAATGGCTTGAGGTATAGTACTCGATGTATGATACATGTCATATGAGCTGTGGTGGCTCCTGAAAACTACCTACATACTTTCTTGTGTGGACGTGGTGGTTTTGTTGCACAAGGTGCATGTTATGGTGCTTCCCCCATGTGTCTGTTGGAAAGCCTTTTTGGAGAGAGATGCATAGGATGTGAGACGTTGGGGAAAGAGGAAAACCAGTGAGGAAGTACTAGTGTGATACCCTTGATATTCTTTATTATATTATATAATCTTGTATGCGTTACTCTGTGAGAGTAGCCATGGTGAGGCTGGGAACATAGTATGCCTATTTAGGTGAGAAGTTAGTTTTAGTTTTTGTTCACTGTGATTTAGCATGCTTTCTTTAATTTTACAAAAGACGCTTCAGGGATGATCCTACTGAGTAAAATGTTATACTCACCCTATGTATATATAAAATATTTTCTAGGTCACTTGGAGCAGGTTTGAGATCATGCTGGTTTCTACTAGCTTGGGGTTGCAGGAGCTGTTCGGGCTTGTGGATGCTGTTGTTTTTACTTTTCTTATGCTTGTAGTTTTCCCTTTATAGTTGTAGTATTTTTTCAAAACATTACATATGTGAACTTGGGTTTTTATTTATATTTTAATCATAGTTGTATTTGGTTTGTGTTTATCTTATCTCTTTATTTCACATGTGTCGTTATAGAGGGTAATGCCTCGAATATATGTGTTTACTATACCCTCGGTGTTAGTCTCTATCCCAGGGCCGACTGGAGGTGGGACTCGGGGGTCATTGTCTCCCTTCTCACAATGTCGGCCTAGGATGGGTACACTTTTTGGGGAAGGGGTAGTGACATATACTTCATAAATAAAGACAAAATTATGAGTTTCCAATGCTATACTAGCACTTATGCTCATCCAAGAACCTAGAAATCATAAACTAACCCCTTCCCCAATATTGGAATTGATGGAAAATATTTATTTCCCGAATCTCATTATTCCATAAATAAGAAGGTAACATTGTAAAGTATTAATTACCTTTTTTATATCATTAGATTCTCTTTCCATAGCTCCTTGATCTTCACATGGATGGATGGTTGAACATTTTTTTGGGAAAAAAATTATTTATTTCCATCTTTATCGAGTCCGACATCTATCTATTTAAAATCTAGGAGTATTTGGTCTCTATCAAACCCCATCATGTATAAGGTAGTTTGACTAATATTTACAAGAGAATCAACTACAAAATTGTTTCCATTCACATGGTGGTAATGTATTGGGAATTTATTATCTATAACCAGGTTCAACCTTCTCCTTTAGTTAATGTTCAGATCATTTTCTTGTGAATATATACATTATGATCTTCTGATCCATATATATTTCACAATTTTCACTATAGTTATTATGCATCCAAATAAATTAAAAACCATTACAACTAATAAGACTATATAATTAACTTGTATATTTTCCCATAAAGCCTTAATTGATATAAGGAATAAACAACCACTATGTTATTTTCAAGGAGAACATGTTAATATAATATTTGATATAATATTTTATATCAAAATACCTTTACATCATTAGAATAGTGTGTGTATTGGTGTCGTGACCCACCTTCTATTTAGTTAATTTAAATAATCAAACCAATAATCCATGCAGAGGGTATAAACTGCATTTTGAGTTCACATAGTTAGTAGATTTTATATTCCTAATAAATTTCTCATAGAATATTGTTGGTGTATTTATCCTGTATTAAATGCAACCTTGGGTATATCCTCTCTATTTTCCCTTAATTTATTATATATATAACAAAAATATTTCTTTGAGATTTATTGAGAAACTCATTGTTGATAGAACTAGTTATCAAATTGAGTTAGAGAATACTAGTTATTGATCATGATTTTGTTAAATTCATTTTTATTAATGTAGAGACACATCAATCCATATTCTATCATAAGAATGTATATTCGTTTAACATATAGTGAATCAATTTGGTGTAAAAATAATTTATTAATATCCCCATGTATTTTCATCCTCAATTATTAAAATACAATAAAAACCATTCTATGGGGTGTATTTATTATGGGAATAATATCATGTGTGATTTATTCTTAAAACTAAATCTGATGATCTTGTCCATGAAAACAAAAAACATCAATAAATACATCAATATATTCCAACACAATAGCATAATAATCAGTATTGAGTTTCCTTAACCATTTGCGTTAAAAATTTATCATATTTATGTTATAGTACCTATATAAGGGATGTAACTTCCATTGGGTGTTCATAATAAACCTCAGATTGATAGTCAAACATGGGTTTTTTTGTATACAAAATGTGATTATTGTATCATAAAAATTAATATGGTATCTATGTAGAGTGATATAATATATTCAAAAAAATAACATTCAATTCTATTAAAGGAGAATAATAAGATTGGAAAGAATCAAATTCCCATATACATCAATCATATATGACATATATATTCAGCATAAAATTCTTGTTCAATTATATGTTTTTATTAATAATTAAATATCTATTCATCTTGGTGGGAGGATAATGCTCTTAGAAAACATTATAGATTTAATATAGTGAGTGGAACTAGAATCAAGTAATACATTTGATATTTTATTGTGTATGAGGAATATAACATTATCCTATTTGTCTACATGAGAAAATTATGATTTTTTTTATTAGATAGGATTGCCCGTTTCTCCTTAGAATTTTTTTATTTTTCTAAAATTTAGTATTTTCATTGACCCATAGATTAGTGTATGTTTTTTTGATCATTCCATACTCTTTATAATTTATACATTGATTTGTGGGTGGTTCCTTATGTTGAGCTTTCAATTCATCTAGTTTATTGGATAGACACTTCATATATCTTAAAAATTCATGTTATTTGGGGCCTTCCCTTTTACACATGATTAATTTCAAGAATACTTTTTGAAAATTAACTCTATGATTCTCCCATTTTTAGGTATTAAAGATGATTATTTGACTATCACGGTGGGGTTTATTCATTTATATTTCCTTGAAACCCTTATATTTTTTTCAAAACCATGTCAATATTGGGAGTCTAAGATATCTATTTTTAATATTATGTGTACGTTAAAGAGTTTAATTTCTGTAACCAAATCCACTTATAAATAATTCATTTTTTATATTTATTTTCATTCAACTAAATAAATAAACTTATTTTTATGTTTATGTCAATCATAAAATTCTATTAATAACATGAATGTCTCAAAAAAATCATCAAAGTCACCAAAGGATTCATTCTCCTTTTTCTTCATCACATAAAAATTCCATTCTATTTCAGTTATAGGTGTTTTAGGAAAATATTTTTTGAATAATATCTTCATATACACCCCGAGTTAATTAATGTTTATTTCATATTCCAACATTGTATTATTCATGGGATTCTACCATTGACCAACATAACTATCTAAAAATTATAACCATAAAAAAACATTTTCATGCTCTGAACACTAAATAATGTAAAACATCTTTAATATTATGTTGAACTATTTGTTCGTAATTAGTAGATCAAAAATTGTACTAAAGGTGGATATTTTAATATGAATGTAATGAGGGTGATTTGTTATTTACTTTTTGTGTTTTTTAGCTTAAATGGTTTTAGTTATTGTACATAGATTCAGAGAGTTGGGAGACAATAACCATGAGTTTTTTCATTCCAGGTTCTATCCTTTTTATTTTATTAATGGGAAAATCATTTCATTGTCCATAAAACACATTTTAATGTCAGTAATTCTTAGTACAACCCAATAACTAAAACCAAAATGTTACTTTTTATATTAAAAAATAATATTTAAAAATTCATATGATATTTTAAATCAATCATAATACATCATTACTTATGAAACCTTTATTTGAACCTATAAAAATTTAGGTTTGAATTATAAAACTCTAGGTTTTTCAAATGAAACATTAGAAAACCATTTTTTTATTTTAAGAAATATCCTTTTTCTTAATAACAATATAATGCCCAAATATTATTTTACCCCACCTCGATACAAACTATGACTACATACCCATAACATGGATATATATTACATCATTTTACATGAATATACATTATATCACACAATAAATGAAACCGTTGAATTAATATTATTTATACCTTTAGAGATTATATACATAACTGGCATATTTTATCGACATTATTATATACACTCGTCATTAAACATCATTTCCTTCTTGATATATCATACATTATATGCCTTTTCATTATATATGGTGTGGTAAAAAATATGATATTAGATGATTAATAAGGGGTGAACATATATTAATCGAATCAAATAGATGTAATGAAAATAATATGAAAATTTGGTTATCATAATATTGTAATTAGTGGTTTGGGGAACATAAATCCCATTGTCTTTTCATCCAATGTCATGAAACAACCTAGATACCTTAGTAACCTGATAATTAATCCATTACGAACAAGACATGAAGGGAGTTCCCAATCCCCATGGGTTGGAGTCTAGAACCTGGAATCAAATAATATAATATATGGAATGGTATTGACACATAAATAGTATAAGAAACAAAAAAAGTTAGAAAGATCCATACAAATATCTGATGGGAATTATCAAAATCCCCCAATATAGATTTTCTCGCTAGAAATGGCACAACATACCAATTCTGAAAACATAAGATATCCTCCATGGATAATGAATGATAATCACTAGACTCCCCAGCAAAATGTGAGTACATAATGTCACAGAATGCATTAGTAAGATACCCTTTTTGAATAATATTCTTAAGAACAGCTCATGCCAAATAAACATAAGACAAAATAACCTCATCCCCCATTTCATAAACTTCTATATGAAAACACGAAAAAAATTCCATCATGTTTCACTCTTCTAAAGATTACTTAATGGCATGGGTCTAAATTTTCCAGCTCAAAGTATCTATAAAGTCATTTACTTTCCTCATGGAGTAGTTAATATCAAAATAAATATATTATAGGTATTCTATCCAATTACAATATATGAGATTGAAATATTTTTTAGATAATATATAACCCATGATTTTTTGGTATGAATAGATGGTATAACATTATCTGGAGGTGTAATTCCACCAAAAATTATGTGAATAAATCATTGTTTCTTGTTAAATGTTATGGTTCGGGCAATTCTTCTTCTGATGACAATTCTTCTAAGATCTATAAGAAACAACATGATCACCCTGAATAATAATTCATCCCAAACCCAAAACTGATTCATCACAAAAAACCAAATAGCCCTACTTTACCATTGGAAGAGTTGACTTTATTGTAACAATCATCATACTTTTAAGCTCAACAATATAACTTTGACATTTATCAAACCCAAAATAAATCACTCCCTTCAAAGTGGGAGAGTTCTTCAGAAAGGAAAACATCATGAAATCTATTACAAACATATGATAGTATCTTTTTAAACACAAGAAGCTCTGAATCACTATTAAATTACTGGTTTCTCAAATTTCATAATAGATTTCACATTCTCCGAATCATCAAAGAAATTGACTCCATGTGTCATAATAATTTCACATCCAATATTTATAACTAAAATTGAAAAATAATGGTATAACATTAATGAATTCTCAACACATCACGAACGACAATCAATTAATGCACATGATCCTCCTCAATCTTTGAGTGAACAAGGATATCATAAAAAACCACATTGAATTTGTCAATATACTCATGGGAGAAAATATTTGGTAAATCCATGATTAATTTAGGTTCATTATGTTAGAAAGATTTGCATTAAAAGGTACTCATAATGGACATACCTATTCAAAAGTATGTTTTCAGAATGTTAGATTATTTCATTCACAAATAGTGGTAACTAGATCACTGATCAATCTTAAAAACACACTTTTCCCCTTTAAACTGATAAAAGAGATCATTAATCCATGGAAATAGAAACTTTTTCTTTAAAATGGTTGATTGATATTTTGATAATAAACACATTAGAAAAGTTATCCGTCATATTTCATATACAATAGAATATGCACCACCCAGAGTGACACACATAGTAATATAAATCCTTTACCAAAAAGATCTTCCAACTGATACGTCAAGTCTTTAATTTAATCTGGTTCAATATGGTATAAATGAATCAGTACCAGATATGTAAAAGGTAATAAATAAATAGAAAACAATAGATACCTTATAAGAAGAAAACCATAGAATTCATAAGAAAAGAAATGGGTATAATTTATGAAAACGGAAGGGGGATCATGGATTATGGATTCTCACTCATTGTGAAATGATAACATAAATATTAATTTACCCATATATGGATAATATTTCCTGGTTCTACTTGTCCTCATGTACCATTTTCCCATAGTTATTTATCAGAACCAATCATGTGTAGTAATGGAGAATAGTATAAGATAGCTTTTAATTCATGATATTGTAGAAATGATCCAATCCATACCAAATATTAAATCAACTATTCTATTATCAAAAACTATAAAATTTAAACCATGATCGATATTTGATAATGAGAAATCACAAACAATACAACAATGTTTCTACTCTCTTCATTACATGGGGTGTTGTATTATCCATCACATAAGATAAATGTAGTATATGAATATACAAACAATTTAAAACATGGGTTGGGAGAAATGAAAAAGTTTCACCTCAATCAAATAATGTGGCCAGTAAGAATAATTCCATAGTTATTAAACCTCTCAATGTCATTGTACACTTAAATAATTATTATGTACACTCTTTCACTATGTGAAGAAGCTTTATTTTGGAAGCCTATGGCTAGAACACCTTTTTTCATGAGGCATTTGATTACACCATAGTACATTCTAGAAATAGTGATCATGTTCCACTATATTAAGAATAATAATTATGAAAAAACATATATAGGTGATCTGGGCATTCGTAGGAACCACATATCTTAGGAACCATAGTGAGAACCTATTTTGAGTTACCTAGATTTTGAAATAATTAGAAAATAATAGGGCATATTCCAGGCATTATAGAAGGTCTAGAAGAACCATTTTATTGAGAACCACCATTAGACTCAACAAACTTCTTCTTTTTTTTCTTTTGAAGTAACTCACAATACCATTTGTAGAAAAAGAAACTCCCATTATCCCTGACTTACCTTCTTGGTCCATCTTCACTATTAATGATATATTAGGTACACTATTATAAGAGGGGAGATTTGGAAATATTACTTGATAATTAATATCATATTAATGTCCCTTCTTGAATAATCTAGTACAAATCATCTCATTTGATAAAATATTATGTGAAACCTACACATGCTATGCAAAGATAATTTCACAATATATCATGGAACTACCATCATTATCATTTTTAAAGAACTCAATAGCCTTGGAAAACACAAACTACTTTGGGGAGAATGAGTCATTGAAATGATATATAATATCTTTCCAATCTAATACATTGTTTTTATTTCCCATCACTATCTTATCACTCTATCTTCTTCTATGTCTCTATGGGTGACACACATCACCTTGATAGAATATGGAATTTATATGAACTAAAATAAAATATCATCTTTTCTCTACCAATACCAATCATCATATGGATCATTTGATCATATGAATAGTAGTGGTTTCTGGTGAAGGAATTACTGAGCATGAATCTTGAATTCATCCCTCTGCGGTTCCACAGCTCGACCCTGAGTGGGAATATGTGCAGGTACCTATCCCATAGCTGGGATAGAATGAAAAAAAACTCAACTATAATTTTTCATATAGGATTAGTTTCTCACTATGGTCCACTAACAACATCCATTTATATTATATTCATACATCTTATTAGGTTTATGATTGCACACATCATCATAATATAATAAATAATGCATAAGAACATGACTAAAACCATATATGAAAACAATAGAAACATGGAAACTAATCCCATTAGATAGATAAACATGTTTTTTATTTGAACAACCCGAATAAAAATTATTGAAAAAAGTAGAAAAAATCCTCACGATTTAATATCAAAACTACCCATTATTACTTAATGCTCATGGTGGTGAGATATGGACATGCAATCATTCAAAACTACGTCCCATGTTTCAAACAGATTCCAAACTACATTCTGACATCAAGGGAAGATTTTTTACCAATACCATTCCTTTAAATTTTTCGTAAATTGCATTAATACCCTCAAACCCTAATAACCAAGATACCCTTATCATAGACCAAAAGGAAATTACAATCCCTATTGGTTGGAGACATTAATCTGGAATAATAAAAGTTTAAAGGTAGAAGAATTTTTCCATAAAAAGAGTAGAAGAAATATAAAAAATATAGTACTCCTAAACGATAAATCCATTTAGAGAATTGTACTCACAGTCAAATAGGTAAACAAAACCCAAAATAGTACAACCAAAAAGTACCAATAAAAACCTAGATAAAATTACCATGTCACAACAAAAACAACACTCCAAGACCAATATAACAACAAAAACATCCTCCCAGTGTTTGATTCCCCTTGTTTGAACATGGATTATGGATATCTAAAAATGCCAGAAGAAGAAGATAGGGTGTGTTCTAAAATACTAATAGGGCCTCACGAAATGTTCAATAATAACATTCCAAAAGAATAAACCAAAAAATTAATTCAATATTAAATAAAACAGTAATGGAAGTACAATATAATACTTAAAACAATTCATTATTTTCATTTCAATTGATTAAAATATATAAAATAGTGGTTTAATAAAAAAATTATTTAAATTAGTTTATATAAATTCATAGTGAATATGTAATTTTTTTACAAATAACAGAAAATGTATATCCCAAATACGAAATATGGTCATCTTCCAAGAGGTACTATAGTTCATGGTTAGGGTATCATTACGCACTATCACATTAACAATGGTAATATGAACACATGTACCTCATACACTGGTCAGAGAGGACTCAATCAGTATCCTATTGAGGATTGATATTTTAAGGTATGTGTTTCTTAGAGTTGTAATGCATCAATATATTTATAGGGAAATGAAAACCAATAATGTTTTTCACATATAACTCACTAACTACCTAGGAATTCATGCACTCAATGAAAACCAACAATGGGAAAATTATTTTAATTCTTTTTAAAATTAAATAAACTCTATTGAAATCATAATAGGCTAATTATATTTAAATCCAAAATATTTTTAAAAAAAAATTCATTCATTTTGTCAAGAAAAATAAAAATGGATTCTTATCAAATACAGTATATCCATTTTCTTAGAAATCAATTTCACAAATAAATTTCAAAAAACAATTCCACACTATCCATTAAATACAAATCAAACTACAATTTATTTCAATTAAGGGGTTCCAAAAAAATACATATCATTTCAAATTTAAATTCAAATTGGCATGAAATTAGATTTTAATAATACAATTTGATGAAAATTAATTAAAATAAAAAAAATGAAAGGGTTATACATTTGGATAAATGTTGATGGAACAACAAATCAAAACAAGGATATCATGTACCAAAATTCCCACAATGTGAAACTCCAATGAAGAAAGTTTGAAATGGATACCACAGAATCAATAATAGATTCATGATTTAAAACAAAGGATATTAATTCTCTCAAAAAATAATAATATCTAATATTCACAATGAGAAGAGAAGAATTGAGTGGGAAAGAAGTAATGCAAAATGAATTCTTACTAGGAAAGAATCAAACAATGATTGGCAAGCATCAACACTCCTTGGAGATGGATTGGAGGAGTCATTAGGGGGTCTTTGAGATCCCTCCCAAACATTGAAATCAAGATATTATATGTTATGGTCAATTGGTTAATAAAAAGGAGATTTATGAAAAAAATTTAAAAATTTCAGTATTATTTTCCCCCTTTCCCATAGTTAGGAGGGTAGTGATACATAGTTTATCAAACTGTGCACCTAAAACATGTACCCCTATACTGGGGGAACAATATATAATAGGATAGTTCATAGTTTTTCGCACCCAGTTCTAGAAATAAAGACCCCCAATATTTGGGTTTTTTATTGTATCCCTTATGTGGGTACATAGTTTGGGAATATCGTATTCCATCTGTGAATAACCATGAAAAATAAAAACATTTACATTTATTCCCCAAACAACCCATGATATACCCTAACTAATGTATAGATAAAAGGTAGTGTTAAAATAGTGACTAAATATTGTAATATGATGTTACAGCCAATAGTCCATCAAAAATCGTGGTAATTTTTACTAGAAATCCATTTATCTGGGACTTATATAACTTAGTACATGTCATTGAAACCATACAACATGGATTTTATCATGCAATATACTTAATTTTATAGGGAAATAAATTATCTAACTCTTAGTGTGAGATGATGACACTCCAACATGACTATGTAAAATAAGTACAGTCTTCAACAAGAGATAGATTGATGATGTGGATTTTTTAATACATGTTTCGATTACGGTTGTAGCAACAACTGATAGATATAATTATCTTCAACAAAATAAAGTAGTAGAAAAATAATGTTCAATTTTAGACAATATTTTTTTAAATATAAGTAGAGTAAACACTTGGTAGATGATAAAAAATATATTTATCAAATGTGTATCTATGATAGATGCTTATTTGGGTTTTAGTAAAATATTAACAAAGAAATACAGTAACAACAACATCATGTTGATCAAATTGAAATTGGATTAAAACATTTATTTCTAAAAATTGTAGATCCTATAGAGATGATGCCATGATATTATATTATTATTTATATTTTGATTTTCTTTCCCAATTTGAGAAGAAAAATTATGGGTTGTTAACAAGGATATTGAATATATTTATGTTAAACTGATCAATAAAAATGGACACAATTTGATCTATTGTGCATGATAATTAAAATATATCTTTAAACATATTTAAAGAGAGAGTCAATCTAATGAAACTGTGAATTTAATTGAAAATAATATCATGAATTTAATAATCTCCTATTAACTAACTCAAACAAAGTTTAGACTTTGAAATTATAGTAGAAAATGAATGGTTGACTTATAAAAATTGGGTTGTTGGACTATACCATAGTTCCTAAAATAATGGTTTGGATCCAAATGAATAGTTATCAGTACATAATTTTACTATAAACAAATGGTTCAAAAGTAATTTTATATACCTAAATTAGGGTTCAAAAACTAAAAGTTATGCTTGAAATGTAGGGTATAAATTTATTTCTAGAATTATTTGTTTTAACCAAATCACATAGAAAATATAATAAAATTCCTCCAGATTAATGTTTCCAATGCTTTCTAGAATAAAAATAATTATTCTAATATTCATTATCATGATTTTAACTTATATAAAAATAATTTTTTAAAAAAAGTGGGTATTTGTGATAATAAAAATAAATAAAAAATTAATTAAAGTGTTTGATCAACACATAACAAACATTATCCCATTTTTGGATGATCATACTACCCATAAAACCCATAAATGCATACATAATAGTTTAAATATTAATAACACCAAGATATGAATTATAGTTTTCTCCGAATATTCCAATTAAAATTTTACATATAAATGAATTTAAAGAAAAATTCACCCAAATTTGTTAACAAAGTGAATCAAAATATACTATAAAAATAGAATAAAAGCGCATTATTCACCACCAAATTTATTCTATTAAAATTAATTTCATTAATATTCATCAAAAGATGAATATAATGGTTATTTTTACCCATAATATTTCCCCCTTATCAAATATGAAAAATAGTTTATGAAATATAATAATATATATTTTTCATATAATGATATACAATGAATGATATTAAATTAATAAAAATAGTAAAGGGAAAATTAATACAATAGAACAATTTGTTATTTTAAAACAACTAGAATTACTAAACAAAATTAGGCTTTGAAAATATATGGTCTAATATTGAGGGAATGTATATAGTCTTTTGGAAAGGGTAAATATTACATCTCCCCACACAAAATTCCAAACTAGTTTACTCACAATATATGAATCCCTATAAAAGAGTTTTATTTTTCCTTATATGTATTAGTATATTCATTTTTTTGAAGAATATGAGGAAATGAGACTAACAAAAAAAATCTTTCATATTCTTATGATTCAATTTAGAAATAAATTCATCTAATAAAATCCATTTTAATTACCATATTGTGATTAAATTAATAAAACAATATTTCTAAAATTTTTCTTTCTAACATACTACAATAGTTCCCATATAGAGAATCATTTTAATTGAAATACATGAGTTTCCTAGATCTTCAAAAGATATCCGATATCATGTGATATCATTGTTCATCCTCACTAATTTTCCCTTCCAAAGATAAAAATTATATACAAAATCCATAGAACTAAAAAGAGAATGAATTATATAGAAAACACATTATAATTATATGGATTCCTTATAGAGATAATTAACCCATTAGCTATATATGGAGAGTGAACTTCTCATTTATCATAATGAATGATTTTGATCTTAAAAAACTAACAATTCTCCAAATAGACTAGTGAAAACATCTAGAAAAGAAATTATTCCTTAAATTTTTTTAGATCAATAAAATGAAAACATTCTAATACACTATTGTTAAAACATTTATCAAAATTGTGAAATATTATCATTTGAGAAAAAGATATTTGTGATCTTCTAGGCCTTACACAATTTATTCCATTTAGACTGGATTTATTAGAGGTATTTGAGTTTCACGTTCTATGAAAATAGGATGATAGATTGAAGAGGTTTTATTAATGTGTATGGATAATGGTTCAAAATAGGAAGAAGAAGGATTTATTCAGTCGGTAATCAGATGGTGTTTCTGTTTTTCATGATTAAAATAAACTGTGATATTATATCATAATTTATATTAGAAAATATAATTTTTCATATGAAAGTATTATTTAAAATTAAAAATTTATAACAAAATATCACCATTTATTAAATTATATTTTTAAAATTAATTATAATATAAAAAGAAATTAATAATTAAAAAAAGAAATTGTTTTTCAGATTTAATTCAAGAAGCCTAATGATCCCTTTATGAGTAATGCAAGAAATACAACAAAATCTTCCTTAATTATTGATTATTCATAAAACATTCCATATAATATATATATATAACATTTATTCACTGAAATTATATGTGTTAAAAAATTTTACTCAAGCTATAAAATATTTAATAACCTTTTAAAGATTTATAATGACTCTGCATATGACTTATCAAAATTATTAAAAATATTCTAGGAATTTAAATAAAATATTTTTAACGATACCATTAAAACACATTCTTGTAATAAAAACAACAATTAATTGATTAAAAAAAGTCAATAAAAACTCTTTAATAAAATGAATCATTTTAAAAATAATTCAATGAATTAATTATGAAAATATGTTGCGAGAAATGGATGAATATTTGAATCATGTAGAAAATAAAATATATAGAGAAAAAATAAATTAGTTATATTACCCCCTATGTGAAATAATTTTTTAAATAATAAATTAATACTTCATGGAATTAAATTTTTTTTAAAGTATAATGTCTATAAAACAAACTTCTTTAAAGTGATATATATTTGTAAAGTTATTAAAATTATTGTTAATCATAAATCATAATATATTATTCCAATAGCAGCTCAAAAATATAAATAAGATGTTAAGGGGAATATTTCTACAAAAACTCAAAAATGAGTTCCTTTTGGTACCCATATTATTTTGGTCCGACAATATTATAAGTTAAAGATTTATGTAACCAACTCATTTTTAAGATATTTTTCATAAATTGATTTAGAATAATCTTTTAAATATTGAATATTATTAACACACAAAAATTGAGGATTTATTCATTATATTCATAATAATAATATCCATATATACAGAAATAAAAACATTTAAAAGGTGATACATTCATACTTTCTGAACTAGGTTAAAAATAATTACTATATAATTTCCCCCATTACTATTAATTTTGATTTTTCTTTTTTCATTTTTATTTTTACCAAGAATTTTATAAAAATATTTGTCTCTATTTAAAAACATTATGGTGTTTTTATTTAATAATTAACTTTATATAATCCTACATTAATTTTATTTTCATGGGAATTATATGAATTTTTAGAAGGATTAGATAATAAATCAGAATTTTCTTGGTTATACGTTAGTTTTCAATAGAAAAACAATCATAATATTTATTATGTTTTCAATGAGAATTTTTTAAGAATTAAAATATATCTTGAATCATAATAAAATATTTATTTTTTTCCTCATAATAAATCTTTTTAGAATTATAAATATGAGTAAAAAACCCCATTCAAATGTGTTAAAGGAAAAGATTTACCAATTGATTTTTTATGTCCAACTTTTATATTTTATAGTAGAATCATTAAATGAATTAGTAGACGAAATATAGATACCATTCATGACTCTCATAAATTTTATTTTCAAATAATCATTCTTTTTATAATTAATCATAGGAAAATCATATCTCGTATATCCCTTATTCATGTATTCATAGCATTTGTATTCTTTATTCATTCTTAATTTTACCTTTATCATATTGTATAACATTCTAATTTCTTAGCATGATCTGATAACTCTAAACTCAAATTGGATAACATGAATCAAAATATTCTTCCATTAGTATCTCTTAGTGAAACATCATAGATTTGGGTAGAAATATGGTTTTCCAGCTTCTTCTTTCATCTCATCTTTGTACACCATTAATGATAATGAAAACTCTTTTATTTAAAAATTGTAAAAATGTACGGATTAAAAATAAGAAGAAAAATTTCCATTCCATTTTTATGGGAAAAACATTAATTACCTTTAATTTCTATTAAGGTTCTAGAATATGTTCTCCCATGGAATAAATATCATTGACCAGTTCAGTAAATATTCAATTCATATGAGTGATTCACTCATAATAATTCATTCTAAAGGAGTCAAACATCTATTATTCACTGTTATACCTAGATTGTATCACATTATTAGATCCATCATATAAAAAATAAATGTTCCACTATCTCTCATATACTAAATCACACTTGGGAACATGATTTAATTTATCAGATCATAATCTTTAACAACAACATTAATATATCTAGAATTTAGATTATAATATTTCTCTTGATCATCCTTACACTTATCTGGAGATTATTTTGGAATATCATAATTCATTATATCTTTCAAATAAATATGTTTTACAAACAATTTGAATTAAATAATCAATCATGATTTCCAACATCCTTAATTATCACAAATATAATAGCATTCATTGATCATCATCATAAATTCTCAATGATTATCCATCATAAATTATCTCAACCTGGATCATTAAATATGACTTGTTAGAGTCAAAATATATATATGAAAAATGATTGACTTAAGGAACTCATCTATGTTATCAATTATGAGAAATAAGATTTCTAAAAAAATATTGGCCCTGATAAAATTTTATGTTATTAGATGGAAATTGTAAAATCTACATGGATTTCAAAAAAATATTCATTGGAGACCTACCTATAATACCAATTGTCTTATCCAAATGAATATGATGATGACCCAAGAGGGGATGACATTATGACACATTAAAACTAATATAGAAGAAAGTATTCCCTCTTTATTTAATGTTATCACTACCTTCTCTCTTAAAGAATATTAATATAGAAGAAAATAAATAATACAAAAAACACAACGATATATATAAATATATATATATATATGTTTGAGGGAAATATAACACAATTCACTCCCCCAACGATCTCCCAGTGAGTTTGGTTAATTTCAATAGTAGGTCCTTTTTTAGGAGCCTCTAAATGTAATTTTTCATAGTTGAGTCCTAGTAACAAGGATATTATTGGTCCTTATTATTATATTTAAGGGAACTAAAATATACAGATATTAGTGTAGGAATTTTGAAATCCACCATGATTGAGTACATGACATCATCAATTAACCAAAAAATTATTAATGATGTATATTGTTTAATACTAGTTCAATATATAGTTGAAATCACAACTGATAGATGAAATGATAAAAAAATTCAAGGTAAATTTTGATTCCTTAAAATATATGTTGAGAAAATACTTGGTAAATGAAAAAACATGTATTTTTCCCATATGTATCTTTGATGGAAGATTTGTCAAGGGTTAACAAAATATTTACCAAGAAATATTATGGTAGTTGTAAGAGAAAATTGATCGAAAAGAAACGATTAAAACATATATTTAACTAATGTATACGTTTTATAGAAATGAAACTACAGTATTATATTTTTAATGATATCTTACCACTCATTTCTCATTTTGAGAAGAAAAAAGTCTCAATATCCAATAAAGAGATTGAATATCCCTTGGTCAAAAAATCCATAAAAACAACTTAATTAACAATGATAAATTGAATTTGAACACTCCCAAAAAATATGTACATTCCCTTATATGTTTAAATGATTTGACTCGTTGCAAAAAATCCATTGAATCAGCATTTAAACTAAATTAAATAGGCATTTAATCTGATGAAAATATTGGAAAATCATTGAAAATTTATTTAAATTAATAAACTGTTGTTAATTGAGTCAAATGTATGGTATAAATAGAAATTATAGTTTATAGAAATGGTTGAAATCAAGACATTGTGTTATTGAACCTTCTGTTAGTTCCTCAAATGTAGTGATAATTCCAAAAAGTATGGTCTATGATCGATACTTTTACTCCAAATGTAGGTTAAAAGGTATGGTTCCATACAGGATGTAATGTTCGAAAACTATACATCAATTATCTATACTAAAGATATATTATTCCTACCCTACATGTCTACCATACCAACCACCACATCACCCCATTTCCTATTATCCAATTCCGTTCTCTACCCATCACCTGCTCTGGATTAGGATTCTTCTCCTCTTGATTTCACAGCCCGCTCGCACTATCGATCGCCCTGCCTAGGGTTCCACTGTCCCTCCGTCCCGCAGCTTCCTTCTTCCGTAGATTACTCCCCCTTATCTTGAAGCCTCCTTCTCCTACTCCTATGTATCCCCATTCCGTTTTATTTCCCTCCAGATTTCCATCCTCCCTCCCATGACACAATCGTCCTCCCCCGCGCATGCTCTCCCAACATCCCTTAGAATTAGGGTTCCCGGATTCCAAATTCCATCGATTATTAGGCTTCCTTCGATATTATTCCAATCCTTTTAGTAGCTGTGTCGACATAAACCGGTCTTCCTGCCCGCACGTTGTGCCTCCTTCCGATCTGGTTTAGGGTTTCGAGGTACGGGCCTAATTCGACAAAAAATTCGATACACACTCTGCCTCTTTTCAGTCGCACCTCCCGCGACGCCATTCAGGGACCAGTGCGTTGTCTACTATTACCTCCATATCATAGTTTCTTTCTACCAGGTGGCTTTGACAAAGGTCAATGAAACAGTAGTCCACCTCTTTGGTATGCCAACTATATTGCTTCATCTAGGTTCGGATTCCCTATATACAAGCTCTTGTAGTTGAATAGATGTTCTAATTACTCCATTCTACCATATGATGTCTGAATTAAATATGCCAGTATTTATTTTCACGTATATGTTGTATCATTTTTCACATCACTATACAACTACAATCCATGTATGGGTAACTTTTACTACATTACATTACATTCAGGTTTCTTATTTGCTTGTATATTTTCAGTATAATTTATACATATTTCATTGATGGTGTTATGATTATGGTTCAATGCAATAATAGGACAGTTCCTTGTGTGGTTTATAGGTTATTTACTCCCATTCGCAATATAACAATTTCATTCATTGGTTCTTCGACGTCATCCTCTTCCATCTCTCAATTTCTTGATCATTCTTCATTATGGTCATTCTCCCTTCAAAACTGATAACAATTTCAGACGGCTATTCAAGGGATTTTTGGGTTTGGAATTTTAGAAGACATCACATTATCTTCTCGGCATTCTTCCAGCATATCCTATTCGATTCTACATCGTCTTCGCACTTCAGGTATTACTATAACTACCTACTGAGAAGCCTAAATCCATGGAACTACATTTCTGGTATCATTTCAGATCTATATGGGTTACTCATCGTTCCTTACGTCAAATGTTTCTGCTGATTTTGTTTATTTATTATTTCAAATTTTCAAATTGGTGGATGGAATAGAATGAAATGTTTATCATTATTAATCCTTGTGTTGATCTTTATAAAGACTGATGTTTTCAATGTCAGAATAACCTATTTTGAGTCTATAGTGGTCAAAGGAGTATGCAAGAGTGTTTTCTTTACTATTTTAACAAAATATATGTTTCAATATCCATTATGATAAAATCTGAATCTAAGGTGTTGGTACTAAAAATTTCATCAATGGATGAGTGAGGATGTAACACCCCTGGCTTAAGGCATTTCACTAATTTATTATGTATTTTTTATTATAAGAATGTTAACAGGTTCATATTTTTCCTTCTAATTTGTTCAAATTTTTTCCAAATAGGTCTATATTTTATCCCACATAGGAATGTAGATTCTGTTAATTATTATTTTCATATTTCTCACTTTGATGAGTATGTATGAAGTTATTGGAGTCAATGAAAATTTCTCGTTTTCTGTGGTTATGTGTTTCACATCATTTTCCCTCTCTGAAATATCCTTTCCAAGCCATGAATGTAGAACATTAATGTCGATGGCAAGAAAATGGAATCAATGAGAGGTTGTAAGAACCCTGGCTTAAGTTATTTCGTTGTTTTATTATGTATTTTTTTGATTATAAGAGAATTAAACAATACATATTTTTTTCTCTAATTGGTTCTTTATTTTTTCAAGCAGGTCCAGCATTTATTATGTACAGTTACGTGGATTCTATTCCTGATTACTAGACTATTTCCCATTTTGATGAGTATGTATAGAGTTATTGGAGTCAATTAAGATTTACTCTTTTCTCTATGTATGTGTTTCGCATCATTTTACCTTTTTGATAGTTCCTTTCCATGCCCTGAATGTAGAACATTTCTATGACTGGCTGGAAAAGGGAAACAATGACCATGTATTGATATTGATTTCATCACTTTGACATTTTTTCTCTATCTATACATATTTTTTAATTAAACTCTCATATAATGGAAAAATATGTGATGATTTTAAATATTTGGTTTCCATACAAACTGTTTCTTTTTCAGGTGGTGGTAATGTTTTTAATTTATCACCAAAGCAGTTTGTTTCGCAGGTGTGTGGGGGAGGTTTAGGTCAGTGTTTTCTTACATACTATTTCATTTATGATATGAGTGTTTTACATTCATGGTTTTTTACATTCACAGTGTTTTATACTGTTTAAAAAAAATATGTTTCAATATCCATTATGTTAAAATCAGAATCTATGGATTTCGTAATAAACATTTCATCAACAGGTGAGTGAACATGTAACACTCATGGCTTAAGGTATCTCATAGTTTTATTATGTATTTTTCTATTATAAGAGGGTTAATAGGTTCATATTTTTTTTCTAATTTGGTCACAATGTTTTTTCAAACAGTTCCATCTTTTATTTTTCCAAAAAAATTGTTTCTTTTTTCCGGTGGTGGTAATGTTTTTAATTTATCACCAAATTAGTATGTTTTAAAGGTGTGTGGGGGAGCATTAGGTCAGTTTTTCAATACATACTATTTCATTTATGATATGAGTGTTTTACATTTATGGTGTTTTACATTCACTATGTTTTATACTATTTTTTAAAAAATATGTTTCAATATCCATTATGTTAAATTATGAATCTATGGATTTGGTACCAAACATTTAATCAACAGGTGAGTAAACATGTAACACTCATGGATAAAGGTATGCCATTGTTTTATTATGTATTGTTCTATTATAAGAGGGTTAATAGGTTCATATTTTTTTCTAATTTATTCACAATGTTCTTTTTCAAACAGTTCCATCTTTTATTCCATATAGGTACGCCTATTCTGTTAATGATTACTATCATGAGTATGTATAGGGTTACTAGAGCCAATGAAGATTTCTGCTTTTCTGTGCGTATGTGTTTCACATCATCTCCCCTCTTTGAAACTTCCTTTAGAAGCCCTGAATGTAGAACATTAATGCACCAGAAAAGGTAATTGATGATAGGATGTAACACCCTAGGCTTAAGTTATTTTGACTATTCTGTTATTTATGTGGATACTGTTCATTTAGAGAAGCCTATCATTCCTTAGGTCAATGTTTCCATACATACTATTTAATTTATGATATGAGTGTTTTACATTCATGGTGTTTTACATTCACTGTGTTTTATACTGTTTTAAAAAAATATATGTTCCAATATCCATTTTGTTAAAATCTGAATCTATGGATTTGGTACTAAACATTTCATCAACAAGTGACTGAACATGTAACACCCATGTCTTAAGGTATTTCACTATTTTATTATTTATTTTTTTATTATAAGAGGGTAAATAGGTTCATGATTTTTTCTAATTTGTTCACAATGTTTTTTTCAAACAGGTCCATCTTTTATTCCATATAGGTACGTAGAATCTGTTAATGATTACTATCATGAGTGTATACAAAGTAACCAGAGCCAATGAAGATTTCTTCTTTTCTGTGCATACGTGTTTCACATCATCTCCCCTCTTTGAAACTTCATTTCCAAGTCATGAATGTAGAACATTAATGCACTAGAAAAGGGAATCGATGATAGGATGTTACACCCTTGGATTAAGTTATTTTGACTATTATGTTATTTACGTGGATACTTTTCATTTAGAGAATCTTTTCATTCCTTAGGATTAATTCATAATGAAATTGAGTTTACTAAAGATATAAAAGAATCATTTGTCTGGGAAACATGAGATTCATTTCACATGTTATTTTATCATATGTTGCACAGGTTGTTTTCTCATATGGTGTTGTCATTCATTGCACAAGTTGTATGGAAGGAAACATGGAATCTTTTTTCAAAATATGTTTTATATGTACAGTTAATATGGTAATAAATAGAAGGTACATATATGTTTACCCCTTATATATGCATTCAAGAACTCCAGAGATGAGTATATTTTCATAAAAGAATTTTTCATTAGTCTATTCCTTCATATGTTACCACATTATCCCATCCATCATCATTATTTTTTAAGGTACACTAATTTTGGTGGGGTTATGCATTATAGTCATGTTGAAGGTTTGGAATCCCATAATAGATCAAATGAGAAAGAATAGAGACCTGAGGTAGAATCTGATGTGACCTCTAGAAGATGCTCATGGGCGGCGTAGGGTAGCTTCAAAGGTGAGCCATTCACTGAATTCTTGATTTCATGTGATGCAAAATTATTAGGTTATGTGTTCCGGTTGTTAAAAGATTTGTGCCAACAATTTGAATTTCATTCTTTTTTGATAATTCATTTTTTAATAAGAGTTATATTCCTTACCTGTATTTTATGACTTCATTATATTCAATGTAATAAATATTAATTTAGTGTTTCATTCCTTGAAGTGATTATTGTTGTTGATCCCTTCACAGTTTTCTTATGGTCAGGTTCCTTCACAACTTCTATATCAGTACCACTAGACGTATCAAAATCATGGCTGAATGGATCTGTATAAAAGGTCTTTTGGCAGTTACCTTAATCCTGTAAAAAATCCACCTGGAAAGCCTTAATATTTTTTGAGTTAAGATCCTCACCAGATATCATAGAGAGTGAATGAGAGGTCTGTTCATGGTCAGAACAAGCCACAAACTCCCACTTCTTTGGACTATCCTTATCAGCCTACAATTTACTAGGAGGCAGATCCAATCCAAATAGATTGAGGGTTTCTACTCCCCCGAATCCCAAGCTAGGTTTCATCGAGTTGGATTCCATCATGTGTAAGAGCTTCAGAAACATTGAATAGCCTAGAGAAGTCTCTGCCTCACCATGAGGGACAAGGCTTCCCCCCGTAGACCTATTCCTGGTCTTCTCAGTCTGAATAATCTTCTTCATAGCTGCCTCCTTTTTTCCATCTGTTGGATAGGATCTCGGTAAACGACCATCTGTATTAGCCACTGAGAGTTTGATCTAGGCCTAAGAGACCCCAGTTTTTTCATCATCCATCCCTTGGTATCTAGTCATTTACCCCTTTGTGTCTACCTTATACTCAAATGGTTATTCAGTAGATGTATTCCCTTGAGTTCCAGCAATATGTTTGGTGACATAACTTTTTCAATCCTTGATATTCTGAGAGGCCTCAATCGCAGTTGTATTTTTTCTCCCTGGGATATACCCCCTTTCCTCATCAGTAGGGGCATCGATACATCCTAGGAACCACTGGAATTCTTTAACATAGCTTGAAAAGTGAGAAATCACAGATCAAGTTCGACATTCTCTTGCAATTGTTGTTACCAAATTGAAAGGAATCTTCTTCATGATGATGTTCATATTCTTGACCCCCTGCTCAAATAGAATCACTTCTAACCCTTGCCTTATATCCCCTTTGATGTCCAACTGAAAGGAGGATTTAAAAGTTCATTCCCAGCATCCATTGAATGCCTCTCCATATGAACAACTGCAATTCCCACAGAGGAATCATCACTATGATTTCCCCATAAAATAGGATCTCTCAAAGTTGACACAGGAGGTTTTCTTCCATCCCTTCCCTTTAAAGCGTCTGGATTTAGTGTCGTTTCAGGTTCAAACATACTAATAGCTATCACCATTTAATTTGAAGCAATAATACCATTCTTCAAAAAATTATAATTAACCAAGGGTGAAACATATTCTATTCCAACAACCGACCATTCCTTCCCATGTTCCTTGACCTCCTTCCACATCATTAGAAAAAATCAGTCCTTAATGCCTTTGGAGTCATCATTAAATGGAAATTTGAAATTACAGTTTCACCTTGTCTAAAAACCTCTAAATGTGTTCAAATGCATTATTATCTTTGTGCTCCATTTCATTTAGGAATAGGTGGCCAATTCCAAACTCATGGTGCCATATTCTCGAAACATGTAATGATTCGTACCAGTCCATGAAATATTTAGAAATATTACAGATAATTTGACGTATGGTATGTTAATTATTTATATTATCCATTGTTCATATGAATATTGTTCTGACCCATCCTTTTTTTTGTTGTATAATTATTTTGAGTGGAAGAGGTACCAGTATATTCTCTTGCTCGTCACCATTTATTAAAGAATCATATTACTGTTGATTATCTTCCCAACTGCATTTTCAGCAGAATGTGATTTTACTGTAGAGAAATACTGGTTCAATATGAGTTCGACAAGCATTATTTTCTTCCTTCTTCTTTTCATATAAGGATCTGAACGTTTTGAAGCAGATTTAAATTGTAAGATTCATTAATGCCAAAAAATGTTTTTAAATGCATTATTCTGGCTTGTCACTATATGTGTTCACTGTAATTTACATCATATTAGAAGATTCTATAAACCTGAACATTTTATAACATTAATTCTTACTACTGCTAAATTTTTTTCTATGTTTTAAAAATTGAATTATTTATAACTAATACTAAAAACTAATTAATTGCACGTGTAATTTACAATAGTATGATCGAAACAATTATATTTTGAAAACATTCAGTATATGTGATATCCAAGAATGGTTTCTATCAACCATAGATAGTTACGTAGATAACTAAAAGTAGAAATTGGAGGAACACACTTTCCTGGAAGTCTTGTCCAATGCTAAAATTTCAATCAATGAGTAATATTATTTTGTTTCACTACATACTAACTCTTATTTGTATTTACTACGAGTTTTCATTCAATTTTTTAAACTACTTTTTTGGTTTCCTAATTTCCCTTATGTAATTTTCTATCAGGTTAAAGTACCATACCAAGATCGGGTTTTCAATAGAAATGGAACGAAAAAAATGCACACCTCTATACAATGATCCAAACATTGGAAATAAGATGGATTCCATAATTGGCTATTGGGATGGAAAAACATTTGACAGAGCTACATATTTCACACCAATGTACACAAACTTTAAAACCATTACCCATTTTTAATGTTTTCGCAAATGTTATTGCAAATAAATAATTATCTATAGACAAGTTATTATATATCATTGGTTTAAAAAAAATTGTAATATGTTTCCATCAAAATTTAATTTTTAATGATTCAATGTTGATTTTCAATATTTCTTATTTCAAATTTATGATACTTCATTTTTTCTTATTTATCCATGGTAGAAATAATGTCTCATTCCCATTGATATATACTTAATGATATATCTTCTTTTTTGGTCTCTTTTTACATCATGTTATTTCATTTTCAATTTTTTTCATATATACTTTTCAATAAATTTTCTTATATTTCATTTCATTAATTAATATATATCAATAATGTTTTAATTTTAACATATTATAACTAATTTAATGATTAACTACTCGAACTATTAATACATTTTTTAAAATTATATTTGAATAACAGTGTCGTGCGTATGCATGGGAGAGGTACTAGTTTGTTTAAAATTTACGGTATAAATAGTGTTTTTAGGATTTATTAGATCAACTACAACACTTATGAAATAAAATAAAATTTTTAGGGGATTAAATTCTAAAATTATTTCCAATATAAAAATAAATATTCCAGTAATCGTTACCTTGAAATTCACAGAAACAGAGATCATTAATAAAATAAATGTGTGTTTTGTGACCATCAACATCAAAAATAAATCAATGAAATTTTTGGATCAACAGATTCCCAATAGAAATATACCCAACTAAAAGAAGATATTAGGTATACTCTTCTTATAAGAATCCATAGAGTGTAATTATGATCCAATGTGAGGTAAAATGCAATTGATATATTTAAAACCCTAAAAATAAAAATATAAGATTAAACATTTTGAGTTGTGATAAAAATTACATACTATTTCTCAAAATGGAAATTTAGAAATATATAATCTTAATTTTAAAGATACATTTTCAATGAAATCCTTACCATTACTACAGATAGTTGAATTTATATTAAAATCATGTATAGAAGTAGGCATCAAAAATATATATTTCAAAACATTATTCATATACATTACCTTTTATAATTTTTAATTACAAATATTGATTACAAGATAATTTGTTAGTTATTGTAAGTTTTCATTATCTTATGTTAGTAATTTTCAATGATTCATGAATGTTTCATAATGGAATTACTAATCCTTATTATTTGATAAAATTTTTTAATTCCCGAAATATTGTTGGTGGTGGAATCATTATGTTCCAATTATTTATTCAGTCTAATTATTTATAGGAGGGGACATTTTATATGTGGGTTTTGAGTGGAGTATCAAAAAATTCTTATTTACTGTGTATAAGGTTGTCATTCATCCTAGAATGTCGATCCAAAGTTTTCATATAACAAATATGGCCACGAAATACCTCATAATGTTTTTATAGATATTTTTCGATTTATTTTAGTCATTTACCCATTATTTTATACCTTTAATATAATTTTACATATAATGTAGAAACACATTTTTTCATCAATAATTCTTTTCCAAATGAAATAAATTCAACAACTTTGAAAATTTAAATATGATCATTTAAAATTTTACTTTCAGATGAAAATAATGTATATATATACAATACTTTATTAAAGGAAAAATAATATTTTTAATCATTAAGTGTTATTAAACCAATTTAAAGTAATTATTAATTAAAATAGTGATAAAAAATTATATAAATTAAAAAATTACACAATTATTAAAGGAATACATTAAAATTGAATTGATTTATTTTTTAATAAAAATTCCAAAAAAGGTGAAAATTAATTCTTTTAAAAATATCCCCTTTAACAATAATTTATTTTAATCACATCCCATTAAAAATAAATTTTTATTTGAAGTGTTATATTTTATAAATAAATTTGTATGAGTATCCTTCATTAAATTTAATATACAAGTCACATATTTATTTTTATGACAATAATAATAATAATTCTCAATTATTTAAAATTATTATTTTATTAATGAATCATTTTTTATAATTATTATCTTTGTATTCCATTAAATAAATACTTATAATACAATAAGTATATTTTTAAAAAAATTTACTAACAATTAAAAAACATCAGTTTACCAACTGGATACAAATATATCCATTGGGCCTATATCCAATGGCCTCATATGAAATAATTATTTATAAAATATCCATGTAACCAGAGACCATATATATGACTATGATGTTAAATTCTAATATATAATATTACATACATATATTAAATAATTTATCATATTATATAATTTCAGTGTTAAATAATTTATCATATTAGTAGTATGGACTTTAGTGTAAATTTTTATTATGTGAATATTAAATTTGTAATATTTTTATTTACATGTGGTTCATTCCATTACTAAATTCT
This sequence comes from Viscum album, assembly GCA_963277665.1. Classification (NCBI taxonomy): domain Eukaryota; kingdom Viridiplantae; phylum Streptophyta; class Magnoliopsida; order Santalales; family Viscaceae; genus Viscum; species Viscum album. Next base: position 512,019,225 of record OY728119.1, read on the forward strand.
CAAATTATGTTACATTTAGTCTATTTTTATGTGTTTCATTTTTTATTTTAATATTCATTCATAATGAATTTTTTTGGTGATATGATTTTATATCACATACTGCCAAATACAAAAGATTAATTTCAAGGGAAATATATACTAAAATCATAGGGTGTTTTATTCTACCTATAATGAAGAATTCCCCCCTTTATTTTTTTACTCAAATGAAAAATTATATTAAATGTTTTCACATTATATATTTAGGATCCCACATTAATTCCACAAAAATATGTTCTCTTTAAAGAAAATTAATATTGTTGGTGGAATTTTTTATTGTTTATTATATATAGATTCAATATTTTTATTACTTTTTTTGACAGATAATTTTCTAGTTTTACTACATTTCTGTTTAGTACTTGTGAAGGGTTGGAAAATTACATCTAAAGGAATGATATATGGAAACAATTGTTAACATAGGAGATTTTTGGTGGATATGAAACTTGATTAGCTACTATTTGTACGTGATCAAAGATTGTTAATTGAAAAATGTATCTAGGAATCAACATTATATGATTTAAAAATATTGTAACTGTATTCCGTGATGAAATTTTGAGGAATTTCATGTATTTGACTTCAAACTCCAATTATTACCAATAATTTTCATCATTCTTATTCTATCATGTTTATGAATTTACATTTTATCACTAAATGGTTTAAATATTATATAACATTTCATTTAAAAGATCTGGTACAAAAAGAAAACACTCTAAAACTTTATACATAAATGTTATGGTTTTTACTAGTTTTATATATAGACCTTTATGTAGTTTTATTAGAATAAAAAAAGATAAATATTTATAATTGTAGTACATTTTTAATAGATTTTTTTATCCTGAACTCCTATGAAATACAATTATATGGATCATGGAATGTTTTCTGTGTCTTGAATTGTCTATCTAGATTGAACATACATTTTAAATTGATAATTTGTTCTAAATAAAATATCTATGTTGATATATTTATGAATAATACTCAAAAAATTTATAGTAGTCATATTATATTGATCAGTTTCAATTGAGAGTGGATATATATCCCCAACCATAAGCATTAACTAATTTTGATAGAAGTCAACAATTCAACAATGAGGATCGTTTCATGTTAAGAGTTGTAGATAATTTTGTCAGAACTGTTACACTGCATCTCTAATATTACGATGTAGACACCTCTAATCTGTCCAGTTTTTTCAAAAAAATACAACTCTTTAAGAAAAAAATAATTATTTTCTTGATGTAAATATTCATTAATTATTCCTTTCTCATTCCAATCGCTATACCTGGTGAAAAAAATTCAAAAACATGGGTTGGGTATAAAAATCTCGGTAAGGGATATAAAATAATGAAATAAAACATTAGTCAATAAATACATACAAATCAATGAAATCATACTTTTAAATCAAAAAACATAATCTCTTTACCATACCTCTTGAAATAATATGTCTTATGAATAACACATAGAAATTATAAATCAAAATGTAACTTCTGGAATCCATTACATACTTACATGGTAGTTTTCACAGCTACATTGGGAGTTACGTTTTGAATACCAATCCATGTATATTACATCAATATATTTGGATAAACATTAACATTTACCTATATCATGTTACCCAATTTAATAGAGAGATATATTGTGATCACCTGCCCTTATTTTATCACAGAACCACCTGTATATGTAAACAATACCCAAGAAATATATCATAATCATAACACATATAACAAGAATAAAGGAATGATAACATTTCCACTTTAAAATCACAAGATATCATTTAAAGATATTGACAAAATAAATGTATTCAAAAAACCATTATCAAGAACAAAGTACAAAAATGTTTATGTGGTAGTTATTTTCCTTTCAAAAACATTACTGTTTGTCAAGGAAGCCAAACATCAAATAATTCTCACAACAGTAGAAAGGTTATTGTCACTAAGTAAATTATAAAAAAAATTGTTTTTGGCATTTAGTAAACAGCATAATAGAAAAAATATTCCCTTTTAATGAAATTAAAATTAAAAGGGGATATATACCATATAAAGTAATGTTTTGTATAAATCAAAATATGCCACAATGAATGGAAATTGAGACGAAGTCCCTCACCCAGAGTCCACCTTGCCTCATTCGTTCTTTATATTCCAGAATAATAAACATAGGTAAAATTCTACATGATTCAGAACCTTTTTCATATTTATTATTAATTTTATATTACTTATCATCATGTTATAAAAATTACATAATTATTTATGTTCATATCGATCGTTTTGTAGATATTTAGTAATTGAGTCAAAAATGAACTTGTATGATGTAAATTGTCCATGTGATAAATAGCTCATCATCACCAGAATATTATTCATGATCTAGATATCATATATATCATATATATATATATATACAGTACATTTTTATTTATAATATTCCATAATATTTGGAGATAAGAAATGGAATGCACCTTTCATGGAGACGGTAGTCCATTCATAGGCATGAACACTACTTTCATTTCTTTTTAATATATAAAGGAATGAAAAATAAATGATACATAGGTATATTATAATTCCAGTATAGTATCATATTTTATATATGTTACATAATTTTATTTACTCCATCCATTATACAATCTTTTTATGGCATGAACGAGTCATATCACTTTTAGGGGGCGGTAGTCCGCACTTCCTCAAATGAAATTATCATATTTAATCATTATGAAAAGAATAAATGCCGTAAATAAAAAAAATACTGATGAAAAGAGAAAATATAAATATTATATAAATAATATATAAATATAGTTCCATCATAATTTCCACCATGATAGGTGGTAGAGGAAAATTGAACAATCATCATTTCGTAAGGCAGTAGTTCGCTGTAAATAGCAATAGTATGTTCGTATCCATTTGATGGAGGTGTGTGTAAGTGTATTTAAAATACATTTCATAACCAAATCCTAGTATAAATACTATAATTGTGTTGATATGAAATCAAATAACAAGAATAAAATAGGTAGTGGTGAAGGAAACTAAAGGAATGGAACTTGAGAGAAGACATTACCTCAAAATCAGGTATCATCTTTTGATTTGAGAAAAGGGCTCTCTTGAATTGCCTAATTCCCAAGATAAGTCATCGAAGAGGAAGGCATGGATGTTGGGAGAATATCTGAGTAGAATATTTACAATTCAAGGGGGTTGAGAGGTGTGTATAAATTGCTATAAATGATTCTCTTTTAAAAGAGGGAGGAGGGGAACTTTCGGAAGTTATTGAAATATTATTTTATAGTAAATGATTTTTAATTTAAATGGTCCCAAAGCCATTTATTTCAAATATAAAATTCTTCTGGGTCGAAAAAAATTCAAAAAATAGGTTTTCGACAAGCATATGTCACAAATGCAACCATAACTTTTTTCTTTATCCCATAGTTAATAACATTAACTCTTACCATGTTTTCTTGAATTTTCATAATTTATGGTCACTATAGTTACTATAAAATGCATTTAGAACCAAAAGTTGTTCATTAATGACCTTTTAAATATTATATAATTAATTTGAAAAAATAATAGATTTTTTGTACTATTATATCATTAAATAAAGTAGTAATTTTTTTAAAAAATCAATTTTGTCAATTTTAAAACTATTCATATAATGAATTTTAAAAAATCCAAATCAACATGATTATATTCAAAAAAAACATCATCAATTAAAAGATAAAAAGTCCTATGAATCCATAAAATTAATGTATGGAATAGAAATAGTCAAAATAAATTAATTTTAAAATTTATAATATCATTTATTTATATCATTCATTAATAAGGTAATCACTAAATCATCATTGTGTCATATATAAATTTATTTATATGATGTCAAAATCTAATTAATAAACTACCATTTTATAGGAAATATTATTAGATTTATATGGACTATTTATGGTAGAATGTATCACTTATATTACCCCATATAAAAATTTTATTAAAATATACTGGTTTATATTATATTTCCCTTTACATTAAATTAATTAATATAACATGTCATTATCAGTCCCACGTGGCTCCATGGTGTCCCAAAATAGACCCATGGATTCCCTTGGTTGTAAATATATCATTCTATAGATTTATGTCATGTATTAGGGTAGTTTTGTATTATTATTATAATATTATTGTTTACCTTTATTTACAAGATTTTCTCATTAACCATGTTAAATAAAATAATTACTGAAGTTATTATTCATAATGTACAAAAATAAAAGGTACCTATTTACAAAATTTGGACATCCGGATAACAAATATGGAGTCTATTTTTCTAAATTGAAAAAAATTTATCATATATTAATTTAAAATTAATTCGTGTTGTCGAACCCAAAAAGTGGGTTTATAAGAAGTAATAACTAACAAAATATTTTCAAGTGTTTAAGTTTTATTAAAATGTAAAATAACATATAATGTCCATTATTATATTAAATGGTAAAAATATAATCCAATTACATATTAAATCAAACAAAAACTACAATATAACAATATAAATAAATTTGATGAAAAGGCGGTATTGAGTTAAAATGCTGTATTTTTCACTATTTATTAAAACATGAAATTTATCAAAATATTTCCAAAACATTATACAATACCAATTTTGATCACATTCTTCCATATAAAAAGTTTATTTTTTGAAATATAATATATAAAAATGAACAAAAAATTAAAGAGTTTTCTGAAAAAAAATGTGATAAAACACTATTTTAAAAATATCAGAGTATTTCATGTTTAAAATTAGATTCATTCTTATGTAAAACCTTTAACATATATTGGATAAATGTAAAGTCAATTTAGAAAAATATATATAATCAAATTGTAGTTAATTATGTTCACTCTCACTAAAATAATTTTTAGGAATTAACTACCATTTAAAATAATAATAATAATATATTATTTTCTGGTATAACTCAATGTTTTGTTAAACGTAAGATATCAAAGAATACCATTGTTTCATGGTGAGTATGCTATTGAAAAAATAATCCCATTTAATGTAAAAATAATATCTTATTCATAAATTTTAATATAAATTAAAAAGTATTTTTCTATAAATTCCTGAGTTGTTACGCCATTCCCCTCTTTTTGTAATTGTGTCCCTACAATTATATTCACTTATCAAATAAGTGGAGGTATTTATCTCTCATAGCATTTTCAGATTCCTAGTTTGCCTTTTCAACCATATGGTATTTTCACAAAACTATTACCTGAATAATTACATTATTCCATAGCACTTTCTCTCTATGGTCAAAAATCGAGATGTGTTTTCCTCATAAGAAAGATTATCCTCTAACGGAACTACCTCTAGAATCAAAACATGAGGTAGATCCGGAATATACTTTAACAACATTGAAACATTAAAAACATTGTATACCTAGGATATACATGGAGGTAAAGACACTATGTAGGTAAATGACCCAACTTTCACTCGGATTTCATAGGGTCCAATGATCCTAAGACTCACCTTTCACTTCTTACCAGAACACATCACACTTTTCCATATAGAACCCTTGAGAAAGACATGATCACCTACCTAGAAAGATAGATCATTCCTCTGGTTATCCTCTTAAATTTTCTGCCTGCTCTGAGCTATTCTAATATTCATTTGATTCAACTGAATGTATTCTTCCATCTCTTCTACCAATTTGGGTATCATCAACATCTTTTCACATACTTCATCCTAAAAAGATGGTGTTTGACCCTAATTTCCATATAATTTCTCAAATGACGCCATCTTTATTTAATAATGAAAACTATTATTATAATAAAACTCAAAAAATGAATTATGTCGGTCCCCGGTTTCCTTGAAATCCATTGAACAATAATGTATCATATTTTCCATGTTTTGAATTGTTCTTTCTTAATTCCCTTCTGATTGAGGATGAAATGTTGTACATATATTTAGTTCGGTTCCCAATAACTTCTGAAGGCCTTTCCCAAAGTTAGATGTGAACCTTGGATCAAGATCAGATACAATGTAGAGGGGGAATCAATATAACCTGACTATATCATTAACATAAAATTGAAAAAGATGATGTAGAGATAGATTATCACGAATAGGAAGTAAGTAAGCATATTTAGTCAATCGATCATTAATAACCAAGATTTCATTGTTACCTTGAGATTTTATTGGTAATATAACTACAAAATCTGGGGACACATTTTCCCAGTTCCACTCTGGCATTGGAAAAGGCTAGAGCATCCAATTCTATAACTACTATTCAGATTTGACATGTTTTACATGTTAAACACTTCACAGTAAAGTCAGCAATATCTCTTTTCATTTCATAACACCAGAAACACACTCGAAGAAAATTTTACATCACAGTGATTCATGGATGAACTGAACATTGAAAACTATGAGCTTTACATTACAACTCTTTCATCAACTGTGAATCAAAAGAAATACATAATCTCTTTCCAAAAATAAAAATACAATAATTTTCAATGTTAAATTCAGGTAACATGTACTTATGAACCAATTCTAACTTTTTCTGTAACTCACACTCTCCTTTCTAAACTTTCTTAATTATGTCTTATAAAGATTATTTACATGCCACCTGAAATAAAATATATTAATTCCCTACACCAACAACTTCTAATTAAAAAAATTCTAATTAGAAACCAAAGGATCTCGTTCCAAATATATCATGGTTAATGTTGCATTACCCTCTCCAGTAAAAGTGTCAATAACTTTATTTTTATTTAAAATATGGTAATGGATCGTACAATCATAATCCTTGATTAATTCTAGCTAGATTATTTGTCTGATGTTCAATTATATTTGATAGAATATACACTTCAAACTTTTTTGATCAGTATATGTTTCACACTTTACTCCATACAGATGATGCCTTCAACTTTTTAGTGAAAAAACAACAGCTGATAATTCCAAATCATGTGTAGGATAATTTAACTCATTATTCTTCAACTGACATGAAGCATAAGAAATTAACTAAATATTAAGCAATGTGACACAACCAAGTCATTCAACAAATAATCACAATAGAAAACAAATTCTCAATTTCTGGAAGGTAGTTCCAAAAACTAGATCATTCACCGATCTTCTTTTTAATACCTTAAGAAAACATCACAGTGTATTGTACAGAAGAAAAAATGCATTTTCAAGTTAACTTAGTCAGTAGACTAGATAAATGTGAAACAATTTCAACAATCCTCCAATAATAACCGACTAAATCAAGAAAAATATAAATCTCGGTTATATTTGTGGGTCTTTTCCATTTTTCAAAATCAATTGTTTTACCAAGATTAAAACTTATTCCATCATTAGAAATAATGTGACCAAGGAATGAAATTTGTTGTTACCAAAACTCACACATGATGAATTTCTGAAACAATTTATTTTCTTTTTAAGGATTGCAATACATGCCTAAAACGACATTCATGCTTCTATTTAATTTTATAATATACCACAATATCATCAATATTAAAAAAACTTATCACATAATTTAATTAATCCATAACTCAAACAAACTATTCAGTTATGATTCTGACCATCTAATGATGTTAATTTGGTAGGTTGTTTTCCTCTTGATGTCGTCCCATCATAACATCCATGTTTCCTCAGATGAATTCCATTCTAAACATAGACATGTCATAGATGAAGCAATATGGTAATATACAAATGCTATATCATTTCAATTTGACCATAATGTAAAATAATTTTAGGGATACTTATTTAATAATATCCAAACACCTAAAGTTATCTAAAATGACCTTTATTACCAACTTAATTCCCCAACATTAAACATGAAATAATCTTGAGTTAAGTCACATAATCGACATTGAGGGTCTTTTCTAGTTCAGAGTTTTAGATAATTAGGCCATAAATATTACAGTACATCTCAGATATTACATTGTAGACACTTCTACTCTGTCCAATATTATCCACAATAATAAAACTCCTAAGTAAAACAAGAATTCATTTCTAGATATTAATATTCTTGATTTCTTCTTTTCTCTTACCCTTCCTTGTACCATGGGAAAAACATTTCAAAAACATGGGATGAGCATAAAAATCTCAGTAATTGTTATAAAATAATGAAATAAATAATTAGTCCATGAATATATAAAAATCAATGAAATCATACTTTTCCATCATAAAACATAATTTTATTAGCATACCTCATGAAATCATATGATTTATGAATAACACATAGATATCATAAATCATATTGGTAACTTGGAGAATCCATAAAATACATACATTTTAGATTTAACAGCTACATAGGGAGTTACTTTTAGAATACCCATCACAGTATATTCCCTATTTCATTTATTATAAACATTAATGTTTACCTCTGTCACATTACCCAATTCAATGGAAATCTATCTCTAAGTGGAAAAAAGGTCATTGTCCCCATGTTTATTAAAAGGAAAAATTATTTTTTTATTTAGTAAAATTATTCATAAAAAAAATATTCCCTTTGAATGAAATTAAAAGTCAAATGGGTTTATACACTATATAAAATAATGTTGTGTTTAAATCAACATTCACCTCAATGAAAGGAGATTAAGATGAATTCCATTACCTTGACTACAAATTTTCTCATGCATTCTTTATATTCCTTAATCATAAACTATGGATGATTTATACTTGATTCAGAACCATTTTCATTTTTATTATTGATTTTATATTACATATCATCATGTTGTAAAAGGTTCATAATTATTTATGTTCATATCGGCCGTTTTGTTGATATTCGGTACATGAGTCGAAAATGATGTTATTTGATGTAAATTGTCAATGTGGGAAATATTTCAACATATCCATATTATTATTCATGATTTAGATAACATATATATCATATATATATATAGTATATATATATTTATAATATTCCATTACATATGGATATAAGAAATGAAATGCATTGTCCATGGAGACGGTGAGTCGTACGTACGCATGAACTCTGATTTCATTTATTTTTCATATTTTATGGAATAAAAACTAATTAATACGTAGGTAAATTATAATTCCAGTATAATATCATATTTTTTATACATTATATAATTTCCATATTTTCATCATTTATACATTCCATGTATTTCATCAACAAGTCAAATCACTTTGGGGATGGCGGTAGTCTGCACTTCCTCAAATTAAATTGTCATATTTACACATTATGATAAAATAATGTTATGCGGTAAATAAAAAATAAATTAAAAAATCACCAAAAGAAGTATAATATATATCATAAATAAATATTGAGCCATAATAATGGCCCCCATGAGAGGTGGTAGAGAAAAATAAAACAATCATTATTTTAGGGGGTAGTAGTTCACTATACATAGAAACAATATGTTCATATCAATTAGATAGAGGTGTGTGTAAGTGTAGGTAAAATAATTATAATAATAGAATAATAGTATATTGAGGATACTTCTGATTTTATGTAATAAAAAAATAAGAATAAAATCGGGAGTGAAGAAGAAAAATAAAGGAATGGATCTTGAGAGAAGATGTTACCTTTTTATCTGGTAAATTCTTTTGATTTGAGCCAAATGGTTTTCTTGAATTGCCTTCTTCCCAAGGTAATGATTCTACGAGTAATGAAGAGATGTTGGTATATTATTTAAGTATAATTTTAATGATACAAGTATTTTTATAGGTGTTTATAAATGGGTAGAGATGACTCCTTTTATAAAAGGGAGTAGGGGATCTTTAGAAGGGTATTCAAATATTATTTTATTATAAAATGATTTTCAGTTTCAAATGGTCCCATCATCATTTCATTAAAATATAAGATGCTTATTTTTCAAAAACCACTAATCCAAAATGTTTTAGACAAGTATAGGTCACAAATATAACAATATCGTTTTTTATTAACCTTTTGATAAAAACTTTAACTCTTACCATGACTTTTTGCATTTTAAAAATTTATGGTCACTATAGTTACTATAAAATGCCAAGATAACCAAAAGTGGTACATTAATGACATTTTGAAACATTATATAAGTCATTTGGATGAATATTTTATTCTTATAACTATTATATCATTAAATAAAATAGTATTATTTTTAAAAAATTATTTAGGTCAATTTTTAAACTATTCATATCATGACTTTTTAAGAAACCATAACAACTTGATTATTTAGATAAAACTTATTTATTAAAATGTAACAAGTCAGAATTGTCATTAAAATTCATGGTTTTCATAAAATGATTAAAAATAAATTTATTTTAATATTTATAATCTCATTTATTTAAATATTCATTAATAAGTTAATAATTACATAATCATTGTGTCATAAATAAATTTAATTATTTTATGTATAAAAATATAAATAAAATACCATGATGTAGGAATTTTTTTTCATTTTTTAATTACTATTTATGGTTGAATAATCACTTATATAACCCCATTTATGTCATTTTTATAAAAAGATATATGTTAATATTATATTTTCCTTTATATTAAATTATTTAATATAACATGTCATTAACACTACCAAGTGGCTCCATGGGGATCCAAAATCTACACAAGGATTACCTTTGACGTAATATTCTCATTTAATAGTAATACGACATGTTTTAAGGTATTTTTATATTATTATAATATATGTTTTTACCCTTATTTACCAGATTTACCCTTTAACCATGGTAAACAAAAAAAATACTAAAGTTTCTATTCATAATTTTCAAAAATAAAAGGTAGCTATTTTCCCAATAAAAAAATTAAGATTTAAAATATAGAATCCATTTTTTCCAATTCAAAATGCAAAATTGTATGAAATTAATTTAAAATTACTTTCCATTGTCAAAACCAAAAAGTAGGTTTTAGAGGTGTCATAACTATCAAAAGATTGACATGTGTTTGGGTCCAATTAAAATGATAAATTATTTATAATGGTTGTCATTATATTAAATTGTAAAAATATAATCCAATTAAACTTCATAAACAATTAAATGTACAATCTAACTAAATAAATAAATTAGACGAAAAGCCAATTTTGACATAAAATGCGGTAATTTTATTATTCATTAAAAATTAATATTATTGGAAAATTTCCAAAACAAATATCCAAAGTAATATTTGATGTTCGGATTCAATAGAAGAAGTTTATTTTGTCAAATATAAAATATAAAATTAGAGAAAAAATATTTATAAAATGTATTCCATCAAAAAGTGGAAAACGACCTTTTAAAAATATTAGTGTATTTCCTGCTTAAAATCAGAATCATTCTTATTTAAATCCTCTAAAATGTGTTGGATAAATGAAAAAAAAATTAAATAACAAGTATAATCATATTGTAGTTACATATTTTCTCTACAGCAAATATAATGGCTAGGCATTTACTACCATTATAAATACTAATATTATTATATTATTTTCTATTATAACTCAATTTTTTTTGCAATGTATGATTTCCACGAAACCCATTGTTGCATGTTGAGTATGCTATTGGAAAATGAATACTATTTTGTGTAAAAACAATATATTATTCATAAATATTAACTTAAACTAAAAGAAATTCTTCTAAAACTACCTCAGTTGTTGTAGTGGTGCTCTATGAAGATCAACCACTACAGTAATTTATATCATGGAAGGTATATAAAGTGATAACTCTTATCATATAGAAATAAAATTTTATTACATTGTACGGAAATTAACTATAAATAAAATATCATCAAGGTTTTTATAAAATTAAGGATGAAATATAATGAAATCTACTGTGATTGTCTATAATATCTATACATGTATGGGTACCTATTATGTCATCCCCTTAGAATTATTTAATTCTTCCTTATATTTTGAGAATTATAGTCATTATGTTATATACCATATAATATCCACCAAAATTTTCCTCAATGGAAATTATCCCTAATATTTCTATTCTTTTTATTGAATTAAGTATGAGTTGAGAATTATGATCTATGGGAATAATCTAATAACCCCTTATTCAATTTTATTTTTTAAGGGAAGGAAATTTTTTTCAAGGATTTTATAATTTATTTAATGTCATGTTTTTTCTATAAAATATTGCTTACCTTTTTCTCTAGGTTTATATCATCTATATATATCTCATTGATCTTTACATAGATGGATGGTTCAACAATAAATTTTTGAAAGATAATGTTTTTCCTCATCCATTATGATTGAAATTTAGATCGTGAAAAAAAACTATTCATAATTGGTATCATTTATTCTTTGACATTGATAAAGTAACATGATCCTTCCAACATATAGTATTAACATACTTATTATCCTTCATTGGGATGTAATGTATTGAATAGTTATAGTCTACGATCACCTCCATCCATCTCCATTGGTTCTTTCTCAAATACATCCATTTGAGTATATAATATAGATTATCATAATCCATATATATTTCAAATTTATCACTATCAAGATAATTATTCTATATAAATAATGAAAATAATTCATATACAATATCTAAATCAAAAATCATTTAATTATTATCAAGAATATCAAATTTATGTCAGGAATAAGATGACAAATTGACATATTTCATGAGGAAAAATCTCAGTACCTTCTTTGATGAATTAATGTTTATAAAAAACCTTTATATACTATATGTTAGTGTGTTTATAGGTTATATGAAATACCATATATTAGTTACAATGGAATTTTCATCACATTCAGTTTTCTAAAGGATCTTGTCTCCCTTCTTATTTATATTGGTTAGTAGATTTTATAATCATGGTAAATTTCTCACAAATCATCAATAGTATAAAATCTATCCAAGAAAACTATGTATATGCATTAAAATGGATAATATATAGATATAAAAATCACAAACATCATTGAATTATCAATATATACTCCATTTATATTGATTAATTGACTAAATAATGAAACTTTTTTGTTCTAAATATCTATATAGAATGTTTTCTATACATTATATCATTTCTCATGCTCTTTAGCAGAATTTTAAAAAGATCTTATTTCTCTTCCATTATATTAGAAAATTTTTGGATATAATTTATAAATGCAACATTTAATTTTTCCATGAAATATCTAAAAAAATTAGCATATCCATAATGATGGTGGGGAAATTCGATAATATGAAAGGTATCACTATGAATTAATAGTGTTCATAAAATTTATGAGATGCTTTTTTAGGTATATATTCTCTATTTACACATAATTAATGATATTTGGATTGATAATATCTACATTACAAATACAAATAACATATTTTTTAATCAAAAAATTTATCAATATTGGAAAGGAGATACATTTTCTTCATTATGAACTTATTAAAATCTTGATAATCAATGTATTCATGTGTTTATCTATGTTCATATTTATAAAAGAGGACTCATGTGCCCTATATTAAGGAACATGGGGTTATAAAACCCTTATATTCATTGTTGTATTATTTCTTCTTCAATTCCTCTATTTCAACTATATGAATTTTATAAGGAGTTGTTAATATAGGACCAACAACATATTCATGTTCTACTGGAAAATAAACCACTTGATGTAGAATAAAAAGAGAAACATATTCTATAAATTCAACAATATTTTCATAAAAAAATATAAATATCTTCAATATTATCTATTACCAAAACTATTAGAGTTAAATATATGGTAAAAATCATTATACAATGGAAGTAAATTCAATATGTATTTTTTATATTCATCATTGTATCGATAGATAATCGTAGGTTGGTTTGATATAAAAAAATTGAATTCCATATCATAAAAACTAATATAGGTAATATATATATAAGTCCCATATATGCACAATATTAAGTAAAATTAAACTAATATGTGAATTATAATATAGCCATGAGTCATATACTGATAAATATATATGGAAGTGGATAAATAGTCACTTGATGAAGTCATCACACAATAAACATTTGTCACCAATAATTCAATATCAAATCCTTTGGTTTGGAATTTAATTATCAGAAAAAACAGTCTTGATATGAAGTATTAGTATAATAATAATAAAATAATAAATTCAGAATTATTTACTATGTTATTATAATACCTTTAACCACAAATGTTTCATAGCCCACATCAGTAGTGGTTATTGAATACACCTTTACTTTATCCACTGGGTTTGGTTGTCACTATCATTGATTATTGTTAATAAATATATGTATGTTTCACTAGTTTGAGTAATTTATATAGTCCTTACCATTGAATCATTTAAATGTGTGTGGTGTATTTTTATGATTTTTTCTTTTCATCTATTTAATTGGTGTGCCTCTTAATATCTTTACAAAATTCTTAATTATTGATGACCATCTCTTACATACCTGAATCATTTCAACATTCTATAAAGAAAATCACCAATACACTTATTCTGATTATTTATTGTATATAATAAAATTAATTTTAATTCTAGAATTTATTTTTCAATTGGGTTTTTATAAATCTATATTTTCGAATTTTTGTGTCTAAAACCATGAGATTAAGGGGATTTTATATATTATATTTCCACCATGAGAGAACATAAACCAAATAATTTATTACCACTAATGTCCTTTATATCAATATATTTTAAGTGAATTAGTATTATAAATATAAATATATGATTTAATTTTCTTTTATTTTCATTTATATTTTTACAGAATAATATTTTAAAAGAATACATTATATTCAGTAGTGTATACAACATTCAACACCGAGAATAAAAGCACTATATAATATACAACCATGATAGTATAGACATAAAATTGGAAAGCATGAATAGTTTAGAATGATAAATTATATTTACAGTATGTTCCTACTCTATATAGGTGTATTAATAAATTCTGAATAAATAAATGTCATTTTATTCATCAAAAATTCATTTTCTTCCAAAATAATAATTCTAGATTTTTGTGAGAATGTATTATAATTAATATTCAGAGATTTTAGAAAATTTCTTTGATAATATTAATTTCATTTTTGAAATTTTCATTTCATACGTAACTTAGGGGGATATTTTTCTATTTTTTCTAAAAATATTTATTTTTTAGTGAAACTTGAAAAATACAAATATTTTTAAAACAATCATTTCTTTTTAATAAATGAAGAAATTTAAATGTGCTATTTTTCTTTATCTTTGTTTTAAAAAAACATAATAATTATTAATTTATATTTAATCTATACAATATATTTTTAGTATTCTCTATACTAGATTTTAGTATAAGATTATTTCAATGCTTGAAAATGAAATTTTCAAAAACATTCTTTAGTGGGAATAATGTTTCTCTAATTTGATTAATGAAAATAAAATTGTATGTGGAATTGTTTAAATGAAATTTATATATATTATCTATTAATATTAAATTAAATTTTAATAATGATTATAACGAGTCAAAATGTTAATATACAACCATCTTATGCTTGAAAAATACATTTCTTATAAAACAATATTTTTATCCTATTTTAAAATAATCAATAAAACATATCTTAATTGAGTTTTATGAAACAAATTGGATATTATAAAATATGACAATTTTGGTTATATAATCTGGGGATTTAATTTTTGGTTGTAGTGAATATTGAAAAAGTAAACACCTTTTATAGTAGTTATGGATAAAAAATGTTTACTATGGTGTTAAACTAAAAAGGCAAATCTTAAAATGACACAAAATTGTTTTATTAAAAATATTATCTTGACATGTTTCGGTAGTTACAATCTTACTCTCCATTGTTGTGTTATTGTGGTACAATGTTCCCTAAATGCGGCATATACAATAATTTAATTAAAGAAAATAAAAATAATGTCACCCTCTTGCTTTTAAATTTAAATTATGTATTCACATACTGACAAAAAAACATGTGAACAAATATTCTTAGTAATTTTGAGAATATTTAAATTTATTTCATGAGGGAACTATTTTTAGTAATTGTACAATTACAATAACTTCTTAATAAATGCCGACATGATAAGTATTTAATTAAAGGAGAATTAAAATAATTATAACAAAAATTTAAAATTAATATAAATTGAATGAATTAAGTTATTAGATGAGTTTTTTAGATAAATAAAACATTTTTTTATTTTATAAAATAATATATTTTAATTCAACATTTGTAATGAAGATTTTCACATCAAATTGAACAAATAATGTCAAAATAGAGAATAATACTATGTTTTAATTAATAATGTTTTATTAAATTATTTGAAACTCATATTATATTTTAATTTATTGGTATATTTTTTAAAAATATCAACCATTTTCATTTCATGTATGAATGATCCTTTTATAATAATTATATAAACACCTACATAGTGAACACTTCATTACAATGCTAAAGGGAAACAAGGTTTTCTACATCACTTGTGCTTGTGTTAAAATAAATTTATTACACACTTAAGACATTTAATTTACAAATTTTATTTCAAATTTAGAAATAGTGGATCCAAATTAGGTAATTAGATATGTTTTTTTTCTGTATAACTCATAACTGAAATACATAAAAAAAATAACTTAGTTACCACTGATAATTTTTTAAAAATTTAGTAAAATTAACATTTATCGATTAATTTTATGAATAATTTTATTTTTCGAGGATATCCTCAACCATATATCACCTAAAATCCTTTAAATTTAAATTTTGTAGGCAATTGAAATGAGAGTGACTTTCTATTATTGAATAGTTCTGTGTATTTAAACAATAAAAATCCTCCTCTATTATAAAAGTCCACCTATTCACCTCACTTATACACAAATTCTATTACATTTTTATTAGAACATGCCATGAAAAATACTTATACTTGTTTTATAGATTATTTTTATCCCATAATTCTATTCATATGGTCCTTAATAAGAGATTTAACGGTGTTTCTTCTAAGAGAATGTAATTGTATTCTGATGAATATTTATTTTTTTTACTTAATAAATAAAGACCTTTATTCATGTATTAATAATTAAAATATAATAATACCACTAAAATACATATAATGATATTATTTTATCATAGTGGCCTGACCCAAATCCCCCTCCTCATCTCTATAGTGGACTACCCCTCACAATGTAATGTGGTTTATGTTTCACAAGCACTTTTAATGGAAGGTAAAATGGAAAATGTTAATGATTAATTGTGATATATATGAAATAATTAAAATATTAATGACATAGTTATCAATGTTAAAATATAATATATCCTATTATTTTATACCATTACGTTCATTGAAAAATGATAACATCATTTATATATATGTGTGGACTACGGCCTCCATGAAGTGATGTGATTCATTTTTCATCACTATATAAAATAGATGATATATATATAATGTAAGAAAATGGTATTTATGATATGATTATTTTTCTATGATAATAAATTAATACTTTTCTTCTTTCCATAATGATCAGTGAAAATGGAAATGATACTCAATGGTACGTATTTCCCACCATCATCATGTTTTTCAAATAGTCCATTATTCATAATCATAATTGTTTACTAAAATTAAAAGTATTTGTTATGTATAAAATGGAAAATCATAACATGATTTTTATTATGTATATTATGGATTATTACCACATTGACAATGGTGAACAAAATGAATCCATTTTGAAATAACTAACATATCATCCCCAAAATACCCAATGAACAATTAACTAATTAAGAATTTAATAATATCATTAAAATAAATAAATAAATAAATTCAATTATATGTTATTAAAACTATACGGGTTTATCATGAAATCAAATAATTTATATAATTTTTTATACATGTCCTAAAATACATACATGGGAATCCTTTACTCGAGTTAAGGGTTTCACACATAGTATTTTTTTCCATGAGACATATTATATATTAAAAAATTATTTATATATTGTGGTGTATGTAAATTAAAATTTAAAATTTATATAAGTAATACATTATAATTACCGTATTTTATGTTTCCCTATTATTCACTTAATCCAATTGTATTTGACTTGAATGTCACCAAGTTGTAAAGGTTTCATAACACAATTTTCAAATGTTGGGGTATAAGTCAAGTTATTTCATAAATTCACCCATGTTTTCTAGGTTTAAGAGGGTAGTTATAATGAGGACCCAAACAAAAGACATAGAATAATAATTAATATGAGTCATGATCTTACTTTATTTAACATCAAGGATCTTTCCAGGATTAGTGTTTTAGAGAATTAGGATATAAAACATATATAACATACAACATTTCCTTAGAGTGTATACCTCTAAAATAGTATATATTTATCCCAAATATAAATTTTTTTAAATGAAACATGATTTCTTTGACAAATATTCATAAAATGTAACTTATATTTCTTGTTTCTATTACGCATCCCTATATATTATGAAGAAACCTTTAAAAACATGGGATGAGCACAAAATACTCAACAAGGGATATAAAGATAGAAATAATTTATAAAGTGATAACATAAATACATAATAAAACCCATTTGAGAAATAATTATCATGCATAGAAAGATCATGTATTTTCCCTAGGAAATATTTAGCATGTCAATCTTAGAATCACCCTTACTCATGTAATAACTATTCGACCAACTTCCATCTACAAAGTTCCCAATGCATTAAAGAGATATAATGGGGATCAACTGTGATATCATTAAATAAAATGGGATCTAACCAACATAAATATGCCCATGGAACATATAATGATTAAAATACTTTATAACTCACATAAAGCCTTGAGTAAAACTCATTCAGATTCTCAAAATACATTTTTTTCATAAAACAGATCCCATTAAAAAAATAAAAAATTCCCACACAATAAGGAAATAATATTAATAAAAAATGATAATGTAGACTTATATTGGAAACAACATAATAGTAATGTATAATGAAATCAGAATAATCCAATCATTATATATATAAAAGAAACAATACTTTTGAATTTTATTAAAAAGACTTTTATATTAATTTTAAACGGAAAGACCCTTACAAATACAATTGTAGAGATAATTAATATAATAGAATGGATTTGTGTATAAACTATAAATATGCATAATAAGACAAAAAATAATGACACAAATAATATTACTACCTCTTAATGAATAACATAGAAGGCTTACCCAATGAATGTAAATTGGGTTTAAAATTCCATTATCTCGAGTTCTTCTTAAGTCAAACGTGTTTAAACCTTCTTTATAGTGGTTAAAATGGTTTTATTAATAATTTACATAATAAAATAATTTTTATAACACCTTATATGATAATTATATAATATTATTACACTCATTTATTAATAATTTTTTAATATTTACATTCTTTCGGGTCCATTATTTACACGGTTTCCATGGTCGGTTCAAAATGGATTTTCATATAGAATGAAAGAATATATATAAATATGAAATGAGACATTATTAATATTATTCTTGAATATTAATTGACACCATATATCATTTGGAAAATATATATGATGATGAATCATTAGATAAAAAATTAAGGATGTATAGATCATTTTGGGGGTTCTTCGATAATCATGGACTTGTTTCATCATATACAGTTAATATTTTGAATATAAGTTAAATAAAAAATATCATAGTGGTAATATATTACACAATAAAATATGTTTCGACCATTAAAATGGTTTTACAACCATCTTTCAAGTATGTGATCGAAATTTAAGACACATCATCCATGATATTGGTATATTGACATATCAAAGAATGTGTCCAAATTTTTAGAATAAGAAGGAGATGAGAAGGAGTATGATGATGAATTATTCCAGAAGAATTATAACAATCTAGTATGTATAGGATACTATTTCTTTAATGGATTTTATATAATACGATGTGACGAGATTATAAGAATAGAAAATGAGTTGAAAAGAAAATACAGGAATATGAAAGTGTATTTTTACCTCTTAATCCTTTCTCTTTAAGATCCTCCTTAAGGCCTTTTGTTTTGGCCTTTTGGTGATACCAGAAGGTCATATACGTGGGTAATAGCCTTCAAAAGAATATTTTATTGAATGTAAGAAATTATAAATGCTTGAGAGGTGTGAGAGGAAGAGGAGGTTAGGGTGGTATTCATATTGGAGGAGATCAGGGGATTTCCATTATTTTTATCGTTAGTTTAATTTTTTCTTTCGAAAACAATGAATAGTCTTTATTAATGTGAATAAAAATAGAAAATAGAGAATTTTAGTTCAAACCATTGGTGCGTACATAATCAATGATGCTAGAAATAGTTTATATAACATATAAACAATATATAAGTTAAATTGTTACATTTCACTATTTATAAAAAATGTACATATTTCAGAAAAATCCCCAAAATTCACCCAAACCACTTTTCAATGTGTAAAACTATAAAATTAACTCTATTTTATCAATATTCTTCTCCAAATATATTTAATTTAATTTTTAAATAAAATCATAAATTATTCAAAAAATAGAAATTTTAAAACTATAACTGATTTTATAACAACTTGAAAAACTAACCAATGGGTCATAAAATTATAATAAAACCATAAGAAAATAAAATAATAATTTATTATTCCATTATATAAAAATACATTTCATTTAAATTATTAATTTTATCATAAAATTTTAATAAAATATTTACGACCGAATAATACCAACACTTATAATATGATCTTACTATCACTAATAAGATGCCTAAATTTTAATTATACATTGATGATGAGATTACTATTCATTTGGATGATTTAATATTCACGAGGGTCATATTACTATTCATAAGGGTAGGTTACTATTAACCAAACATTAGGTTTAACTCATTAGACTTCAAATAATATATTGATCGTATCAGTGTCTATCCATTTTTCGAAATTGAAATCATAGAAGTAGAAAAATTATGTTTAACTACCAGATTATAAATATCTCTTAAAAAAATTTCATTATGTACAGACATTATATTTCATGAATTACATTAAGTTATTTTGTAAAACCATAGTTGTTATATTCTC
Organism: Viscum album; assembly: GCA_963277665.1. Taxonomy (NCBI): domain Eukaryota; kingdom Viridiplantae; phylum Streptophyta; class Magnoliopsida; order Santalales; family Viscaceae; genus Viscum; species Viscum album. The sequence goes on from OY728119.1 coordinate 512,040,130, forward strand.
TCCACCATCTGGAAAATGCATCATTAAAATTTTTATTTACTTATTAAACAAGTAAGGGTTCCTTTCCATTGTAGAATTTTATGACTCTCATGTTTCTTATTCAATCATGTAGTTTTTCTAAAAAATCATTACCTAATATAATTCCTTATTACACAATAATTTATTTATATGATCAAGAATATGAAAAGGACTCTCTTCATAAGAAAGGTTCTCTTCCAGCTAAACTACTCGTGGACTCAAAACGTGAAATGAATCTGGGGCATACTTTCTGAATATACAAACATTAAACACATTGTGTACCTGAGATAAAATTAGAACTAAAGTTACATGGTAGGTGACTAATCTAACATTCTCTAGTATTTTATATTGTCCAATGAACCGGGGACTTAGCATTCTATTATTTCCAAATAACATAACACTTTTATCAGGTGAGATTCTAAGAAAAACATTATCACCTACCTTAAATGAAAGGTATTTCCTCCTATTTTATGTATAACATTTCTACCTTCTCTGAGCATTCCTCATGGGTTTCTTAATCATCTTAACCTTTTCATCCACCTCCACTACAAATTCTAGTCGCATCAACATTGTCTCTCTGACTTCATCCCAGAATTCTAGAGTTCGACACCACATTCCATGCAATGCCTCAAATTTCTCCATCTATATACTAGAATGAAAACATTATTTATAAAGAAACTCAAATATTGAAAGATTATCATCCCAAATTTTTTTTGTCTATTATACATGCTCAAATAATATCCTCATGTCTTAAATTTTTCTCTCGGTATGTCTATCAAATTTATGATGAAAAGAAGTGCAAAAATTTAATTCTTTGCCCAATGTCTATTGATGTCCATTCTAAATGATAGAAGTGTACATGGGATCATGATCAGATACTATGGAAAGAGGAACTACATATAACCTAAAAATATTATTATGTTAAAATCAATAATTTTTATGTAAATAGATAGTATATCAAATAGGATATAAATGTGTATAATTAGTTAGAAGACCAACAACAACCTAGATTGCATTATTCCCTTGAGATGTATTGGGTAGTCCCACAAAATATTCCATGGATATATTTTCCAATATCCACTATGGAACATGTAAAGGTTGAAGAATCCCATTCAAGAAAATATTCTCTTCATTATCGTATTGTAAATTCAGATAATTAATTGTAAAATCAGCAATATAAATTTTGATTCCATCCCCCCGGTAATACCCACAATTGACTTTGTGCATCTTTGTGTTTCCATGCTTAACTGAAAATGGAGAAGTGTGAGCTTTACATAACAATTATTTCATCAATTTATAATCAAAAGAGACAACAAATCTATTCCCAGACCTTAAAGAAATCCTAATCATGGTTAAATTATGGGAACATACTCATTTTAAACAATTATACCATTTTATATAACTTTCTATCTTCTTTATTCACATGAATAATTAATTTTGAAATAGATGGATACACTTAATCCTAAAAAAAAATAGGTAATTTCTTACACCAACAACTTTCAAGCCAAAGTTTATCAAATCATTTACCAAAGAGTCAAGTTCTAAACATACCATGGTTAATATAGCATTATTTTTCTGACTCAAATCGTTAGACACCAGGTTTTATTTTACAATATGGAAATGAATCATGAAATTATAATCCTTGATTACTTCCATCCATATCCTCTATATCATGTTTAATTAAATCTGAGTAAATATATACTTCCAACATTTATGGTCATTATATATTTCACATTTTACTCTAAGAAGATGATTACTCTAAAATTTTATATAAAAAATAAATAGTAGATAATTTCAAATTAGGTGTATGTTAATTTAACTCATGAGGTTCCAAATGATGTAGAGCATAAGAAATTACCTAATCAATCTCCATCAGAATGCAACTGGGTTACTTTAAATAATCATCACTATAAATGAAAAATTCTATAATTCTAGAGGTTAGGGTTTTAAATGGATCATTCACCTATATTATTTTCAATTAACGAAAAAAAAACCATCACATTATTTTTTTCAAGATGAAATTAACTCCTTTTCGAGTTAGCTTAGTTAGTGGGCTTGATAACTATGCATTGATTTCAAGAAAACTCCAGTAATTTCTTATAGAACAAAGAAAAATAAGAATCTAGGTTATATTTATGGAAGTTGGCCATTATTCAACAACTTTTGTTTTAGTAGGATAAATTGTTATTCAATGTTGATAAACAATGTGATCATGGAAAAAAAATTAATCAAAAATTCAAACATTCTATATTATCCATATAGTTAATTTTTTTATGGTTTTCAAAAATCCCAAATATGTTTTTCATGCTCTTCTTTACTTTTACAATATACAATAATGTCATCAATAAACACAACCACAAACTTATCTGAGAAGTCATAAAATATTTTATTCATAAGATCAATGAATATAGCTGGTGATTTAGTTAACCGTAATGAAAGAACTACAAATTCACAATGACCATAATGAGTAAAAAACACAATCTTTAGGATGTATGCATCCTTTACATTCAAATGATGGTACCCTGACCATAGGTCAATAGTCTAAAAATATTGTTCTCTCTAGGGATGATCAAATAAATCATAATTATGAAGAAAACAATTCTTTTTTTAATAGTGATTTTATTCAAGGATATATAATCAATAAAAAGTCTAAATTAACCAGATTTCTTTTGAACAAATTAGATTAGAACACCCTATGGTGAAGTGATAGGTCAAATGAAACCATTTTATAAAAATTCTTGCATCTCATTTTTTAATTCCAGAACTTCCTTTTGAGTCATTCGATAAGGGATTTACGAAATTGGCATAACATCAGGAATATATGTAAATAGTAAACTGAACCTGTCGATCGAGAATAACACTAGAAAAATCATTACAAAAAACAACCATGTATTCATTTACCACTTTCTGAACATTAATATTAATAGGTCCCTTATCTTCAAAAATATGCCAAGATAACATTCATTTCAATCTTTTATTAGTTTTTAGCTTTTTGATATGTTATCAATGGTATGGGTTCATTCTTATACACTAACTAAAATTCTTTCTGAAAAAAACATCTTTTTTTTCCAAACAATATTGGCATCATAAAAAAATCTAATCCAAAAAAATAACATCAAACTCCAATAGATGAAATTCAACAATATTTTTAATTAAAAGGTTTTCATAGAAAAAGATAGGTAGATTCTTATAATTTATTTTTTAGGAATATTTTCTCCATGTTATTTTACCATGGGTTTCGATTTCATATCATGATGTGGAACTCCCTATTTATCAAAAAAATTCATTGAAAATAAGGAATATGCAGACCCTGAGAAAAAACACTGTTGCATAACCTATAAAAACAAGAAATATACCTAATAACACCTTATTTGATATCTCAACATCTACTTAAGTGGTTAAAATGTATTTTTCAACACCATTATACTTCCAATCATGCTAATTTAATTCCTGCGTGACTAGCTTCAGACACACATTAGACAAATGACCTAATTCTTTATAAGTACGGAATCTTACCATCAATTTCTCATTTATATTCAAATCAATTTACTTGTACTCAGGGTAAATGTCCGAAAAAATTCCACATTGGTATAATTTCCTTGGATTTATAATGCATTCATCAATATTATTTTTACAATACCTTCAAATGAAGGTAGATTTATTTTTTTACCTACCGATTTCATTGATGAATTCTTCCTTGATGCCTAAAAACATGACCGCTTCATATTTTTGTCATGATGATGTGCGTTTGTATCCTAGAAATCCATTTATACATTTTCATCACAATGAACAAGTTTCTCATTGATTTTAAACACTCATGAACCCAAATCTATTTGTAAAAATGGTTTCAAACATGAGTATAAGTTATTAAATTGATTATCAAAATCCCATGTAAAATAAGTTATGTAACTGGCCAATATTGTAGAATTCCCTTCATATTCTTCCAAATAATCATCATCATTCTCCTTCAGTTCCATGAATGGTTTCTCCATTTAGAGTTGAATAGATCGAGGAAAATATTTTTCCAAAAAAAGACTCGTAAAATCATCCCAATATACACTATACGGATCATCTATTTGTCTCGTGTTTTTCAACCAAATTCCACCATTGATTAGCGTCCCCATCAAAATTTTAAATGGATAGTATTACATATTTGGCAATCCTATCATTCGATGACATCAAATATATTTTCTAGAGCATTGTTCTATCCATCAACTATCACTGGAATTGTGGTTCCACAGAATGTTATCGGACGAAGCCTTATAAAATGCTCCATAAATGATATGTTTCTTCATGGGAGGTCAAGTTCTTCTCCAGTATGGATACCACCGTTGTTTATCACCAAATTTCATAGATCCATTACTATAAAAATCTTCTCAGTTCTGATTCCCACCATTCCAGGTTACATATTAGAAAAACTAGCAGACTCACAGTTCCTTCCATCTTCAGAGTCCATATATCATCTGTGGAAGCCCATTCTGAATAGAAATATCATATAAAAAACAATATGGGAATCATTAAATTCAAAATGATTTGAAATAAAAAATAATTTAAAAATAATTTATTGTATTCTATTAACATCATCCAAACCCAAAATGTTATATAATCCTTCCTCTAATTCCAACAATAAGGACCCAGTCTTAAAACATTACGTAATAAAAAATTTTATTCAGGAACATACTTTTTCACATTGAGGATTTTTTTCATGTTTATTGTTTTAGAGAATTAAGACGTAAATAATATATAAAATCCATATTTATACATAGTGGATACCGGGAAAACAGTATCCATTTCTTACAAAATATTAAAAATAATTAATAAAACAAGATTGTTTTTTAAAAAATCTTCATAACATTAAACTTTACATTATTATTTCTCTAACACCTCATTATGACTAGTAAAAAACATTTAAAAACATAAGATTATAAATAAATATCATTAAGGGATATAAAGAAAGAAATTTTTAGTCAAGTTATAATATAGAAAAAAAATAAAACCCACTTCATACAATATCATTAGCATGCATATATTAATCATGTAGTTACTTTAGGAAATATTTACCATATCACTCATACAATCGACCTTACACTTGGAATAACCATTCGGTCAACATCCTTCTTCAGAGTACCCAATGCATTGAGGGTATATAATAGGGATAACCCATCATATCTTGATATATCATGGGCTTAACCAATCATAACAATATCCAAGTAACATATCATGAATAATAAACTTGAAAACGCATATAAATCCTTGACAAAAACACATTTAGAGTCTCAAAATACCATTTTTTCATAAAACATGTCCCTTTAAAAATATAAAAAAATGCAAAAAAAATTTAATAATACTCATAAAAAATTTCTATGTAAACATATAGTGTAAAAAAATAGTAATATATCATCATGAAATCAAAATAAACCACTCCTTATATATATATATATACAATACATTTGAATTACAGTAAAGAGACTTTTAAAATGATTTTAGAAGAAATTTACCATACAAATATAATTGGTGTGAGAATTAATAGAATGGAATGGATATGTGTAAACATTGTACATAAATATAATAAAACAAAAAACCATCACATAAATAATCATATTACTAAATAATAAATAAGGTAAATGGTTAACTAAAAGAATGATAATTGGGTGAAGAATTCCCTTTCCTTGAGTTCGCCTTAAATCAAATGTGTTTAAACCTCCTTTATAAGAGCCAAAATAGTGTTATTAATAATTTATAGAAAAAGAATTATTTTTATAACACCTTAAGTGACTATTCTATGACTTCATTCCACAGATCTATTAATAATATTTTTTTATTTACATTGTTTCAAGCATGTTGTTTACATGGTTTCAATGGTTGGTTCGTAACAAATTTTCATATCAAATAGATGTGAATCTCCATAATTGAAATGAGGTGTTGTTAAAATGTTTCTAAAATATTAAATTATATCATAAATTATTTTGTTAGTTTGTATAATTATTAATCATTAGATAAAATATTAATGATGTTTAGATAACATTGGTCGTTCATCGATAATCATGAAATTATTTCATCATATACCTTTAATATTATTTATATATGTTAATTTCAGAATATAAGAGAGGTTATATAATAAAATTTAAAACATATTTCATCTATTAATTTTTTTTCAACTATATTTTAAATATGAAAATGAAATTGAAGACACATCGTCCATGATGCCGGTAAATTAACACAAAACAGATGGTGTTTTTATTTTTAGAATAAGAATGAGAGGAGAAGGAGTATGATGTTTAAATTTTTCATAAACATGATAATTATATAGTATATATAAGATAAAGGATATTTCATGGATCCTGTAAAATATTATTTGATGAGATTATAAGAAAAGAAAACGAGTTGAAATGAAAATACAAGAAAATGAAAGAGGATTTTTACCTCTTGATACCTTCTTCTGGAGAATCTCTTTAAGGACTTTGGTTTTATCATTTTGGTGAGACCAGTAGGAATTTCACATGGGGAAGAGTCTTAGGAATATTATTCTTGTAAAATTTATATAGTTATCAATGCTTGATATGTTAGAGAGGTAGAGAGGGGTGAGGGTGGTAGTTATAGTAGAGGAGAGTAAGGGTTTTCCCTTATTTTAATCATTAGTTTAATATTTTTTTCTCAATAATATTAAAATATTTAATTATTGTGATCACAAATAGTAATTAAAGAATTTATGTTTTAACCAATGATTTTTATGATTGACAAGATTCTTGGAATGGTTTATTTAACATATAATGTATATATTCCGTAAATTATTATATTTCCCTCTACATTAAAAATTCATTTATTTTAGAAAAATACCAAAAATTTACCCTCGCCATTTTTTGATGTGTATAACTCAAAAATGAACTCTATTTTATCAATAAATTATTTTAAATATGTTTAATTTAATTTTTCAATAAATTTATAATTTATTATAAACATATTTAAAAACTATAACTCCTTTTACAACAGCACGAAAAATTAATAAAGGGATCATAATGTTATCGTACAATGATATAACAATAAAATAATAATTTATTATTACCTTTTATGAACAGAAATATTTATTTACATTTTTAAATTAATCCTAAAAATGTAATTGAAGATTAATGACTGAAAAAATAATACCGATACTTATTCTATGATCATTATACAACTTATAAGATTCATATATTTTAATTATACATTCATGGTGAGGATACAATTCATTTGGATGATTTAATATTCTTTAGCGTCATATTACTATTCATAAGGTTACATTAGTATTCATAAGGGTAAGTTATTATTCACAAAAAAATAAATTTGTCCAATCAAACATCAAATATCTTACTCATTGCAACAGTGTATGTCCGTTTTTCAAAAATAAAATAATAGAAGGTGTAAAATTATGTTTAACGGCTAGATTATAACTATAACCTTGAAAATATTACATTAGGTAGAGACTCAGTGTTTCATGCATTACATTAAATTGATTTGTAAAACCTTAGTGTATTACACATGTAGTGTAGTTTGGGTTGTCAAATATTAAAAGACATAAGAAGAAACATACATTATTGTAACCAATGGGACCTGCTAACAACACAGAAACCCTGTCTAAACATGAACTTCAGATCTTGGTCTTCTAGGTACCACTAATTACCTCGCAAACACATGGTCCCTACCTTGGGCCCCACCCACATGTCTGAATGGGTCATATAACTAATGAAATTTCCCAACATTCAAAAACATGTCCTTTCCATTGTGTTTTTCCATCACTCACTCTAAAACAGGGAAACTTCTTAGAAGGTCACCCATCCTGATCACTACTCCTTTCCTAGAATGTTTAAATGAGGAGTTCTAATCATGAAGTCTCTCGAAAAGGAAGGTAAGCCTATTCAACATGAGTTATATAATTTATTCATTTAACCCCTTTTTATTATGGAGTGTTACAATACATGTGCATTCAATATATTTATTCCCTACTAAGTGTCCATTTTTTTTATTTGTGGTCTTTAAATTAACACAAAGAGACCAAAATAAATTACAATTGAGATAATGATTTTATCCTATATTTTGAATTGAGGTGGATTGGATGGATTCCATTTTAGTCAATTTTAATTCAATAAATTTGATAGGGTCTCATTCGAAAACATAAAAATATCATCATCACATGATATTTTAATACCTACACACCTAAATACTAATCACATATACACATGGAGGATCATTTTTAATAGAACCCCGAGGTATATGTGCTTATTATAACTTCAATTTTGTGAACATAAAATTTAATAAGGATGAATAAATATTAAGACCATAAAATGAAATTCTATACTGCAAGAAGTTATTAGACAATAATATAGTGATAAATAATGTCCAATAAAGGCCCCTAAAACTCCATTAGAACAAAATCTAAGTGGTTTATCCCTATATAGAATATATTCTCTAAATTTAAGCAATAATTAAAATCATTTGGGAGGAATTGAAGAATAAAATTAGAAAATAATAATCACTCCCCCATTGTGTGAACTATTAAAAAAAAGTAGATTAAATAACCCCCTGATGAAATGGTATCAACATGATATTGGAGAAAATATGATAAAGTAGAAAACATTTAATAAAAACAATGGGTTTTGAAATAACTTACCTGAAAATGAAATGTGATTACAAAGAAAGGTGTTAGAATGAATTTAAAATGAAACTATTGCCTTGAATCATGCAAATCCTTTAACATTGATAAATTAAAAGGGTATTCCACGTGTCTTGGTTCAATAAATAAATATTATAAGTCTTCCCACAAGAATATTAAAGTCCTAGTTTGTGGATTGTTTGTATATAGTGAAGTTTTCTACCCTTGACTAGAAATGGGAGCCATATTGCATGCCTCATACAGCATTGTCCAAATGGTAATCGATTTGGATGAATTTTGGTCGTCCATGTATGAATCAAATGAAACCCTTGATATCCTCTAAATTATTGTATAATTAGGGTGAAAAATGATTTTTATTCTAGATATGATTGAAACGTTGGTCAAATTTTTAGGACTACCAAATATTTTCTTCTTCAAATTGGGATGCTTGGAAATTCTATCCAAAATTCAAATTACTATAAAAACATTCAAATGAATTTTTTCGAATTATATAATCTATCTAAATTTTAAATTGTATTGACATTGGGTAGGAATGTTTGCGGCGATAATCATTTTATTAGGCAGTTATCAAATTCACTTTCCCCGGAATGTTTTTGGATTACGGCCCACATTGGTAATCTTCGTAATTAAATCTTCAAAATCATCAAAAGGGTTGAGTTTTCCCCATATAATTGGGGATATAAAAATAAAATATTAAAATAAATTAAATAAAATTTTCTGTTTTAGGAGGTGTTAAAATGTACTATTTAATATTTCATTTTAATAAATAATTATAAAAATGTTATGAAAATAAGATCAAATATTTAAACATACTGGTAAAAATTATTATGATCATTGAACCACCTGAATATTATAATATAAAAAATAAATATTAGCTTATTTTAGTGGCTAATCACAGGCCCAAATTAAGGATTTCTAGTTTTAATTAATATTTAAGTTAAAATTATAATATTTGAATTCCCTTATTCCAAAAAAATATACAATTCTCACAAAAATACCACAAACTAAAAAAGTTATAAAACAAGTTAAAATAATTTAACACAAGATATGCTCATTTGAATTTCCCAAGCCTAATCCCATTGATTTTCCTAAATACATTTTAGCATTTTCTTTAAATTTACTTTATGTATGATGATGTGTTGCGCATCAAAATAGGAACGAGGTTCATTTTTTATTTAAGGAGGGAAATATGGAAGTACTAAGTGGAATCACATTTTAATATTATGATGTCTATTAATTTTTTTATAATTTTTATATAGTAAATAATTTTTCAATCAATCAAGTCAACCATATTGAAAATACATTGTCGATAACTCATAGGCTCAAAGACCTTAAGGCACAAATTGAAACTCACATTCATGGGAATAATCTTGAGTTAACTCAGAAAAAATAAAATTAACACAAATAGATATAAAATTCCATTCTTTAGGTCATAAAACATTTGAGTTGTGTTATCCATGTATCAAAAGCTTCTTATTATGTTATTTAATTTCCCTAAAGTATTTTATTTTATTTTTTTAAATAATCTTCCAATATTAAAATGATAAATAAACCTATTATACTAATTATGGGAGACCAAAAACATAAAATAATAACCCACAATGAAATAGATTTGTATTGTGAATTTTCATTAATTAGTGGATGAAAATATAAGGACTAAAAAATAACATTATATATCCAAACATTCCATAATCTAAACTCATGAACATAAACATGGGTTAAACTCAAAATCATGGAATGAGAGATTATTTTATATTCAGTTTCAAGTTTTTCAATTTTCCTTATCATGATCAAATTTGAAGAAAATAATTTCCTCCATTATCACTTGTTTTTTAATTTAAAATATTTTGTTAAATTTTTGTTGTTGTTTTCTCATTAATAAAAAAAATACATTTCAAATTTAACCCACTAACATAGAAAAATACTATTCCTAGTGTGTAATGAAATGAAACTTTAGTAGGTGTAGAGGCAGCGGAGTGGATTTTAAGAATTATAATTGGAAAATGTGTTATGGAACAACGTCACCCAGTGGTATACTGATAAAGGTCATTCCAAAAAATATGGATCATTCAATTCCCATATCACTTATGGACTCATTTAGTGGATGGTATACAGGTGTGGAATTTATTGGCGTAGGTTATTGACCTATAAAAATCATTGATTTTAATATCCCCTTCTTCTCCTGAACAAAACAATTTAGAAATCATTTAAAACCAGAGAGGATCCCTTAACAAAAAACAATCAAATACAAAAGGTAAAGAGAAAATATACCTGTTTATTTTTTAACTCTAAAACATTAGACAATATATAGGAAAATACTAGTTTTACTCTAAAAATATCTTTTTTTACTATCATGAGCTCGACATATACCATTAATCTATCCAGTTTTTTATATTTCAATGGTTTTGTCAGTTAACTACTACTATATTTCTTGTTTATTGAATGATTCAATGAATGGATTGAACATATGAAAAATGAATTTGAATACATTACCACTAGTGGGATCTTCAATATTAATTTCTCCTTAAGGGTACACGTAATGAACTATATAAGGACCTGACCATCTAATGCGTAACATTCCCCAATGTGAATGATGTTTGGAACTATACATGATAATGAATTTTTCTTTTTCAGAGTGTTAAACATTTTTATTTCAAGATTTGTATGCTTAAACTATAGATTTATTGATCTTAATATTTTTAAGAGATTTTATCCCAAATTACACTTGTTTATCAGGATATATTTTCCTCATTTTCTGTCTAATGAAATTTTAAATTTCATTTTTTTGATTAACTAAAAGGAATTATGTTCAATTTCAACAAAGAAATGGAAATATTTTCTATAAACCATCTTATATGGTGGTATTACAAGGATGGTTTTTAACATTGTATGATATGCCCAAAATGTATCCAAGAAGTTATTAAATCAATATTTCCTAGAGGGATTGACAGTTTTTTCAAGAATTTTCATTATTTACCTATTGTCAAACAAAACATGATAATTTTTTTAGGATGGTAGGGAATTGAAACTTTTCGAGAAATCTTATACATATACCTGACTATTGAGAAGGGACAATGGACGAAATGGGTCCCAAAATCTCTAATAATGACCATAAGAATTCTAAATCTACAAAATATGTTCACTTTTAAGAATTACATGGCAACATGATTGTCGTTGGACTTAGTGGGATGGGTCCCATAAAATCCATTCAACAATAATTTATGATTTTGAGTCTTTTTTGTTATGGAACCTATCATTTGAAACTAAGTTAAATGATTAAATTATTTTAAAGAATCAGTAGAAAGGATAGTCTTGTAGAATCCCCATTAGATGACTAATCAAGTGGTTTTATTTATGGTAAATTGGCCTCCATATGTCTATATATGAATTTTTTTAGAATGGACTCATTATTTGACTTAGAAACCCAAATCCTATTGAGTTGATCTTGAAAAACATGAAGATATATAGATCATGAAACACATAGTGTTTTACATGAAAAATTAGTTTCTTCTTAGCTTGGATCTGAATGAATTTTGTATTGACACTCGTAAAAATGTGGGTTTTTATGTCATCAAACCATGGGAAATCACTCTTATAATATAGGTTCTCATTCGGAAATAAACATAACATTTGGAGATGATTTCATTTTTCATTGAATGTCATCATAGAGAGGTGATAAAAAAACGTTTTGACACCCATGGTTATATTATAATCTTGTGGTAGAAGAACTGACCTAACCAATATATCATTGGCATCATTTTTTTGGTAAAATGTATTTCATAGAAGAATGATCAATCGAGATAATAATGTGGGGCCTAAGAGATAGGACCTAGAATTTACTATGGAAAAGAAAAAAGAAAAAAATTGTTCTCTCTGGTGGTGTAGTTTTTTATTCATCATCCAAGGATTTACTTGTATAAAAAATGGCACATGGATTCTTATCACAAGGTCATCCTAAGATAGTTCCAACATCAATGTCACTTAAATCACAAACTAGTTTGAATAGAAGATTTTAATTGGGATCATTCATGATAAGTGGGGTGATAAGACATGACTTTATTATTGAGAGTGAATCCTCACAGTACAATGTTTATAAAAATGGAGCATCATTATCTTTATGTTCACTAAGAGGTTATAAAATAGAGATAAAATTATCGATTAACGTTTTGTTGGAACCATCACTGCCTATGTATGACCTCAATTACTTAATAGTTTTTTTTGAGGGGGATGGAGAAATAATATATCTACCTTATCATTCTCATTTTTTTTAATCCGTATACCATAAAATTGATAGAATTTATCAAGTAACTTCTTTATCATAAAATTCAATATTTTATAATTTATGATGATATTATTATCCTCACATTTAGAAAAACCCCATTCAAAATTCAAAAGGAATCATTAGAATGTGTCCTTGAAGAATGATAATTAATTCATAAATACTAATAAAATACTCACCACCATGTTAAAAAAAGATTACCATAATTCACTACTTGATGTTACTGGGAGAATAACATAACCCCAAGGGAATTCACTTGAGGGAAAATAATATGAATGTACATGTCAAGATTGTTTTCCCTTAATCATTCAAGGATATCTTAATTTTAATATACCCTAAGAATCTATCTTGGAATTAGTATATCTAATAACCCACCATATTCTCAAGGATATGATCAATGAAGGGTAATGGTTAATCAACTTTCTTAGGGAATGAGTTTAACATACAATTGGCAATGAACACTCTATATCCACTACTGACCCTTGTGGGGAGAATATCACCATCCTTATTAGTAATCACAGTGATTCTAGCCTTCTATGGACCAAATTGAATTGTTCTAACCCCCTCACTCTAAAAAATGGTGTAGATGATTACAAATATCAATAATATTTTAATTTCTTTACTTGTAATACATATTACATTGGGATTGAGTCTCTACTTACATTTATGACCTGGTTTATAGTCATATTCTTGAACTATAATATGAGTTCCAATGAGTGGGATAATACTAGGAATATCGTATATGGTGAATACAATTTCATTCTAGTGCTTTCATGGTATATTCATAATAATTCTATGTTGATTAGATTAAATACATAGTGTTATAATAGTATAAAAATTTGGTTTCCCCTAACATTTCATATATTTGTGATGAAATAAGGACCATAAATTAGAGATCGGGTTGGTTAACTCTTTCAAAATAAGGATAGGGCTTTGCATGAATCTTAGTTTCTTCCCCAAACATCTAGGCAGAATTATTTTATTTTGAATCAATGTTTCATCCACCACATTTTCTATACCTATTTAAATAATGGGTATGAATTCATTATTATTTATATATCTAGTGGTATCATTGATTAAAGATCCTAAATATTAATTAAACGATATTCCCAAAAGAGATTCAAGATGTAATAACTCGGATCTTCGTGAAGGTTTGTTTTCCATTTTTTTGATGTTTTTAAGGAAAATAAATTTTTTGTAAATTTCAGAAGTACACGTCGTGTACTTTTTTAGTACACTCCGTTTACTCTTCCCTGACTCGAAGACGTGTGCTAGACGTGCCGGGCCACACACACAATGTGTAAGGCTGAGGTGGAGGCCGGTTTATTCGGAGTATGGAAAATTGAAGTACACGCCATGTACTCAAGAAGTACACGCTGTGTACTTTATTTTTTTATTAAATGGACCGGGGTCGCGCCTAACCCCCAAAACCATCTTCTTCTCTAGTTTTCATCTGCTCGGGAGTGACCGTACGGCCGGATCTTCGACGAGCTCCCGCCTCTCCGTCCGTTCTAGTATTCCAGCAAGGTCGATTGTGTTGGAATCACAGAGGTGAGTTCTTCCCAATTCTTGAGCCTTGTTTGTTGATTCCTCATCGTTTCCAAGTTATCGTGGGATGAACATTTTTTGAATTTTCTCAGATCTACGTTGTTCTAAGAGGAATCTATCATCGAGGTTCACGTATATCGATCTCTTCGGATCGAGGTAGGTGGTTTGTGCCTTTTTGTAGGAAGTTGATGAATATTATGCGCAAATTCTACCAATACCCGTGAATTGGGTATTGCATGTTTCCAGTTTTGACATTGCTGTTTTCCTGTTTTGCTTGTTTGCTTTAGTACAGGTTATTGCTTGTGAGTAGAGTAATTGTTTTTGTGCTCAGGTTGCTTTTCCATGCTTGTTTTTCCTGTTGGGAATTTTTCCAGGTGCCATGCCTAGTTGTAGGATAGTGGAAAGGTTGTTTTATTATTGTTGTTGAGCCTTAGTTGATAGCCAAGTAGTTCTTGAGGTTTACATGGACATTACATGTGTGCTGAGCAGGTTTAGTTATACTCAGGACTGTGAGAACCTAGAGTAGTAGACCAAAGGGAGAATTGATGGAAGGGCTGCTCTAGAGTGTCTTTTAATTACGATATGAGACCACATGGGGAAATTGACATTGAATGCTTCCCCAGAGAGTCTATAGATCCACGACGTGGGCCACAAGGGGGAATTGACTTTGAGTGATTCCCCAGAGAGCCTTTAGCACGATATGAGACTATAGGGGGAATTGACGTTGAGTGCTTCCCCAGAGAGTCTTCTTAATTACGTAGCTGAACCAGAGGGGTGAGACTGTGTGTGCCTCTCATAGGGTTTCCAGTACTTAGAGGTTAAACCATAGGGGTTAGACTGTGAGAGCTACCCAGAGGGTTACCTATTTTCTTCCTATTGCTGACTGCTTGCTTGTGTGCATTACATGTTAGAACTGTGGATTGTAGCTGTTGTGCTTTTCTATTTACTGCTTTCTGTTTTATTTCTTCCATGTATTCATTGACTATTAGGCACAAATATTTGTGTGATTTCCAACTGGGATTGTATATCACACCCTGTTTGGGCCATGCTTTTGGGCCCAAGAAGACTATGTTGTTTTAGGTATAGACAAGGGCAAGTGCCCTTCTTCTTCAAGATCGTGACTGCACCAGGAGCTGGGGAGCATGAAACCGAGCCATGGATCGCGATGTTGAGGAGCATACTTTGTTTTTCTTTGGCAATTGGTTTCAGTTGTATTTCAGCACGTTGTTGTGAATTCTTTTTTCCTTAGAAACTTGTACCTTCTTCATCATTGTCATCATAGTTATATATCTACATTATTTTCGTTGTTTGGTTTTGGTTGTTATGAATGTTTTTTACTTCTTCCGCTGTTTATAATTGTTTTCTTGCCCTGTATACCTTACCGAATTAGGGCATAGTTTGTCCACCGACTCAGTAAGGCCCTAGCTGCTAGTCGGCAGCCTCTGGAGGTCGGGGAAACGCGCTTGAGGTCATGTGGCAAACCAGGTACAGGGCACCAGGGCACCAGTGGAGGGGCTCTGGACTCGGGACGTTACAAAGTGGTATAAGTGGATTTCATTTCTGTTGCATTACTATTTGGATACTTTATCCAGGGATAGGACAGATTCGGTACTTGGCATTAAGCTGTGATCAAGAGTAGCTAACCTGTGTACAGGGAAAATCCATACTACCTCGTTAATTGCAGTTTTATGGTTTTGAGATTTTAGTGTTGATCTGATTTCACCTAGAGTGATTCACATGAATTGTGCGGTTATTGTTTTGATATTTCGGTTCTGTTTCTGTCACAACCCGATAAGATGAGGGTATTCTATCTCATGAATCTTATAGGCACTTTTTGGAATCACATTTCATTCATTCATTCCATGCCATCTAGGGTGCATTAGCGATTGCATGTTGTTGTGATAGGCTCTGTGTAGATTATGCATGCTGTTGTGATAGATGCTTGATATATTCTCTGCTTTTATTTTAGGAAGTTGTTTGTTTTGTTCCTTGCTTAAAAATGAACGCTTAATTTTGGTTCTTGAGGTGTTATGGGCCCTCACGGATCATAATTTGGCATCTTATCCCTTGTTTTTTGTGTTTCTGGAATTCTGAGCAGTTTCGGAGCTACTGCCCAGAAAAAACCAGAATACACGGCGTGTACTTTTTAGATACACGCAGTGTAGTTTTCGAGCCGTGTCACCGACCGTGTGAGAAGAACATGGTGTCATGGGGGTAACTTCGAGAACACTCCGTATACCATTGGTACACACCCTGTGAGTTCGAAGTCGTGTACCCGGCTGTGTCACTAACAACACGAGCCGGGGATTCTCGGGTAGAACATGCCATGTCTGTAGGAAACACGCTGTGTAGTCCTGTCTAGTTACTCGGCCATGTCACGAACAACACGGTTTGACGTGAAATTCTATTCCTCACATCGTGTCCATAGGGAACACGCCGTGTAGTCCTGTCCAGGTACCCATCAGTGTCACGAACAACATGGGCCATCGTGACCTTCTTTTCTACACACCGTGTTTGTTCGGAGCACGTCGTGTAGTCTTGGTCATCCACCCGGCCATGTCACGAACAATACGGAATGGTTTCACCTTCGCCTATGCACGCTGTGCTTGTTCGAAGCATGTCGTGTAAGGTCCATCCGTGTAGACGACCGTGTACTCAACAACACGGACCGCTGAGGCCTTGCCTAGTGCTTGCCGTGTTTGTTTCAAACACATTGTGTAGTCTCGGGTTGAGTCGGACCGTGTGGGTTAGCCATGTAAGGAGAATCGGGCAGGGGAATAGTCTTCATGTACACTCCGTGTGTGGGGGTCAACACACTGTGTACTTTGAAGTGTACATGACTTGTTGGGTGAGAGTACACGCCCATGTCAGTGGTTTAAGAATACACGTTGTGTATTTTTATACACGTCGTGTAGTTGTGTTTTGCAATCGTGTGTGTTTTTCTTCCCATGTTCCCGTTTTTTAATCTAGTGTTTTATGTCCTTGTTTTCCTGATCTAAGGTGTGCTTTTGATCTTTCAGAGCTATGCCTCTGAGACGTCCTCCGGTCTTACATCTGTCGTCAGGCAGTGATCAGACGCCATACATGGCTGATCAAGGACATCCTTTCGATCCCCCAGTCGAGCCAGCCTTGGCACCAGTTGTTGTACCAGTCACGGGAGCTGATGCGCAGTTTAGGGGAGATTTCATGAAGATGATGCAGGCCTTCCAGAGAGCACCACCTCCTACCTCTTCTATGGCAGACTTGACGCAGGTCTTTCAGCAGCAACATCCTCCCACGTTCTCGATGGAGGGTGGACCTCAAGCTGCAGAGTCATGGCTGTAAGCCATGCTGACTATATTCGAGCATCTAGAGATGCCTCTAGAGAGGCGGGTCATGCTCTCCACCTACAAGCTCTGAGAATCCTCCAAGAGGTGGTAGGACGTGATCTCACAGGCAGGTCAGCAGCAGGCTATGGCTTGGGAGGAGTTCCAGCGCGTGTTCTACGACTACTTTTACATGGAGACTCTGAGGGACGATCGAGCCCGAAAGTTCATGAGCTTTGAGAAGGGTACTCTATCTGTAATGGAGTATTCCTACCTTTTCACTGAGCTGCAGTGTTTTACACCCCTTCGGGATGGGTGTCGGGTGTTCATGGTGAGGAAGTTTGAGGATGGACTCAGGCGGGAGATCCGCTCGCAGGTGAACATCTTCCAACTAACTTCCATTACTTCCATTGTCAATCAAGCACTGATTGCGGAGTGCAATCTAAGAGAATCTCGAGCTGCGAGTCAGGGCGGTTCTACTTCCAGAGCTAGCTTTCCTTCAGATGAAAGCAAGAAGCATCGTAGAGAGCCTACACATGGATATTCAAGGAAGCGAGACACATCAGCAGGAAGCCAGGTGACATGCTATCATTGTGTCCGGACAACGAACACGAGGCCGCAGTGCTAGAGAGACCCCATGGAGTGCCATTCTTGCAAAAAGATGGGTCACCTTTAGCGTTTTTGTCAGGTTTTCTCACCAGAAGCTGGTGACCGAGGTTCTTCCATGACTCCTCTTTCAGTAGTAGCCCCACCAGTCTCTCACTAGTCAGGGAACTGCGGTTCATCAGGACGTTCGGGCCAAGGTGGAGGTCGAGGCTGTGGTGGTAAGCCACCAATTCCTCAGCACCAGTAGGGAGGTTCAGCTTAGAGTGGTAAGTCAGAAGCGCAGAGCCACGGTGCAGGCCAGTCTTTTTCCGTGGCGCATACTTATCATGTGCCGGATCCCCACCCTTATACTCTTCGAGGTAGGATTTTAGTAGCCTCAGTTTTATCTTCTGCCCTTTTTGATACTAGTTCTACGCATATTTTTATCTCTATTTCCATTGTGGAGAGCCTTTTACTCTGCATCTTTTCTTTTTCTGACTTGTTGACACTAGACACACCTTTGGGGACGAGGACATCTAGTGTACGCCAGTGTAGAGAGTTCCCTCTCGATGTTGATGGGTATCACTTCTTATGGGATCTCTATGTCCTAGAGAAAACAATATATGATGTCATTCACGGCATGGAATGGTTGATTCCCTTCCATGCAGTCATTGACTGTTATTGCCGCAGATTCAGTTTCATCTCACCAGAGGGTGAATCTTTTCTTCATAGAGGCGAATGGGACGTTCGGGCAAGTCAGGAAGGACTCGAGCATCTTGGGCTTGGAGGGGTGAAAGCCCAGATTGCTAGCCTCTACCTGGATGATCATGGGACTCCACAGTTGTATTTTCCTCTAGTGGTGGAATGCTTCAGGGATGTCTTCCCAGAGGACTTTTCAGGTTTTCCTCCAGAGCGTGAGGTAGACATTTCCATTGAGCTTCTTCCCGGATTGGCACCTATGTCCATCCCTCCCTATAGGATGGCCACACCTGAGTTGCAGGAGCTCAAGAAGCAGTTGGAGGAGCTACAAGCTAAGGGTTTCATCTGACCCAGTACCTCTCCTTGGGGTTCGCATGTTCTGTTTACAATGAAGTCAGATGGTACCCTTAGACTTTGCGTAGATTATCGGAAGCTGAACTAGTTGATGGTCAAGAACCGAAATCCTTTACCGAGGATCGATGACCTTTTTGATCAGCATCGAGGAGCCCGGGTGTTCTCAAAGATCAACTTGAGGTCTGGTTACCATCAGTTGCACATTAGACCATCAGATATACCTCTAACAGCCTTCTGAAGCTGGTATAGTCTATACGAGTATATCGTCATGCCGTTCGGTCTTATGAATGCACTTGCAGTTTTCATGGCACTGATGAACCGAGTGTTCCATATTTACTTGGGCTCCTTCGTCGTGGTCTTCGAGGACGATATCTTGGTTTACTTTCACACTCTACATGACCATGCCACCCATCTTAAGATCGTTTTGAGTACACTGAGAGATCATCGACTTTATGCTAAACTCTTGAAGTTACACTTCTAGAAGGATCAGATTCACTTCTTGGGTCACATCATCTTAGTGGTAAGAGTATCTGTGGACCCAGATAAAGTGATAGTTATAGTTTCCTAGGAGAATACGAAATCTTTTTTGAGGTACGGAGCTTCCTAGGGCTGGCTGGATACTACAGACACTTCAATCGGGACTTTTCACAACTAACAGCACCTTTGACAGGTCTGACCAAGAAGGGGGTGAAATTCTTGTGGTCAGATTCTTGTGAGTCAGCCTTTCAGGAGCTGAAAGGGTGGTTCATGTCAGCACTGATAATAGTCTTGCCATTTCTAGGAAAAAGCAACACTGTTTAATGTGATGCTTCGGGTATCGGTCTGGGAGCTGTGGTTATACAGGGATATGGAGTCATTGCGTATGGGTCTCGGTAGCTGAGGCCACATGAGAGGAACTACCCTATGCACGATCTGGAGTTGGTAGGTGTTGTTCATGCCTTGTTCTGTTGGAAACACTATATTATGGGAGATCACTTTGTGGTCTTCACTAACCACAATATTCTCAAGTATATCTTCACTCAGTGTGATCTGAATCTGAGGCAGCGGAGGTGGGTTGAGTATCTACAGTCTTTTGACTTCATTCTTGCCTATACGACAGGAAAGGGAAATGTCATAGCAGAAGCATTGAGCAGCAGAACATAGATTCAGGTGGTTCAGGAGGCCAGTAGTGAGTGGCAGCTGATGGCTCTGTTCTTTGAGATGCATCTAAAGGTGCACGACAGACAGGGATAGACTTTTCTATCTTCCGTAACTGTTACCTCCACGCTACTTGATCGGATATGGATGAGGCAGCTATCAGACTCGGAAGGCTTAGGCCTGTGGGAGAGTGTGTCAAGAGATGACCCTCTTCCTGGATGGACAGTGGGCGAGGATGAGATCTTTCGTTTCCATGAACACGTATGAGTGCCAGCAGACATACGCGAGGAGCTGATGCGGGATTTCCATTCCTCTGTTTGGGTAGTTCATCCTGGCGTCACCAAGATGTATCGGGATCTTCATCACCAATACTGGTGGCCAGGTATGAAAAAGTATGTTGCTGGTTTTGTCATGATATGTTCAACTTGTCAGCAGGTGAAGTCAGAGCATCAGAGGCCAGTGGGGCTCTTACAATAGTTACGCATTCCGGAGTGGAAGTGGAACGATGTTGCGATGCACTTCATGACCGGGTTGCCGAGATCAACTTGAGAGAAGGATGCTATTTGGGTTGTCGTCCACAGACTTACGAAAGTCACTCACTTATTTCCGATCAAGGAGACCTTCCAAGTCGATGATCTGGGATGAATTTACATAAGAGGGATCGTTCGTCGGCATGGAGTTCTGCTCTCTATTGTTTCAGATAAAGAAGCACTCATTACCTCTCGGTTCTGGAAGGGACTTAAGAAGGCCTTTGGTACACAGGTACTTTTGAGTACAACATACCATCCCTAGACTGATGGCTAGTACGAGCGCACGATCTAGGTGCTTGAGTATATGCTCTGAGATTGCATTCTAGACTTCAGCGGTTCTTGGAAAAAGCATATTCCTCTGGCGGAGTTCACCTACAACAACAGTTTCCAGGTGACCATTCAAATGAAACCATATGAGTATTTGTACGGTAGGCCATGCTGATCACCCTTATGCTGGTTGGGGGCAGGACCGGCGGCTTTGCTGGGACCTCGTCTTGTTCAGGAGACTTCAGAGCAGATAGAGCTTATTCAGAAGAGGATGGATACAGCACAGTCTCGACAGAAGTCTCATGCTGATCAGCGGAGATGACCTCTGGAGTTTGAGGTAGGTGATCAGTTTTTCCTATGTGTCGCACTGAGGTTGGGACACAAGAGGATTCAGAGATAGGGTAAGATTTACCATGGTACGTTGGGCCATTTGAGGTCTTGGAGAGAGTGGGGTCGGTCGCATATCGGTTGCAGCTACCTCAGAGGTATCGGGCCATGCACGATGTCTTCCATGTCTCTGACCTCCGACGTTACTTTTAAGACCCATCTCACGTCTTTCAGCTCGAGGAAGTCAAGCTTGAAGCGGATGCATCGTTCAAGGATCATCCTATCCGGATTGTCGATCGCAGTACGAAGGTTCTCCGCAGACGGTCTGTTCCTCTAGTACGAGTGCTATGGCACCATGGTTGAGTACAGGACGAGACCTGGGAGAGGGAGGCCGATGTACGATCGCAGTGGTCGGAGCTGTTCAGGGATTCTTCTTCTCCACCACGTTAGGGAAATTCAAGGACGAATTTCTTTAAAGGGGAAGTTTGTAAGAACCCGGATCTTCGTTCAGGTATGTTTTCCCTTTTTCTGGAGTTTTTAAGGAAAATAAATTTTCTGTATATTTCAGAAGTACGTGTTGTGTACTTTCTGAGTACATTCCATGTACTCTTCCCCGCCTCGAAGCCGTGTGCTGGCCGTGCCGGGCCACACACACGGTGTGTAAGGCTGAGGTGGAGGCCGGATAATTCGAAGTACGGAAAATTGAAGTACACGTCGTGTACTCAAGAAGTACATGCCGTGTACTTTCTTTTTTTCATTAAAAGGATCGGGGTCATGCCTAACCCCCAAAACCATCTTCTTCTCTAGTTTTCATCCTTCCGGGAGCGACCGTACGACCAGATCTTCGACGAGCTCCATCCTCGTTGTCCGTTCTCCAATTCCAGCACGGTCAATTGCATTGGAATTGCAGTGGTGAGTTATTCCCTCTAATTGAGACTTGCTTCTTGATTCCTCCTCGTTTCCAAGTTATCGTGGGATGATTTTTGTGTGTGTTTTCTCAGATCTATGTTGTTCGAAGAGGAATATGTCGTCAAGGTTCGCGTATATCGATCTATTCAGATCGAGGTAGGTGGTTTGTGCCTTTCTGTAGGATGTTGATGAATATTATGTTCAAATTTCACCAATACCCATGAATAGGGTATTGCATGTTTCCTGATTTCCCCCTACTGTTTTCCTGTTTTGCTTTTTTTCTTTTTTAGAAGTTATTACTTCTTAGTATAGTAATTGTTTTTGTGCTCAGGTTGCTTTTCCATGATTGTTTTTCCTATTGGGTGGGTTTCCAGTTGCCATGCCTATTTGTAGGATAGTGGAACTATTGTTTTATTATTGTTATTGAGCCTTTGTTGATATCCAATTAGTTCTTGAGGTTTACTTGGATTTTACATGCATGCTGAGTAGATTTAGTTATACTAAGGACTGTGAGAACCCAGTGTAGTAGACCAAAGGGAGAATTGACGGAAGGGCTTCTCTAGAGTGTATTTTAATTATGATGCGAGACCACAAGGGGAATTTACATTGAGTTCTTCCCCAGAGAGTCTATTGATCCATGACGCAGGACACAGGGGGAATTCAAGTTGAGTGATTCCCCAGATATCATTTAGCACGATATGAGACTATATGGGGAATTGAAGGTCATTGCTTTCCCAGAGAGTCTGTTTAATTGCATAGCTGAACCAGAGGGGTGAGACTGTGTGTGCCTCCCAGAGGGTTGGTAGCACTCAGAGGCTAAACCATAGTGGTTAGACTGTGAGAGCTACCCAGAGGGTTACCTGTTTTCTTCTTGTTGCTGACTGCTTGCTTCTATGCATTACTTGTTAGAACTGTGGATTGTAGTTGTTGTGTTTTTCTGTTTACTACTTCCTGTTTTATCACTGCCATGTATTCATTGACTGTTAGGCACAAATCTTTGGGTGATTACCTACTGGGATTGTATCTCACAACCTATTTGGGCCATGCTTTTGGGCCCAAGCAGACTATGTAGCTGCACGTAAAGACAAGGGCAAGCACCCTTCTTCATCAGGATATTGACTGCACCAGTAGCTGGGGAGCATGGGACCGAGCCGTGGCTCGCGATGGTGAGGATCTTGCTTTGTTTTTATTTTTCACTTTGTTTGAGTTGTATTTCATCATGTTGTTGTGTTTGCTTTTTTCCATAGATACTTGTTCATGTTGCATCATTGTCATCGTAGTTATATATCTTCATTGTTTCTGCTGTTTGGTTTCTGTTGTTATGCATTTGTTTACTACTTCCGTTGTTTATTGTTGTTTTCTTACCTTATATAACTTAATGAATGAGGGCATAGTTTCCCCACCGACTCACCAAGTCCCTCGCTGCTAGTCGGCAGCCTCTGGCATTCGGGGAAACGCGCTTGAGGTCATGTGGCGAACCGGGTATGGGGCACCTGGGCACCAGTGGAGGGGCTCCGGACTCGGGATGTTACACAAGAGATTGAGAAAAAATATCCTCATGTGAACAAAGTAAATTTGTCTCATTTTTATAAAAAACATCCTTAAAATTATAAATTAATTTCCTATATTTATCCTTCAACACTATATATTAAATTTATCTTCTGTATCTCTTTATCATCCCAAATTTATGAGTTTTCACTATAGATTTTATAATCGAGGCTCATTTTTATGAAGGATATTACCATGTTGTCATTCCTAACATGGATGAATGAGTTGACTATCTCTAAGAGAAGATGACTAAAGATGATGGGTGATTTCTCCCTATGACCAATGATTATGTGGTTTTCCTTAAAAATTAAGTTAGCAGGGTAAATGAAATTTTTACTATTCACAAAAAACATCTTTTAAGACCCCCTAGTAGCTCAAACTATTTGATCGACATGGTTCACTATGAAAACATTTTGTGGAATCTCATCATGTTCTTAATAGTAGTTAATTATACATGGAATGAGTTTAACAGTAACTCCATGGTTCTATTGTGCTTTTTTAATGTTTTTTTCTCAATGCCTGACAATTATTTATGGGAAACCAGGTTCTTTAAACTTAGGAGGAATGGTCCCATGGATGGTGTTGATCACATTAGTTACAAAAATGACATGATTTTTGTGTAAGAACATTTTTTTTGAATGTACAATGTTCCTTTAAGTACTTGTATTATGCATATATCGATTGTATCTCATCATAAAGATCTTACATAAATAACATCCCACATTAATTTCTCTTACTATACATACATAGTCACCTCCAAATTTTGAAGGATAGGTTTGAAGAGGAATGGTCAAAGTGGGATGAATGTTCTGGTAAACTATCTAGCCTAGCTGGGTGCATGGTCAACGACATAGATAAGTTGAAGGATAGTATGCAGTGTGTGGTTGGATTGGGAGATGTGATATTAATTATTTTAAGGATAACAAGGCAATTTCTCTTTTTATTTTCTAGGATACATAGTTAAACATATTACATTGATGAGGATAGCTTACAAATTATACTTATTTCATCCACTCTTGATGATGATAAAAATGAAAATATTTTGATGGATTATTCAGGTCGATGAGTAAAAAATTATGATTTCCCACTCTAATATTCTAGTAATTTATGTTCTTGATACTATATCTAGAAATGTCAATGTGAATGGGAGTTGGATGCTAGGGAATCCAAATTATGTTGAAATAAAATTCACATGAAATTTATTTCTTTTGTTTGGATAATCTGAAATAGTGAAATTTCAACCGAGGTTAATATCCATCAGAAATGAGTGCAGCTGGATTCATGATTATTGTGATATGATAATCCCACCAATAAAAAAACCTAGAATATTTATTTTCAAGGTGTTTGGGATACCCTTTCTGTGAACCTCATTTGGATGAAGATGGGGTTTTCTGTTCAGGGTGAGATCTAGAATTCATTTTTTTGTCATGGTTTAAAGGGTCTATGTAGTGATGTCATGCTCCCTAGATTCGAGGAATGAATTTTTCATTTCTGTGCTAGATTATATGGGTGGATCGAAAAAGGGTGTGGTAAGGAATGAGGTTCCACCTTTTATTTCATATATTCATTATTCTTTCACTAATTTAAGAGTTGATCTCCATGTAGTCAGGGGTAAAAAAAGTGGTGTAATAGCGGGCTAAGCGGTTGTTCAGCAGTGGTGACGATAGGTACATATGTCATGACCCATGGAATATGGGTCAAGTGGAGGCCCCTCAGGCTATATAGAATATTAATGTAGATAGATATTTTATTCAGTGTATCATGGATTTACATTGCGTAGTTCAGGGTAACAGAGTATCAGTACTAATTGGTTCTGTTTATTTATTTGTGTGGGTAAATCCATGGAAGCCAACATTAAAGAAATGATCATTAGTATCCTATTTTTAGGCTATAAAACATTAATATTAATCAAATTGAGTTTCAATACTAAATTCTTGTATGTTTATTTAAAGGATGTAACCATATTCCTGGGCATGTGGTGTACGACATTTGGTAGTGAAGGTATCTTTTAAGAAATGAAATAAAGATTCATGACACATATAGGTAGGGGAACATCGATGCAGACGTATTATAATGTAATGGATATTATCATGATTGTTTCATTATTTTTCATGATATAGGATCTCTCCCAATGGATATTAATTTAATTATCATTTCTGATTCTCATGGGATTTATCATTTTAAACCCCCCTGACATTAATTTTTCAATAAAATGTATTTTTTTAGTCAGTGAGAATGGTTCATAAACATTTTCATGTTCCATTGAATCTTTTAGTTGAAAAATAATGGTTATTTCATATTTTTAATTTATTTTACCCTTCTCATAAAAGTTAATAATTTTAGTTGTTCATCAGAGGTTTGTGTGCTACATGATTTCCCAGTTAATGTTTGGTATGGAACATCCAGTACCAACCTTGGTGCTTTTTGAGTTTTTATTATTTTCAGTTCATATTTAATTGGATACAATACCTAATTATAATTCACCATTTTTAAGAAATTTTCAATGATTTGGAGCATGATATATTGGGTTGGGGATTGTGTTGGTTGGTTTAACCTTTATGGATATATAGGTTATTAGATTTGCTAAAGAATGGGTTGATGTAAGGGTTTTTAGTATTGGACATGGGGTAGTTGGTTTTGGAAAGGATGTGGTTAAAAATTAATATGGGTTTCACAATTCTATGGATTGTAGGAGTTTGTTCTTTTTGATTTACTAGGTTGTTGAATGTGTTATAGGAGGGAATTTTGGTTATGTTTTTAATAGAATCCATGTTGATAATGATACCTTGGATGGAAACTATTTTGTTACTATGGATTTTTAAATTTCAATGCATTGAACTCCAATTATTTTCATCTTCATTGAAATTGATTAATTGGAGGGATGGTTGGTTTTTTTTCTAACTTATGGACATTTTTATCACCAATGGTGAAAATAAGGGCATGATTTTGGATTTCATGGACATTTTGATAATCAATCTCTATGTCCTTTGAAATTAGTGAAATAAATTTTTACCGAAGAAATTATTCTTTTCTAAGATAGTTTATTCCAATATACGTTTTTGTCTTATCATACTAATTTTTTGTTACCCATGTTTGGTTTTGTTCATCAATTCCTTATAGATACTAATAATCTTCATTTGGGGATTTTTTTGAAGGTTTCATTAAACATCATGTCAATGAATTTTTTTTTGTAGAACTAGACCCCAATAAATGATTCTATATTTTTTAGGGTTGAAAATACATGGTGAGGTTAATTGTTATGTATATAATTGAACCTTAATGATTTCTATATAGTGAATCCACTTATTTATCGAAGAATTATTTGATACTATTTTTAGATGAAATTTTTTTGGGGTGTGAAGTATTTTTTATAGAAATCTCTTGAAATTAGTCCTAAGAGTGTCTCCATACAAGCCTCATATTTCATAACCAAATATTTGATAGAACCATCAGTGATAAAGGAACGAGTCTCATATTCTAAAACACAATTTGGCATGGGGGGACATGGTTTAAACAATGTCATTAAACCCCTTGACCCGAATATGTGTTATTTCAAACTAAATACCGTGAAAGGATGGAAGGTTGTTTAGGATAAGAGATCTAAAGAAATTGTGTGATTATCCTAGGAAATATTTCCTAATGAAAAATGTTTTATTTCTCTAGGAAGTTGTAAGGAATTCATTCATGGGTTGATCTACAAGAGTCCTTGAGATTAGGGATACTTTATTTGGATTACAATTTTGGTTCCCACATGGGTTTATGAGTTGATTTATTTGAATAACCTCTATTGGAATGGGTTATATTTTGGAAGCTATATTATTAATACGATTAGGATATAATGGGATCATACCCCTAGGTGTGACTATACACCAGATCAATTTGGATTGATTGGCCATGGGTATAGGCAGACATGAACTATGAAATGTGAAAAATGTAAGGGCAAATGATAAGAGAAATTGGGATGATGGAATTGAAATGGGGAAGATTATAATTAGTGTCAATATTAATAACATAGGTCCTAAAAAATAATGCCAAAATTTTTTCTCATAGGAATTTAAATATGTTTTTAGTGTTGAAGTGATCACTAGTAGTGTATGTCGGATTTTCGGATGTTTTGAGACATATGAATAAACCTACATACATGTGAAATCTATAGATAGTTTAGACTAGGAAATGAAAAAATATGTTATATTGGATATTATTTTAATTAAAAATATTATAAATAAGTGAATTCAATATGAAATAATTCTTTTATCCAAAGTTATCATTTGGGGTGTATTAGATGAATTTTTTTTAGAATGTTTTAATTACATAAATTTGAGTTCGGTTCATTCAATGAAGTAAAAGTACCATCCTAACATAATAGTTAAATAATAATAAACCACAATCCTAATAACCAATACGCTATTAGGATAATTTGTATGAAAAGTAAAAGGTAATGGTTTATATTTTCACTTGATGTGTGTGGGATAGAATTTTAAGAAGGGTGAATATGTATTAATATCACCAAACAAAATTTTAAATAAAAAAAGTCAATAGAAATTAATAGAATGGAAAATAAAATACATTCTATCCCAATAATAATCTCTTGTATCAACCCCTGATAGTGCTATCCATACATTGATGGAATTCTCTTAATGAATGATTGAAGTAGACTCTAGAGGGAGGAATTGAAGAAGAAAAATAGTTAAATAACTATCACGCCACCATTTTGTGAATAATTCCACCAAATTTTTTTAATAACATATACATTTGAGGAAACATTATCCATGATATATATATATATATATAAACTACAAAAAGATAAAATGAAAATCTTTTATAAATAACTAAGCTGATTTGAACAACTTACAAGAGAAGGAAATGTGATAATTAATAAAAAGAAGAAACAAATCATTATAATGAAAAAACACCATGAATTTTCTAATTTATACTCCACTACATCCTTAAATATGAATTTCAAGAGTCTTGTTATGAGCTCTAAATATTACATCTCTTAACATTGATTATTTTAGGACAAGTGTGGTGGAATTCTTATGGTATTTGGACATTGTCCACCATTGAAACGAAATGCGATCCAGCTTGCACGCCTGAGACATATGTGTCAAAATGAGAATCTAGATTGATGATATATGGTGGGTTGTATAAGAAAAAAATTTATTTCTGGGATATAATATCTCATTTTATAAAATCAATTCCCACATTTTTATTATTGAGATATGATTGAAATGGTGGGTTGTTTTTCAAGGCCATAGAATCTGTTTAAGAATTTCATATTCCTATTGGGCCACCTACAAATCACTGAAAAAATCAACATTATATATGGGAAATGATAAATGAAATGTTCTTTGTGATTTCATATATCTCAATAATAGAATTTTCCATCATTGGACATGAACCATGGCTGGTACAATCATTTTATTAGGCATTGTCTAGTTGAGTTCTTATATAATGTTCTAGGTTGAAATCCCACATTAGTCATCTTCCCAATTAAATATTCAATAGCTCCATAAGGATAAAATGTTCCAATTTTCATTGGAAATGTTAAAATAAATTATTAAAATAAAATCAAGTATATAGGTTATTTTAGGATGTGTTAAAAATTAAACAATGTAATTGTTCATTTTATGAAGGAAATACAAAAATGTTATAAAAAACGTTCAAGTTGTAAAATGCACTAATACCAATGTTTATGAACTTTGAACAAATGTATTTTATAATATAATTAATGAATATTATCCTCTTTTAGTGGATAATCAAGCCTTTTCCATTGAAATTTTTATTTTTTGGTTATGTGTTAATTGATCTTGAAATTGTTTTATTCTATACTTCCACATGTTTTATATAGATATAAATATTTTAAAAATAATATGTCTGTTAATTAACTCTCCATTCATTTATATGATCTTTGTATGTGATATTAATCTCAAATTTAATTTCTTTGAGAGATATGTCATGGTTATGAATCTATATTCATATAATTGGTTATTATAATTCCACATTGAGATATATATCATCAATAACATTATGATCGTTATATTAAAGGATTTATTTGGTTTTTTTATTTCTATAGGAGTATCATTAAAAATTTAACAAAGTGGAAAAGGATCCACATTACAACATCCTTTATTTTTTAAAAAAAATTATATTTATGGATCATTCAGAATAAATTAGATGCTCTTATTTTCATAACAAAAATCTCTTTTATTGTCCAATTGTTATGAATTTGGTTGAAATTCTTAATTTCCAATGTCTCCCTGATTTATTTAAAAAACATTAATAATTTCATGTGTAAATGATACCAATCAAGTATCATCATATAGATCTGTAAAATTTTCCTTTTTTATAAATGTTTTGAATTATGTTTTAAAAATTTATATTTTCTAATCAATGAATATTTCAAAAAGAATAATTTAAAATATCATATACATTAATTTAAAATATTTCAAATTATAATATTTCATAAAATTTTACAAACAAGTCACCTTTAATTCAACTTAAAAAATGTTTGAAAAGAATGTTTATTTTTAAAATTTATGGAATGAAATGATTTTATATACCACATGGTGATTATTTTCATTGAAACATAATTGTTTAGTTTCCAAGTTTATTTTATAGGACAATAATTGTCAAAATGTTTTCTGAATTTTTAGTTTTTAAAAGTGATTTTAGGATTGAAAAGTATATTTTACTCAAGAATGATATTAATGACCTTCAAATGATATTTAAATTTATAGACATCACAACTCAATTATTTTATCTGAACTCCAATGGAGATATATTCAATCTAAACCAACCATATTATGTATTTGGATTGATTATGATATTTTCATGCAACCCATTTATTTTCTAATTGTTAACTAAGAAATGAAGGAACATTTATTTTTATTATGATTGAAAAGTGATTATATCAATTTTTATTCATGAATTTTTCATGGAGATTATTGATGATTAATGGGTGATTCTGATATAGATTATACAATGTATTTTCCAATATAGCACTGGTTTAGGCCGATATAGTTTATGTGGTGGCGGAACAAAGATATCATCAGCTAAGCCCGATATAATTTCTAGGATGGGTGAAACATAATAGCCCTAAGAAACCCTTATATAGATTATATAATGGGATAACCATTATTTTAATAGGAATTCCTCATATATCATATTTTATGGGTGAAACATGATTTCATTTGGTGACACTAGTATAGCCTAAATAAAGGGTATTTCTGGAAATCTATCCTATGCATTGGGTAATGTTCATATTATTAAGATTCCTTAAGGATGGTGTTATTAGAGGTTTTCTCAAATGGATTTAATTATCATCCAATTATTTCTAACATGGGTTTAAAATAGGTTATAAAAATAACATTCTAAAGATATCAAAATGTTTTATTTATGATTTTTATAGGTTTTGATGTTTCCACTAATCATGATTTACATCACATGGATCATGATTATTGAATCTAATGAAACATTTCTTTTTTAAATCATGAATACATGATTCATTTTTATTATCTAGGTGTTTATTTGTATATTTTATTTTATTTTATTATCATGCACATTTATTGTATGGTGATACCCTTTTTCCGATATTATTCTCACTGTTGAAATCAATTATAGAATGATAATGCTTAGCCTAAATAAACTATTGAGATCCGCACTCTAATATTTCATTTTCCCTGTGTTATTAGGAATGGTGTTAAATGAATTATATCTCTTAGGGTTTTATATGGACGATTATAATGTAAAAATAGAATAAGAATATATTTGTGTGGTGGGAAAAATACTCTTTTGTTGGCATGTTTATTGTTTATCTAATATTTATTTATAATTATCTAAAATTTGAATCCTAAAATTTCATTTGGTATGTGAGTAATCAAATATTTTTATTTAAAGGTTGATTATTTTTTATAGTTAAAATTGGGTCACCCTCATTACTATCAATCCCAAAAATACAATGTTTTGGATTTTAGCACAATATATAGGAGTGCATCATTAGAGCCATTATAATTGGTACCAGTGAAGGGTTTATATAACATTTTAGAGTTATTTTTTTCAAGTGAGAGCATCTTATCTTTTTTGGATACAATCATGGGTCAATAAGAATAATAATGATCATAACATCCTTAAAACCCATTTTATGATTTTCAGTGATGTGCTCTTAAGGTGATTAATTACATTTTAGGTGATGTTTTACTAGGTTGTACTATAGGTAAATATTTGGTTTAACATGATGTATTCAATTATATTTTCATCTCATAAGTTTTAATGAATCGATAAACTTAAAATTTATATGATCTTAGATATTTATGTAATTTTGGAACTCCAGATTTATCATAGAGATTACCATTATATTAAAATGTGATTTAGTGACTATGTGATTAATCTTATTTCAAAAACATATACCTCTAATTTGGGGCTTGTAAGTTCAAATTTATGTTATAATCATTGAGCTTAAAACACTCAATAATATTGATGTTATTATCGTTATTTTGGGATATTGGGTAATTTATATATGAAATTATTTACTTCAAACATTTGGTATTACAGTTGAATTTTGGAGATTAATGGGGTATTTCATCATATGATGGATTGTTAATATTGTTAATTATCGCAACCTCTACAAAATATTGACATTTTAGTTAATTCCTAAAGACAGTAAGAATAAATTTTCATTTATTTGTGGTTATAAAATCTATTAGAAGATGATTTTAGTTCCTCTAGAATCAAAAAATTTATATTTATTACTCATATTTTAAAGAAAAAGATGATTTTTTGTGGAAATTTATTAAAGGAGGAAATTATACATGTCATGTATATATATTTATTTTTGTTATTTTTCATGATTTTAATGTAATTTCTAAACTCTAGGAATAGTATATTATAAATAAAAAAATTATTCATTAATTAAATTGTAACTTATATCCTAAATTAATAATGGTACATCTCAAATGAATTTTCTTTCCAAAAAGATGTTTTAACTTCCCAACAATGTTCACTTTCTATATAAACCATGTTTCTTGTTATTTTATTATTCCATCGTATATATTATTCCATCTTTTTAAGAGGGTATTTTATTTAACCTTTTTATGATATGGGTTTCCCAAAAAAGAATTTTCAAATTCCAAACATTTGATTTCTGAGTTCAGGTTTATATTTTGATCTTGTAATTAATTAAAGTGAGATAATAACACCATTAATATTCTAAAATATAAACATTATATTCGATATCATATATAGAACACAACACTAAGTGTAAGAAACCCAAAATAATATATAAATTTTATCTCTTAGAAATTAAATTGGTGAGTATAAATCGTATTTATTACATTTTCAATTTTTTATAATGGTCATACTGAATATATATGTTTTGTTAAATTCTTAAAAAATAGGCCTTTATTTTTTATTAATAAAATTTTGTTCTTTTAAAATATGTTCTCTTAATAAATTGTTTTTATTGATTTTCATGAGAAAATATTATAATTAATTTAAATTTATTTTAGAAAATTTAATTTATAAAATTGAATTTGTTTTTTAAATCCTCATAATAAAATTAACTTTGGGGGAATTTTTTCTATTGTTAAAAAAATACTATATTTTTAGTGAAATTAAAAAAAACTGACTTTTTTAAATCAAAAAATTATTTTAAAAAAAATATTAATTTAAAAATATCATTATGCCTTTTTTTATTTTTGTAAAATATGTATTCCTTATTTATTTTTTATAAAATTAATTATAATATAATGATCTTAAATATATATTTTTCTATAAGGTTATTTTTTGGCTAAAATTGTTTTTTCTAGAGATCTATTTTGGAGTGCCCAATGTTTATGAATTTCAATAAATTAATAAAACAAATTATAATATATTATTTAAGTGAAATTTATATATTATATTTCCATAATTATAAATTTAAATTAAATTAATGATCATTACTGCTGAAAAATTGATATAAGATCACTATATACTTAAAAAATGCATTTTATTAAAATACAGTTTTCAAGGCATTTGTGTTTTCTATTTTAAGGTAATGTTTTCCAACTATGTGAATTAAATTTCATATAATGGATTACATACTGTCAATGAAAATTATTTATATTAGTTAATAATATTATCTACATTTTTTATCCAAAGGAATAGTGAAAACAATTAAATATTTTATCGCAGTGATGTTGAAAACAAGTTTACGTGGGATTAATCTAAAAATACAAGGTATTAAATGACCCAAATTACATATATATATTACACTGTTTTTGCATATCAATACTAATAATTTTTAGGCTGTATTATTATGTTATTATGTTTCCAAAAAGGTGACAAATATAATAAGTTACATAATGAAAATGAAAAAATGTCACACTCTTACTTTTAAATTTTATTTATGTGTTCACATACGAAAAAAATAAATATATGAAAAAATATATATTTTTATTTTATTAATAATTAAATTAAATTTATGAGAAAAATGTATTTTTAAATTTTTTAATTATATAATTACTTTAAATGCTAATGAAACCCCAACACAAAAATAATTTAATTAATAGAAAAATAAAATAAATGATAAAAAAATAATAAAAGTAAAATAAATTCAATGGGTTATTATATTACAAGAAATTTTTAGACATATATAGAATGATATATATGTTTTAGTATAATATATTCAGTGTTAAACCTTTTCATGATTTTTGCAACATCTAATTAAATTAATAGTGTTAAAAATCAAAAATAATATTAATTTTTGAAAAATAATATTTTATTAAATGATATAAAATTTCTACATTATTCCAATTTTTTGGAATATTATTAAAAATATAAATATTATTCAATTCTTGGACTATATTTCATTTATTATACTTATATTAATCCATATACAGTGAAAACAACATTAACATGGTAATGGGTAATATAGGGTTTTGGGCATTACTATGCTTGTATCAAAATTAATTTTTCACCCACATAGAATTTTTACTTTATAAATTTTATTTCCCATTTAGAAGTAGTGGTTCCAATTTATTTAATAATACTCATTTTATTTTTAGGATCATTGGATGAATCAAAAATGTAAATAAAAAAAATACTTATTGTTGTAAAATCTAAAAATGTAAATATAAATAATCAAAATGGATAAGAAATAATTTGTTTAATTTTTTTTATTTTTATGGTTTAGGTATGAATAAACCATATATCCCTTCCAATACATTATATATCAATTTTATGGAGACGTTCAGTGATAGTGACTTCCCATTATTGAATAATTTTAAGTATTTACAAATATGACACTCCTCACCCACTATAGAATGACCACTCCTCCCTCAAATCATTAACACATCCCAATCCATTTGGATCAACTAAATCCTTAGAAAATCAACCAAAAAACCGTATCCATGTTACTATAATTTAATTCATACCAAATGTCAAACCATTGGTTATTAATATGATAATGAAAGGGGGTTGTTCAAATATAGGTTAATTGAATTGACTACACTATCTCTTTAATAATTCCTCTATTACCACCATTGTTATTGTATTAATAATTCCATGATAATAACAATGTTATATAAAATTTAATGTTATGTTATTATTTTAAAGAAATAAACCACATCTAACTCTTCATCTATTTTATGGTAAATGAAACCATCATTCTTTTGTTAGGAGGACAACCGCCTCGTGGACTGATGTAATTCATTTTTCAACAGAGCCCATCATGGATGTTTATAATGATGGGTTTAATATATTTATATGATATATAACACATAATTGTAATTACATAATTATTATATCACACAAAAAAAATATTAAATTCTATTACCTGGGGAATATGATAACTTTGCACGCATGTTTATTGGACTATCGCCTCAGAAAGCGATGTTATTTGTTTTTCACTAATGCTTTTCATGGAAGTTAAATACTGTAAACATAATTAATATATGAGATATATATGAAATAATTACACAATTAATCAAATATTTTTAATTATTATAATATAATATATCATTTTATTTCTTACCTTTTTATCCACTAAAAAATGATATGTTAGTTTTTATGTAGGTATGGACTACCACCTCCCCGAAAAGATGATTTTATTTTTCCATCAACAAATCACGTGGAAGGTACATATCAGTATATTTAAATATATGATGTATATTTATAATATTAATTTCATTTTAAAAAAATAAAACAATAGTTACTTTTATTCTTTAATGACCATTGAAAAAATGATATTTTACTCATGCATTTGTATGACTTACCATTTCCATGATTGTAATGTAGCTAATTTTTCATAATTTTTTATTTATTTTAATATTATATTTGAGGTATAAAAGTGATAATTTCATCATTATTATTATTCTATATTGGATGAAATAATGACCTCCATGGAAATGGTTAACATGTCGATGCCATTTGGAAACAATAAACTGAATGTCCTAAAAACACCCGATGTTGACTTAAAAGACTGTGTATTTAAATATGGAGTTGAAATAAAAAAAATAACTGATTGATGTATAATTAAGTAACCATGTAAAAGGTTCTAATGAATAAAGAATTATTATATTTTTATTATAAATTATTTGAAAGACATACAGGGAAACTCAATACTCGATGTAAGGGTTTCTTATCTCACATTTATTTCTATGGAACATATGTCGTAAACCAACATTTTTTATATTTGTTGGTGTATATAATTCCCAATTTAAATTTTAAATCATTAATATTTTATACTTGATGTTATTTTATGTTTCAATTTGGAATATTTTATCCAATTGTATTTAACTAAAAATTTATCAAGGGGTAACATGTTTCTTAACATAATTTCCATTTTTTGGGTACAAAACATTGTTATTGAAATTATTATTCCATGATCATGTGTGAATTGATATCTAAATTTTAAATTAATATATTTACTCTTTTTTGTGGATTAACATTTTTTATACATAATATATTTATTTATTAACTCTAAATTCGATGATAGGATTTTTATAATTTTTATTCATCTAAAATTCAGTTTAATTGAGACCTAAATCTATGATATACACCTATCTTCATTTTCATGGTGTATATACTATCCCGTTTATAAGTATATCATGACTATAATTATTATCATGATATTTGAATTTTTAATTGAATTTATTCATTCAAAGGGTGTATGAAGGAAGTGTTATCAAAGTGAAAATGCTTCATGGTAAAATATCATTTATTTTCAGGGTTGTTTTTTGTTCAATGTTCCTTTGGTGGGAATAATAAAATATTATTTTCATTAACAAAATATATTTTTTTCTTCTATAGATCCGAATCACTTTTTAAATTTTAATTTTCATTCCCACCCATCTTTATTAAATAAATGTCATTAGTTTCATTTGAAAGTGATATCGATCATATCCCTTGGTTGAGATCAAGTGTCCTTCTCATATTGATCATTATTTTCAAAAATATTTTCTAAAATGAGAATATATAAAAAAATTCCTAAATTTATTTTTATAGATCCTTGAACTCATTTTAAAAGAGTTTAAAATGTATTTTTGATAATGATTACCAAATTGTTGACTTTATCTCCTATGACAAAATAATTGAAAAAAATTAATGTTTTTAACCATTATAACATGTAAAAAATTTCTGCCTTAAAGAAGATTATTTTATCTGATCCATCATTCGTAATATTCCATGGTAATTTTCAATAAAATGTATTTTTAGAATGTTTTATGATTTTATTGTTTTAAAATGTTATTTCAAAATCCAAAAGGATATTTTCCTCAAGAACGATTTGATGGAATTTTAATTGTATTTATATTCATAGAAATCAACCACCAGTTATGTAAATTTCAATCTACTATGGATAATTTTCGTTGGTACCATTCTAATTATTTATTTGTTCTTATTATGAAATTTTCATGGAACCCATTTTTATTAGATATGTTAATCAAGCTATTATATAACATTATTTATTATTTTGATTGTAAATCAAAGGATTTTAATTTTTGTTGATCAATAAGTGGTACATGGAAATTAATAATGATTAATGGGTTGTTTTTATAAGGATTATATGATTGGTGGGACCAGATAGTGTAGTGTGAGCCTGATATATTTTATATGATGAGTGTGTCCAAATAGCATAGGGTGATCCCTATATAGCATATATTATGGGTGGCCTATGTAGAAGTGGATAATCAAGATATAGATTATATTTTTTATGAGCCTGATATATATTATATTATAGATTCTCCCAGAAAACAATTCATTATACTGGTATATGTTATATGATTGGTGTACCGAGATAACACTCTAACACATTGTGTAATTTTTTTATCTATAATGAAACTATGATGGGATTTACATGAGGGTTTTTCATATGTATTTAATTGGTATATGGTTATTTTTCAAATGGATTTATAATATTTTTTGAATGTAATTTTCCAAATTTACCACACATTTTATTTATGATTTATATGGGTGGTGATGTTTTATTTAATCCAGATTGACATCACATTCCCATAATTATTGAATCCTATGACTCTAGTCTCTATTAAATATTTAATCAATTATTGATGTTTGATGGTACATGTATTTTATAGTATGAATTATCTACTTTTATGATCATTTACTTTGATTATGACATCATACCCTTATTATCATATTATTCTCACTCCAGGTAATGAATTTATAATGCTTATGATTACCCTTACTGAGCATTTGAGGTCACACTTTTTATGTTCCATTTTTATTATTTTTTTCATGAATGATGTTAAATGAATTATTTATGGAATGGTTTAATATGCATGATTATGATGATCTAATATAGAATATAAAATTATAGAAATAATTGGAAAATTCCCTTTTAAATTCATTGGTATTGTTTATGTACGATTGTTTCCTAATTTCATTGAATTATAAATCAAAGGGGACCTTCGGTATGCGGGTGGTCCAATATTTACTTTTGATATTTATTATTTTGGTTATAGAAAATTGGTTCACCTTCAATGGTATCAACACTAGAAATATAATGTCTATTATTTTAGCATCGGATCCAAGAGTTCTCTTCAGGGGAAATTAATGTTGGTATCATAGAAGTGTTTGGATAACATTGGAGATTATGATGTTTACATATGAGGATATATTATTCTTTATGGATACCATAATAGGCCTCTAATATTAAGTATTATCATAAGATTAAATTTTTAGACTGCATTTTATTGTTTTATGTGGACATTTCTTAATGAAATAAATGAAATTTTGGGAGATGTTTTACCGGGTTGATGTATATGTAAATCATTGGTTTGACATGAAGTATGAATTTATGTTATTATGACATATGTTTTATGGTATCGATATCCTTAATTTTTAATATGATCATGGATATTTAGGTAATTATTGGGACAGATGTATTGTAATATAGATGACCATTGAATTGAAAAGAAATTTTAGGATTAAGAGGATAATGTTATTTCAGAAGAAGATTGAAATATTTTCATTATTGAAAAAATAAATGTGCGATTTTAACATTGAGGCCATAACTAACATCAATTATGAATTTATTTAGATTATATGACTTTTTTGTTCATTTATACATCGAATTATTTAGTTTTAACATTGGGTATTACTATTGAGATTTATAGATTAATTTATTATTTCATCACATGAGGGATTTTTTTTTGAATTATCATACCTTATGCTAATATTGTTTAAGTTCATTTACAAAAATGTCAATAATTTATTATCCTTTTATGGTTATGTGATGCTTTATATTTTTATTTTACTTATTTCAGAAAAAAATAATTTCATCTTGAATAATCATTATTTGTATAAAAATATGTGATGGTAGTGTAAATTGATTAAAAGATGAAATTATAAATTTCAAGTTTGTATATTTATTTATTTTATTTCTAATGAAATAAACGGAATTCCCCAACTCGAGGAAATTGATCATGAAAAAAAAATGTTATTTATTAAATCTATGTCCTCTTATATCTTAAAAAATAGAATATTACCAATTAAATGGACATTCATTCCAAATAAATATTTTAACTTCCCACTAAATTTCTATTTAGGTCGAAACCTTGCATTTTTTATTTCATATGACATCTAATTTTCATTTTCTACCTTTTAAGTGGATGTTTTTAACCCTTTTTTAGGATGATGGTTTTCTAAAAAAGAATTTTGAAATGAAAAAACAATAATTACTTTGTTCATAATTTAATTTTTTGATAAAAATTATTTAATGGGGGTGTGTGATAATATAACACAATGAAATTTTTAATGAATAATATTATGTCCGATGGTGTATACAACACGCATCACCGAGCGTAAAGGACCCATGAAATATATAATCATTATAACGTAGCTGTTAAATTGATAGGTATGACTAATATTAAATACAATATTAAATTTATATAATTATCATAATAAATATTTATTTATTGGTTAATTATTTGGTATTAACATCCATTTTTAAATTAATGATATTTTATTCATCAAAAATATGTTTTCTAAGAAATTAATTTTAAATTTTATTTGTGAGAAAAATTTAAAAATATTATCAAGATATTTTAGATAATGAATTTGATAAAATTAAATCACTTTTTCAATTAATATAAAAAAATTAACTATGGGGGATGTTTTCTTAATTTTAAGAAAATATTGGCTTTTTAGTGAAAAGTGAAAAATACTGATTTTTTTAAAACTGTAATTTAATTCTAATAAATAAATTTATTTAAAAAACCTATTATGATTTGAATTTTTTTCAAGTAACATAATTATTATTTATTTATATATAATTTAATTAATTAAAATTTAATCATCTTTATTTTGGATTTTATTGTAAGATTGTTTTTAGTGTTAAAAGGGTATTTTCTTATAAACTATTTCAAAGTGCATAATGTTTCCCCATTTTAAATAATTATAATAACCCATTATAAGTATTTATTTTAATGCAAGATATATATTTTATATCAATAAATATTAATTAAAATTTATATTATTATTGTTAGTAGTCATAAAGTAAATATTATATCATCTTTTGCATAAAAAATACATTTCTTGAAAAATATTTCTTCAACAGTGTCTATGAGTTTTAATGTAATTTAATATTTTTAACTACTAATAATTGAAACTGATTAAATGGATTACATATTTTTAATAACTATAATTTATATTATATCATGTGGTCAACATGAATTTTTATCTAAATATATAGTGAAAAGGGTGAAAATATTTTATCCCGGTTAATGTTAAAGAAGGTTTATTGAACAGTTAAACTAAAAACATGAGCTTTAAAATGAACAAAAATACTTGTCTATATTATTTTCAATGGATATATTTCGAACCTTATTAACTTAAGATATATTTTTTTTGTGCTTTAGGGACATTACTTGAAAGATAACTACCAATATATTAATTTAATTAAAGAAAAAGACAAAATTTCACTCTCTTGCTATTAAATTTCATTTATGTGTTCGTGTATGGAAACAAAAACCAAGTGAATGAATATTCAGGTAAAATTTTTAAATAATGAAATTATTTTAATTAGGGTAATTTTTTTATTACTTATATATTTAATTTAAATACTCATGGAATTCCAATACATTTGTTATTTTATTAATATAAAAATATAATAAATTATGCAAAATATGTTAAATGTAATATAAATTGTAGAGATTATTTTAGTAAATGATTATTTTAGATAAATATATCATTATATAATTATTCAAAAAATACTTGATTCAAAATAAACTATCGTGTCGATGACTCTAATTTCAAATTAAATTAATAGTTTTAAATCTGAAATTAATAATATTTTATAATAAATAATATTTTATTAAAATGTTTGAAATTATTATCCATTTACAATTTTTTTATATGATTAAAAATAGAAATCATATTCCATTAATAGGAAAAATTTCCTTTTTTGTAATTATATTTAACCCTACATAGTAAAAACAGCATTACTATGGTAAATGTTCAAATGGGATTTTTAGAGTTAAATTCGCTTTTGATAAAATTAATTCTTATCCTGAATATGTTTTTTATTCTACATATTTAACCTAAAATTTAGAACCATTTGTTACAAATAATATAATAATAATCTTTTTATTTTTAGGCTTAAGGGATACATCACCTAGATAAATAAATAAAAAACTGGTTACTTTGGTGAACACTAAAATGACAAGATTAAGTAAACATGAAAGATAATGAATAACAACAATAAAAAAAATTAGTAGAGGTATTTATTATTAAATTATTTCCCAAAATCATCTAATTACAATTTTTTAGGCACATTGGTTGAGTGTGACTAACCATTATTGAATTTTATTAGGTATTTATAAAAATGTCACTCCTCCAATATTATAAAATTCCCCTACCTCCCCACACGTCGTCACACAAACTAAGCCATTTTGATCAACCCAAACCTATGAAAATACGTACCCAAAATAATTATCAATTGTTAATATATACATGAAATCCCAAAATGAAAAACCTATTATACTGTATAATATATTCGAAGGGGTTCGTTCTAAGCGAATGTCATTCTCTTCACTAAACTCTTTATTTTTTTACTTCTTCTATTATAACCACCATACATGTATAAATAATTACAATATAATAACAACATCATCTTAAATTTACTTAAATGTTATTATGTTAATGGAATAACAAACATCCACCCCCCCCCCCCCCCTTCGTTCAAATGGTAAATGAAAGCATCATTTGAGTGTACGGTGGACTACCGCCTCGTGGATTAATGCAATTTGTTTTACATAATAACATCTATTGACTATTTATAATTCTTGATTAAAAATATATATATGATATTTGAAACATATTTATACTTATTAAACTATTATATCACATAAATAATATTAATTATTTTGTGTGGGGGACACAGTAATGACACTCATGTGTACAATGAACTACTGTCTTGAAAAATGATAAGATTTTTATTTCACTAACTATTACAAGGTTGGTAAAAATAATTAAATTAGCTAATATATATGATATATATTAATTAATTAAATAATTATTAAAATATTTAATATTTTATAAATATAATATACCATTTTCTTTCGTACATTTCCACTTATCAAAAAATGATATCATTGTTCAGGCATACGTGTATACTATCTACTCCATGATGCAATTTGATTATTTTTTAATCAAAACATCAAATAGATGATATATATAATTATATTTAAAAATAATAATAAGTTATTGATGACTTTTTTATATGTGGACCCATTATTTCTAACTCAATTCACCATTTAGTATATATAGTCACAAGAATCAATAATATTTATTATCTTAAAAAATAATAATAAACTAATGAATTTAATATTCTAACACACATTTATTCTAAAATTTTAAATAACACCCCAAACCACCCATTCTCCCGAAAATTTTCAATCTTAGTATGTTGAAAAAAATCTTCCAATTTACATTCATAATACTCTCCCCCATTTTATAGTGTATATTGTCTCACCAAAATACCAATTCCCATTTTTATAATGAGTATTTTAATGAGAAAACTTTTAAGACGTAACAATCTCAATTTACCATTTTGAATTAATTTATTATTTTACCTTATCCTATAAACCTCATAAATATGGGCTCATAAATATATTATCATAAACACACTGAACAATTATTTTTTAATTGAATATTTTCCTTCTACCCTCTAATAATTAGATTCTAAAATTGAAACATTGTTTCTAGTGTGGTTGGTTCATCGCCTCTATGAACAACACATATTGTTTTTCACCATCAACTTCAAGGATTTAAAAAAAATTAATTTAAATATGATGATTATACACAATTATATAAATTATTTTCTAATATTTAATGGTGTTATGGTCATTTAATTTAATAAAACAAATTTTGTTTATGAAGGTCAGTAAATAAACCTTAATGAGA
The DNA here is from genome assembly GCA_963277665.1 of Viscum album. Taxonomy (NCBI): domain Eukaryota; kingdom Viridiplantae; phylum Streptophyta; class Magnoliopsida; order Santalales; family Viscaceae; genus Viscum; species Viscum album. Next base: position 512,084,179 of record OY728119.1, read on the forward strand.
TAACCAAATAATGTTAAAGATTTTACAAATATAATAATTCATATATTGGAACATGAAATGATATTTGAGAGAATTTAAATTTCAAGAAAATGAATTCAATTTAATTTCATATCTAGTGTTATTGTCCAATTTGAGAATATCTTCAATAATTATGTAAATGTGATCCACCTATGGAACCATGAAACGAACACTTTCAGAGGAAAATAATTCAACATTGTATCTCATTTAAATTGTTATAAATGAACAAAATAAACTATTTTAAAACAAATTTATTTATAAAATAATTTTAATCCATAAATTGAAAAATTTATCTTCTATAATTTAGAAATTATGTGCATTTTAAAATTATTTTTAATATAATGTATGTGATCTATTCAAACCACCCTTTTTCTATGGGATTTAAACATTCACTCTATAACTCATTATATATTTTTAATGGTATGGATTGATTCCAAATTTTGTATTCGTACCTCTAAAATATATACCAATATTATTATCCCTACATTTAAAGAGGTAACGTATTTCATAAGATCATTTATCAAACACCTTATTTAGGAAATATCTTTTCATTATCATATAAAGAAATATTATTCAAAAAAAATATTTCTAGGGGTAATTATTATTTTCATGCCTTATAGTTGATTCTATTTTCTAGTGCACATAATATAGTATATGTTATGATGTGTGTGTCCAGATAGAACTCCAATTCATTAGGTAATCTTTTAATCATGTGGTATTTCATTTAAGGGATGTGGGAGTAAACAAAATCCATGATTGGACAATACCCAACCGTGTGATATTATCATGGAAGTCAAAAATGACTTATAATTATTAAATAATTTATATTTTTTTATTATTCCCAAGAGGGAACGATATTATGATTCCTTGTTATTTTTTATGCCTCTAACCTCTTATTTAAGAAACTTTCCATTTATGATGTCAAATTTTTCCGTCAGATTCATATGTAATGCATCATTACCATGTTGACTTCCTTATAGGACATTATAACCCACCAATTTTTTTTCTGTATTCCTCGAGATACATTTTATAGTTTCAGGTTCTCAATTCCATTTTGTATCCCATTATATAGATTTTAATAAAGAATTTTATTTTTTTTTCATGTTGTTTTTTGTACATAGACTTCCAAAGACACTATTACTTCCTATAAATTGTTATCATTTAATGGATATTTATTTTTAAAAGATTTCAATAATATGTGTAAAGTAATTAGACCAATATTTTTTGTATCATAGTAAGATCTAGTTTTAATTATGTTTATAAGTAAAATACATTATTAATAAACGTAAGGATAATTCTATGTATAAGAATGATAACAATAAATTTTGGCATGGAATAGAGTGACCAGTTTTTAAGAAAATAATACCTTTCTTGAAACAATATGTAGATTTTGGTTTAAATCTGATGATTCTTTTAGTAATATCCAGGAAACAAAATTCAGATAATTACTCATAATTAACATAGTTCATGGTGAATAATACCTTACTACACACATGGTTTGACACTCAGGAGGGATATGCTTTGGAAAATTCAAAAAATATTTACAACTCATTATAAATTATGTTAACATATTGTTCAATTATAACACCTTATATGAAAAATTAATATGTATAACCTTTATTAAAACCTATATATTTATATATTATGGTATACTTTTTATTTATAAGTTATACCTTCAATGTTCATAGTTTCCTTTTTAAATTTGTGTTTGTTAATGTATTCACATCCAATTTTCCTTTATTTTAACATTATAAAATATGAGAAACCCTCCCAATAATCAACATGATAGGAAATGTAATGATTTTCCTTATTATTTTCCTAAAAACGTTGGTGCAAGAGTTGGGAGCAAAATTTTATTATTGGATAAAAACCCCATACTATGAACAATGAGTTTAATAATGAATAATTCCTTTGTTATTATAATATTGAAAATGTTGTGGTGGATTTCTTTATGCATCAATGGAATCCTACATTTATTGGATATTCTAAACCCCTCATCATTTAAAATTGGATTAAATCCATTGAAACAATTTTATATAAGTGAATCTAATGCTACATATTTATCATCTTGAATGGGAAGAAGATAATTTCTGCACACTGATCAAGAACATGTTGTTTAAAGACTGAATTGATTCCACAGAATTGGAATTATTAAGGGAAATATTTTATACAAAATATCATTATTAATATAGATAGGTTGTTTCAAGGACTTATGAAAAATGATTTTGAGTCTATTGAGGTATATGAGGTAAGCTTGATAAGGATTTCCGAATATTTCACCAACTACATCATTAATATTTAATGTAAGATGGACCCCATATTTAGTAGATTAAATTTGAGTCTATGAAAATAATTATCTATTTTTGACTTTGATAACTATGAAGAGATAATAATTTTTTACATTATGGTTGAGATTGATATTGGTGACTCTTAGTAGTCTAAGGGTCCTACAGATAAAAAACTAAAATGGAGTTCTTTAGGATAATAAACTAATAAATCTTATGGAGAAAAAATCCACAAAAACCAACATGTAAAAAGTGTGAGAAAATTAATACTAGAAACTACCTTGCGGGAACCAATAGATCATGAAATATTGATAACAGGGGAACCAGGATAATCATGGACAAATGAATATTAATAATTTCACTAATGATATAGAGGAGATTATTTTTTAGGTCAATACTCATCATAAAAGTAATTTTTAACAACATGGATCATGAAAATTATACATCCCAATGAACTAAGATAAGGGTTTTCAGATAAAATCAATGGGAACAACTTCTATGACATATAGATATAGGATGGGAATATATTATCATTATTGATGAGTTGGATTCTAAGAACGATTTAGTGATAGGTACTTTGATTATTCATTAATTAATAGAGGACACAATCTTTTATTTTTGTTCTTTATACTCTTTTATATCATTATGGTTTAGTATAACATTTTAAAAACCACCTAAAAACATTTGAGTGGTTTTATCAATGAGAGTATAAAGTGGATCAATTATTATATCCCAATTATATAACTCCCCCGGTTAATTTTAATTGATTGAACCTCATAAAAATCATGTCTTTATTACTTTACTATATTTTTGTTCTATATTGGGAATTAATTGGAAATCCTTATATAAGGACATCATCCTATTTTAGGACAGCAAGACCACATGTCACATCATCAATCATTATGAGATTCAATATAAGTGAATCATGGAAGATATAATCTCAATTAGATTCTCCATATCAATTGTGGATGTTATTTCATTATGAGTAAGAATATCTAGCTCAAATGATTGAAAAAAGTAGAGAACAAATCATGATAGTATGACTATTATGAGGTATTATGCTGATGTATCCTAAAAAATAATTTCTTATTCTTACTAATGAATTATATTAGAAGTCCTTAATAATATATATACCTAGATATTTACCCATATTAAGAGTAAATTTATAATATCCATCATTGATTTGAAATAACTGAAGAAGCTATTACTAGAGAATATAGAAAAGTGTTTCATATTTATGAGTGGTTTTTCATGGTGTATTCTAGAAATCTTAAAAAATAAGATTGATGGGTCAACGAGCATGGGAATTGATTATTAAAAGATCATCAAAACCATGATAAATAAAAGGAATCCAATTCCATAAATATATTACTTTTTTTGACCAACTACATAAGGACCATAATTTCTCTAAGGTGGACCTTTGGTCCGGATGACTCCAATTAATGGTGGAGGAAGGGATTTCAAAGACTAACAATTGAGTAATGTATGGATACAATGTGGTTATAATGATTCCCCTCGGTCTCAATAATGCTCTGTAAATCTTTATTGAGTTAATTTATAGGGTCATTATAGATTATATTCAAATAGTTAGGGTATTTATTAGATATGATATTATAATATACTCCCAAACCATGGTAGATTATGTAGGGAATTTGAATACAATATTAAATACATTTTAAAAGGAGACGATATATGAAAAGTAAAGTAAATTTTACTTATGCATTAAATAAGTATCACGCTTTGGGAATGTTGTCCACATGAAAGGGATATGTGTTTACCCTTATAAGGAAAATTAAATTGAGGAGTTTCCTAGAGTAACATCTATAATAGAGATATGTACACATCTTCATTTATCAGGGAATTATCAATGATTTTATGATGTAAACATGATTTTTTTAAAATCCACTTATCAAGCTGAATTAGAAGGGAGTAATTTATTTCTAGATAGATGAATGTGATGATAGATTCAATGATTTGATAAATAGTCATATCACAAAACCATTACTTCTTCTACCATAATGTGGGGAACATTACATGGTATATAATTATTCATTAAGGAAATGAATAGTCTATTTTAAATATATATATATAAAGATAATGTTATAGGATAAACCTAATGGAAGTAGAAATTTCATGATCATTACAACCCAAAACACGATTTATAGTATTCTATAGTGATCATCACATTGGAAATCTAGATACATTATCACTATGAAGAAGTGTGTGAAATATATATGGATTGTAAGATAGAAAATAAATATTCACGTGTAAAGAGATTAATATGCACTAATTATTATAGTTAGATACCATCAAGAACAATGATATCTTTATCCAGTACAATCCCAAGAATTAAAATAAAGTTGTAGATGTTTTATGTAGAAAGGATCATGTTACCTTATAAATGATTTTAATTGAGAATGGTATAATATTTTTAGACATGAAAATGATGTAAATATAGATCATATAGAAAGGAAACACATCATTTTTTTATAAAATGATTACCCAGTACTCCCTTATAGAGAAGTTACAAGAATATCAAAGATATTTTTTGGAAATACTTAAGATGTTAGATGAAATAATAAATCGAAAATATCCAAAGATTAAAATTGATAAAGAATTTTTTTTGGATTTCGGTTACGAATATGTGTACCTTAAATCCGTATTTTAAGATGGAGGTGTGGAATAATTCATAAAACTCGACCTTCTTCATCCACCAAGGGAGTATAATGATGTATAAAGATCCCATTGATAAATATTTGAGGAATAATATAAAGTCTAAGATTTTATAATATACTTTAATGTTCCTAGAATGTCACCAAGTGAAATTTGGAAGGAAAAAATCTATGGGGATGATTAAACCATTACCCATACCTACAATGAATTGGAAAAATATGACCATAGAAATTGTCACTAGTATTTAAAAATATTTAGAAGAAATAATTTCATATGATTTGTGCTTGACTGCCATAAAAATACTTATAATTGCATCACTATTCTAGAGGAATTGTCACTCAATCATCATTCATGGATACATATTATAGATGTGTTGAGGATTCATGGAATACCATTATAAATTATAACCAATCGATATTTGAGACGTACCTCTACATGTAGTAATAGTTTTCAACATACTTTAATAAATGATTGTCACTATTTTATAACTAATTGCACATAAACTAATGGATACTCTTAGAAGATATCAAAGAACTAAAAGGCATGTTGATAGAATGATTAATGGAATTGGAAGGAGGATCAGATGAGTATCTTCCTCTCTTCATGTTGTCTTACAATAATAACTATCACTCCACAATATATATAGGTCGATATATTTCCTTTTATGGTAATTGATGTAAAACGCTTATGTATTGGTTTAATTTTAGTGAATTCAATATTTCGGTAGGAGAAATTGTCTAGGAAATGGTGTAATATTTAAAGGATCATTATAATAACATAAGGGATTATCAAATTTGACACAAATTCAATGTTAAAAACCCTTTATGAGACCTTAGGTTGAGTTTGGATATAGAGTGTACCTTGAAAAATCATCATATAAGAGTTTTATGAGACTTTGGAATAATTAAACAAATTTTTTCTATATAGATTTACCCCCTTGAGAATTTCAATTTTTATATAATTGCAGACTAACAACTTGTAATCCAAAAACCTTTCTCAAGTAAATGATCTATTTAACATATCACTCTTTTGGATGTACAAACCAAATCCATCACTTGTAATAACATCAGATGTTGTACATGTATAAAGTTATCTCTATTTTGATGATAATATAGTGATGTTCATTGACCATGAAGATAATGTAATACATAAGACCACTACCCTAGTCAATGAACTGTGGGGAGGCCATAAGTGTGAGGAGGTGACATCGAAATTAAAGGAAGCCATGAATCAGAAGTACCCTAACCTACTTCCACCTTAATGTGTAAAATGTAATTTCAAGGAAGAAATTTTATAATGGGGTAGAATTTAGTGAAATCGAATTTAATCAATGGAATTTCCATTAATAATATATAATTATCGAATATTTAATTGAATAATATTACATATTTCACATGTACCATATAATTGAACCAACAAAATTTTATTATATTAATTAGAAAATTACATATATAGAATAAAAATGGGAATATGAATTGAAATTATTCAATTTGAAAAAAAAATAATAAAATAGTAATTAGAGAATATTCACATACTTGAGCCACAAAAAAGGTGAACTCATGAACCACAATGTAGAAAAGATGTACATGATTAGTAATGTAATATCCATTTTGAAAAAAAATTATATATATATATCATGGCGAGAAAATATAATTGAATGATGAATGAATGAAATACGAGGTGTATATAGTATGTAGGGAACATGTATGCCCGTTACAAATATAACTGTTCAAATAATAATTTGTCTGTAAGAATAGTAAAAAAATGGTTCAAATAGTAATCCAACCATTATGAATTATACCCTAACCATCATAACAGTATCCTAACCAATGCAAGTGTAAAATAATATTTAGGTGTCTAATAAAATTATTATGTGATATATTTATATCATGATATGAGTAAATAAATGTTCTTAATATTATAAAATATGTGTTCATATTTTTATAAATATATAATTTTTATTTTCAGTTTTATTAATCAAAAGAAATGTAATTTTAACAAAATATGTTTAACAATTAATATTCTGATATAAAATAAGGATAATATATTTTTATGTAACTTTAAGTAATTTCTCTGAGGGTTATTAAATTAATAAAAAATTTCAAATAACTATTTTTGAAAAAAATATAATTTTAAAAATATATTAAATTTAAAATATTTATTTACTTATTTTTGAAAAAAAAGATATCATGCTTTGAATTTAATTAACCATAAATTGTTAGAGTATTTTTTTGGTTTTTTCTTATTATTTCATTTTTTGGAAACTATTGAAATACATTAATCTTTTGTATTTTACATTAGAATCAAAATACCTGAATTTTTCAATAATGGATGTTGTAACAACACATTTTTTAACATATATTAACAAAATACTATATATTGAAATAGAAATCAATACCATTAGTAGTATTGATTCAAAATAATAAACTAATTAATATAATATTAAAAACACCTATCTCCTATTATAAATACTACCCTCACTACCCCTTCTCCTCCAAACGTCTAACCAAGGAGTAGGCCACGTATCTTCCAACTTCCTTTTTGAATGCTCTCAACAAATCCATTTTGTTTCTATTATAACAAAAAGTAAAATTCCATGTACCTTAATATTTATTTTACGGAGAGCACATTTAAGAGGTAATATTCTCAATTTATATATTTTAAATTCATTTCATATTATACCTTCTCATTAACTCCCCCATCCAACATGTAATTATGACTCCAGTATCATAAATATAGTATAATTTTATTGTCTTAATTGATGTCTATCTTTTATCATCATTCCATTAGATTCTAAAATTGAAACATTTCTTACAATATGATTTGTTCACCGCGACCTTGAACACTAGACTTCATTTTTTTCCACCCCCTTTAAGGATGGTCATAAAAAATCATTATAGAAAAATATGAGTATGAAATTTATTTTATAACATATTTTAATATTGTTAATTTTTAATGTTCAATTAATTATTCAAAACTAATTTAGTTCGTGATAGTCAATAAATCAACATTTGTGAACAAAACCAATAAAGTTAACATTTTTAATAAAATAATTAACTATAAATAATAACATGGAAGGAAATTTAAGACAATTTAAGATTAAATAAGTAAATGAAACAATTTCATTTTGAATTTATAGTTTTATTCAAATTTGATAGGGGAAAAATAATTATCCACAAGTGATCCAACCAAGGAAAAACGAATCCAACAATCCTAGAACAAAAAAATTAATAATTTTATCTCATTGGAATGGTTATAAATAAACATAATAAAATATCAAATATCAAATATAAATGTAAAAGGTTTTGATTTAAGTAATTAATTTATTAAATTAAATTATTTTGAGCATTAATTGTGTGTAAGAAATTATTCTAGAACAAATGGTATGGGATCACAGAAACCAAAAAATTTCGTTGGGTTTGAACATTTATTTCTCTAAATCACTATTTATAATTAATGATATAGAATTATTATAAATTTTTTATATATGAATCTAACATATATATACTCATCTTATTATCCTTTCTTTTTATAGTGCTATAAATTAATTTTTTTCATTTATCATATTCCTTCATTAGGAAACCTCTAATTATTATGATATGAGGAAAGAATATATGCCCATTTATATCCAAGGGAAATACTTATGTTTATTGTTGTTGATTGGTCATCTTTTTTTAAAACTCATTATCATGTAAAAGATAGGATGGGAATTTCCAGACATGTCTCTAATTCCTTGTTACTTTTTCCATCATGATATGTCTTCTATTTGATTAGGGACATAACCAAATCCGCAATGGGACTTTTCTGGGAATGTGATATTGTCGTGGTGATTAATCAGGACTTATACTTATTCTAGGTTTTATGTTTCTTCCACATTACCATGATTATATGATCTTATGATTCCAGGTAATTTATATAATTCCCCTATATGTGTATTCATGAGACATATCATTTATGATATCATGTTATGTCTTCTGACTGATATGTTATTGTTCATCTTCATGTTTACTCCCTTAATAATATTTATAGCTCACCAATTTATTTTATATATCCCCTAGGTTATGCTATGAAGTTTTATATGCTAAATCGGACATAAGACTACATTTTTATGTCTAACATTGTGATTTTTTATTTTTGTTTCACGTTGTTGTCTTTTATAAGTAGTCATTTAATGAAACATGGATTATAAATCATTTTGATATATTTAAGGGATATTAATGTTAAGAATCATGTAATAATATGAGTTAAAGGCTTAAGATGCTATAGTATTTGTGGTCATTCATAGATTAAAATAGTTGGATGAGCATTGGAATGCATTTTTTTAATCTAACTCAGATTTTATTTGGTTACTCAGTGGTGAATTATTTAGGTTTCCTTTACACTTTTTATTAAATGAGTTAATCTAGGTTGTCACTATATAGAAAATAATGTTTCTTTTAAATTACATAAAATAATATATATAGAAAATAATCATATTATTATGAAAATAATTAAATATTTCACTTTTTAAAATAAATTTATTTCAACCTATAACATAATTGATTCTACTTATAAAACTCATAATTTAACATATAACACATTTGGTTTCGTATAGATCTGTTCATGTTTTATCCTATAATTCATAAATATATTTTCATTAAAATAATAGAAACAATTATATGATAAAAAATGAGATACTCAAAACAGAACATATATTTATTGCAAGCTTCTAATCTAATTAAATTTTAAGTAATAATATACTAAACTGTAAAACATAAATGTTTAGATTGTTAAATGATCCTATACATGAATGATATATTATAAAAATATTATTCGATAATACCATCAAATAATAATCAATATTGGTATTCTTGAATATATTACACTTTAATAATCATCTTCATCACATAGGGAATGCAATCCTTAAAAATCATGGCCTCAAATTAATTATATGGGATGAAGATAAGATTTATGATTTGATAATCATAATTGGGAGTAATCTAAACACTTTTTTTAGAACATAATCATGGTATATAATCATACTGTAAGAAAATCATACTCAATAAAACATGGATCATAAATCATGAATCGTGAAAAACGATTTTGATATAACATAGGAATTGGTCCTTAAAAATGAGGAGTCTTGATTCAATTATCATAAGCCCAAAAACATTTAATTGAAATTAGACATAACATAATCATTTTTAATATTCATAATCATTTTAAAATAATATCCTATGTCATAGATAATTGAAAAGAGTATTATCACATTATAGATACATTCCCATGGTGGATTTTGCCACTCTCTATATCCATAAACATAGTTTATTAGGTTCACTACCCAGTCCTATAAAAAGTTTATAATGAAATATATTGCATTACCTACTTTGTTAAAGGGATATAAAATTTTGGGATCACTTTTGGTATAATGAAAAATAATACATATGTGTTCTACATGAAAATAGAAACATTCATAATGTAATCAGATATTAATTAAACCTATAAAGCCTTACAATTTTTTATATTTTTATGTAAACCCATGTATTTATCCTTTACATATAGGTTTTCAGGTTGAGTCATTCTTTATAGAGGATTAGTGGGATAAGAGAATCTTTTTTAATATTGATTTTGTGTCTAAAAAATATGCTTTCTAAATATCACCATTCCACAACCCTCTTGATTTGGTCACAGTACAATTAGATACATTGTGGTTGTGGTGGATACATGATAGTGGTGTTATGGAATTGAGGCCATTTCATAGAGGAAGTGGTTATGTCATTGTAATGTAATTTATATGGGTTTATGATTTAGACATCACCATGGATCACTGTTCTTTGAGGATATAATTTCATAAGTTTGACCTTGTCGTAGAGCCTTCTCCACATCAATTATAGATAGTAGGTGCCACCATTTTGGTCTTTGAGATTTATAGATTTAAAATCCCATTTAAATATAGATTTCCGGGATCATTTTCAAAAATTTAAGACAATTTCTGGATGGGTATCCATGTGGATTCATCCCCTATGAAATAATTATTTTCCACCTTTATTTAAGATTATTTCTAGAGTTACGAAGGGATTTAGATATTTATCTATTCTAAAATACTCTTTTTTATGTTTTTGAGGTTGATATATGACAATATCCCGATCACAATACTCTATTTTTCATAGTGGTGGTTGAATAACTGTTTGAATATTCCATGAAATTTCATCCTACACCATAGAGACCAGCTTCTAGGGAACCTTTTAACCATAGTTATAGTTACCTTGTACATTTAAACATAATATTACAAGATTTTTAACATAAATATATATTATATATTACCACAGTATCAATATTCCGCATGCCATTTAAGGACTAGGTGTATAAAAAATGAGATCGAAATAAAACTCCATTATTTACTTTCACATATTTATCTCCTAAATCCCTCTGATCTCATAAAAATTCATATGATAATCTTATGAAAACAAAAAAAAATGGTGGGCTCTAAAGCCTTTTAATGGAATAAACATGATGGAGAAGCATAAGATAAGATTCAAAAGGACTAACATGATATAATAAATAAAATATACAATCAATAGTCATAAAAATTCAAAAAATATAGAACATTGAATAATAATATCATGAAATCATAGGAAATTGTAGGAAAGAAAAATTTTAACATTAGAATAAGTTAAAAGATAACATCCAAGACAATTTCATAAGGTTTAAAAAGTCCCATCATGTATTCAGTTTACTTATTATTCTTATAAATGATGACTCACGAGTGAAAAACATTTCCCAGGGCATTGGATCACTATCTGGCTGAACCCATCATAACATGTACAACTTTATGTGTTCCACAAATTGGAATCAATCAAAAGGAATGATCATATGGACTTTGTAAAATGAACGTAAGGCACATATTATCTAGTAAAATGGAGGTAGAAAAAGATTGGAATATATTTAAGAGACATATAAAAAACATTTAGGCATTATATAACATCAATGATAGAGATAAAATTATTTGGAGATAGTGTAATCGTTTCCACAAAAAAATAGATGGTTCAGAGAGATACCTCGCCATAGGGATGGATATATTCTAATCTTGAACCATGAATCCGAGATAATAAAATTAAATACATTAACTAAATTTTTTTTAAAACATTCCATATATAATTTATTTACTATAATTTTATTTTGTTCCTTTATAATAATTTCGAAGTGATATAATATTTTATTTTCTTGTTCCTAGAGTAACCATTTCCTAATTCTCACATTAGATTACTTGAGAAAAATGATTAATTTTCATTCCAAATGTAATAAAACTATATAAGTGAAAAGAAATTGAAATTATTTAATTAATAAAATTTAAATGTTCCCATATATCCATATATTTTATAACTTATGCTCAATTCTTTTATTAAAAATCTTAATAATATATTATTCATTTATTTAGGTGCTTTAAACAGCTTTCCAGATCTATTTTATTTTTATTTAAATGAATAATTATTTAAAGAGTATAGAACATGAAGTAAATTATAGAATACTAATTTAAAAAATTTAAATGTAAAAATAGTTGTTTAACCACACATAAATTAAATTGTAAGAAAATGATGTCAGTTGTTCATTTAGGAGGTGAACCAAACATTTTGTAAACAATGATTTTAATTTTCAAATGAAATAATAGAGGGTATAAGATGAGTATTTCCCCATAATAATAAAATATCATTATATTGTGGATAAAAATGTCTATATTTTTATTTTTACGGTGATTATATGGGGGTATTATAATAACTTTAAACTTAAAATAGGTTATTTGAGACTTTACCTCATTCATTGGTTCCCCCTCTTTAGCTATCCCCTAAAGATCATTGAATTTATATATTGATGAGATCAGAAAAATTATGACTTGGGGGAGTGTAAATGAATTGTAATTTGCAGTAATTTTGGAAATATAAAATGCTTATATGGTGTAATAATAATGGGTTGTGATGGGTAGTATTTATGAGGGGGGGAGTGATGTTTTGATTATTACTATCATTAGTTTATAATTTTCATAAAATAAAATCACTAGTTTTTAATATTTTGAAAGTATAAATCTAATGGTTCTTCGGAGTTTGGAAAAAAATATTTCCTGCATAATTCATTAGTAAATAATTCATTATTTAGCTCATAATGCTAAATATCATGTTTTTTCTTATTTCACTATTCACCAAAAATCAACTATTTTAGAAAAATAACAAAAAATAACCATATAATATTTTGATGATTTGATTCGAGAATTAAATATATTTTAAAATTGTGTTTTTCTAAAAGAGAGAAATTTATCTTTTTGTTTATTTCCTCATTTATATGGAAAATTACAATAGAAATATTATGATCAATTTTATGGCCCATAAAAACGTTACTTACGGTCTCCCAAAAGTATATAATCAAAATAATAAATCATAAAACTAACTTATAAATACATTTTATATAAATAAACTTTATTTTAATTGTTAATATTTATTTTAAAATGTTATTAATGCACATATGGTTTATAAAAATACAAACACAAAATTTATGGTTTTAATAAAATTTACTTACTTGTACCCCAACATAAATATATCTAATTTTATTTTTACCAAAATATTATTATACACATACATATATGAGGATATGACTATAATGTTCAGTTTACTACCCCCCAAGAGTAAGATTACAATTCCAATGGTCAGGTTACTATCCAAACAGTTATTTTTGAAACACTCATATTGTTATATATTTTTCTTAAATACCTAAAATTTAATTAATTCTCTATTCAATTATATTTACACTAAAGGTTACATATGTATCATCCTTTTATAAAATTAATATTTAATTACTAATATTTTTATTCATTTCTAGTGTTTTGATTGTAACTGTGTTTATTCCATAGGATTGATGAAATCTTAATATTCTTATTTCAAATATTTTAATTTCTATTTTATTCCTTTTTTAATATTTTGATATTTTTGGGTCATATGTTACCATGAAATTTAATTATCATATTAATATAATAAAATGTTGTTTGATTTATCGGGTGTTTAATATGATTTACTAAACATGACATATCAAAAAATAAAAACCCTTGATAGAATTTTTTTTCATTACATTCTTCCCCCCTTAAGAAATTTCATAAAAAAATTAATTTTATATAATAATGTGTAAAAATAATGGGTACTTATATATCATGTTTTCATCTGGTTACCATCTTTCAACCTTGTACTTATATTTTTTCTACAATACTTTGATTCAATGACTTTTCATGTTGTTTAGGTCACTATCTCTATGGTCATATATCCTCACCAACTACCCCTCATAAGATATCTTATTTTCTAGTTGTACCACCTATGAATCTAGTTCATGTGAGGGTTTTTGTCTACACATACTTAATATTTATGTATGGAATACATCATATAAATAATATAGGGTTTTGGGTGGTTCTAGTCCATATGGAACAACTCCAATGTGATTACGAGCCTCAAAGTGTCCAATGTACATTGGACATAACATCCCATTTTTTCCAAATATCATGACTCCCTTGTATTGAGATATGTGGTGGAGAAAATTATATCCAGCCAAAAACACAATGTTTCATACCTGATTTTCGGTATATAAAATTGTTCAACATTGAGAAACCCTGATGTGCTACTAAATGATGTTGAACTTTTTTTTCCATTTCATAAAACATTTCACGACCCTACACCTCCCCTACAACAACTTCATCCATGCATTCATTTTTTCGACATCTTTTCCCATAAATGGTGTTATAAAGAGTATTTGGGATTCTTGAGTGGAATCTATTATCATACATGATCTGAACCAGTGTAATATGTTGTACCCATGCTACTTTGTTATCTTTCGATAATTCTCTCAATATTCCTTCCAGTGTCTGGATAGTCTACTCATATTTGATATCATTTTGGGGGTGATAAGTTAAAGTAACTTTTATCTCAATGTTTGAAACATATTAGATCCTCTTATAGAACATGGTGGTAAATAAATGATGTAGATTTTATATCTTTGATAATGGTATTCCAAAAATACACACAAATTCAATGTTTTTTATCCTTGAAATTTGATCATGTGAGAAAACATATCAAATTGTAATGAAATGAGTAGTCCATGAAAGCTGATCGACCAAAACTTGTATTATGTTATTTCTTCTTAATGTATTTGGAATACTAGTGAAAAATTATATAATGTTATATTCCCATTACCATATAGGTATTGGTAATGGATTAATAATCCCCTTATAATATTAAACTTTCATCTAAAAATTTTAACATACCACAAATTTTGAATAATATTCATGATATAATCTTTCATATTGTCCCACCAATATTGCTCTTGGAGATTTGAGTACCTCATTAAGCACACTAGGTGAATGTATATGGTAGATCTATATGTATCATAAAAAAATTAGAATTTATATAATTATTTTATATAAGACATATTCCTGAAATAAATCTTACAACTCATTCTTCAACAATTTTTAACAACAATGATTTTTCAATTCATTTAGTTTCTAGATGCTTCTATAGTTTCATATAATCTAATTGAGAAAAATGTATATTCTTTAGAATGGAATATTGACAATTTTTTAGAAGATAATGTCGGTATATATTACATTATAATAACAATGTACATATTATTCTTGTCTGAGAAGATTACTTCTTTCTCATTTATCATCATTGATATGGTTATCAGATCCTTTATACATAGAGAATATGCTACATTATTTTCATTCCCATGATGGTAGTGGATTTCATAGTCGTTTTACTAGATCTTATCTAACAATATTATTTATAATATATTACAATTTATAAATGATATTTTAGGATCATATGATCAGTATATATGTAACACTTCTTCTCATAGAGAAAATGCTTCCATCTTTTCAACATTAAAAGTACTATAGTGAACTACAGATCAGGAGTTGAATAGTTTTTCTGATGCTATGTAAACAAAATTAGGTATACACTATCACTTTATCATTTTTCATTAGTGCATAATGTAAGCCCTTATTTTAATCTTCACTATATAATATTAATATTTCCCCACATGAGAGAAGCGTGAGGACTAGTGCAGTGATAATCCACTTTTCCAAATCCTAATAGCTACCTTTTAATTCATTAGTCCAAAATAAATACTTACATATAAGGTATCATAGATATTAATTTTGAAAATTTTTATATATTTCAAAATATTAATCTGTAATAAACATCTAATCAAAGGAATAAATAAATTTCCATTACAGATGCTCATTTGGGCCATTCCTCAATTATATTTATTGCATAAGGGTCTACATATTACCATTTACTAGTAAAAACCTACAATAATAATGATAATTCCCCATTTTAGAACTCACATTAAATATGATTTTAATATAACTTCTCTATTATCAATGTCTTTTGTAGGGTATTAAAATTATTCAAATTCTCCTCCTTACATTCAGGTTATAGTAGAATATCCTCTATGATGACTACAACAAATTTTTCGAGGAAATATTTAAAACATTTATTCATTAAATCCATAAATGAATTTTTATAATTTCTGATTCTAAGGTTCAAAACTATATAATCATTGTTTCCATACCATTTTCCAAATCCATCCATGGTAATATCTTCCTTCATTATCGTTATTTGGTGATATCCCAACGAAATCACTAGGGAAAATTCATCCTATACAAAAACAATTTTCCCAACAGTTTGAAAAAACCATTGGAAAAAAAACCTCGCCCAATGGTTCTAGTGAAATGTTGTAATAGACTATTAAATGTTTGGTTTTCCCAACAGTTTAAGAAAACCATTGGGAATTAAAACTATTACTTAAATTTTTTATTAACTGTTGGGAAAAAATACAAACAATTTAGGGCACCCTCCGGACATTTCGTCCCCATGTGAACCCTCTATACACCTCCCGACCCCTCCCCCCTCCCCAAACTCGACCTCCTCTCGGCCTCCACCTTCACCTCCTGACCTCCGCCTCCACCTCCAGCAACGTTCTCCCTTCCCCTCTCGGCTCCCTACCCGATGATGACATCCCCCTCCCCTCTCAGTTCCTGGCAACGTTCCCCCCTCCCCTCTCGTATCCCTCCCCTAGTGACACCCCCTGCCCTCTTGGCTCACTATTGTCCAATGATGTCTCTGACCCCCTCTTGAGTCTCGTACGAGACCCCCCATGGCCGAACACTCCGCGCCACGTCCCCCTCTCTCGGCTCCCACTCCTCCCACCAGGGTTCTTGATCGGTACATCTAGGTACGAATTAGTCTTCTTTTTAAAAAATTATGCAATAGGTAATGCATTTTTTAGGATAACCATTCATATTAATCATGTATTTTCTGGAGTTTTGGGTAATAACCAACTCATGAAGTGGTGAATTATTGGGTAAATTGTGATTTTTTTAAAATAGTGTCTTCTAGAAATGTACGGTTAGATTCATAGGATATATACCATTCATTTAAACAATGAATTCAATAAAAAGATCATGATTTTTTAAAAACCTCATATTTTTCACTATGGAACCTTATTAGACAAGATATTTTGTCGTAATTTTTTATTATCCATGATATATATGGGATAAGGTTATATCTTCATTAAGATGTGAAATTATGTGGGTTAATAGGAGGTGAGTGATGCTATATTTGATTTTATGGGTTATTGTGAGGAGTTTCATTCCCTTTAATTGATCGGTTCATAAAACAAAAGTTGATGGTGCATATATTATGTAATTGGAATTGGTTAAGTAAAATGATGGTCTGAGATTTTAGAGTTGGTTATTTAGATGATATTCTCTATCAAATGTTGGTATTTGTTTTTTGACTATGGGTGTATTTTCAAATTGACCAATGAATTTATTAAACTGCCCATGAAATACAGATTTCCCATAGTACATTAGCACCACAGAAATCATAGATAGACACAACACACCACAAGACTCCCATTGGAGACACCCATTGACATCTACAGATAATTAAGGGGCTATTAACATAGGAACATAAGTCGATTCGCACTGAAGCCTTGAGAAATTTGGTTTTCTAGTAGAAAATATACCAACACCTTTATTCGTAGTATAGTATTGTGAAATGGTTTACCCCGTCATGAACAAGTAGACCATCTAATTCAGGGACTGGTGCCCAATAAGGATCAAGAGCAGGATCAACTACTAAACATTGATTGTGGTTCCTGTGAGGATCATTCCATAGTGAAGAGGGTTATGTTCACAATATTCAACTGAACTAATATATCATAGGTGCATAATCATTGGATAAGTGTACTAGTATGGTGTTTCCAACAATGTACTATATAAAGAACATAATGAAAATTGAAGAGATTATTAAATGGAACTGTTTCCCCCTTTTTTACAGGAACATGATTTGACCCATATGGAATTGGGGTTCATATATATTGGGCGGTTACATGAACAATCACATGATACATGTATGTTTTTTAAGTTTTTATTTTATTTTCCTTATAGAATTGTCTACTTTGGTCTTTTACTACTTTCTATGAATGAAGGGAAGTGACTCTATCTTGATTAGAGGATGTAGATAACTTGTATACTATAATACAATGAGGAGTGATTGTGAGGAAACATTGAAAGATAGAGGAGCCTTTGGGGTCTTCTATGTGACGGAGTTGTTTTTCTAAAAAATTGTGTGGGTACATTTCTGGAGTATGGTAGAGTCATGAAATAACCACAAGTGTCTACATGAGATAGCATAAATAACACCAACTGTCTCTATACATCATATCATCCTTGCATGGGTTGGCCACTCACCCAATCCTATCAAACATAGCCAAGTCTATCCCCTCAATCACATAGTCTAGACTCATATCTCAAGGAATATCCCATGCCTCGATGCACATCTCATCATCCAACAAGACAAATAGGATTATTCACCTCATGATTGTCCAGGTCACAAATGTACACCATGTCAAACCCATCTACATTTATATCTCATCCTCATGGAAAACCTCTACGGTCCCTCAGACCCATCCTGGTCCCTAATCACTGATGATAATCCTCATCCCACACAATATAGTATTCTCTTGGCATATCAACCATTCCTTAATTATATTATCAATAATATTTTCAAGAACATCATCAAAATCATGTATTATAACCCAACACCACTTACCAGGTTCCATCCTAAGCTAAATCACACCAATCCTCTTAGAATTATAATGCCAATTTGTTTGAAAATACCCAATACACATAGTAGTATCTCATACTTATTTTCATTAGTTAAACTCTTGAATCATTAAATTGAGTAAAACCATTCATAATACTTTTTATAGACTCAGAAGGACCATCCCACTCTATGAACCCTGCAATATTCTAATCCATCCTTATAATAATTTCCTCATCAAACACTAGATGTAAAATTGCCACACCTATAAATACAAGTCTCAATCATCTTAGAAATATTTTACTTGATCTAAATCCTAATCTATTCCATACACATATCATCCTCTTTTTAAGATAAATGTTAGACCACTCATATCTCTATCAATATCTTATCCACTTGGAGACCTAGTGACAGGGTGATATCATTTCCATAAAATCACTAAAGAACCTTCTCTAAACCTAGGTGTCTTGTGAACACCATATCTATAGGTCTACAATGTTAATCTATTTTCTTTTATTTATCATCCATAGAGTCCATGACTCCCATAGAACATAGTATTATTCAATCCCTTGGAAATAAATGACCGAATAATCATATTAGTTTTTAAGGGTTTATGGAGGCTCTTAATACTTTCTTTATACTGGAAGAGATACTTAAAAATAAGATGATTAAAGTCAGAAAAAACACTACTGACTTGATAAATTTGGGTGAGGTTTATTATCTGACTACCTCACATATTTCTTCTTGTATGTATTCTTTGAGGGAAGTCATTCAGAAGGGAATGGCATTTGATGTGTTGGAGGTGGAACCAACAAAGGTATACATACCTTGCATAGTGAGACCACATATTAGATTCATATGAACAATATGAAGAAAACATAGAGAGATGTTCAAGGATTTCCAATATTATATAGTGATAATCTAGAAATCAATCTTGACCTACTTAGATAATTAATTTCTAGATAACTCATTTAATCGTGTCTTGTAATATTAAATGATTTTTGGCTCTGTAACTAAAAACATCAATGCCCAGTATTCACCAAACATCAAAATAACTACTCATAACCATAGTTTATATCGAGACAACATGGAACTGTGTCCATCTATCCTTAGAAAACATTGTATCAAAACTTGTTCCTATACAGACCCACTAAGGGTCAAGATAAATCTCTTTCATATAGAGTCTATGTTGTCGTCATCATGGAAAATAACACCATATGGTCTATAATACCATGAATAAGAAAAAAATATGGTGGTTCAACTGTGTATAATACTTTCAATATGTTATATAAGAAAACACCATACATGGTTCTTTTAATTTAAATATTTGAGTCCTCATCGTTAGTGACATCAATCACATTAAAGCCAAGAAATGTCAATTGAACCCTACATTCCAGGAATTATTCACATGGACAGGCCCCATTCCAATAGGATAATAACTAAAACCATTACAAATAATGGAAAATATATGAATCATTATTAAATAAATATCTCAACTATAATCATAAAAACCAAGAATAATAATACATCATCCCTTGTATTGAAAAAAACCAAACTACATTGAAACTTGAGCCAAATTGATTGTATACCATTAATAGGATGTTTAATTTTTAATTAATAGGATTGTTATATTTGATATTTTCATATTGAAATATTGATCTGTTTCCCCCTTGCTTGTGGTAACATGATTTGGCCCATGGGGAATTGTGGTTCTTATATGTTGGGTAGTGACATGTATAGTCACAAGAGACATGAATGTTTTAGTTTAGTTTTTATTTTATTTTCTTTATCTCATTGGAAACATAGATCATTGACTGCTTTCTATGGACAAAGGGTAGTTATATTCCGCAAAAGGGGAAAGAAGGGTTTCAGATTGATTCAGTCCACTGGCTTTGATACGAGGTAAGATTCTATGGATACTACTTTTCTCACACCTCATGTATTGGATAATTTTAGTGTTTTTTACAACGTATTATGTTTTTGGTAGGGAGTTGGATTGTTTCAGGTTGGTTCGGGTGGATTTGGTTCTCCTTTTCCAATGTAGGTAAATTTTCAATGACGTTTGTTGGTTTGTCACTGGTTTTGTAGTGTCCTTCATGTGTTTTAAGCTTCCAAATATCCTTTGTGTAGTGTGTTGATCCCTGCTCATTGGTTTCGAGATTCCAAGTCATGGGAGACTCGCCAGTGTGTGCATTGGTAAGTAAGTATATGTGTGTTGGTTCCCCCGTTATGTGTATAGTCACCCATGGAAGTGATTGTGCACGTATGGGGCTAGGTGTGCCCTTGTATATATATAAATGCATATGTATGTGAGTTGAAACTTGTATGTGCATATAACCAAATGTGCAAGGATCCCCATGCACATGCTCACGGCCATGCGTTTGTGCGCATAGTGTCTAGGTGTCCTTGCATGTGTGTGAAGATGCTTATACCGAGTGGAGGAGCAGCAGATTCTAGTTAGAAAGCTCCAACAGCCGAAGTGGATGGCTTGGTTCCACCTTGAGGTAGTTTTCCTCTTCTTTCCTCTTTAATTAAAAAATTATTTAAATTAAATTTAGCTTATTTCTTAATTCTGGTTAATTATATTGAATTTTATATATTGAATATATATTCTTTAATATAATTTTGTCATTTGATAAATAAAATCATTTTTTATAATAAGACCCCTCTAACGGAGGTGATCTGTCTTTGATTACTCACAGTGATAGTTATGTTGGTCTAGTTGCTTAACTAATTGTAATTTATTTGTGCTGAATGAGTTTTAGAATAAATGTTAAATAAAATTAAATAAATTTTTTGATAACGAAATTCATTTATTTCATAATAAAACCCCTCAAATATAGGTGTGCTTTCAACTAAACCAAAGAATATTTATGGTTATTTGTATCATGTTTAGATTTGGTTTCATTCATCCATCAGTCTCTTGTTGGTGTTTGGTTTGTGGCTAGTTAGTTTTTGATTTCTTTGAATAATATAAATTTCCTTATCATGCCCATTTAGCTCAAATGACATTGCTCAAGTAGGCATATGCCTTGAATATGACTTTATTTTATGGTGAAACAGGTTTGGGGTGTTTTCCTAACCTCTTGGCCACTCCTTTGGGTGTTTACCTGAGCCCATATATCTCAAAACATAGATGATGTCATTGTTTAACATCTGTCAGGCTGATGGTGCTACCCGCCATAAGCTTTATCATACCACCACCAATTTATATGATTTAGTGTCTCCTTTGAATATTCATATTGAAAGAATTCTCTCATGTTCTAATAAGAATAATTATAATGTGGGAACTCATTAAAGTAATTCTGGTCACTATGGTGGACTTGTGTATACAAAGTATAGAAATATGTTAGAGAGATCCCTATGTCATTTCGCAGATCATTTTTGGAAAGCTTGGTATTTAGGTTTATCGGGATTTTGTAGTGGAGAGAAATGGACATGTTGTCATGGTGTCCAACGTTTTGGAGGGCATATTCCAAAAAGAAGTATTGTTTCATGCCTTGGTGTGAAGGTCAATGGCATATTGTTTGTAAACACAATTCCAAAATTAGTTTCTATTTCATGAGTTTCATGTTTTTAAAAGGAAGGTATGAATTGTTTTTTTATGCCATGGATATTTAATTGGAGGTTTAAAAGCATTCCAATGTTATGGACAATGTGTAAAAATAAAAAAGAGGTATTCTCACATTATATTTGAATATTTTAAGTGGTAAATTTAAAAGGAGGTATCTGTAGACTATGTGTATGGATAGTTAATAGTTTTCAATGGATATTGATTCAAAACATGAATAATTTAATAGAAAACTATATTGAATGTGGCCAAATATCTTAGAGTCTTATTTAGTATATTTATTTGAATTCATAAACCTGTTCTTTCGCATGAACACATTGAGAACAAAGAGAAGATCATAGAATCCTTGTGTGATCCACACCATTCATAGTTTTGCATGAAAATGGCTAGAATATGTATATATATTGCATGAGTCTGTTATTATGAGGGGAGATACCTGCACAACATTGCATCATATAGTTCTTCAATAAAGAATAAGGAAATTATGGACCAGGGATATATAAATATATTTGTTTCAAAGGGGAAAAAAGGTAACAAAAAGAGGGTGAACATGGGAACAGTTTTTCAAATGATTATATCCAGGTAGACATTGAAGACAGAAGCTTGCCATTATTTCATTTCAAGTGAATATAAATTCTTAACCCTCACACATGAGGTGTTGGTCTCATCTGGATTAAAGGAAGGGGGAGAAAGCATTAAAGATTAATTATCATCTATTTAGAATCAAAGGTGCAGGTTGGTCAGGGACCCATGCTAATTTAAAGAAGACCTTCATGTTTATAAAATATATCTTTCACCCCTTGAACGTCATGAAAAATGTGGTTTCCAAACAACTAAATCTGATTCTCATTCTAATTCCTATTCTGATTCTGATTCCGATAGGCACTCAATAGTCTTATACTTTTTTATAATCACAGAAAATGGAATGAAAAGTTACAAATTAGTAAATTTAAATTAAATTAAATAATTTAGAAAAATCTCTGTACCTTTTATAATATTTCATCTTTCTTGAGATATACAATAAATGATTACAAAAATTTTATCCCCATACATTCTTCTAACAGTATCCCCCTAGCTAATACTTCTTCTAAACATAATAATTCCTCATAAGATACGATTTGTTTTCCTTTTTCAATAAATTAGGAACAAAAAAGTATTATCCACTTAGAAAAATTTATTCCCCCTTCAGGATGAAATAATTTCCTTTTCCTTTACCCACTTACTGAAAAAATAAAAACATATAAATCTAATCTCCACTTTGGTATTATTAAAAATTTACACCAAAGACAAAAATATGACTACGAAAGAAACAAAATAGGCCACACATGGACCTCTTCCATAGTTTCAATTGGTATTCTAATATTAATAAATAAAAGATAATATTAATTATTCTCCTATTCAAGCATGGGAGTAAGAGTTTTTAGAGAGTAACTATTGGAGTCTGTATCCCACATTGGACTTGAGGTCTGATGTGGAGTATAATATTAATTATAAAATAACCCCAAGGGATCCTTTAGAGAGTACACCATGGGGGTTCAGAGTCTTTCAAATTTTATTATTCTACATGCCGAAGTGTGTATATGGGGAAAACTCATACTCCGGTTACTGAACCACTTCTTCAGGTGGTATTTTAATGCACCGGACTTATAGAGGCTTGCAAATATATCAGTAAGGAGAAGTCATCAGATGGATTTTTCCATTACTATGATCACAGATCTGCTGCTCTTTCCATCCTATCTCTCAATGGAATTCATTTGTTTGGGTAGCCCACCAAAGTTAACTGGGCATATTCCAGTGTCCAGAGAGAGGATACTTCAATTCACTTCAGCATTTTGTTGGTGATCTCCGTCCTGAGGTGACTGATGCCACATTGATTGCATGTTTTCTATATAGCCCACTTTCTCAACTTTAAGGGTTATATGGGATCAGAAGTCCATCCAATCAAAAGGATTTGGCTTTGTATCATTCTGAAACCAACAGGAGGCCTAGAGCGCTCTCAATGACTAATCTGATAAGTGGCTTGGTAGCAGGAAAATCCATTGTAACAAGGCAACAAAAGGTGTCGGTTCTAGTAAAGACAAGAAAAATTCTGATTCCAAAAGCGTAGTGGAACTAAAAAATGGATTATTTAAAGATAGTAAGGAGATGATGGAAAACAATGGGGCCGCTAAGAACAATCCTCAATATACAATAAGAATATATGGAAAAGGAAATATCTCAAATAGTTTCTTTATAAGTTAAAGAACAGAAGTTCTATTTTCTAGTAATTGGTAAGGATCTTGATCATTAATGTACTCCACTCTTCCATAGTCAACTGTATCAGTGTGCAGTATCTCATGTGGTGATCACATTCATAATTCTATTCTCTCAACCTTCTAAAATCATGTTCATGAGGGGGATCCATTGAAATAAATATATCACTACATGCACTAATTGAAGAATAATCATCATGAATTTTTCGATCCTCGTACTAAATCTAACATCATCTTCAATGAATCTACGCAATGGATTAGGGATAGTCATTAATTAATCTTTGTGCATTAACTCTCATAAAATATCCATTGGAAGTATTTAATTCAAATTCTAAATAGTAATGGTGGAAAAAGATGATGGGGAATCAAATATGATGGTAGAAAAGATCAACAGTAGCAATGTCGACTTTTGAGTCCACTTTACTATTGCACTTTTGACTTCCAGCCAACAGCCACTAGAGTGTTGGATACATATAGGTAAGGCTTCATAAGATTTAAAAAGTCTATAATAATATTTTCTCATCTCTCCATACTACTAAAGAAACCTATCTTATATTCCATTAATAGCTTGAGTAGAGTTGTCATCACATTCAACTGGTCAACCTATTCCTTGAAAATACATTCTATCAAATCTGCCTCAATTAATCCAGATGAGATGAATGCAAATAAAATATAACCACATGGAGATACTATTTGACTATAGACTAGATTGAATCAGCATCAACTAAAGCTGAGGGAGGTATAGCACTAGATGTAGATGCAATAATAAGAACATTATCCAATCTCTTCCACAAAGAATCCTAACTAGATATAAAGGAGGTCCACATTTCCTCCATAACAGATCAAATGGATTCTATCTCACTATCCCACATTCGATTTTAAATCTTAGCTTCATAAATTTGAAAACTCATATTGGGATAAATATGACATACAACTTACTCAAATCAGTTTATAGTATCAGCTTCTCTAAGCTGATCTACATGTGGTTCCCGGTAACTCAAAATTCCACTGAAATATAAACGAATTATTTCTCTAAAATAATATAAATATACTATGGATACAAATTCTGAAGGCACTGTGGAAACAACTCACTCAAAACAAGATAAAAAAGCCTCTACAAGTTATGATTTGGTAGGTACATCTAAAGGAAAAGCCTGAAGCTCACCTACTTGGTCAATATACTTAACTAAGGATCCCTTAGGATATTTCCCAACTCCGAATGATACAGTAGTCCACCATGCTCTGGTGGAATACTATGGTCATCACCATAGCTTTCTCTATGAGTCTAGATATGATAGTCCCAACAATTTTGAACCAGAGGAGGGATCCCCCTTACATGATACCTCATCCTCTACCTTGGTAAAACCACCCTGAGGATCTCTATGATCTCTATCCTCTTCTTGAACATTTTTAAACTCTGAATAGTTAAAACCAAAATTTAAAAAACCTAGTTACATTTCCCACTCATCATGTGAATCTAATTCTGTATGAGGGGCATGATGGTGCAGGTTTATAGTTGCTTTGGAAGACTGTTAGAGGTGCAAGGTTACAGTTACTGGTGCAGGTTTATAGGTGTAATGTGTGATTTGGAAGACTGCTAAAGGAGAAGGTTTACTTGTGTAGGTTTTATATCTGTAGAGGTGCAGGTTTTATAGGTTTAAAGGTGCAGGTTTACTGCTCGAAGTGGGTTTACAGGTTTCGTTTATATCCTCTGCCCATCATTGATGTTTTCTGGGGAGTAGAGGATATACCAACAATTCACAGAACTCTTGGTATTTAATATCCTGAAAAACATATTCCAATAGTTCAAAGAATTGTTGGTGTTCAAATGTTGGACAATATATACACACAGTTCACATAAGCGTTTGTATTCAGTTTGGACAACATATATCCAACGGTTTAAATGAAACCGTTGGGATAGAATATATACCAACGGTTCAAAAAATGTTGTTATATATGCTTGATGGTATGTATACCAATGGTTATTGAAATGTAGGTTCAAATATATACCAACTATTTTACTTAAAACATTTGGAATGATTAATTTCAAACGACATATACCAACGGTTCTCCAGAAACCATTGGTATAGATCTACTGCAACACCCATCATAGCAACGGTTCCTGAAATTGTTGGGATAGCCTATCCAAATGGTTTTACGGGTTATTACAAATGTTTTAAACCATTGTAATAGGTGAAATTTACAGTAGTGATTTTCCACCATAGAGTAATGTTGGCCCTCACAATGATGATAAAAAAAAATTATCTTTCCATATAAAGGAATACATATTGTTTATATTTATTTTTATAGTTTCTAATAGTTAATTAGAGGGACATTGACCCATCCTTCATCTTCATGAAGAGGACCAGTGGACCACATGATAATGAAAACAATCCTATAAAACACTTTTATTTATTTTAATTGTAATATAAACATTAGTTATTCAAACACAATTATTTCCATTATATAAATAGTCATTGACATAGGTAGAGATCGTGGTATAATTTTGATTCATAACTCAATCTCAGGAAAAGAAATAATACCAACAATCTCTTTTTGGAAATAAATTAGTATAATCTCTCATAATTGTCATGTATTTGAATATTATTCTTTAATTGGTATCAATAATTTTTAAAATATATATTTTCCCCAAAGGAAAATTTATCCACACATGAGATGGGTATTCCAAAAGATAATTATATTCCCCCTTATAATTGGGAAAATCATAAGATGATATTGAATTGGATTATTGATCTCCTTCACTAATAAATTGATTATTTTATATATAATGAATTAAAATCCATTCTTATTATAGTACAAAACACTATTAAAAAAAGTAAGATAAGATTTTCTGGAAGGTTCAATCCAAAAACATTGATGGGGAGGAGATATATACATGGTATTCAATAATTTCATTATTTTAATTTGTCAGATATAGCACAACCCCATTATTTTTAGATGATTTATAAATATTTATAATAATATTAATGATATTATAGAATGTGAAGAGAAATACTAGAAAATTATTTTCATTATTATTTAATTAATAACTAGAAATCTTATCCCAACATTATTTTTGGGATCTACCTCAACATTGGAGATAGAATATTCACTTCTTTTCACTCTATAAATTATTTATTTTTTGTTGATTTTCTTCAACAACCCCTATCTTAGGGAATTATATTTCCTAATTTATTTGTTACTTGATACTATAACATTGTACCATAGTCTAAGTGTTGATATGAACTTTATTTTCTTATTTTACATTAGTGGTTTACATCCAATTTCCATAAAATAGATTACCCTAATTCCCGTATTTTCCACATTTTAAAGATATCCTTGTTTCCATTAGTTAGTTTTCAATATTCTTCTTAACAGACTTTTTACGTTTGGTATGTTGGGATTCCTTTACTCTATATATTTATATATTTTTCCTCCTAGTGAAAAAAAATCTACATGTTTTGTCGCTTGAGCACTAAGACTAATTAGATTCAAGGATATCCATATCAACGTTAAGGTAACGATGTATAATATCCCAATAACTATACAATTATCTATTTAATTGTTATTTTATGGTGTCTATGAGATCCATCTGATGAATTGATAATTGGGGATTTTTTTGAGAAATAATGATCATCATGTTACTATTTTCTCCCTTACAAGAAACACTCAATGATTCCCTCATCTGTAACTCATTAAAAACCTACTTCCCAAAGATAGTTGATCGTCATGGATATAATGCACAATGACTCTTGGGGAATCTCAATGGCCTAGAAGATTATAGGTTTAAGTCATCACACCCATTTATGGATAATTATTTCCTACTCTGGGACTCTCATGTATATTTAAGATATGTTCGTGAATCCTCTTTAAAATCCTGATACAAAACTGGTTACACAAATAAATCGTTGTGGTTTAATTCCATTTCAAAAAAATGTCTTGGTGACTCTTTTTAGTATTAAACTTAATGTATCTTAAGTTCTCCATCATTTTCAAGTAATGGGTGATTTACCATGTACTGAATCTACAAAACTATATTCTTCGAGATGTGATCCATGTAAGAAGGAAATTAATATTATGAGAAGGGTATTGATCCATTATGACACATCATACTTGTGTTGGTTATTATAAGAATAAAAACCCACATAGATAATTGATCTTTTTTTATTTAATTTCATCTTCAGATGACTTACATAGGAGTTTTGGTACCCCAAATGATTATGATCGAGTCTTTTTGGGAAACACTACATATCCTGATTATGGATAGAATCAGTGGTTCCATAGTTAATTTATTCAGGGATTAGAGATTGTGGTTTCCTTATTCATTGTAGAGACATGTGATACTGATGAAATGATTATTGAATTCCCCTATGACCATGTGATCTATTCTTGGTGTGGGAAATAATGGATTGAAAGTGATCATTTTCATTGCTCATGATATGGGACATATGTTCTGGGACTACCTTGAGATGATTTATTATGGAAATCCAACCATATGGATACATCCTATGGATCATTGTTATGGTAGAAATTAGGTTCAATGTAGTTCAATTTATTTCTTATTTTCCTAATGGATGAGGTTGGTTAATCATCCCATGAGAATTACGGCATCATGATGGTCAAAAATAAGATATTAATATGACTTACATCAGGATGGATTTTTAATTCAGATTGGGCCTTAAGAAGGTATCCTACATATCTTGGTTACTACAGGAATAAATGTTCTCATAGTTCAATATTTCCCTTGGGATTTTCCCAAATGTAGATTCCACTGTGTCATGGCTATTGTTTCATGCTACTCAGTGGGAATTTACATATGTATGTTTCCCTAGTTGGTGGAGACTCATGATGCAGATGATATGATTATTACAAATCCCTAATGTCACAATATCTACGCTATTTGATAGAAACAAGGGATGGAAAAGGATCAATATCATGTGTTAGAGAGTGAGTTACATACGTATTAGGACATACTTTTTGTGCTTGAACCTCAAATAGGTGGAATATGCATCTTTAATATGGATAGAATCAAAATTTTCATAGTTACATTGGATAGGGATTACACTGTGAGGTTTCCCTTGTGAACTTCATTCCTTCCGGTCATGTATTAATTTTTCTCTTGTCTTTACATGTAAATGAGTATTTTCTTGGAATATATAAAGGAAACTAAATGACTCATTTTTTAATTTCTAAAGTAATTCAAATAAAGTGGTTGGAATATCTTAATATTGTTTCAAAATAAAAGATAACTTTTCCATAAGAAATTTCCTGATCGAGGTGGTATATCCTGGAAGCATTCACAAGACCTGGCCGGATTTTATAGAGGGTGTCCCAAGAACTAGCATACATTCTATAGTTTCATTTTTAATAGTTGTATTGAAACATATAGAGGGTGTTGTGAGAGTTAATTTGAAATGTTTTGGAGGGTGTCACTTGTCTTGGATAACATGTGCAGAGGGAGTCATCAGACTTGGCAGACATTCTTGAGGTCATAATGAGTCTCAACTAACATTCCCAAAGAGTTCCAAGAGATCATAGTTGACATGCACTGATGCAACCGTGAAAGATAGATGACATGAGATGGTTCCATTATATGTGTCAGTTGATGTATCTAAAAGAAGTCGTGAGGTGTGGGAAATAGTTCTATAGGGCTTCGTGAGACTAAACATTCATGCCCAAGGGGGGTTATGTGACTTCTTATGACATGTTTGAAACACTTCAAAAAACATGAATGGCATACTGAAGTAGCATCGTTATATTCGGGTGATATATCTAGGTGTGGTCTCATGTCTTTGATGGCTCACATAAAGCACATGAGGGTCAATAGAATTTTTTTGTTTAATTATTTTAACATTAGTATTTTTCTAAACCATATATTCTAAATCACATATATTTATTCATTATATATTTATTTTGAGTCTTTTATGATATGGAAGATGTGTGTTACATTCTTCAAACAACAATCCATAAATCCTTTTCCATTATCTATGAATAATAACATGAATTTATTTATGTATGGCACATGATCATCCTAGAGATTTTCTATCATATCACCCGATGGAATACTTTTTAGTCTTGAGAACACCATATATGATAAATCTTCTCTCGTGCTTGGGTGTGATGATGCGAATGGATTAAAAAACCAACCTTCAACCTGAGTGTCATGGTCTTATGGTCATAGTCGTATGGTAGCGGTGCATTTTTTATCATTTGGAGGGGACTTTATAGGGATCACCATCTTGTTTGTTAACTAGTTAGGATGGCATATCCAGCGTACATCCAGGCTGGAGTCAGTGAAGGGGTTTGGCACCTCTCATATTTGCGAGCCATTGCGATGGATATCTATAAGGGAATCACATGATTTTCAGTGACTGTGAGTCCCTCTCATAAACATCTCCATTAATATAGTACTTACAACTAATGGAGTCATGTTGACTCATGAGGATATGAATATGTACATTAATATTGTCATTTTGACATGTCAAAGGGACTTCGTGAGATTAAATTTCCTATTGAAAGTCCTTTGTAAGATACATTACACCTTTACTTGGACTCTTAATGAGGAATGGGGGCTTTTTTGGGGGTCTTCGTGATATTTGGTTGGATTTCCCTATATTCTCAAGGGTCCGTGTTGTGGACAAACTTTGCATGTTATAAGCGTTTTACGACCACGAGAGGCTTCCACCTACTCCCTAATTTATTTCTATTATTTTATTTTACAAAGGTTAAGGGTCATGTAAATATTCATGTTAAAGTAAAATACAATTAATATATTTTTTTATGGTGTGTCACTTGAACAACAATAGACTTATAGGGATGTCTATACATTTCATTGAAAGGTCCAGTTGTTCACCCATAGGATGCCGAAGGAGAAGTGTTTGGTTTTCTAGATATACTTAGGGTGAATATTGTAAGATGGGTGAAAATTATCCTTCCTATTAGTGATATGTCATAAGGTCAATACGATCATGAATGATCACTATATTATTGGAATTTTTCTTCTCTTTTCAAAGTATTTTTCACGTTGTTTTGTAAGGCGTTTGCTAATGATAAACTGTGTGGCCTAGTAGAGCTTATCTAGCTAATGTAATGTGACAACTTTTTGTCCAATGTGCCTTTACATATCATGAGGTCTTATCAAAATGGTTTCCACATGATCCTCTATTATGTGCTACATGTGGAGTATTTGCATGACCTTATAATGGTCACACAATCAAGATACCTTTGAAGGCTCATGTGATCTATAGATATCAACCACCCTCTTCTTTAGTTTTATTTCTAGGGAAAATAATACTAATATTCATGTATTTCACACATTGTGAATTTTTCATTTTCAATTTGGGGAGGATCTATAAATTCCACCACTACAAAAGCGATGTTTGTGGGGCATAAGTTCTCGGTTACAGGGAAAAGTAAATGACTTCCTAAGGAGTTTTCATTATCCTGGATTGATGTATTAGGTGATGTTTAGTATGCCAGGAGAAATATCGAATTTCACATGATTCCCTATATATAGATGGATGGAGGGTTTCTTCATCCATTGATAATTATTCCTTCTGAGCTATCTCACCGAACCTCGGTCACGTGCCCCTACCACAAGACTGTTTTATAAATCCGGATCATGAAGAATTTTCATGAAATCTGATCAGGATACCCCATTTCAGGAGAACTCTTTATAAGACAGCATTTACACTCACAATTTTCCAGTCCAAACATAAACTATACCTTTATAATTTTTTTAAAATCAACCATGAGGATTGTGACTGACTTGAGAGTCTCATGGGATCCCCTCTATTGATCATTCAATTTTATAATTCTTATACAACATTCATTACCTTTTCCATGTCACGTGATCATGAGTCTCCAAAGGGGTTATGCGATTTTTTGATGCCATATAGGGGTTACGGGACCCAAAATTCCATCATAGGTTAGGAAATTCATGAAACAATTATGCGGATTGTGGATCTCTTCTTAATTCATGTGATTATCTTAATTTCATTGGTTAATGTCTTTAAATCCGAATGATTTTCTTTCATATATATGACATATTTAAATTATATTTATTCATATGGATTATGGTTCCCATCGATCTCCCTCAGCTGTGTCCAACCAAATATCCATGATTGAAAGAAATCTCAAAGCCAAACCTTGACATCTTGTGTATATTGATAATGATAGTATAAATAGGGTTTTCTCATTAGAGCATCAAGACTATCCTTTATCTCAATGAAATCCTTTATATGAGTTGTTTTTTCTGAATGATACTCCCTTCCCCCTATGGACTACAATCTTCTATCTCTCCATGTTTCGAATTCTATCAAGCGTTTAGAAACGTTAATTTCTATGAATGGAAGATTAATCACAGCTTGGTATAAAGAATTATCTTATATATTGGAAAACTCTCCCTTAGATCTAAATGCCTATGAAATTTCTCAAAACCCATTTCCCTGAGATAATTAGGTATAATTACATCCTCTTTCAGAAATGATGTCGTTGGATGGGGTTTGAAGTGTGATATCCATCTCAACACTAATTTATTTGATGACTGCGCATCCCCCTTTTGGGTTATTGAAGGCTATATAGAGTTTCCTGATCATCTATACAGACTTTATATTTATGATGCCATGTGGATTTTCTAATTCATCATTTACTTGTTTCCCAACCATATTTAATAGATTATTAGCCATTAGTTCCCTGAAACCAACACATTCCATTTGTCCCATGGTGAAGTTGGAATAAACCTGTGGGATATCTATCTACTAGGTGTTATTCTTCCTATTAGAGATTTTATAATGAATTTATATCAACTAAGTATTTCTAGGATGATTGTTTTTAGACCCTAGTATGGTTGATGGGGATGATTGTTATCATGATGGATAAATTGAAGAGGGACCTGACAACACATTCACTCATTTCTATCTAGGATTAGATCAATATCTTTTATTGCTATTGTGGAGACATGCCAACTATTTTAAATAATCAATGGTCCCCTAATCATCATGTTTGTGATGGAACTGGATCATATTAGGATATATTGGTGGCTGGGGATTATACTTGATAGGGCTATCATGTGAATTTAGATATCTCTCTAGACCATATCTTGGAAGGATTTGTAGTAATTATTTTCAATGGATCGATTATCCTGGCTGGGGACACATGCTTTGGGATCTTAGTTAGTACATTTGTGATGGAGTCGTGACTTGTGGAAGGATGAATTGTCAATTTGGATGTATCAGTCCTTGCATTCCATTACCATCACTTCATCCATATTAAAAATGGAATCACACCTTATAAAATCATTGGTCCTATCCAGTTTCTGTTTTTATAGATAAGGGAGAATATTCATTGTAATGAAATTAAAAAAACCCACATGGATCCCCGATGATTCATCTCACTGTAGATTGTTGAATATATTGGGGGTTGGGGCTATGTCACTAAATAATTCTGTGGTTAAATAAGCACTAATCCAATATGAATTCTTTGATTTTATATCCTTCCATGCACCACCTAGACAGAGTATTGGTGATAGAGGAAGTTCCATTTATGAAAGGTCGTATATGATATATATGTAGGATGGTGTACTTGCTACCAGCTTAGATGACCAAATTTTATGAATATCATATTCCCCTTATCAATTATCTCATTAATTTCACTATATTAAAAGGGTATCCACTCTTACATATAATATTTCTTTAGGGGAGTGACATTCTAGGGTCATCTGTCAATTTTAGTACATGTTGACGCATAAAGTTATTGAGGCTCGGATCACAATTCAAAATAGTGATGCTTCCTCCATTTTCTATTCCTAGTATTATTCCAATTATTGGGTACCAGATTATACAAGTTGTGTGATAAACCAATTTTTTATTCATTTTGGAATACCTCTTTCCTCACAACCCCCATTGTTATAAGAAACAATATCATAGATCAATGATATGGGTGATACATCAAGAAAGAATTTTAAATACGAGTGGTGACTATTATTATGGTGAAATAGAATCTTTTGATGAATTTAATCCTCCAACAAATGGAAAATATGGTTCTCATGTTAATACAATGGTATATGGGGCATCTTTTACATTTTTTGTACTATTTCATCTAGTTAGTCATCCTCTTGTCGTTCTTTTTTTGTTGGTTTCACTGGATCAAGAGAATCATAGGCTAATCTAGAAATAGATTCATTCCATAATCATTGATACCTCTATGGAAGTGTTCTATGACAATGTGGAACACTTTCCTCTATTATTTCATGACATTTGGTTTGTGGGTTTGATTTATAACCTATGTATGAAATTATACTACAAATGGTCCTAACCCAATGAGATTTGGACATTAGTGAAATTGATTTTCATGATATTGTATATTAGGACCCTCTTGGAAGGAAAATGAGGGAGATATTAGTAGAATTGGAAAAATGTCTTAAATTTATTTCCAAATTCCATGTTAAAATGAAATATTTAACTGCACAAATATAGATATGTGAGGAAATCATAACTCGTCTAAGGTCTACTCTTTCATCATTGTCAAATTATGTGGAAACTTTCCAAAATAAGGATGAGGATTTGATGGATTAGGTCTATGCTCGGTATCTTATGGTAAAAGGCGGTGAACCTAGGTTAGAGGCACTCTATCATTCTATAGATGCTTCCTCTCAAATGCTTGGAGACCATACCCATCTAGTCTATTTACTTTTATCTTATCACGATAACTATGATGAATTCCATTTTAGAGACTTCAGAGTGACTCCAAAATGTGGAAATTACACCGTATTTTTCACACTATGAAGGGATTAATTTTTTTAAAAATATATATTATTATCCAGTAATCTTTCACTCATAACATGTATGATATATTTTTCTCCAGTTGTATGTGAATATTAAAAAATACATATCATATTCATAATATCTGGTAAACTGGAATATATGGGTTAAAATATTTAAATCATAAAACATTTCATTAGTGAAATAATATTAATTTACCACAAACACAAGATTCTCTAATAATGATCAGTTCTAGTATCTTTAGATCACCTGATTTGTAGAAGGATTTATTTGGTGGGAAACATGTCCTTAAGGGAGATTGATCAATCTTCTTCAAAATGTGATATGATTGGCTAGAGCATCTGGATCACATTGTCCTGTGTAGTGGGACTTACATGATTTTTTAGTCCCAGAAAATTCCATGATTTAGATTATGGTATTTCATCTCAGGCTTTGTTTTTATTTTAGTTAAGTAACATTTAGATCATTAATTCTATAACATCTAGTTTAATGTATTTTATTTTGGACATTTAGTGTGTTTTTGTTTAGGTTCATCAAACTTAGACCTCTAGTGTTCTATAATTTAGGGTCATTGATCGTGGTCCTTTAGTGTGATTTAATTTTTGGTCATTGAGTATGGACCTTTGGTGTGCTATAATTTAGGGTATTTGATCTTGTACCATTAGTGTGTTGTAGTTTAGCATCCTTGATCTATGGCCTTTTTGTGTGGTAGTTTAGGTTTATTGAGCTTGGACCTTTGGTGTGGAATAGTTTGGGGTCTTTGAGTATGAACCTTATATTGATGACCATTGAATATGTTGTAAACATGATTGGAATTATATAAAACATGTAGTGGTTCTTGGTTCTTCTATGGTGTTCTAAGGACTCACAAGGATTTGTGTTCCTTTCATGGAACGATGATATTCCTTTAGTTAGAGTGTTGAATCCATTATGAATCTATTACATGTCCAAAAAATATGATCACCACTATTTTCCAAGTTACATGGAATATTTATGGGAGTAATATGGGTTGACGGTGTAATATTAGGGATACCTGGCTCACATGGATTGTTCGACTATGGGTGACTAAATAAAAACACAAGAGCATGATTCTATGTATATAGGATGGAGTGGACATACTAGGTATGTCCCTTAACACACTATGATGTTCAGTTCTAGCTCTATATTTTCAGGGCATACAAGGATTGAAGCTCCTTTATTGAAGGGTGCAGATTCTACTATATGGTATGTCAAAGACCATATGAGTCGATAGCATGGCCAGGAAAGAATTATTTTAATTCTTTTTTAGAGATATGAATGATTTGTGAAGACTCAAACATCTTGATGTTGATGTTGGCTATTGAAATGAAGCTATCATGGTTGGTTTCTTGCCCCTAGGGTACTTTATCTACAAATTATGAAGATTGAACCCTATGCTATGTGATTTTCAATCATGATCTATGATCCATCAATGGTTCGAGTATGGAGTGTCACATCACGGCCTTGAGAAGAGGTAAAAAATACAGTGATGTAACATCGAGGATTTCAAATCCACATTAATATTCATGTTATATTAAATTATAATAATGGTCCCTGAATATATAAGATGGCTAGAGAGAATGAAAACTATTTCGTGTAGGCCAATCGAGCATCAATTATTCCAAGATGTTAGGATGATAACTAATGTGTGTATGGGGTGCCTTCGTGGGAGCCGATGAACTATTTGGCAGAGAGATACAATGTTACCAGTCTCTCATTAGTAGGTTACATCAGCTCAGAATTCCAAGGCATGAATGTGGATTATGAAATATGTAATATTCAAGAAGGTATAGGGAACCATAAAAGTTTTGTCACCACCAAGCAAACTTTTGTGTTGTTTGATTCCCTTGAATGAATTTCCCATATCATTACTCATGACCATATAAACTCAAGTTGTTATTTACAACATTTTAATCTCTTTATCAAAGGCATGATGGTGGATTATAACTGCCCCATTTCATTACTCTACACAGGTCTGAACCATATGTAGAGGTGGGAACTTTTCTCCTAAATTGTAGTTGTTGGTCCTATGATTGAAAACCTAGGTGTAACTATGTATCCTACAATGATAGGAATCTAGCTACACATATTTCATGAGACACCATGTAGTTTAACATCATACGGGAAGGATAAATATGGGTCGTTGTGGAAAAGTGGTGATGTTTCTACTAGACCCAAGGATGGAAGTCAGTGAATCATTATGTATGTCATGAAAATGAGAATCACACCATGCTTATATCATTATGAATCGAGTAGTTTTACATCATTCAGAAAGGAATTGGTCTCCATTGAGTGTAGAGGGATAGAGTGGATGGAGGTTTGGTAGAAGAAAAACACCCATTATAGTTATCTTATCAGGCAAGTTCAACATGAGTGGGTTGTTTCACATCACGCAGGGGTCAATAACTATGTATTTAAACATCATGTAGTGATGACTCATGGAATGAATTTTAGGGTCATATATTCATGAAAATGATGGGCATGTCAGAATCATTTATTCCATGTACGTGTTAGGAATCCATTACCAAGACTAATAATCCCACATGAGCTATGCTCGGTGTGAGAAGCAAGGAATGATAGGGGTACCTATCACCTTGTAGAGGAAGTTTTTTATAGTACAAGAGAATTTAGTAACATGTGGTGGAATGATTTGGTTATAAGATCGAGGAATACATACGTATCTCATTGGAAATGATAATAAATACATACATAGTTCTCGTAAACCTGTGTAGTTTAACAACACGTGGTAAGGATGTGAGTGATATGACATGAATGAATATTGATGTTATAGATTTTTGGATTTTATCATCTTAAAGTAAAGATATTGATCACCCGAAATGAAGGAAAAAAGATTTCATGAATCCATTCAATTTTACATCATCTGGTATGGACATTTTCCTTGATGATTAATTCATTCTGGTATGGACATTTTCCATGATGTTTAATTTCGGGTGGTAAGGACATTTGATCAACAGTTGTAAAAGGAAATTAATCCATTAGTGAGACCAAATAACATGGGTTTGTGTCTCACTATGTATCCTATTATATAAAGAATAAATCCATATATATTTTTTAAGGAACCATGTTGTTTGGCATCATGAAACTTGGAAGAACATGATATAGATTATTGTCATGGGGTATGAAAAATTTTCATAGTTTTCCGTCATTAACGGATGATGAATGATGGGTATTTCTATGGTGTGGAAGAATATTTGAGGAAATTATGACATGCATTTCATGAGAAATATGACAATTTTTGGTGGTTTGACACACCCTCTATTAATGATGTCAAGTGAGTAGACTCTGTTTTAATAAACAATTTGTATGACATAAGGCACTTCCCACTATGGTTCCAATTTTGGGGGCTTCATTCCCAATATCACTGGGGTTTTGAGATCCAGCACCATTTCTCCTCAGAGTAATGAATGAAGGAAAAACATTTTATTAAAATTATTTATTGTCTAATTATGATGGACCTACAATTTATCAACTCCGCGAAATTTTTCTTATTCTAGACATAAAAATACATCCAACCATTTTTTACATTGTTCATCATTTGAGAGTTTTTTACAAATGGATTTCTAGAGTGAAGGTAGTTGGACCTCTATGGGTTACACTACCTCATTTCCATACGCCAACAAGTATGGCATTTCACATTTGGTAGTACACATGGTTGTATGTTAAGCCTACAAAGCATGGAAGAGTTTTTTCGGCCAAAACCTCTTATCCTTGTTCCCCACATTCGGGATTACAATCAGTTGAGTCTTATTGAAGCCATATATCTATCTATTTTCCAGTCATGATAGAGGGATTAGTGAATGGACATGATATTTTACACTTTCTAAAATCTCTTCAATTTTTTAGAAAAGATTATGGTGTTTTTTGTCCATCAATATTTTGAGAGAGACTCTAAAATTGGTGATCATATGATACATTATGCTGTTGATGATATTCTCCTTCCAAACATCCATTAGGTGTTTTCAGTCATCCATTTTGGAAAAGACGTTCGAATATGTAAGGATCTACTGAAACTATATAGTTGTGGCTAAGGGATTTTATCCCAATACATGAATTCCTCAAGTGGAAAATAGTGATGAATATTTTGCTGTATGTAGCAATTTGGGGGGCTGATGGATGAATTTTTCATGGATCTCAAACAGATGAAATTTATTTGTGAATTACACAGTCATGTATCACATTTTTCTTATAATATCCAAACCTACTAATTTGGTGGTAAATCCTAGACCTGGATAGATGGGCACCGAAAGAGCCTATATATAATTATTCCATGATGTTGAGAATCACTTCATCTACTATGCATCTGGGGATGATTCCTCAAAATCATCCTTTGTAGAGGGATTCTTTCTCATTTGGTCAATCCTGCATAGTGAAATTTTCTACATGGAATCAACTTTTTTCACTTCTTGAATGGTCTGTTGGAAGACTCCCATTTCAAAGATAACCAAATATAGGCTCTATCCATCCATTCATAGACATTGACTCATCATCCTTTGGGCAGTTTTGACCATATTTATTTCCTCCATAACACATATAATTATTGATGTGATGATTCATCGATGTGTAATGTGGAATATTTATTCATCCAAATCATGGTCTTCCAGGATGGTATATGCATTATCCAGTGCATCGATGCAAGCATTATATAATTGGGGAACTCGATCCAATATGGGCTCAAAAGGGATATCTTCAATCAATACCTAGACATAGACAATGAGGGGGTATACTTCTTTCTTATTGGTGGTATATTCATTATTGAGATAATTTATCTAAACCTTTGAGGCCCCATTGATATTCAAGTAGTCTATGTGCAACTATAAGGGATAGTTCCAATCCAGGAAAGAGGGCATGGATTTCTGCCTCATTATTTTGGCATCCTTCGGATAGTGATAAAGAGTATTGAAAAAACACTATGTCTAGAGAGACATATACAATACATAGACCAACCCAACTGAGCTTTGGGTTTGTATTATTGTACCGAAAGGGCCCTTGGAGGCACTATCAGAGTACATATCTCATGTTTGGGGAGTGTTGTGGGAATATAAGACCACATTAACTAGAATATTGGTGAATTCCATAGTATTCTCAAGGGTACGACGTGTTGTGAGGAAATCATTCAAGTCCATTCCATTCAATAACTATTATGATATGAAATGAATATCATGTTTATGTAGAATGACTATCCCTCAGGCCAAGAACCCAGTCAACACATGGAGTCCAAGGATGTACTTGGGTGGATTGATATGAGAGACCATGTTGACTTCATGATGATGCAAGTATGGACTCATCTTTTTCACTACAAATATAGGTTCAAGGTATTTCATATCAAAATT
Source organism: Viscum album (assembly GCA_963277665.1). Taxonomy (NCBI): domain Eukaryota; kingdom Viridiplantae; phylum Streptophyta; class Magnoliopsida; order Santalales; family Viscaceae; genus Viscum; species Viscum album. The sequence continues at coordinate 512,125,245 of OY728119.1, forward strand.
TTAAAATATAGTGTTAGTAGTTACCATCATTTATCTGAGCTAGTAGATAGTATTATCTCTCCCCGTATAATTTTTCTATGTGAGGGGGGCTCCCATTTGTAGTTTTATGGTAGCCACATATAATATGAGAGGACTCCCTTCCATTGAAGGAATCAATATTGTTGGGTTAAATAGGTAATAATTAAGACTTTTGAAGGAGATTTTGGAAATCATCATCCCATTGATAGGATATTCCCTTCTTTATTATCCTGGTTAAGGGGAGAGATTTGTCGGCTATGTTGGATAAGAATTACTGAATGTAGGTGAGATGCCCTTTGATTCACCTTAGTTATTTGATATTTATAGGGGTGAAATTGTTAAAATAGAACTCTTAATCTCTAGATCAACCTCAATATCCCAATAGTATAACAAAAATCCAATAATGTTTCATGATACTATCCCAGAAGTGCATTTCACCAGATTCATATTTATACTATTTTGTCGAATTATGTCTAGAATTGGTTATAGATTTGTGAAGTGATCACATCATGGTTGGGATTAATGTTACTAGTTAATAGACATAACACTCAAATATCCAACCCAATAATGGATTAAATATGTTATTTATAGTGACTTGGTCTGTAGTGTTGGCAATATTTATTCCAAAGGGCATGGCCTGATAGCAGAAGATCACCTAAGCCCCTCAAAATGTAGTGGATTGTTCATCTTCATGGGACATCATGATCTGATTGTACCCCAATTAACCGTCCATGAAGTAAATGGAATGAGATCTATTATATTTATGGATCAAGAGTTATGTGAATATAAATGGGAAATTTTCCTTCTAGAAATTATGATTAAGGTCCCTTAAATCAATGTAGACTGTAATATTGATTCATAGTTCCTTGTAATTTATGTTCCACTTTCAGAATCACGAGTTCTAGGTGGTTTCCATTGGATTTATTCAGGTAACTAGAAAACTCCAACAATTCCTTATCCAAAATGGACCTTCATTCTAATGGAAGTCATTCATTATGTTTGAACATAACAATTCTTAAGAACATGCGTTGGTTGAGAGGATGGGATGTCAGACTCATCACACCCATTTTGGGGGTATTATTGTCTGCTCTGGGACTCTATATATAAATATAAGATGTTTTCATGAATCCTTATTAACATACCAAGTATAACATGGGGATCCCTTGGAATTTTCAATCATATATTAAGATGTGTGAAATTTAGAATCATATGTATGTGTCCGAGGTTCTTCATTAATGGAGATATCCATGTGTACTCAATGTTCTCTATCAATGGAATCCTCTCATATAATATTGAGTGTTTTTTATTCATTTTTATAATTATACTTCTTTTTATGCAACTCAGTGGGGAACTCTATAATTTATTGTTATTTAGGGAGACGAATGATTATTTTGATATTGGGATCATACCAATAAAATGGGCTGCTTAAGTATCCTTTTGAATGGAATCATAACCCTCGTAGACTGGTTCTTCTTAATGGGACACATCATACCTTTTAAGGTCATGTGATATAAACCTAGCCATACAGTTTAATGTCATGTGGTAAGGACATCTAAGCAAAAGGTTCTTAGTCAATGTTTGGGATGTGACATATGTAGAAGCATCCAATGTAACATGGAAACAATATGGGTTTCCAGCATGATTATTCAATGTTAGTAATATGGCCCAGGCAGAACAAGGATGATTTGAAATTTTGGGTTTCAACCTCAAGGAGGCATCCTATATATCCCTTGTGGTTGGAAATCAAATCCCACATAGTTTTATGAGTCTCATAGGTGTGTATAGTCCTTTGAGACAAATTTTTTTTGGATTACATTCTGAAAAGGATGGCTTGGTGATTTCAGGGTTTAATTTGGGGATTATTCCTAAGGAGGATTCCTAGGTTAAGGGAATTAGGGTTCGATTCTAGAATAGGATATCCAATGAGCTCGGGCCTTGAGAAAGCTTCCATCATATCCTTATTAAGAGGGGAATTAGACTTCTGGTAGTTCGATCATTGTTTTGGGGATTATGAATAAGAACTTCCCATTGGAGGGGGCATGATTGTGTAAACCATTTTAGAAGGAAACCCTTTTGACCTCAGGACTTCAAGAAGGTGTCATATGTATCCTGGTTTGAATAGGAATCAGATTTCTCATAATTCAATTCATGATTGGGAAAATGGTGTGATCATGAAAAATCTCCAAGCCCACATGAGTCATGCTAGGTGTGAGAGACAAGTGGATGTCACAAATTCAAGAATGGAACCCATTCTTTTCCCTCTTCGTTGTTGGAAGATGGAATTCCTAAAGCGACGATGGTGGACGTGGGTGAGGAGATCAGGGAAGAGGGAAAGGCGACGAGCCTTACATTAATTATATTTACATTGTACAAGGGTCAAAATGTAAGGAAGGAGTGAAGGTGAAGGATGCAGATAGAAGTGAGACTGAAACCTCATACTTGAATGATCAGGGTCTTAAAGCAGGATGGATGCCCTTGTGGATCTTGGTAGGGGAGGGAGGAATCTCATTTTCTTGAATGGTAAAGAATTTGTGAACCAGACCATCCCTACCAGAGACCTGAGGTTTCAGGTATTAGAGATGAAGAGTGGAGGACATAACCCAAACCCTAATCCTCCACACCTAGAACATCCCAACACTATACCTAGGAAGAAGTTCCATGGGACTATAGATTTACAAACCCACACACAATCCATGAATCCTAACTCCATTGTAAAACAAATGGGGGAAACCAATGACTGCGGATATACAACCCCAAATAGGAGATACACCGATGTTCCTTTCCCAAAGTTTTGATAAGTTAAGAGGTTTTGGTGGAGGTCTCAACCGATTCCATTTCATACAATTGAGGAAATAAAGAAGAATCCTTTCTATGAATGGAAATGAAGATGGATTAATGGCTTGTACACTGAAGAGAGTAGGTGAATCAAAGAATGGAACCCAAGTAAGGAATGGCATGAAAGTATGGGTGTGCAAGTAGGATTGGGAAACCTAGTTTTCAATTACATGAAGAACATCGTTGATGTTAGAACATGGGTGATTCCTGAATCGTTCCTTCAAGAGTATTTATAGGTGTTCCCATTAGTTGGGTGCTCATGTTCTTATTAGAGGAATTGGTGGAACGCAAGTGTTTCTGATTTATTGATATTTTACTCTCTTATAAGCACAAGTGTTATGGATTCTTAACACTAAAAGCATATAAGTTCTTTGAAACTCCTTTAATTCCACCAATTTAGGTGTTAAAGAACTACCTTGAATGTTTCGGAAGACTTGGTCTAAGAACTATGGCGGTGATAGCAGAATTTTGGCTTTTGGGAAATCACTCTATACAATTAAAGTACCCAAGGATCTATTTAAAGGAAAAAATAGGACCATTTATGAAAAGTGATTTGGACATGCATGTACCATGTGAACCGACAGTGTTTGGCTAGACTAAGGTGATCCAATGTTCAAGCCTTTTCAAACCTTGATTTTCTTCATGCGTTTTATCCTCTTTTTTCAAAGGTATTTCCCCTTTTCGATATTAATCTATGTGATAGAACATAGTTTCTACAAAATCCCCCCTCCCCCCGCAGAATTGGATCAGGAAAGATAAGGGGATCCTATATTGAACTAAAATAATGAATAAGAAAATAGATATGATTTTTGATCATAATATTCCATCGCGAAAGGTAAATTGGGCATACAAGTGGTAGTGCACGTGATTCTAGAATGCATGATGACTCGCATCACTAATATATATCAGATTCACTTCTGTGAAAATTCTCATGAATTCTAGAAATCAATCACTCGGCACCCAATTTGTTTCATTCTGAGGCTCTTGTTTTAATTGTGCTTCTTCTGTATGTTTTTCATTTATGCTCCAGAAATAGGGCACCACACATGCACGCCATAATTACTTTGTCAATTGTTTCTCAACTATATTGCGAAAACATCAAAAATTAACTTACAAGAAAGAATATTTTTGATATATTTTTTAGGTTCAATGCCTCACAAAAGAATGGGAACCACTAATGAATTGTCCAGTAAGAGTATTGATGACATGAAGAACATTTTATGTCATGACAATTTTGACGTATGTGACACCACAGTCACAGATTTGGAAAAATATCTGAAGAAATATCACTTCAATTTTCCCTAGAGCACTTATATGCCTTTGTATATTTATGGTCATTTATAGTATGTCAATATTCTAGACATGAAGAACTATATTCCTCTTTCATGGTTTCAAGACTACACCAACTTATCGTCTTCCAATGTTTATATTGGGGCCTCATATTCTAAATATGTGAAATCAGATAAGGCTCATACCAAGATTCATTTCCTACGTTCTCTAGATTTGAAAGCAGACACACCCATGCTGCAGGAACACTATTATTCATCCATCATTCGAGATTCTCAGATGAATCCATCCAAAGGCTGGAAGAAAATTTGGGATATTCTCCCAGGATGGGGTGTAAAACATGCATGGATGTGGGAATATTGGGTGTTCATGATGTGTTCCGAATTTATAAATTACATAAAAGGTGTTTGATGTTATGAGGCTATATGGGTTGGGAAAACCTATGTGAATTTGAATGATGATTTTTTGCTAGAGTTACAAAGCCTATAGACTTGAAAAACAAACTCTCCCTAATTGACACATAGAGAAGTGTGTTTTTGGGATGTATAAAATATCTCTGGATCTTCATTCCTTGTAAAATATATACAATGAGTTTATCCCCCCATGGTTACATGGATTAACTCAAAGAATACACCATCCTTGGTTTGTCTGTGGATTAAAATATTTTACAAACTCAAGAATGTGACTGCCATGAAGTCCCACACAATAATAGATATTCATCTAGAGTAGCGGATGGAAATATTTCTGGTAAAGGTGAATGAAAAAAATCCCACCTGCAATCATCCAACCATCATTCCAAAGAGATAGAAGAGAGGTACACCTGATAATTTTTTTACAACATTAGAGAAAGGATATTTTGAAAACTAGGGATATAATGTCAATTCCAAAATTATAGTGAAGACACGTCTGAAAGGTTTTCTGGCCATGTGGATGAGTAGGTATTTATTACCAATATGAGATTCCAATGGAGGCATGCGGCCAAAAACTTTTATTATTATGGCCAACCTGGCCAAGAGATGGATGGTAGGCTTGGCCATTCCTGTTTTAGAAATGATTCATATAATCATACTGCATATTTATATAGGTAAGTATCCATTTAGAATAGTTGTACAATTACATGTGTTATTTGGTTAGATCAACACTCGTTTTAAAACAAATGTTGTGCAATGTGGGGTACAAGTCTTTAGAAGTTCTTTCTGACCATCCGTTCCAGCAGTCTCTCGTATTCCACCATTGTCTCGGAATGCTTATCATATCAAGGGTAGGTTGAGTATACAAAAATAATTTCATCTCTTCCCTTATGGGAATCCATCTACATATAGATTCGTTAATGATGGTTTGGATAATTTATAGATAAGGTCATACATGTTAGCTAACAGAGATTGTGTATTGCGTTCTAGGATTGATGTAGAAATCAGATGTGAGGCCTATGCTCTTTATAGATTTTCATGCCCATTACAATTTTTTAAAAAAATAATAATGTATCCCCATTTGTATGTCAGATTAGAGAAACATCTGATGGTTTACTAATAACTATGGTTGTTGACATCTATGGAAAAGACTAGGGAATATTTAATTTACTTGTCATTGATTCAATAAGCAGATTGACTGTCTGGTATGAAAAAAATGGGTCATATCATTCCCTTAAGGGGTATTAAACCACATTTTCCCTCAAGTGGTGATAAAGAGAGGTAGTAGGAAGGAACCCCTTCATTTGGAAGGTAATTATTCGTCATCAAGGGAAGACTCACTAGAGTTAGAGGGTGGAGGTCACGATGCTCCAAATTCACCGATGACACCTCGTGCAAGATATAATCCACATGGTAGAGTAAAGAGTGCCACTATATAGATCCATAATGAGGATGTACCCAGGAAATATAGTCTCTATCATTATAAAGAGGGATTAGTACAATTTTATCAACCCCCATCCATGACTTTGGGAATTAAGAAGAAACATAAATCCAAGATTGTAGGATCCTCTTCACAACACTCTAACATGTACTCTCAATATATAATACCATAGTCTATTCAAACAAGGAAAATATTATATTGTGATGCTGATACGACATTGATTGATCCATGAGGAGAGATGAATATTTTATGTATAGGGTATCTACAAGATTATTTGAATATTTTATTTAAGAATAATCTTCATGAAGTGGGAACTTACATCTTAGAGCTGGAAATTCTCATATACGCAACCGAAAAATCAATTTTCCCCATGAAGAAGGTGAAAAAATGATATATCGGGGTAACACTGAAAGGATTTATCAATCATTAGATGGAGAATGTTGTTATTTTGTCGATCATGAAGATGTATGTTTCATTTTTTTCTCACATTCTCTTCTGCATTGTGATTTAAATTTATTCACAGTGTTTTTACTTAGGGGAAACATCATCTTACCGTGAAGTTGGATAAAATAAAATTGAAAAAAGTTACATCGCCATGATATAGCCATAGTGGAACTGCCCTTGGAGCTACTGGATCACCATGTGAACCAGGATAAATAACTTCAGTTCATCAGGCCATAAAGGGTGGGGTAGAATGCGCATTGTAGTCTCCAATACCTATTTTTGGATATAATGATACATGTATTCCAATGAATGAGAAGAAAAAAAGAATTTATAATAGAAGACCATGATTAAACGAATTCTCATTACTGGTAAGCCCTCCTAATAACATGAGTTCTAGCCTTAATCATGAAAAGGTGTTTAAACCTATTGGAATTGCAGGAGCTTCTTCTATTTCTTCTCTAAAAGAAAATACTAATAAAAATCAAGGATCTATTGAGGGTTCTTTTGAATAGTCACAAATTATTGATAACCTGATTGTTATTGAAAAGGCATTGAGGCCAAAATAACCAACGTTTGTTCCCAAAACTGCTCATGTTTCTACTATCAGAACACCGGAGGCCTATGGTAAATCAGTAGTGCTTTATAAGACCTCAAATATGACAACAACTCACTTATATCTTATTATACTTTAGGTTCATCACATGCACCATAAAATCATGTGACAACTGATGCTGACCCCTCAATTGTTGTTGAGGAAGTTGTTCATGGACAAACGTTGTTGGAGGAATGTTGCAAAGGAAACACATTGACGGTTCCCACAGGTGAGACTAACATGGGATCTGGGATATCATTGGATGTTATGATGAACCTTGGAATGTCATTTGAGGAATTATTAGAACATGTTAATATAAAAAGTAAATTAGATTATTTTGAAGTTCCTTATATAGAATCAACTGGATGTGATTCTTCATTATTTTTCCTTATAATCTTCTTATGATTAAATTTCTATCCATGATTGGTAGAAATATGCAGTTCCATCTAGAGAAACTATTGTCATGACGATTCCTAAAGGAATTTTTGACAATAATGTCAATCCTACCATAGTGAAGACATTGGATTTGGTGAATCTTGAGATAGAAGATATTCATGAGATTCATTCTGAGGATCCTGATCAAATTAAAGAGATAATTCCCAACCCAGAGACATCAAAATAACCCGTTGAAATTAAGAATATTGGGGAGGGGTCTTCTAAAGATACCAACCTACTATTAGGTAAGAGATACTGATATTTTGGTATTACTTACTTTTGTTATCTCTGGTATCTAACCATTACCATATGTTAATTAACTATATAGGGATATGAACTTCAATGTCTAGATACGCAGGTGAAACCTCTCTAGTATCTCAAAAAATATTAGAAGGAGAAGAAACCACTATTAAAGAGGGAGTAGAACAAGGCACTTTTTTGTGCATTAATCCTAGAATATGTCCCGGATTAAGATAATGATTTTGAAATAAACCAAAACTGAAAAAGGCCCTTCATCTTTCACGTTGCAAGTCATGGTATAATATATAGATAATAATATATTAAATTCCCCTTGATTAAATTCCTTCATGAATTCCAAAAATTCAATCAATGTTTTTCATATTACGATTTGGCAGTTTTGAATAACATGAAATTCATACTGTAGTGAAAGTGATTACCTGAAGGAGAGATAAAAAGAAGAAGCTGCAACAAGATCTGATAAAAATTAACTATTGATCTACACTGAAAAATTCCAAGTAGTGATGTACAATGATGAGGCCAATCCTTCAGCAATGTTTAATGAACTGAAGTAGAAAATTAATAAAAAGATTTCTCAACAGCTGCGTCTTCTATGTGAATTAGATATTACCAACGGTGAGCTTGACCAGATTTATAACTCGATGGGAGAACTCTAGAAGGAAGGTACAAAATCCAATTCATATGCTAAGGAAAGATTTTTTCATAATAAATAGAATGAATTTGGTAAGCTAAATAAACTTCAACAGACAACTGATGGGGCTCAAGAGATTATTGACCAATTAGATGTTACGTAGAAACCCTTTTGTGATTTCTGACATAAGAGAGACTCCAGGGTGGGGATTCTCCTCTGTGAATTATTTTTACTCACAAATGAAAATCATTTCATCTTTAATCATCTATGTTTTCATTCTAGATAGATTTTTTTAATTAATCCAATTGAACTAGTAAGCATAGTTTTATTTTTTCTAGAGTTATACAGAAAACCCCAAAAACCTTGTATCTTTTGAATTTTTTTTCTCAATATTTCCTAAACTATACAAATTGTATGTTTAGTGAATGAGGACATAACATTTTTCCAGATTTCCCTTTATAAGTTCCCAATCAGGTGAGTACCACATCTCTTATTGTTGGATGTTTAGAGTCATGAATGTTGGACTATAAAGTACTAGTGTTTAAACTCAAATATCTTTGACCTTAAATTTTGAAATTATATACCAAACAAGACTCGGTTTCTAAGAATTTATCTAGTCTTCATTAAATATATTCAAGGAGAATATTGAGTCATGATTTTTATGGTCACCAAATCTAAATTTTGTATAAACATAAAGGAAGTATGTTCCAAGAACAATGTTACCATTATTTGACAAAACTATAATGGGGGTTGTGTTTTGTAGGAACGACTAGGTCATATGCTGCATACCAAAATAGTTGCATATTTTGACTGACAGGCTTGTTATGTAGGCAACAAATGCAAGGCCACCTAAGGGCACATACTGTGTAGTCCAGCAAAAAGAGAACTTAGGAATTTAACATTTTATTGTTAATAGAAAAAATAGAATAAGATGTTAGTGACTCAAGACCACATTGAGTGGATTTTTCATGGAAAGTTATTTTAATAATAAAGAGTAATCTATGCCAACATATTTCATGAATAGGAAAACCACTTCTATACAAATTTTGTCTATAAAGAATGGTTTAAATTTTTCAGAAAGGAGAATTTTTGATATCATGTTATGTAGTTTTAAGTCATGTAGTGAGGACATTATATAGTGAAATTTTACAGCATTTAGTGAGGACATTGTACTATGTAGCTTTAATTCATGCAGTAATGACATTGTGTGGCTTCAATTTAAGTTCATTAGCATTCATCAAATGTATGAGACACTCCCAATTTCGTGATAGTTTTTCTAGAAACATACTACCATATTTTTGTATGTATGGGAATAATTGTAAACTGTGATTTTAGAATTTATGAATGTGAAGGATGATATGGGGAAAAGGGTATAAAGGCATTAGAAAAAGTATTTTCCATTAACAAAGTTAACATTATTTGACAAAATCATTATGGGGTTTGTGTTATATAGGGACAAAAAGGGCACAAGATGCATATCTAAATAGTGGAATCTTTAGACTGACAGGCCTGTTATATAGGAACATTTTATGCAAGGCCACCTAAGAGAATGTACTACATAGTTAGGAAAAATATATCTTAGATGTTTGACATTATATTGTTAAATTTCAAAGAATGTTTATGGATATTTAGATTTTCCATGGAATAAAGTCTGGTTTATGAAGAAGGGTACCTGAATATGGAGAGGATATTTCCAATCATGATTTACAAAGAATCGTAGGTGTAATATTTCTATGAAGGTCAAACCCAAATGTAGGGTGTATGGTGTTGGTATTTTTAGGTCATACAACTAGGACTATAAATGGAAACAATATTTGATATGTGGTCAAGTGATCCTAGGTTATATCATATTGTGTTTAACACATGGATATGGGATGGTTTAAACCATGGTCTTGAAGACTTTTATATTCAGAGAAAGGTAATGTGACAAATATACATGAATGAATACTTTGAAATACATATTCTTGTATATTGGTATAAAATTTTTAAAGAGAAAATGGCAAATTAACCATGATCAAAATTTCCATTATTTGAAAAACCTATTATGGGATTTATATAATGCAGTGTCAACTAGCGTCTGTGCCACATAGTAAAATAGTGGTAATATTTGATTGACAGGCCTATTATGATGGAAACTTTTATAAAAGGCCACCTAAGGGCACATACTTCATAGTCAGGAAAAAGAGTTCTCAAATATTAGAAACTCTATAACTAGAAACCATAATAATATTATGAATATATGAAAATATTCAAGATTAATATTGTCAAATATGAAAGGGGTAATGATAAATCACATAATAAATATTTGAATCAAAATTAGCCATGATTTTGGAGTCCATTATATCAATCTGACTCAAATGTAAAATAGAAATGTTCCTTGTTTACTTTGAATCAATATAATGTTGTGTATTTTAGATTCATTTAACAAGGAAATGAAGTGATTCCAATGTAAAAGAAGAAATCATGTGGATGGACCATGGAATTAAACCCAGGTGTCACTTTGTATCTGATATGGATGAAAATCAATCCATACGTAGTTATTAAAAAATTCTCTATACAGGTTGGACTCTTACATAGGGAATAAAGGGGGGTTTCTATCGTGGTTGGTCCTAATATTGGAGATCTAGGCATCTCTATGTATCACATAGGGATGTGAATCAAGCCAAATGTTGTTCTTAAAAAATCATTTCACAAACCAATTGAGTTTGATGTGGTAGACAAGGGGATCTAAGCAGATTCTTGAAGAAAGAATTAAATTTATAACATAATATGGTATAAAAATCAACTAATGTGTCACAAAATAGCGCTATGTATATATCTGGTTGATATACAAGAAGAGGAAAAATGAAATAAAAAATTTGGTGGTTGTGGCTGCGCCCAAGAATGGAGATCTAGGAATCTCAACATATCTCATGTGGATGAGAATCAAGACATGTTTAGTTCTGTAACATGAGGTCCATATGTAGATCTGATTAAAATTTAGGTGTGAAAAGGGACTCATGTTCTACTAAGGAGTAACAATGGTCTCAATGATGCTTGCATATGGATGCTCTTAACGTCAAATAGAGATGAAGTTAACCATACAGTTTAGTGTTTTTTAATATGGATAAATTTATTTTTCTGAAGTTTAATATCTTGTAACAAGGAAAAAAGAAGCTACACATTTTTTCTTTCTGAATCATCGATGCCTATGGTGGTTATGCAGTTGAATTTTCTACAACAAGGACATTGTGTTTTGTAGTTTAGAGTCATGCAGCGAGGACATAATGTGCAGTTCCAAAATGTTTTTATTCTATAATCTCACATTGTTTGGAGTTCTAATAATCTCTAAATCCATTGTGATTAGGTAATAATCTCCATTTGAGTAGACCTTATGTATAGAACAAGGTCCTCCCCACTATATCTCATGCATTGGAGGTTTCATTCCTAGTATCGTTGGAGTCCTAATTACTAGTACCAATTCTTCTTAAAGAAAAAAAAAAGAATGTGAGCCTTCCTGTTAAAGGATCGTGTTATTATGTTATGATATACTTCTAAATGATGCAATGTATCAATGTTTTTTCTTCTAATCGTTATATCTCATCAAACCATTTTTGATACATTTAATCTATAGAAAACTGATCTTAGATTTCAACTCAAAGTGAATGAAATATAATTTCAATTGGATACACTGATTCTATGTTGTATACTAATTAGTATGGACTATCCTGAGTAGTAGTACATGTATTATTTCAGTAAGCCCATAATGTATGAGAATTGTTTTTAGGCCACAATTTCTTATCATTATATACCATCTTATGGTGTCTGTTAGATATAGTTTTATTGAAAGCCTCTACTTCTTCATTGGTCATTTCATGATAGAGAGGTGAATGGTTGGATTTGATATTATGATCTTGATATAACTTCTTTACCTCAATAGACCAGATATTAGTGCCATTTTCTTTCAATATATAATGAGGGATACCAAATCTTGTGATGATGTTAGTTTTGAAAAAAAACATATAATGCCTTTTTCTCTGATTTATTTGAGGTGTATTACTGTAGATTGTTTGGCAATAAATTTAGTAACATTAAGAAAATACTTCAACATGTTAGTCATAGAAATAGGATAAGGTCCTACGATATAAATTTAACATATGGAAAATGGCCATGATTATTTAGGTGTATGTAGAAACTTAGGGTGTTGATGAATGATGATGTAATGGACATGGAAGAGATGAAATTTCTTAGTGAAATTTGTGCAATCCTATATCATTGATGGAAAAAAGTATACAAGCCTTTGGATTTGATCATAAATCATATGCCCAGATTGGTGAGTACCATATGCTCCTCCATGTACTTATTTCATGACAGCTGCAATTTCTTCTCCATAAATAAACCTGAAGAGGATTCCATCAAAGCCTCATTTGTAGGGAATCTCTTGTTGATCTTGACTATCATAAAGAGTAAACTTTTACACTAGTCATCAGATCTATTTCTCTTCATCTCTATCTGGAAAAAGTACTCCATTTTGAAGGTATTCCATGATGCGTGTTATCCATCCCGTGGTATGACTATATGTCATAGAAATAAGGCTAAATTCATTAATTTACCCCTTATTTTTTGAAGGAAATGTGAGACCACAAGATGATGGGAAATATTGATGATTGTTTTATCTCGATTTGGATCTACTAGGGATGTGGATACATTATCTAGTGAATCATCTTGGTTATTTTTTGATCATAGGACATAAGGAAATGTCGACTCTGATAGAAATTCATCCATTAACCCTATGACGTAATCAAAAAATGGGATTTACTCTTCTTTTCTGATAGAAAAATCCCCATTTACTTGTTTGATTACCATCTCCAAATCACCATGCACTTTCAAGAGATTCACTTGTACTTAGAGTGCCAATTCCAGCCTTCGATGAGAGGTTGATATTCTTTCGCATTTTTGATTCCACCTTCCAAAAATACGAATGAATAAGGTAAAAATACCTTTTCTGTGGAGATAAGTAAAATTCCAAACCCATCTTTTTTGAGTTTAGGGTTTTTCATTCTCTTCCCTACGGGAATTATGGAGGCACCATCAAAGTACATTTCCCATGTATGGGGATTATCATGAATAGATAAAACCTATCCATTAGGAAGATTAATATTCAATGATGTTTCTTCCTTAGATGGATATTCAGCAAGAAAATACACAAAGGCATGGACTCTTATTTCTATCTGAGTCACAAGATGGATATCAAATTGTTGTAAAATAACTACCCACCATGTCAAACGTCATGTAAGCATAGGACGATTGAGGATAAATTTAAGCGGGTTATTGCGAGACACCAATTGGACCTCATGAGGTTGTAGGTAGTTCCCCAATATCTAAACTGCAAAGATTAATTCCCTATATCAATTCTCGATATTTGAATATCGAGTCTCTATGTCAAGCATAGTTCAACTCTGATACTAAAGGCTATTTTCTTTCAAAGTATCATTCTTTTGGGCAAGTAAGGCACCTGGGGATCGCTCTAAAGCTGTCACAAATAGAATAACTGGTCTTCTTTTAACAAGTGTCATTAGTACTGGTGGGATAAGGATACTTTTCCCGAGGTTATCAAATGCCTCTTGGTTGTCTTCAGTCCATTTATTTGTGAATCTATTCTTCATTAATCTTGTGAAGGGAAAACACTTTCCTTCCAAATTCATAATGACCACCGAATATATGAAAAGTATCATTGGATTCCACTTAATATTTTAAAATTTCAAGGAGGTTAGATTCCAAGATTTGTTTTGTTTTCTCAGGAACAACATTGATACCACAATGGCGTTCAACAAAGCTGAGGAATTTTCCTAAGGTTACCCAAAAACCACATTTCAAGGGGTTCATCATTAAATTGTGTTGTTGAAGTTTATCGAATATGGTTTCTCGATCAGTAATATTATTGGAATGATTTTGGATTTAACCACCAAATCATCTACATAACATTCAATGAGTTTTCATAATATGTATTTAATGATATAGTGCATGGAACGTTCATACGTTGCACCATAATTTTTTAAGACATAGGGAATTACCCGATAGAAAAACACGCCTTGAGGGGTTCTGATGGTTGTTGACTCTTCATCCTCTAGGGCCATGAAAATTTGATTATAGCCAGAGTATCCATCCATGAAGGAAATAGAATCATATCTAGCTATTGCATCAATTAAATGAACTGTGATTAGAAATGGAAAGTCATCTTTATGACAATTCCCGTTAAGATCATGAAAATCAATGATAATTTTGATTTTCCCATTCTTCTTTTTTACTGGGAAAATGGTGTCTTGGCATTTTGGATTTTGAACCACCATAACAATTTTAGAATTTATATGCTTATAAAGTTCATATTCAATTTTAGAGGCATGAGTAGGGTGTGTTCTTCTTGTTTCCTGCTTGAATACTCAAGGTTCTTCTGGAAACCAAATGATGAGTGAATACATCAAGATTAAGAAATGGAATTTTTGTATACTTACAAGGAAATATATCTTAATGTTTCTTTAGAAATGAGGTATACATTTATTTATCTTCTGAAGTTATGGCCACACTTATTAGAGTGGGGTGTTTATATTCTTATGTACCTTGATTTATTTCTCTGAGCTCTTCTAGAGTATTAGAATCACCTTCCTCAAATACCAGAATAGAATCCTTGAGATATTAATGTTCTACCTCTTTATGTGTGACTTAGTCTATTTCTACTTTCATAGTATATGATTAACTAAAACATTAAATGCTAGGGGTGGATTTAGTGTTTGGACATCCTAAATAATAGGCCACCATTTCTGACCCTACTTATGATGAACTGTCTTCCGGGAGTAATAAAGAAGATATGATGTGTTGGAAATAAAAATATGTTCCTTCCACTAGTATTGATATAGCTTCTTCTAGTCTTATTGGTGAAGCAGAGGTTTGATGATCTTCAGTGGATGAAATGAATACATTTCCATTTAATCATATATCACATCTTTGTAAATCAATAATTTATCCTATTCTGTTAGGATAATTTGTCGTCGTTGATAATATAGAAGTCACCAGATGAGTGTTAAGATTTGGTTTTATCTTTTAAATATGATTGATAGGAAACATATAATCTATACAAAAATATTTTAATGTGTTTTCTGATATATTTTCTAGGCCATTTGTATCCTTTATTATTGTTACCTCTTTTATCATAGACCTATTTCCATTCATGTGATAAAATTCATCCTCTATGTATTGAGATTCACACATTTTGAATGGAGGCATGACACCATAAAATGTTCCAATTTGACCATTGAAATAGTACATGAGGCATTAGTTGTATGATGAAGGTATGGCTGCATGTTCTTGTAACCAAGGCCTACGAAGATGAATGTTAAAGACTGTGTCCAGATGGAAAACCATAAAATATGAATTAGACACAAGATCATCAAACTGATTTCGGAGTGGAACCTTGCCCATATTTTCTTCCTCATTCTTCTCATAACATTGAATCATTAAAGTGGAAGGAGATAAGTCATATTCAGGGTGGACTAATTGAAAAGGTGCAATAATAGGAATGAGGTTGACTCTTGAGACATTTTCAATGAAGTCTCATTGGATGTCTATGTCATTGACCCTTCCATATAGATACATGTTCCTGATAAGTACATGAACAACATCATATTCATCTTCATCAGTAAAATATGTAACTGCATGACATTATGAGGGATCATTCTCTATAAAGATAAACCTTACTAGAAGAATCTTCATTTTAAAACTCTTGAGGACTTGAAAAATACTCAATAAGTTCTTCTCAAAGATTTTCTAATATATTCAATGCATCCAAAATCGACAACATTGCTGGTACATGGTTTATCTGTTTCAAAACATCATACTTTTGGTCCAGATGTCTGTGTTTCCCAATATGGAGATGTGTCTTTAGCTGACGCTACTAATGTAGATGCTCCCTGTATTGGAGAAGAAACTAGAAAGACTCATGGTTTTGGTAGATTAGATTGACTATGATATCTAGTTTGTGAGAGACTGATGGTGTATCCTCTAATCATTCCTCCAAAATAATCATGTTAGGACGAAACCTGTCATGCGTGGATGAATCTCCTTGTTCTTATTGACCCCGCTGAAGCACTCCCCCATGAGTTTATTCCACATATATGGTATGAGAATGGGTAGGGTTAAAATAGTGAATTCTAGAATACCAGCATCTTCCCCTATATCATCAACATTATATTCTTCCTCTAGTTGCCAAGTTATGAACATGGAACTCAGGCTCATTATAATCAGAATCACCATTGGCATAGGGACATGTTAGGTGGATAGTGTTGAAAGAACCACAGATAAATTGTTCATCTTATGAATATTCTGCATGAAAGGTCAGATCTAATTGTTCTCTTTAGTAGGGATGAGCTAGTTCCATTGAAACAGATGGCATGAAATCTTCCCCAATAAAGGAAAAAATTGTCCTTGACAAGGACTCTTCTTTTTTTTAGAACTCTTTTTTCTTTTAATCATGCCACTTCATTGAGGATTGAACATTAAAGGACTGATATTTTGATGAATGTTGTTTTTCTATGGCAGGAGTAGAAGAAGACACAATCAGTTGTTTCAACTATGTTCATAGAATGGAATGAGTTTTGTTGATCAGTTTCCTGATCATCCAATCATAATATTTCTGCTCATTTTTACCTTCAACTTCCTGTCATTCGCCTTCTTCCTCATTATCATTAGCAGTAATACATACTTCGTGAGATGATGAACATTCCAGTTTCACTTGTCTAGAGTCTAAAATTTTTTAGGAGGTCCATGAAAACAGAAGCACAACTTAATAGGATTACCACCCATCTAGTGAAATGGACAATAATTCAGAAGATCTTCATCTCCTTATTTTTTTTGGTTTCTTTTAACTTGGAAAGTAAACCAAATTGTTTCAAGATCATTGATGAAGTAACCAGGAACCTATTAATTCTAGAAAGAATAATAATTTTTCATTAATTCAAATACCTATAATTTCCGTGGATTTTTTTTTCTTAAATACTTGGGTTATTTACGAGTCTGCAAAAATTTACAGTTCTTGATTCCGAGGCTAAGTGCACCCAGAATCAATTTCTGATGTTTTTTTCGGGTAAGTTCAGTTAACGTATGAGCAGGATTTTATAACTTTTGAACCGGTGCTCGGAATTGAAATCTGAGGGCATTGTGGAACTCGCAGCTCCGATATTCGCTTAAGGAGACTTTCACCTCGACGACAAATGGTCGGGATTTAAAGATAAATTTTGGGTTTTTATAAAAAAATTAATAAAATAAAGTGCGCAAACAATATATTTTATTTTTAATAGCCATGTGGAGGTTGGGTGGTTACAACCTCCTCATGGGAGTTGGTGGGGGGACCACCACACCTTAACATTCCTTGGGAGGTTATGGAGATGGGGCCCACCTGAGCATAACCGCCCACGAGAGGTTACGATGTGGAGACCACCTGAGACTACATAAACTTCCTTTTAAATAATAAGTGTGGGACCACCTAACCCCTATTGATGGAGGAGGATAAAAACACTCAACATTCCCTAATTAATGAGGGGGAGCCGCTTGAATTCCTCAACAACCCCCCCCCCCATTAAATGGGGAGAAACACCCCTTGACCTCCCCTAATTAATCCATGACAACTCTCATGGATTAATTAGGTGGATCCACTTGTTTAATTAATTCATTTTTTAATTATTATGCCATAAAAATCAATAGACAAACCATTCCTCTATTATTTTCATTTGGGTATTTGATGGAGCTTCGGAGAAGTGATAACTCTCTCCAATGAAGACTGCTCTTCAAGGAAGAACGCTCTTCTGGTGAAGAACGCTCTCTTGATGAAGAACGTTGATGAGGGATGCCTTCGACTATGAACAATGACCCCCTACGACCTTCTTCCTCAGACTCCTTCGACATGGGATGTGTTCATCTACCACGGATCGACGATCATCTTTTCGCGATGTCAACAAATGATGACCGGTGAATCAAAGGTAGCAGGATTATTACTTGTTGATGTTGTACCCTTTTTCCAACATTATTCAAAGGATAACATGGGTTTGTTGCGGGCATATTAATGATCATCTTCTACTCATGATGAGCCAAATGATACCTTCCTAAACGCGGAGGGTGCGGGCTATCCTAACGTCGCCTGACATCCTCCATCATTTTCTCTCTTCTTGTGGCAATCTATGGCATGGTAATGAGGCGATGAAGATGAAGGCGGGAATGACGAACGTCGTGCTACCCGTGGCCTCTACGAACCCTGCCCCCCCTCCTATGGCGCATCGATGCTTCCGGACGAACACCGCCAGCTCGAGCGGCGCCCGGCCCGCCTACCCGCAGCCTCCCAGCACCCTGCCCAGCGCGCGGACCGCCTACCCACTGCCTCCCAGCACCCAACACGGCGCACAACCCGCATGCCCGTAGCCTCCCGGTGCCCCTGCTTCCTGCCTAGCCGCTGCGGCGCCCTGCTCGGCGCACCCGCGCCCTACCCGGCGCCCTCGTGCCCCGCCCGACCCCCTGTCGGCGCCCATACGACATGCCCGTCCCCCTTCGCTCCATAACTAGTAAACTCGTGGCATGCCCGACATCTAGCTGGCCTACCCACACCCTACCCAGAATACCCGCAGCTCGCCCGGTATCCAGCCGGCCTGCCCGCGCCCCACACACTCTGCCTGTGGGAAGCTCGTGCCCTACGTGGCCTGCCCGCTGGGCTCCTGGGCCACGTCGCCCGAGATGCGCACCTCGAGGCGCTGGCCGAACCGACCCTGGCCTTTGAGCCGTGCCCCTCGCGGCGCTGGCCAAACCGGCCATGGCCTTCGCGCCGAGCCGCCTACGTGGTGACATCCGGGAAGAATCGCCCTCACAGTCTACTAGGTCGGGCCCAGCGAACCGGGATGAACTTAATGGAATGACCCGCCCAATGGGTTGGTCCAGACCTAGTGGGCCACCCTAGACTAGGTTGGGCTGAGTAGGTCCAACCAGGCCGGACTGGGCTTCGGCCCATTGCTGACTCATTTACCTTCATGGGCCATATCATTGGCCTCAGATGTTCGCTTGACGAACCTCCAACAGTGTTGGTATTCTTAGAGCGAAGCTTCCCCACTGAGAATACCCCACTGGAATTCGGAGTATAGTTGAGATATGGTCTGGTTGGATCATACACTATTCTAATCGGGCCCCAGGACAGAATGATAATAACTAACAGATAGGGTGTCGGATTTATGAGCTGCCTCTTGTGTTGAGAGCCCTGTGATGTGGCAGACCATTGAGATACCTCTGTGTGGTACTTCGTGACAGTTGGAGTATCGACCTGTAGCTTGTGGAGTGGATCTTCTAGAGACAAGCAGACATTTGTGTGGGAACCTAGTAGCTGGATGAGACTTGACGACTGCTGACCAATTCGACACGAAGTGATTCAACTGGCCTAGTGGGGAGCGCCTCTGTGTGAGTACAGCAGACCCGCAGTGGGGACCACCTCTATGTGAGCACAGTAGACCCATGGTACTCTACACGTGGATTAACTCAGTAAGATAAGAGGGGGATCACCTCGATGTTAGCGCAACAGACCCACGGTGGGGAGTGCCTCTATGTGAGCATGGTAGATCCATGATACTCGATAAGGGGAGTACCTCCGTATTCCAAGTTAGTGGTAAGAACCTTCGTGTGATGCGGAAGGCCCACAATACTCGATAGGGGAGGAATTCTCCAGAAGCCGAGGGTCCAGATTGATATTATCCCTAGAATAAAATCCTGGTTGACCTGAGTCAATGACTTTTTTGTTTTCTTCTAGATTAAGATGGGTTACTAGATAACATAGGTATACGTATGTGAATATCCATATGTAATGGTTATCCATTGATTTTATACATTTTGGTTTATCCTAGATGGATTTTGTGAGACCTTGAGGGTCTCGGGGTCCCTGCTGAGTATTGTTATACTCACCCCATCATGGGATATGCTCGCACCTAGGTGTTTTGGTTGCAGATGATGGATGACACTAACTGAGGTACAGAGTATAAGGATCGGACGCTACCTAGAGGTGGACCACTCGGTGTGAAGGTACACGGAGGAGATGGATGGACGTGGAGTGCTGAGGTGGCCATCTATACCTACCCTTCAGGTAGGAACCCCGGAGGATGACCCATTAGCTGATTTACATTACTTCAGTTGTACTAGTACTTTCCTGTTGGCCCTGTATTTCTAACCCCTTATATTTTCCAGAACACCTTTTCATATAGTTTTACATAGTGTTTTGCTTCAACTTGTGTACTCTGATGTGTTTTTTTATAGTTATAAAGTCAATGCCTTCCCAGTTTAGGGATTTACGTCTTTGGTGCTAGTCTCCATCCCCTGGCCTATGGAATGCGGGCTTAGGGTAGTCACGATACAGGCCCCGGGGGATGGGTCATGAAAAATTGGTATCAGGGGAGTCGGTTATACCACAGAACATAGGACTCTGTTCATTATTTTCTGTGAAGCAATAGTGTTGAACATACTGATTGTGGTTCTCAGTTCAAGGAGTCCAGTGTTGGTGCGGCTGCCGACGTATCCATACATTAGGACCCTGACTTCTGATTTCCGACTCAGTACATGAAAACACTGATTGCGTGTGTGTTTCAAAAAGTTTTTCTTTTAGTTAGCTCAACCAATTCATCTCACTGGGTATAATCCTTTGACCGTGTCACATCTATTTTGTTCAGGATGCCTCCTCGTGGATGACTAGTTAGATCTCCGAGAGTCATATTCATTGATAGCCCACTGAGTGACGAGGCCTCGGTGCATGGCCCTTTTCCAGCGGATGCACCAGCGGTACCACTTACCATTAGAAAACTGATGCCACCAGCCTCAGTAGCAGATGATGCACGCCACATGAGTGCATTTCACGAGTTCCAGCACTAGAGCCCACCCAGGATCAGGGGAGAGATGAACCCGCAGGTAGTTGAGGATTGGTTGGGGGCTGTATTGAGAGTCTTCAGACTGGTAGGGACACCAACTAACTTCATGGTGATCCTTGTTGCAATTCAACTTCATGAAGTAGCAGGAATATGGAGTATCCTTATGATCCAAGTGAATGACATGGTGACACTTCAATGGGAAGACATCGAGAGCCTATTTCGGGCAGAGTTTGTTCCAGTGACGCAACGAGCGGTGCAGATATAGGAGCTACTGCATCTACAGCAGGGTATCATGATGGTTGATCAGTACTTAGTTAGGTTCACTGATATCTTGAGATACTCCACTGATATGGTACATGACCCATTCTTCAGGGCCTGGACCTTCGAGCAGGAGCTCAGGAAAAAGATACAAGCTCCGATGATCTAACTTAGCATCCCGAAGAAGACATGGGTTCTAGAGAGAGTCCTCTTGGTGGAGAGTTTCAATGCTGAGGAGTCACCAGCAGGGAGACCCACTACTAGACAACATGCATCGGAGTCTTCTGCAGCTGGCAGTAGATAGATGTCGCAGTGTTCCAAGAGGACAAGACCAATAGTTGGTCAACTGTATGACATAGGATCGGTTTTGGGGGACACACAGAGCAGAGGAACACTTTCCAGTAGCATGCAGTGTTACTCATGCGTTAGGTAGGGTCACATGGCTTGTGTTTGTCCGAACCACCATTCAGATGATTAGCAGACAATTGAGGGACCTTTTAGGAAGAGGCAGAGGTTAGAACGTGGTGGTCAGCGGGGAGGAGGCGGACGTGGAGGATGAGCTGTATGTGCAGCTGGCGGTGGACGACATTATGAGGTGTTCCCACTACCACCACCAGGAGGCCCACCCCGACCGTAGGGAGAGGGTGGATAAGGGATAGCTTATCATCAGGAAGAAGAGGCCTATGATCCCAGTGTAATAGAGATGATTCGAGTTATGATCTATGTCTACTACACCTTAGCTGCAGTTATTGTAGACACATGTGACAATCACTCTTTCATTGCCACTTCCTTCGATCGGAACTCAGAGATTCCGAAGGATCCGTTAGTTTGATCCTTACGACTAGAGATCCTACAGAAGCTGATTCGACGATTACGCATTGGTTCCGGAAGTGTGAGCTTACTCTTGGAGGCGAGAGCTTCATCTGGGATCTCCTAGTAGTAGCATCGAGGCCTTACAACATCATCTTGGGTATTAAATGGTTATCAACAGTCCGTTCTCAGATAGAATGTATTAGGTGAAATGTGCTGTGTGTCTGCATTGATGGGACCTGGTTAAACTTCACCAGACAGAAGGGAGCCTTTGCAGCACATGACTGACTTACTCAGAGGAGGTTGCAGCCGATCACTCAATAGTTGGCCTGCCATACCCTCAGAGCAGTTGATGTGGAGAGTCTGAGCAATCCTGTAGTGGTGGACCAGTACACAGATGTTTTCCCTGATGATGTTCCTAGAATACCTCCTCACAGATAGGTGGACTTCTACAATGACTTGTACCCTAGTACAACACTAATATCTACTATAGCACATCAGATGGCTCTTGTTGAGCTTCATGAGCTGTGAGTACAACTGGATGACTTGTAGGAGAAGGGATTCATCTAGCCTAGTGTTTCTCCCTGGGCTTCCCCGATTCTATTTTCCAAGAAGGAAAATGGGAGCTTGTGGCATTGTGTCGACTACCGTCACCAGAACCAGGTGACCATGAAGAACAAGTACACACTCCCAAGGATTTATGACCACTTTCATCAGATGAAGGGAGAACGGTTGTTCTCGAAGATAGACGTCAGTTCAGTCTATCACTAGCACAAAGTTCGAGATGAGGATGTGCAAAAGACATCCTTCAGTTGTCGTTACGACCACTACGAGTTCATGGTTATGCCTTTCGGCGTAACCAACACTCCAGTAGTGTTCATGGGACTCATGAATAGGATCTTCCAGCCATACCTTGATCGCTCTGTCATATTATTCATCAAAAACATTCTGATCTACTCAACTAATGAGGAGGAACATGCCTACCATTTGCGGGTAGTTCTGGACACACTCTGAGAACACCATCTTTTCGGTAAGCTCTCAAAGTGCCAGTTTTGGATTCGAGAGATTCATTTCTTGGTACATTCCATCTCAGAGGATGGAGTTGTAGTGGATCCACCAAATATTGAAGACGTACTTCCTTGGGAGCCACCCAGGAGTGTGACGAAGGTACAATTTTTCTAGGTTTTGGCTGGTTACTATCGGTGGTTTGTTGTAGACTTTTCTAGAGTTGAAGCACCACTATCAGGCTTAACAGAGAAGTGGAAATCCTTCATGTGGTTTGAGATATTTCAGCAGAGCTTTCAAGAGATGTGTCATAGGCTAACTAGTGCCCCCATATTGAGGCCTCTAGAGGGAGGCGTAGGGTACATAGTATACTGCGACACATTAGGGACCGAACTTGGGTGTGTCCTTTTGTAGGAGAAATAAGTGATAGTGTATGGTTCTCAGCAGCTGAGACAACATGAGAAAAACTACGCTACCCATGACCTGGAGTTATCAGCAGTGGTCTTAACCTTGAAGATGTGGTGACACTATCTGATGGGAGAATGTTTTACCGTGTACTCTGATCACAAGATTCTCAATTATATCTTCTCTCAGAAGGACATGAACCCAAGACAACAGTGATGGATTGAGTTCTTTTAGGACTATGACTTTGAGATAGTCTACACTCCTAGGACAGGGAATGTTATTGCAGATGAACTCAGTAGGAGGTCTAGAATAATGCTTCTAAGAGAGGCAACAAAGTAGCTAGATGCTTTACAGTTATCCTTTGTGGATAGAGATGGAGCAGCATTCATGTAGTCTCTTACGATCACTCCCCCACTCCTTCTGCGAGTCAGAGAAGCTCAGCATGGGGATGCTGAATGTGAGACATGACGTGCTCAGATATCCATAAGGAAGGCACCTAATGGATTTCCTGAAGGTGGGGAGCACGTCATCCTCTTCAGAGGACGTAATGTGGTACCAGTATCTGTTCAGGATGAGGTGTTGAGGGAGTTCGACACTTCCCCTCTAGCGGTACATCCAGGAGTGGTGAAGATGTACCAGAACCTTCGTAGACAACACTAGTCGCCAGGTTTGAAGAAGGTAGTACTAGAGTTTTTTTTCCGGTGCCTCACTTGTCAGCATGTGAAGGCATAGCACCAGTTACTAACAAGCATGGTTCAAACATTAGAGGTCCAAGAGTGGATGTGGGATGGGATATCCATGGAAATTTTTGACGGGTCTTCCACATACATCCAGGGGTCACGACTTGATTTGGGTGATCGTTGACCAACTCACCATGTCAGCCCACTTCCTGACAATCAGAGAGCAGTGATCAGAAGAGATCTTGGGATGCCTCTATGTGTAGGAGATGGTGTGTTTACATGGAATACCTTATTCTATTATCTCTGACCATGATGCATAGTTTAATTCCCAGATATTGAAGGGGTTGTAGGAGGCATTCGGGACATAGCTTCGCCTAAGCACCATTGTCCATCCTCAGATAGATGGTCAAACGAAGGGGACCATTCTAACCCTTGATGACATGCTTCATGCTTGTGTCCTTGACTTCGGTCGTAGCTGGGAGGATCACTTACGCTTGGGGGAGTTTTCTTATAACAATAACTATTACTCCACCATCGGTATGGCGCCTTTTAAAGAGTTGTATGGTCGACCTTGCAGATCACCATTGTGCTGGACAGACCCAGTGGAGTCAGCACTAGTGGGAATAGAGATGGTACGGGCTACTATGAAGAAAGTTTAGATCATCTAAGAGTAGATGAAGACTACACAGAGCAGACAGAAGTCATATGCTAACAGGAAATGGAGACCTCTAGAGTTTGAAGATGGCGACCACATCTTTCTTTGGGTCTCACCTCAATGAGGTAAACAGAGATTTGGACAAAGCGATAAATTATATCTGTGATTCATCAGACCTTTCCAGGTCCTCAGCAGAGTAGGTGTAGGGGCATACCACTTAGCTCATCCACATCAATTTCCCCGAGTTCATGACTTATTCCATGTATCTCAGCTAAGGAGATACGTGCACGACCCTTCTCACATCATCGACCACGGACAGTCGAACATCGATGACGTGGTGACATTCACAAAGGTTCCCAAGGAGATTGAGGATCGACATGAATGGTTCCTACGTGGATGGTTGATACCTCTGGTGCGGGTTCACTGGTAGCATGGGAACCTCCAAGAGAGCACATGGGAGTAGGAGGCTCAGATGCGTGCTTAGTCCCCCCATTTGTTCGCATAGTTTGAGTTGTTGATTATGGGGACGAAAATCCCTAAGGTGGGGAGAATGTAAAGACCAGAAATTTCCGTAGAATTTCTTTTCTTATATACTTTCCTTTTTTACGAGTCTGATGAAATTTACGACACCTGATTCCAAGCCCCGAAGGGCCCCAAATCAATTTTTGATGTTTTGTTTGGGTATGTTCTGTAAACGTACGAGCATGATTTTTTATCATTTGAACCGGTTCTCATAATTGAAATCTTAGGTCACCGTTGAACTCGCAGAGCCGGTATTCTATTAAGAAGACTTTCACCTCGAGGGAAGATGGTCAGGATTAAAATTAATTTTTTAGGTTTTTATAAAAAATAATAATAAAATAATATGATCTAAAACATTATTTTATTTTTAACCACCATGTGGAGGTTGGGTGGTTAAAACCTCCTCATGAGAGTTAGTGGTGGGACCACCACACCTTAACTTCCCTTTGGAGGTTATGGTGGTGGGGCCCATCCGATCATAACCTCCCGCAAGAGGTTACGACCTGGGGACCACCCGAGACCACATAACCTACCTTTCAAATAATAGGGGTGGGGACCACCCAACCCTTATTGATGGAAGAGGATAAAACCTCTCAACTCTCCCTTATTAATGAGGGAGATCCACTTGAATTCCTCACCCCCCCCCCCCATTTAATGAAGAGAAACCCCCCTTGGCCTCCACTAATTAATCCAGGACAAACCTCATGCATTAATAAGGTTGAGCCACTTGTTTAATTAAATCCTTTTTGAATTTTTATGCCAACAAAAATATTAGACAGACCAT
The DNA here is from genome assembly GCA_963277665.1 of Viscum album. Taxonomy (NCBI): domain Eukaryota; kingdom Viridiplantae; phylum Streptophyta; class Magnoliopsida; order Santalales; family Viscaceae; genus Viscum; species Viscum album. The sequence continues at coordinate 512,151,629 of OY728119.1, forward strand.
TCCCGTATTATTTTCATTAGGGAATTTGGTGGAGCTTTGGAGAAGAGAGAACTCTCTCCAATGATTACCGCTCTTCAACGAAGAACGCTATTCTGGAAAAGAACACTCTCCCAACGAAGAACGCTGATGAGGGACACCTTCAACTATGAAGAAAGACCCCCTCCGACCTTCTTCCGCATACTCCTTCGACATAGAAAGTGTTCATCTACCACAGATAGATGACTATCTTTCTGTGACGTCAATGAAAGACGACCGTAAAATCAAAGGTATGTGGATTATTACTTGTTGATGTTGTACCCTTTTTCTTACATTCTTCAAAGGATAAAATGGGCTTGTTGCGGACGTATTAATGATTATCTTCTTCTCATGATGAGCCAAATGATACCTTCCTAAAAGTGGAGGGTGTGGGCCAACCTAACATGGCCAGACATCCTCCATAATTTTCTCTCTTCTTGTGGTGTTCTACAACATGGCGATGGGGCGACGATGACGAAGGCGGAAACGATGAAGGTTGTTCTAATCGCGGCCTCCACAACCCCCCCCCCCCCCCCCCACGGTGCACCGATGCTTCCGGAAAAATACTGTCGGCCTAGCCGGCACCTGGCCCGGCTGCCCGTGGCCTCCCGGCGCCCTACCCAGTGCGCGGCCCCCCTACCTGCTGCCTCCAGACGCCCTACCCGGTGTGCGACACGCCTTACAGCGGCCTCCTGGAACCCCAGCGGCCTACCCCGCGCGCGACACACCTACCCTCAGTCGGCCCCGCGCCCCCCCGCGACCTGGCCGGCTCCCCCGTGGCCTCCCCAGCCCCGGTCGTGCCCTACCCAGCGCACCCATGGCTCGCTCGTACCCCACTCCACCAACCTGATGGCCTCCTGGGCCATGTCACCCGAGCAGCACCCCTCGCGGCGCTGACTGAACCAGCCTCGAACTTCAAGTCGTGCCGCCTACGTGGTGACATTCAAGCTGAACCACCCTCACCGTCCACTGGGTCAGGCCCAGCGGACCGGGAAGATCATAATGGGCTGGGCCAGACCCAGAAGGTCGGCCCATTACCGACCCCATTACCTTCTTGGGCCATATATTTTTCAACGGACGTCCGTTTGACGAACCGTCAGTGGCACCAGTATTCTTGGAGCGAAGCCGTCCCTTTGAAAATACCCCATTGGAGTTTTGGGTATAGTTGTGATATGATCAGGTTGGATCGTACACGAATCCAACCTGGTCCCAGGAAAAAAGGATAATAATTAACAGACCGAGCATCTGATTGATGCCCCGTCTGTTGCGTTGAGACCCCTATGACGTAGGGGACCCTTGAGATACTTCTGAGTGGGACTTCATGATTTTTGCAATGTCGCACAATATCTTGTGGAGAAGATCTTCCAGATATGAGCATGCATTTGTGTTGGAATCTAGTAGCTAGAGGAGACTTGATGAATGCTAGCCGATTCGAATCAGAGTCATTTGACTAGCCCATTGTGGAGCGCCTCTGTGTGAGCGCAGTAGACCCACAGTGGGGAGCGCCTCTATGTGAGCACGGTAGACCCACGGTACTCGACACGTGGAGTGCCTCAGTAGGGTACAAGGGGGAGCGTCTCTGTGTGAGTGCAGCAGAACCATAGTGGGGTGTGCCTCTGTGTGAGCACGACAGATCCACAGTACTCTACTGGAGGAGTACCTCAACGTTCTAAGTTAGTGGGAAGCACCTCTATGTGACGTGGCAGGCCCACTGTACTCGACAGAGGAGGAGTTCTCCAGCTGACAAGGGTTTAGATTGATACTATCCCAAGAATAAAATCATGGTTGAGCTGAGTCAATGGTTTTTGTGTTTCCTTCATGATAGAGATGGGTTACTAGATAATGTCACGACTCGTCCTTGGGGCCCGTGCTGTGACTACCCTAAGCCCGCCTTCCATAGGCCTGGGTCTGGCGACTAGCACCAAGGCATAAATCCCGGTAAAAAGGGAAGGCATTGCCTTTGAAAAGTAAACAAGCACCACAGAGTAAGCAAGTGGAATAGTAAAAACTAAGTAAAAACAGAGTACAACTGAAAGTGCAGAAAAGTAAATGGGCCAGTATACAAACCCAAAATGAAAGTAAAGTACAACTCGAAAGGGAAAACAACAATTGTAAAGTAAAAGCCGCTACACCGAGCTGTCCACTGGAAATCCCACCTGAAGGGTGGGTACAGATAGCTCCACTGCTCTTCGGGTCCCGCCGTCCGCTCCGAGCACGTCCCGCCCAGTGGTCCACCTCCAGGTACCGTCCTGCTCTGCAAGCCTCCACCACGATCAACGTTGTCCGTCGTCTGCAACCAACACAACGTAGTGCGGGCATAGCCCGTGCAGGGGTGAGTATAAGCTACTCAGTAGGGACCCCAAGACCCCCGAAGGTCTCCCAAAATCCACATAGGATAAACCACAAAAGAAAGATACAATCACGAAGTAACAACCGACACTTCTTAGGTATATTCCCATACATATACCTAAGTCATCAATTCCAATATGCTCCAACCTCCGAGACCAAGTAAAACTCAGTCCACACAGGAATGTATACGTATTCCACACAGGAAAGAAAAACGTAATCCACAGAGGATAGCACAACACAATCCACACAGGAAAGCAAATAGGATTCAGCTCACACAGGTATACTTCTTCGAAAGACGGTAGAGATGATCACCGATCCATCTAAGTCATCGGACCCACAAAGGATCGATAGGTACTAACCCCCGCAAAGACCCACACAGGATCAGACCCACACAAGATCTGTAGGCGCTAGTTCACATAGGACAACTGAGCGCTGACCCACACAGGATCAGACCCACATAGGAACGGTAGCACTGATCCACACAGGATCGCTGAGTGCTGTAGTCCTCGTCGTCAAATCCACTGAGGATCTCTGCACAGTCGTCGTCGCAGTCACAGTAGTAGTCATAGCCAGCTCTAGGGTTCCCGCACACAGCAAGCTCGTTCGGGAGGGTCTGCTCCACTAGCCCAGAGGCTGATACATCAACTGTCACATAGTCCAGAGTTGATATATCCAAAATTTCTGTATCGTCAACAGGAACACAACGCAACAGACGAAGCGTCAATAGGACGCCCGGTCTGAGAGTTATTGATGTTTTCGTCCCCGGGGCCCGGTTGATTTTTAAGGCAAAACCAACTAGACCGTACTCCACCTGTGTCCAAACCTCGGGCGGAGTATTCCAAATTATCCGTCTCACTAAGAGGAATTCAACAAAGTTGACAGCACGTCAATCGAACGTCCGTAGCTCAAGATATGAGCGATTCAGCTCCGAGGGCCCGGTTGGTTTCGTGTACGAACCAACCCGGTCGAACTCAAAGTAATCCAAAACCTTGATTGCAATATACCGAAACGACCGCCTCGATTCAAGGATCGCATTGCCACTAACGGCGCGTCATTTGGAGGTACGTAGCCCGAGTTATGGGCATTTGAACCCAAACAGTTCGGTATCGGGGGTTTCGGGCCCGGGCCGACCCGGCCCGAGACCCCCCCGGCTGGCCCGAACCGGGTCGACCCGCCCCGGACAGGGTCGGCCCGGCCTGGCACAGCCCGGCCCGGCTGGGCGCGGCCCAGCCCGGTGAATCCCGGCGCGGCCCGACGCGGCCCGGCCCAGTGCGGCCCAGCGCGGCCCGGCCCGGCCTGGCGGGCTGGCCGGGCGCCCGTCCGGCTCAAGGCAGCGCGCTGGCAGGTCGGCTTCGACCGAGCTAATTGAAAAACGGGGGGTGCCTGCCCCCCCCCTTGTAACCGCCCCCCATCATAATGGGGGGCCGTTCCACTGGCCGGGGGAATTAAATTCCCCCGGGTTTCTCCATTCCGGCCATCCCGACTTGGCCGGCCGGCTCCCTCTAAACGGGACCAGCAAAGGCCGATCCCCTTCTGGCTTCCAACACCGACGGCCCAGCTGGCCAACGGTCACCTTGTTCCGCCACGGCCCGGAACCGGCCGTGGACTTTGCCGTTCGGTGCGGTGTGACGGCACCGCGCCCCTCTGCCGCGGCCCTGCTCCGGCCGCGGCGCCTTTGATTTACTTCGACGCGGCGCGACGGTGTCGTGTTCTTGAAATTTCTTTCCACGGCGCAGTGCAACGGCGCCGCGCGTATCTTCCGCAATATACCGCGTGGTGCGACGACAACACGTTTTCTCGTACCAACCTCAAGAAACCATCATGAATAAAAGAAGGAAGGTCGGCCGTGTTTGTGCGGTCCGACCCCCTCGCGTTATTCCATAACAAAAAGGGTTTTAATCCACGATCATCACCAATTTGGTATTCACGAACAATTAAATAAATAAATCCCCTACCTCAGTTTCAAGTGCGGAGCACGTCAACAAGCCGCGGAAGACAAGCGTCACGGAGGTCGGGCGTCGCGGAAATCGTACATCGATTCCGTTGACGTCGAGGTGCATCCGAAGAGGTAACGTCGCGGGAGAAGCTTCGTAAGATGACGGAGAAAGCCCGAAGAGGATGCAGCGTCTCCTTTCCTTGACACGGGAAGAAGATCGAAAGAAACGGCATTGTCGATCTTCGAAAATACACCGGCTGCGAAGAAGAGAAGTGACGACATGTCTTTCTCTTCTAAAGGTGACAACATTCTTCATTGGAGCCTAAGTGTTCTTCGCGTTCTTCGTCAAGGTTGAAGGAGATGAAGAACGCTTCTCAAATTCTCCCAAAGTGGCAAGATAAAACAAACCAAAATAAAATAAGCTTCAGCCTTATTTTATTTACACAACTTCACCTTTTTGAATTTCAAAAGTTTGAAATTAAGACACTCAACTTAATTAATAACCCAAGTTGTCATGATTAATTAGAGAGGAGTTATTGGGAGTTAAAAGGGGAGATGAAGAGTTAGGGTTCATGTGGGCCCCACCACACTTAATCCTCTCAAGGGAGGTTAAGTGGATGTGGGTCCCACCCCTAACTCCCTTTGGGAGGACATAACCAACATGGTTAAAAAATAAATTGTATTTCCTCAATTTATTTAACTCCATCAAATTTTCCCCAAAACTAACTTTCATCCCGCATAAAACACAACCTCAGAAAAGGTCTCCTTAAGTGAATATCGGCACTGCGAGTTCATCGGTGCCCTCAGAATTCGATTCTGGGCACCGGTTGAAAAGTTAGAAATTCCCGCTCATTCGTTCACTGAACGTACCCGAGCTAAACTTCGGAAATTGATTTCGGGCACACCGGGCCTCAGAATCAGGTTCCGTTAGAAACCGTGCTCCTGTAAAATTCCAAAGAAAATTAAGGAAAAATTTCCCGTGAATTTTACGGGTCTTTACATTACTCCCACCTCAAGACTTTACGTCCCCGTAAAGATACATCAAAACTAGGGAAACAAATGAGGGTACTGAGCACGCATCTGAGCCTCTCGCTCCCATGTGTTCTCCTTGAGGTTTCCGTGATGCCATCTGATGTGCAGTAGAGGAATCGACCATCCACGTAGGACCCACTCCTGTCGATCCTCGATCTCCACCGGGACCTCCGTAAAAGTCTCCCCATCGTCAACGTCAAGCTCCCCATGGTCAATGATGTGTGTCGGGTCGTGCACGTATCTCCTCAGATGAGACACGTGGAAGACGTCATGCACCAGGTGCAACTGAGGTGGTAGAGCCAGGCGATAAGCCACCTCGCCAATCCTGTTGAGGAACTGGAAGGGTCTGATGAAGCGCGAAGATAACTTTCTGCCTCAGCCAAATCTCTGTATACCACGTCGAGGTGAGACCCGCAAGAGTACGTGGTCGCCATCCTCGAACTCTAGTGGCCTCCGCCTCTTGTCAGCATATGACTTCTACCGGCTCTGAGCTATCCTCATCCGCTCCTGGATGACCAGGACCATCTCTGTCGTGGCCTGGACCATCTCCGGTCCCACAAGTGCTGACTCCCCAGGGTCTGTCTAGCACAAAGGAGATCTACAAGGTCGGTCGTACAACGCCTCGTATGGTGCCATCCTGATGGTGGAGTGGTAGCTTTTGTTGTACGCAAACTCCACCAAGGGTAGGTGGTCCTCCCAGCTACGAACAAAGTCGAGGACACATGCGCAGAGAATGTCCTCGAGAGTCTGAATGGTCCTCTCCGTCTGACCATCCGTCTGAGGGTGAAAGGCTGTAATCAGACGTAGCTGCGTCCCGAACGCCTCCTGCAATCCCCTCCAAAGCCGGGAAGTAAAGCGAGCATCTCGATCGGAGACAATAGATGATGGAACACCGTGAAGCCGTACAATCTCCTGAACGTAAAGACGCCCCAAGCTCTACACTGATCCCTGCTCTTTGATGGGTAAGAAGTGTGCCGACTTGGTTAGTCGGTCAACAATCACCCAAATGGAGTCGTGACCTCTGGAAGTGCGTGGAAGTCCAGTCACGAAGCCCATAGATATTCCGTCCCACTTCCACTCTGGAACCTCCAAGGGTTGTACCAAGCCTACTGGTACCTAGTGCTCAGCCTTCACCTACTGGCAGGTGAGGCATCGAGAAATGAACTCTGCCACAGCCTTCCTTATTCCCAGCCACCAGTGATGTCGTCTGAGGTCCTGGTACATCTTCGCCACTCCAGGATGTACCACCAAAGGAGAAGTGTGAAACTCTGTCAGCACCTTCTCCCGTAAAGCAACTGGTACCATGGTACGTCCTCTGAAAAGGATGTTGTGCTCTGCTCAAAGGAGAAACCATCAGTTGCCTGTACTGAGGATATCTGTGCACGTCGCGTCGTCTCACATTCAGTGTCCCCTCGCTGTGCCTCTCTGACCCGCTGTAGAAGTGGAGGAGTGACTCTGAGAGACTGAAGGAAGGATGCTCCATCTCTATCCATGAAGGATATCTGCAAAGAGGCTAGCTGCTCCGTCGCCTCCTCAAGTAGTTGAATGCCAGTCCTCCTGCTGAGGGAATCGTCTACTACGTTCCCCTTCCCAGGAGTATAGACTATCTCAAAGTCATAGTCCTGGAGGAAATCGAGCCATTGCCGCTGTATCAGGTTCAGGTCCTTCTGCGAGAAGATATACCTGAGACTCTGATGATCAGAAAAGACTGTAAAGCGTTTGCCCATCAGATAGTGTCGCCATGTCTTCAGAGCGAAGACCACTGCTTCTAACTCCAGGTCATGGGTAGCATAGTTCTGCTCATGCAGCCTCAACTGACGTGATCCATAGGTGATCACTGCCCGCTCCTGCATCAGGACACAACAGAGTCCGGTCCCTGATGCATCGCAGTAGAATACATACCCTACTCCCTCCTCAGGCAACCTCAAGATAGGTGTGCTGGTCAATCTCTGTCTCAGCTCCTGGAAACTCTGCTGACATCTGTCTGACCACACGAAGGGTTTCCCCTTCTTCTTCAAAGCTGAGAGTGGTGCCGCAACTCTAGAGAAGTGTGGCACGAATCTCCGGTAGTATCCAACTAATCCCAAGAATCTCCGAACCTCCGCCACGCTCCTGGGTGGCTCCCAATCTAACACTGCCTCGATCATTGCAGGATCCACTGCAACTCCCGCCATAGAGATGACGTGTCCCAAGAAGTGGAACTCATGTATCCAGAACTGACACTTCGAGAGCTTACCATAAAGCTGGTGTTCTCGGAGTGTGTCTAGTACAACCCGTAAGTGGTAGGCGTGCTCCTCCTCAGTCGTCGAGTAAATAAAAATGTCGTCAATGAAGACCATGACAAATCGATCGAGGTATGGCTGAAAGATCCTGTTCATGAGGTCCATGAACACTGCCGGAGCATTGGTTATGCCGAATGGCATTACCAAGAACTCATAGTGGCCATACCGACATCTGAAGGTCGTCTTCTGTATGTCCTCGTCTCGAACTCTGAGCTGGTGATAGCCTGACCTGAGGTCTATCTTCGAGAACCACCGTGATCCCTTGAGCTGATCAAAGAGGTCATCAATCCTTGGTAGTGGATACTTGTTCCTCACTGTCACCTGGTTCAGGTGACGATAGTCAACATAATGTTACAAGCTCCCGTCCGCCTTCTTGGCGAACAAAATCGGGGAAGCCCAGGGTGAAACACTGGGTCGGATGAACCCCTTGCCCTGCAAGTCCTCCAACTGTACCCATAGCTCTCGAAACTCGACCGGGGCAATCCGATATGCTGGAGTCGATATCGGAGCTATCCCGGGGTACAAGTAAATATGAAAGTCTACCACTCTGCGAGGAGGTAACCCTGGAACATCGTCGGGGAAAACATCTGCAAACTAATCCACCACTGCAGGTAAACCATGACTCCGCACGTCAACTGCTCCAAGGATGAGGCTAGCCAACTGATGAGTGATGGGATGTCCTCTACTCCGCGGAAATCCATCCTGTGCTGCAAAGGCTCCCTTCTCGCCGGTGAAGGTGAACCTGCTCCCGTCGGTGCGTACACATCGCACCTTGCGCCCAAAACAGTCAATCTGTGAATGGACTGTAGATAACCAATACATACCCAAGATGACATCGTAAGGCCTCAACGCTGATACAAGAATATCCTAGCCGAAACTCTTGCCTCCTAGAGTAAGCTCACACTGCCGGCACCAGTGCATAATCGTCGAGTCTGCTCTCGTAGGAGTCTCTATCCGTAAGGATCGAGCCAACGGCTCTGTCGGAATCTCCGAGCTCCGAACAAGGGAAGAGGCTATGAAAGAGTGACTCGCTCCTATGTCTATAAGAACTGTAGGATGGGTGGAATAGACACAGATAGTACCTCGAATTATCTCGGGCGCACCGTGGTCGTAGGTCTCTACTGCCTGGATTTGTGCCTGTCTCCGCCCGCCAGCTCCATGTGGTCAGGGTGGACCTCTTGGTGGTGGTGGTGGTAGAGCCTCAAAGCGTCGCCCACCACCTTCTACTCGCCCAGCTCCTCTGCCTCTTCCGCCTCCTCCCTGCGGACCTCCACGGTCGACCCTCTGCCTCTGCCTCGGTGGTCCCTCAACCGTCTGCTGCTCCTCAGCACGGTGGGTCAGGTAGTCACGAGCCATGTGGCCCTCACTAGTGCAGAAATTGTTTTTTACGTCACCATTTTTATGTCGGTTATTTATAACCGACGTAAAAATGCGGCGAGTAGAATTTTCACGTCGGTTATTTTAATAACCGAAGTTACAAATCACGCCTGTTGGGTTTTTACATCGGTTATCTTAAAATGGACGTAAAAAACCAATGCGTGGGGGGGGGGGGGGTTTACGTCGGTTACCAAATAACGGACGTAAAAAACACGTAGATATCGGGTTTTTTTACGTCGGTTATTTGGGAACCGACGTAAAACCCCCCGCGCATTGGTTTTTTACGTCGATTATCTTATAACCGACGTAAAAAACCAAAGCCCCGGGGGGTTTTTTACGTCGGTTATAAAATAACAGACGTAAAAAACCCGTAGATATCTCGGTTTTTAGGTCGGTTATAAAATAACCGACATAAAAAACCAAAGCGCGGGAGATTTTTTACGTCTGTTTTTGGATAACTGATGTAAAAAAGCTAAAAAATAGTTTATAACGTCGGTTATATAATAACCGACGTTATAAAACATTTAAAAAAATTAAAGCATGTGTTCAGTCATTTAATATTTTTCGATTGACAGTCGCCGGCTCGTCTCTCTCTCGCGCGGTAAACCCTAATCGGCTCGTCGATCGCCTGCATTAAACTCATTTTGCCTTCATTATTTATCTTCTTCACTCCTCTCGGATCTATCATCTCAACTCGCGACATTCAAGTAAGCCTTCCACGAATTTATTTCGTTCGTTTTTGTTTCGATTCTTGATGTGCTTTTAGTTCGTTTTTTAATCTCGTGGAATTTTTTGTCATTGTAAATGGTTATTATTTCCATTCAACTCGCAACATTCAACTCGCAACATTCAAGTAGGTGTATTTTGGATAAGACTATTTTTAACTCTTATTCTAGATTTTCATTCTGATATACGCTTACGAGCAACCTCTTAAGTATCTAAATAAATCAATATCTGATAAAAATATTACTATGGCCATGAGAACATAGATATTTGACTTCACAACCATTCATATTATTCAATCATTTAGAAAGAATAATTAATTTTAAAACATTGAGGATTAGCTTCAGCAAAATCTGAAAAATAATGGGTGGTACTGTAACGTTCCATTCTTCCAACAACATTTTTATTTCCTACTTAGCTGGAATGTGTCTTTCTGGATGAAGATTGGTAGTAATTATTTTCTTAAAATCATATTTTCAATATGATTGTCCAGAAAATGATTTTCATGAATGAAATTGGATCATGTACAATCGGTAATACCTATCCTTAAAATTTCATTCAACATTCTTACATCATAATATTTTTTCAAAAAATTATGATTTTTAGAACTCCTAGATCAGAAAACCATCATCTGTTTTCATCTGCATTCATAAAAATATCAATTCATACCTATTACAATCAAATATTTCATTCTGGACTCATGGTGAGTCTGATAATACATTTCTTCTTTCAGTCATCTCCTAAAAATGATGGACCTTTTCATGCAAAGTGTATCTGATTTCTTGAATATGATGGTATGTCCGATTTTCAACAAAACCAAGTGAGGTGATTTCTTTTATTATTAATAATTCATAAAAAATTATAATACCTAAATATTATTATCATCCTTTTCAGATTTTTCATTATAATAAAGGTAAAGGGTGCTTTCTTTTCATTCTCAAGTAAAATTATATTTTTTATAAAGGTCTTTTCTATCTAGGTAGAAATAATTTAACGATAATTAGATTGAATTAGGTTTATTATCTTATCTTACCATCCAAACACATTTTTATGTATTAATAATTATTATGTTTTGTAAAAACAATTATGACCCCCATTTCATTTTTGTTAGTTAATTGATCTACAAAAGTTTTATAAATGATTTGATGATCATAATTCACCCATATATATGGTTAGTCATTATGTGACATTTAGGTCCATAATATCCTTCTAATGCATTCGACAATGCATTATATATCATAGATCAATATGGGATACAGATGGTTATACAATGTCCAATGTGTTATGTGATGTGTCTCGTAAGAAATATTATAATAAATTATAGGAAAGGTGATTAACATATCCCAATATGAGGTGAATGAAACTATGTTTTCCCTTGACATATGTTATGACTTATAAGATTATGTTTGTGCCACACTCTTATGTTATTCCACATACCAATGTTGTGATCTTGTGAATAAGGTTTTTTAAATCATGTTCCCACTATCATATAAATCATGTCTTATGTTATGCTAAAATTGTTATACTTGGACTCAGGTTTTATGATCTATGATTATATAGAACTGTTTCACTTATCTTTTTGATCATGTGCTTTGTGTATGCTCTTATACCCCCATGGATATCTTTTTATGAGATTAGATATTATATTTATATATATCATGTTTACCCATAATGAGTATCGTAAATCAAAACTTTTATTATTTTCATTCCCTAAGTTATAAAAATAAGTATTATGTAGGATGATTCAAAAATTTAATCTGTGAGATGAGTTGTTTTATGTGTGAAACCCAGTCCAAACACATATGTATTTTTTTATTGGTATTACATATATATAGTTCGACATATACTTTTTTTTACATTACCATGATATTAACATTACTTTTTCTAAAGAAATATTAATCCTTAGATTATATATCGGATCAAAAGGATATACTAATTCTAATATATAATCAGAATGATTAGATAATATGACAATATTATTAAACATAAAACAAATGGTTTATATTCATATTTCTAACATGACACTTACGATGTATAGCTATTTGGTGTTGGGTACTTATGAAAACTACTACTACTTTCAAGATTTTGGCACGTGAAAGTGTTGAGTACTTTAGATCATAATGATTGAACAACAAGCATGAATAACACATGTTATATGCTCCATTAGGTATTCCTATATTTTAACATGTTTATTAGTATATTGGCATGAGATTATTATAAATGTGTATCATCTGATCATATTCACTTATTCCAGATAAAAATCAATTTTTTATGTTTTATTGATGTATATTTTATTTGGAGAATCATTAGGCGTCATGGTTTTCTTTGATTCAATGAAACTTTAAACTATTACATCTAACTATATTTTGTTTTAAAAATAATATTCAAGCATATTTTTTTAAATACCTATAGATTTGTATTATATTTTAAATTGTTTTACATTCAAATTATTATTTTTTTCATATAAACATGTATTTTTCTTATCTTAAAAATATATATTTTTTGTTGATATTTGTTATAGGTAATAATGAGTCAAAGTTGGATTACGGCACATCAAATGAGCAATGAATTTGAGGAAGGTGTTGATGCCTTTTTGGAATTTTCAAAACGAAATGTTCAAAGTAGTGACATTTTTTTCTGTCCATGCCTGAAATGTTTGAATATGAAGAAGTTGAAAAGTATAGAGATAAAAGATCATCTGATATGTCATGGTTTTAATCCGAGTTATAGCCCTTGGATTTGGCATGGTGAAACTGGACAGAATGTCACTGATGATGATGATTCACAAGATGGTAACTCCGATGGAATTGAAGAAATGATTCGCGATATTGTAGCAGAACAAATTGAGATAGAACCGACAGTTGCACGTCTATATGGTGATGCTGAAAAACCATTATATCCCGGTTGTACAGATTTTACGGTTCTGTCGGTGGTGTTAAGATTGATTAACCTGAAGGTGAAGCATGGATGGAGTGACAGAATTTTTACAGAGCTGCTACAATTGATGAAATACATTCTTCCAAAAGATAACGATCTTCCAGATTCACATTACAATGCCAAGAAAATATTATGCCCGATGGGATTGGGATACAAGAAAATACATGCCTGTCCGAATGACTGCATTATATATAGGAAGGAATATGAATTTCTGTTAGATTGTCCAAAATGTGGGACATCACGGTATAAGGTGAAAGAAAAATCACAGGGTGATATAGAGATTACAAAGCTCCCTTCAAAGGTATTTTGGTATCTTCCTATAATTAATCATTTCAAATGTTTATTTGCTAATTCACATGATGCAAAAAGGTTAAGATGGCATGATGAAGAGCGGGTATGTGATGTAAAAATACGTCATCCAGCTGATTGTCCACAATGGAAGAAAATTGATGCGCAGTATTCTACATTTGGAAATGAAATAAGAAATCTCAGACTAGGGTTGTGCACAGATGGAATGAATCCATACCGAACACTCAGTAGCACACATAGTTCATGGCCTGTTTTATAGGAAATTTACAACCTCTCTCCTAAAGATTGTATTAAGTGCAAATATGTCATGTTGAGTACAATGATCTCTGGTCCAAAGCAACCCGGTAATGATATTGATGTTTACTTGTCACCGTTGATTGATGATTTGAAACTATTATGGGCTGATGGTATTAGGGTGTATGATTTTTATAAAATGGAATATTTTCAACTGCATGCAGTGCTTCTGTTCACTATAAATGACTTCCCATCATATGGAAATTTGTCTGGATATAGTGTTAAAGGGCATAAAGCATGTCAAATTTGCGAACAACAGACGTCCTATTCTCAATTGCATCATGGGAGGAAAACAGTGTACATGGGTCATCGAATGTTTTTGCCTATGGAACACCCTTATAGAAGACTAAAAAAGGCATTTAATGGCTCACAAGAATTTGATACTGCTCCAAAACCATTATTCCCTGATCTGTATTTTGAGAGGGTGAAAAACCTTGACATGACATTGGGAAAGACACAGAAATATGGTAATGATAGACATATTTGGAAGAAAAGGTTAATTTTTTTTGAGCTACCATATTGGAGGTATCATGAAGTTAAACATAATATTGATGTCATGCACGTGGAGAAGAATATCTGTGATTCTTTGATAGGAACATTTTTAGATATTAAAGGAAAGACTAAAGATGGGTTGAATGCAAGATTAGACTTACTATCAATGGGAATACGTTTGGAGTTAGCTCCCACTCCTAAAGGAAGACGAACATTTCTTCCCCCGACTTGTCATACATTATCGAATAGGGAGAAAATTAGCTTATGTCAGTGTCTTCATGATACCAAAGTGCCTCAAGTTTATTCTTCTAATGTAAAAAATGTTGTCTCATTGAAGGAGTTGAAGTTGATAGGTATGAAATCACATGATTGACACGTCATGATGCAACAAATTCTACCAGTTGCATTGCGTGGAATATTGCCCATTCGTGTCAGAAAGTCTATAATGAAGTTGTGTTATTTTTTGAATTCAATTTGTAATAAGGCGATTGATGTGAATGCTTTGAAGATTTTGGAAAAGGATGCAATTTTTATACTTTTTCAATTAGAAATGTATTTTCTTCCAAATTTTTTTGATATAATGGTGCATTTAATGATTCATCTGGTTCGAGAAATAAAGCTTTGTGGACCTGTATATCTTCGTTGGATGTATCCTTTTGAAAGGTATATAAAAATATTAAAGGGTTATGTTAAAAATCTATATCGACCTGAAGCCTCCATTATTGAACAGTATATATCTGAGGAGGTAGTAGAGTTTTGTACGAGCTACTTGGCTGCGGTGCAACACATTGGTTTGCCTCCATCTCGCCATGAACGAGTTAATAATGAGGGAAAGGGGATTCGCGGCTTGAAAGTAAAATCATTGTCAGCTGAACAGATGAAGACGTTAGAATCATACATCTTGAATAACATAGCTGATGCTCAACCATATATCACATTGCATATTAATGAGTTGAAACAATTTCATCCAAAGAAGAAAGAAATGTGGATTTTGAATGAGTACAACAAAACGTTTTTGTCATGGATTAAAAAGACATTGCTTGGTAGATCAGATGTATTAGAGACATTAAAATGGATAGTGGGTAGTCCATGTTTAAATGTGATAACATGGTTTGGTTATGACATTAATGGTTATACATTTCATACAAAAGCTCAGGACAACAGAAGTGCAGTTCAGAATAGTGGTGTATTGGTGTTTGCAGAAGCAATGCATTTTTCGAGTGCTAAGGACAAAAACCCAATTTCTGCATCAAATGCATATTATGGAGTGATTGAAGACATATGGGAGGTTGATTACTTTAAAATTAAAGTTCCAGTTTTTAACTGTAAATGGTTTAACGGTAACAACAGTTTCAGACACGATGAATTTGGAATGACACTTGTTAATCTGAATAGATTGGAAGACACAGCTGATTCTTTTATAATGGCAACACATGCAAAACAGATTTTTTATGTAGTAGATCAATCATATATGCAGTGGGTTGTTGTTTTACAAGGGAAAATACAATATGTTGGTGAGGATGAAGTTGATGAATATGCTGATTTATGTGAGATCCCTACTTCAATGGAAATATTAGCAGAACATAATGAATATCATGTTGAAGACATAGTTTTTTCCATAAGGAACGATCACGGCGAAGGAATTTGGGAAAACAATCCATCTTTACATTCCTAAAATTACAGGTAACATATGTTTATTTCTTGTTTACATTTCTTTTTTCCATCAATGTTAGATATTGTAATTTTTTTATTTATTAAAACATGTTTTAAAATAAAATAAGTATATGTTTTTTTTGTTTTAAGTTTGTTTAGTTTACATTATCATGTTTATAACCATTACATGAATTTTAAAATGCTTATTTTTGTTCACTGACAATTACTTTACCATGTTTACAATGTTTACCAGGTTTACCATTTTTACCATTTTTACCATCTTGACCATCTTGACCATCTTTTCCATATTTACCATTGTTTAACATGCTTACCATATTACCAATGTTTACTATTATGTAACTTAGTAATCATTTCTATTTTCTGATTATAGTAGTATTACAATATTTGAATTTGTATATTTATTCACTGAAAATTACTTTACCATGTATACAATGTTTACCAGGTTTACCATTTTTTCCATTTTTTACCATGTTGACCATCTTGACCATCTTGAACATCTATGCCATCTTTACCATTGTTTAACATGTTTACCATATTAACAATGTTTACTATTATGTAACCTAGTACACTTTTCTATTTTCTGATTAAAGTAGTATTAAAATATTTGCATTTGTATATTTGTGAACTGACGTTTGTTTTTTTGATTTGAAGGATAATGACAGATCATTCAGATGATCAAACACATGATTCTGGAGAGGAGCATATTGCTGGTCATACCTCTGGGGATGAACATTCACATGCTCCTATTACGACAAAGAGTTCAAAGGTTGGTAAATGTGGGTGCACACGTTTACCAAAATTATCACTTGCTCGTACGCAGGATCAGAGGATAGTAGTTGAGTTTGATGATGATGATATTCCTAGAGGTCCGAATGCCAAAGATTTTAAGAGTTTTGTTGCAACTCAGGCTAAGACCAAAGTAAGCATTCTGTATGATGATTGGAGAGGTGTGGATAATGATATTATCTCTCAGTTGTGGGAGACGATTTTGGTAAGATCTTTTGTCATTGTTTGACCATTATTTTAATGTTTCTAGTATATATAATATGTTTAACCTCTTATTTATCAGATAACATTTGATATTCCTGACACTGGAAGAGTCAGGAAGAAATGCTTATCATTGGCTACCAGGAGATGGAGGGATTTCAAATCAACCCTCTCATCTGATTTCATTTATGGTCATAGGAGTCATGACAATCCATGTCGTATATATCCTTTTATAGATAAAGACACATGGAGACAGTTTTTTGAAAGTAGAAAAAAGAGTCATTTATGGTAAGGGAAATGTAAACTTTTATAAACATTCTTATATAAATGATTTTATTAATGTTTTGTTAATGATTTCTTATTCTTAAATTACAGCAAACAAGGAAATCTCATCAGGAGATCCAATCTAAAAATGTATACCCTCATAGTTTATCTCGGGGAGGGTATACATTATTGGAAGAAAAAATGATAGCGGAAAAATTTCAACAACTAAGAGCCGAGTCTTCAAGATCTGGAGAGGTGGCCCCTCCATCCCCTCCATCTAGACATGAAAAATGGAAAGAGAGCTCGGAAGGGAAAAAAGGCAATATCTTTCGGAAGAATCGAGAATCGTAGATGAGAGGATTGTAAGATATCTATTTAATTTATTTAAGTTAACTTTTTTCTTCATATAAGTTTCAATCATTACAGAAATGTTCAATTAATTAATACAGGACTCTCTTGAGGAGCAGTGATTAGAGGGGACATTTACAGCTACTGGGAGGGAAGATATTTTTTTTGCAGCATTGGGAAGGCCCGAACATCCTGGTCGTGTAAGAGGATATCCGGCAGGTGTATCGGTAAGAAAAGTGTTTCCACATTATTCAACTTCTAACATTGAGGGGGTTTATAAAAAAAATAGAATCCTTGGAGGCTGAAGTTCAAAATATTAATGCGACGATGGAAGACAAGATTAGAGATTCGGTGCAGTCTATGTTTGCAGAAATGCAAAGACAATTTCAGACTGCAGCTCCCACTCCTCCACCTCCCCCTACAGACCCCATTATTTATCCTCCACCTCCGCCAGTAGCTCCCACTCCCCCACCTTAGCCTGCGGACCCCATTTTTTATCCTACGCCTCCGCCGCAGCTTCCTACATATTGCGAGTTGTATTTTGATGATTCTCAACATCATATAGTAGCATACAGGTTGGTATATTGTATAGGATATACAGTTCATCATCAACAATTAGAGGTAGAGAATCAGAGGGTCACTGTACAGGATATTATAGATAGATCAGCTAGGGTACCAATACCTACAGATGAGGTGACGACAGTTGGATAGAGTATCGGCCATTTTTTAGTTTGGCCATCCAGACTTCTTCGACTCATTACCATAGAGGTATGAATGTTATATCTTTTGATTTATTATTTTATTAAAGTTGTTTTATCATTTGAAAACTACTATAATTCTCAAAAATTTTTCACAGGAATACTTGAAAGGTAAAGAAATATTGTATAGACAACAACAAAGACAACAGGCTATGACATCAGATACAGATTCCAGTGGTCTTGATAGATTGTCAAGATATTCACATTTGTTGTTGGGTTTTTATGAGTTTCCAATGGAATCTCATGTTTGTGGACGTGAAATAAGTGTGGGGATTACAAAATCTGATATCATGGAGCTTGTTACTGGAGATATGTTGGGAATCAACGTGGTGCAAATTTTTTCCATGTAAGTCTTAACACCTTTTCCCGGCGTTATATTTATTAAAAATGTATACTTATATATGTTTTGTATTAGGTATCTTTATAAAATTTGTGAGAGGAATGAACTGACAGAAGTATATGGATTCATGGACCCGCAATTGATTTCCCCTGAAGCATGTGCATTGACTGAGGAACAAAGAATGGTTTATATTGCTGATAGATTTGAAAAGAATATAATCCAACAATGTTGGATGATGCCTTTTTGTGAGAGGTATGAAACACATTTCTCTCAAAGAGGTAATTATCTTTTAACATAAAAAACCACTAACATTAAATTTCCTTTTATCAGTAATCATTGGATGTTAGGGATTTTTTTTCCCAAGGGAGAAAGCTCTTAATTGGATATGCTCTATTCATGGTGATGTGCCGGCAAGTTTTAAGAATATATTGGAAAAGTAAGTTTCAATTTTTCAATAGTTTTATATATTATAATGAATTTTAAATGTACCCCATTCATATTATTTTCTAACAGTGCGTGGGTCTACTTTCGAAAAAACACAATGAAAAGAAATGCAAAGATCAAATATGTAAATGCGAAGGTAAATTTCCATTTATAATTTGTACTTTTTGATTTATTACATAAAAATAATATATTGAATTTACACTCATTCAAAACAGAAATGTCATGAACAACAAGGCCTCATCGAATGCGGATATTATATGTTAAGATTTATGTATGAAATAATAACAACTGGGACAGTTGTGAATTTTGACCTGGTACGATTTCCTCTTAAACTTTGCCATCATATTTCAATTTGATTTATTCATTATACACGTTAACTATCTTCTTTTTCATTTGTAGCTTTTTGATGACCCTCAACCCTATACTTCTGAAGACATCAAACACATACAGGTGGAGTGGTCAAATTATTTTACAGGTTTGATTGAATTTTAGTTTTTTGTAATGTAAAATGTAATTTTGAATAGTGTCGTTTTAATTTTGTATTTGGTAGTTGTTTAGGTTTGATTTAGTTTTTTTTAAGTTGACAGTGTAAGTATTGAATGTTATATAAGTGAATGTTTTATTTTTCTATACTTCTTGTTTTGGTCTTCTTTTGATGGTTCTTCTGGTATGGATTTGGGTCTGTGGGGGAGGGGATCCAAGGGTGTGGGGGTGTGTTCAGTGGGGTTGGGGGTGTCCAGCGGTCTGGGAGGGCTGTCCGGTGGGGTGGGGGCAGTCCTGGGGGGTGGCAGGGATGTTTAGGGGTGTGAGAAGCCGGTCAAGGGGTGTGGGAGTGCTGTCCAGGGGTGGGGGGGGGGGGTTGTCCAGGGGTGTGGTGGGGGCTGTCAAGTGGGGTGAGGGGGAGAGGAGGTGCTGTTCAGGAGGGTGGGGGGTTGTAGAGGTGTGTTTGGGGGTGTCCGGGGGTCGAGGGGCAGTCCAGGAGTGTGGTGGGGGCTCCAATGGGGTGGGGGAGGGTTGTCCAAGGGGTATTCATGAGGGTGGGAGCTCCAAAGGGGTGGGGGAGGGCTGTCCAGGGGGTATACATGAGGGTGAGGGCTCCAACGGGGTGGGGGAGGGCGGTCCATGGGGTATAAATGAGGGTGGATGCTGTCTAGTTGGTATGTTTTATATGTTATCTATGTACATGCTTAATTTTTATGTACTTCTGTTTTTGTGGTACAATTTCTTGATTTATTTTCTGGTTGATTTTGGTGGAGAGAAGATCACTGCATTCTGCTTAAATAAAATTGGGTTTATCACGTCGGTTATTTCATAACTGACGTGATAAAAGTCCTGGAGAATGGTTAATCACGTCGGTTATTGACTAACCGACGTGATAAACCCCCCTCCCTCCGGTTTATCACAGTGGTTATACAATAACCGGCGTGATAAACCCCCCTCCCCCCGGTTTTTCACGTCGGTTATTTATGAACTGACGTGATAAACCACGCTCAGCCCGGTTTATCACGTCGGTTCTTATAGAACAGACGTGATAAACCACCCTCACCCCAGTTTATCACGTCGGTTCTATATGAACCGACGTGATAAACCCCCTCACCCCTGTTTATCACGTCAGTTGTTTAAGAACAGACATGATAAACCATTGTCCAGGTAGTTTATCACGTCGGTTCTTCGATAACTGACATGATAAACCATTCTCCAGGCCCTTTATCACGTCAGTTCTAAAATAACCGACGTGATAAACCATTCTCCAGGCCCCTTTATCACGTCGGTTCTAAAATAACCGACGTGATAAACATCGAGATTTTATGTTTTTGACGTCGGTTTTTAAATAACCGACGTGAAAAACCTTATTTATAACGTCGCACGTATTAACGTCGGCTAGAAACCGACGTAAAAAATTAAAAATAACTGACGTAAAAAACGTTTTCTGCACTAGTGCCTGCCCGCCGCACGAGTAGCACTGTCTGTCCCTTGAAAGACTGGCTCCATGTTGTGTGCCCCGCACTACTGAGCCAATATCCTGAGGTTGTCTGCCTAAGGGTCTGGTCTACCTAGACCCAAGAGTCATCTGTCGACTGCCTGCTGCAGAAGACTCTGCTATGTGCCGCCCTGCGGTGGGTCTCGGCGCTGGTGTAGACTCAGCAAGGAAGCTCTCGATCAAAAGGGCCCGCTCCAGTACTCCCGTCTGAGTCGGTATGCTGAGGGAGATCATCGATGCCCTGATCACGTGTCTCAAACCCTGCTCAATGGTCCGGGCTCGGAAGAATGGGTCCCGTACCATGTTGGTCACGTAGCGCGAGAGATCTGCAAATCTCACTGAGTACTGAGCGACCGTCATGCTGCCCTGCCGCAGCTGAAGAAGCTCCTGAATGCGCACCGCACGGAGGGTGGTTGGGACGAACTCCGAGCAGAAGAGGCTCTCAAAGTCCGTCGAAAGTAGAGATGCCTCATCGTGCACCTGGAGCATCAAGCTCCACCATCGGCCCGCTTCTGCGTGCAGTAGGCTCGCAACGAGATCATCATGAGGTCTGCTGGTGTCCTCACTAGCCTGAAAACTCGTACGAATGCCTCCAGCCAGTCCTCAGCTGCCTGGGGGTCCGTCTCCCCACGAAACCTGGGCGGTCGCTGGCGCTGAAACTCATGCAGTGCGCTGAGGCGACGTACATCGTCAGCGGCTGGTGCTAGAAGTATCGGGGGCTCTGCGGGTAAAGCTACCACCGGTGCCACTGCTGACAAAGGGCCCTGCACCGAGGCCTCGTCGCACAGTGGGCTGTCGTCACACTCGACTCTCAGAACCCTAGCTGGCTGCCATCGTGGGGCCATCCTGAAAAGGAAACAGGTGCGCCACAGTCAGAACAGTATACCTGGTGAGCTGATATAAAGTAATCACAAAGAAAACTTTGAAACACACACGCAATCAATTTTTTCGTGAATTATGTCGGAAATCAGAAGTCAGGGTCCTGGTGTACGGATACGTCGGCCGCCGCACCAACACTGGACTCCTGGGACTGATAACCACACTTAATCTCTCAACACTATTGTTTCATATAGAAATGATCAGAGTTCACAGTAGAACCGAACTCCTCTGATACCAATTTGTCATGACCCGTCCTCGGGGCCCGTGCTGTGACTACCCCAAACCCACCTTCCATAGGCTAGGGGCTGGAGACTAGCACCAAGGTGTAAATCCCGGTAAAAAGGGAAGACATTGCCTTTGAAAAGTAAACAAGCACCACAGAGTAAGCAAGCGGAATAGTAAACACTAAGTAAAAATAGAGTACAACTGAAAGTGCAGAAAAGGAAATGGGCCAGTATACAAACCCAAAATGAATGTAAAGTACAACTAGAAAGGGAAAACAACAACTGTAATGTAAAATCCGCTACACCGAGCTGTCCCCTGGAAATCCCACCTGAAGGGTGGGTACAGATAGCTCCACTGCTCCTCGGGTCCCGCCGTCCGCTACAAGCACATCCCGCCCAGTGGTCCACTTCTAGGTACCGTCCTGCTCTGCAAGCCTCAACTACGATCAACGCTGTCCGTCGTCTGCAACCAACACAACGTAGTGCGGGCATAGCTCGTGCAGGGGCGAGTATAAGCTACTCAGTAGGGACCCTGAGACCCCCGACGGTCTCCCAAAATCCACAATGGATAAACCACAAAAAAAGATACAATCATGAAGTAAAAAAACGACGCTGCTTAGGTATATGCCCATACATATACCTAATTCATCAATTACAATACGCTCCAACCTCCGAGCCCAAGTACAACTCAGTCCACACAGGAAAGTATACGTATTCCACACAGGAAAGAAAAACGTAATCCACACAGGATAGCACAACACAATCAACACAGGAAAGAAAACATGATTCAGCTCACACAGGTATACTTCTTCAAAAGATGATAGAGATGATCACTGATCCATCTAAGTCGTCGGACCCACAAAGTATCGATAGGTACTAACCCCCGCAAAGACCCACATAGGATCGGACCCACACAGGATCTGTAGGCGCTGGTTCACACAGGACCACTGAGCGCTGACCCACACAGGATTGGACCCACACAGGATTGGTAGCAATGATCCACACAGGATCGCTGAGTGCTGTAGTCGTCGTCGTCGAATCCATTGAGGATCTCTGCACAGTCGTCGTCGCAGTCACAGTAGCAGTCGCAGCCAGCTCTAGGGTTCCCACACACAGTAAGCTCATTCGGGAGGGTCCGCTCCACGAGCCCAGAGGATGATACATCAACTCTCACACAATCTAGAGATGATGTATCCAAAAGTTCCGTATCGTTAACTGGAACTCAACGCAACAGACGGTGCGTCAATCAGACGCCCGGTCTGAGAGTTATTGACTTTTTCGTCCCCGGGGCCCGGTTGGTTTTTATGGAAAAACCAACCCGACCGTACTCCACATGCGTCCAAACCTCGGGCAGAGTATGCCAAAAGATCTGTCTCACTAAGAGGAACTCAACAAAGCTGACAACACGTCAATCAGGCGTCCGTAGCTCAAGATATGAGCGTTTCCGCTCCGAGGGCCCGGTTGGTTTTGTGTACGAACCAACCCGGCCAAACTCAAAGTAATCCTAAACCTTGAGTGCGATATACCAAAACGACCGTCTCGATCCAAGGATCGCATCGCAGCTGACGGCGCGTCGTTTGGAGGTCTGTTGCCCGACTTATGGGCATTTGAACCTAAATAGTTCGGTATCGGGGGTTTCGGGCCCGGGCCGACCCGGCCTGAGACCCCCCCGGCTGGCCCGAACCGGGTCGACCCACCCCAGACAGGGTTGGCCTGGCCCGGAGTGGCCCGGCCCGTCCTGGTGGACGGACTAGGCACTGGTCCGGATCAAGGCAGCGCGCTGGGCGCGCTGCCAACTCGGCTTCGGCCGAACTGATTGAAAAACGGGGGGTGCCTGCCCCCCCCCCCCACCCCGCCCTTTGTAACCCCCCCCCCCCATCATAATGGGGGGCCATTCCACTGGCCGGGGGAATTATATTCCCCCGGGTTTCTCCATTCCGGCCGGCCCAACATTGCCGGCCGGCTCCCCCTCAATGGGACCGGCAAAGGCCGGTCCCCTTCCGGCTTCCAACACCGGCGGCCCGGCGGGCCGCCGTTCACCTTGTTCCACTACGGCCCGGAACCGTCCGCGGCCTTTTCCATCCAGTGCGGTGCGATGGCACCGCGCCCCTCTGCCGCGGCCCCGCTCCGGCCGCGATGCCTTTGATTTCCTTCGACGCGGCGCGACGGCGTCGCGTTCTTGAAATTTCTTTCCACGGTGCGGCGCGACGGCGCCGCGCGTATCTTCCGCAATATACCGCGTGGTGCGACGACACCACGTTTTCTCATACCAACCTCAAGAAACCCTCACGAAAAAAAGGAGGAGGGTCGGCCATGTTTGTGCGGTCCGACCCCCTCGCTTTATTCGATAACAAAAAGTGTTTTAATGCACGATCATCACCAAGTTGGTAATCACGAACAATTAAATAAATAAAACCCCTACCTCGGTTTCAAGTGTGGAGCACGTCAACAAGCCGCAGAAGACAAGCGTCGCGGAGGTCGGGCATCGTGGAAATCGTACGTCGATTCCGTTGATGTCGAGGTGCGTCCGAAGAGGTAGAGTTGCTAGAGAAGCTTCATAAGCTGACAGAGAACGCCCGAAGAGGATGTGGCGTATCCTTTCCTTGACATGGGAAGAAGATAGAAAGAAGCGGCGTCGTCGATCTTAGGAAATACACCGGCTGCGAAGAAGAGAAGTGACGACACGACTTTCTCTTCTTAAGGTGACGGTGTTCTTCGTCGAAGCCTAAGTGTTATTCGCGTTCTTCGTCAAGGTTGAAGAAGATGAAGAACGCTTCTCAAATTCTCTCAAGGTGGCAAGAGAAAACTAACCAAAATAAAATAAGTTTAACCCTTATTTTATTTACACAACTTCACCGCTTTGAATTTCAAAAGTTTGAAATTAAGACACTCAACTTAATTAATAACCCAAGTTGTCAAGATTAATTAGAGAGGAGTTATTGGGAGTTAAAAGGGGAGATGAAGAGTTAGGGTTTGTGTGGGCCCCACCACACTTAATCCTCTCAAGGGAGGTTAAGTTGATGTGGGTCCCACCCCTAACTCCCTTTGGGAGGACATAACCAACATGGTTAAAAAATAAATTGTGTTTCCTCAATTTATTTAACTCCATAAAATTTTCCCCAAAACTAACTTTCATCCTGCATAAAATGCAACCTCAAAAAAGGTCTCCTTAAGCGAATATCGGTGTTGTGAGTTCATCGGTGCCCTCGGAATTCGATTCCGGGCAATGGTTCAAAAGTTAGAAATTCCCGCTCATTCGTTCATTGAACGTACCCGAGCCAAACTTTGGAAATTGATTCCGAGCACACCGGGCCTCAGAATCAGGTGCCGTCAGAAACCTCACTCTTGTAAAATTCCAAAGAAAATTAAGAAAAAATTTCCCTTGAATTTTACGGGTCCTTGCAGATAACATAGGTATATGTGTGGGCATATATCTAAGTAATGGCTATCCATTGATTTCATACGTTTTGGATTATCCTTGATGTATTTTGTGAGACCTTGAGGGTATTAAGGTCCTTACTGAGTATCGTTATACTCACCCCTCCATGGGCTATGCCCGCACCTCATTGTGATCGTTGTAGATGACAGACAGCGCTGACTGAGGTATAGAGTAGCAAGACCGGACTATTCCCGGTGGTGGACCACTCGGTGTGATGGTATATGGAGGAGACGGACGGACATGGAGTGCTATAGAGGCCATATGTACCTACCCTTCAGATTGAAACCCTGGAGGATGACCCAATAGCTGCATTACATTACATCAGTTGTACTTGTACTTTCCTGCTGGGCTTGTATTTCCAGCCCCTTTTATTTTCTAGAACTTAGTTTTATACAGTTTTACATAGTGTTTTGCTTCCAGTTGTGTACTCTAATGTGTTTTTTACAGTTATAAAGGCAATTCCTTCCCATTTTATTGACTTACCTCTTTGGTGCTAGTCGCCAGCCCCTAGCTTATAGAAGTCAGGCTTGTGGTAGTAACAATACAGGCCCTAGGGGACGGGTTGTGACATTTAACACCTAAAATGATATTATCCTTTGATCACTTTTATCATCTTGATGAGGCAGTCATTGGTACTAATGCATGGGAGGCTTATCCCTTCAATATGTTGATGGTTTTTAAGTTGATGTATGTATAGGTGCATCCTTGAGTGTGAGTGTAGCTACCTCTACTTTCCCTATTCCCCTTCCCATAGGTGATGTAATTACATGATATTTTGTTTTTTTCCACAATGGAATCCTCCACTTGTTGGGAAATTGAAGCAGGGTTTCAAAACCCTCTTGTGTATTTCACAAGGATCAGTGGTGTCTGTAACTCATCACACAGATTTTCCACTCAAATTGGTAGCAAATCTTCATGACAGAGTTCCAAATTTAGGGAATATGTTAATCCTTTCCATCCAGCAATGAGATCTTAAACACTTTCGTTACCTCATTGTTTACAAATTTTAATATCAAAACCTTTTTTCCGTGGCAGCGATGAGATGAATTACAGAAGAAATTTCTAACAGAGACCTTTCCATCCAGTAATTGATCAAGATTGTAAACTTGTATACCAAACAAAAGATGGTCCCTATAATGACATCAAAAAACACCTAAGCTTTACTGCTTCTTGTAGTTCAAGATTCCCCATAATTTTTAACAATGAGAAACAAAATTCATTAAGTGTGTCACGGATCTCCCGAACCATTAAATATTGGGAATGTAGTATTCACAAAATTGTGTGGGGGTGGATCAGATCCACCAATTCATGGTATGATAGCTTTTCCAGATAAACTATCATACATTGTTCTTCCATAACTTCCAATAGAGTTTTTAATATCTCAATTTTGTACATATGAATTTGGGGAATATCTAGTTTAACTAGTACATATACAGGAATAGTAGTTGGATATTTAACGGGTGAAACAGCTGAAAAAATCACTAGTGGTGGTGCATGTATTTGGCTTGGATAACCCACGGGGAAAAGAATATATGTATGTGTCTGATCCTTCCACGAATGTGTATCCAATGGGGGGGAATTCATTATCTGCATTTTTAGTTACCACAATCCTCTTTGTTGAGGAGTTCCTACATGATTTACAATTTGAGTATCCTATAGCGTAGTA
This sequence comes from Viscum album, assembly GCA_963277665.1. NCBI lineage: Eukaryota > Viridiplantae > Streptophyta > Magnoliopsida > Santalales > Viscaceae > Viscum > Viscum album. Next base: position 512,178,379 of record OY728119.1, read on the forward strand.
TTTCTAAATGAAATGCTGCTTCAAAGAAACTCTGTATTGATTCTATGAACTCTTTCATCTCCTCCTATTACAGTTCAAATCATTCATCAAGTGAGGATGTTGAACTTCACTAGTGGAAAAGTAAGACATGATCTGACTTTTACATTTCCCCTTGTTAGATACCTTTCTAAGGGGTGGGAGTTCATTATTTGAGGATATAAATAGATTCAGGGTAAGCCTATGTTTTTGTTTATGCACACCTCCTTAAATTGCTTCAGGGTATTCCATATTATGGATACGAAGTTCACATTATGATTCTCCTATTCTAGAATCACTTTCAAGAGTATCTTATGAAATGGTCATAATGAAATTTACTAACGTATAATGCATTGATGGAATTATGTCAGTATCTTTGTATGATTGCCTCCTTCTGTATCTTCCAAGAGACTTTGTTTTCTTATATGCTAAATTTCAGTGAAATATTTGAAGGACAGTTACTCAAAGGGAATCCTTGGATAATTCATTTGTGCTAACTCTTTGTGGGTTCTTCCCTAATTGGGAGAAAGTTTACTTATTTTTAGGAGGGGATTGTAAATGTGAAAAAACCCACATCCCTTCAAGCTGGGACTATTTATTTTCTTTTTCTTCATACCATCGAAGATTTTTTATTGAATTCAATGGTTGAATTAAAAATTCTCCCATCCTTGTAGGATGGGGTGTCTCTTGAACTATTGTAGTTGAGATTCAAGCAACTTCTCTTCTGATTTTGAAATTTATTGTTTGGAAATTAGCTGGGTGTATTATCCGAAAACTACTCAAATCTTCTGTTTCTGAAGACTATTGTACTATTTCAAATTTCGCACCATATAATGTCTGACTACCTTTATGATGGAGGCTTTCTAAAGATTCATAGATGATTGGTGAAAAAGTACCTCAACATCTTTATTTCATTGGGTCTGGCTCTGATTCGTTCTAGTTTAGGCATGTTTTTTAGTGTATACTTTATTACATAAAAATGTGTTGATTGAAGCCGGTCATGGGAAATAACATTTCATGAAACAACTTTTGGTGTGCATTGTTTATTCTAGAGTGAAGTCAAATTAAATGCTCTGTGTGCACCCCATCCTCTGTTAGGAACACTATATGGGGTATTAGAAATTAACTAGTGTAGCCTCTTTAGAGTATTGAGGCATGCACACTGAAGGGTTCTCTATTGATTTTTAACCATTGTATTTTGGGAAACTAAGAGAGATTCCAAGTAAATTTGGTGTTGAACCCCTTCTATTGCCTTTAAATGATTTTTATATTCATCGTATTGTAATACATTTGTTATCAAATGACGAAGAGTCATCAATAAGTTGAGGCAGACATCATGAATGAAATATTTTACCATCAATTCTGAAATGTTGTATTGAGAGATTTCAATAGGCCCAAACATGACTAGTAATCCCCCTTTAGCCAATTGGTTTCTAATTTTTAACATAACATTATTATCTTTCACTCGAGGTTTCTACACATTGTCTGACCAATTGGGATTCTTCTTGATTGTTATATTAAAAAATGGAATCATTCACTTTTTACTCAACTGTATTAGAAGAAAAATGACCCAAGAGAGGTTTGGAGAATGATTATTCCCTTAAGACGTCTTCTTGTTGGGAATGTATTCCACCTATTAATGAAAAGGTCTCACACATGACTATCCTTGTGTTGGAAAGTGCCTCATGATAAGAGGGTTTTCTGATTACATCATTGTCATTAAAATAATAATCATGACAATGAGAAGCACTACTTATGTGAGAAATTTCATAGTGAATTCCACCATGTGGGGGACCACTAAGGTGGATTACAACAACGGATAAATCCTCTTTCTACATGGTCTTCTGGAAACACGGAGGGCTGTCGTGGCTGTCATTTGGAGATAGGCTCTCTGGATTGATCCAAATTTCATGAAAGGATACTTCATTATGAAGTGTCTGATGGGTAACATTATAATTACTGCTACTACTCCCATAATTTTGTAATGAGAGGGTAGGATCATGAGTAGAAACAAATAAATGACCGAGGGCTTCAGTAACTCCAGCATTAAGAGGAGTCAGATCACAGCTTGGGTCTTGATTTTCCAACTGTGTTTGGGTATAAATCATCTTCGATTCCCTCTTTCTCTTAGTTGGGGAAACTTTTTGGGAGAAGTTGAAATCATAGGTTGGTGTATATGGCTTCCTTGGAGTGGTCATCAGAATGGGCCGATTATCTCCAATTGGAAAGGTTGAATGTTCCCGATCTTGTTGCCCATATGATATGGGGGAGAATGCCCCATAAAACTCATAGACTAGAACAGAGATATGTATCTACTCAGGGAAGGAATTACCATATTTTATCTTAGGTGTGGGGACATATTTATGTGTTTGTTCCCCTAGTACTTTTGAATTTGTTGTTATGATATTCTGGCATTTTACTATTATATGGTCTTGAATTTGTGTCTTCCCTTTCACCATTGCTAAGATGTGTTTGGTTACATCAGTGTCTGGAATGGGAATATACCTCCATTATGTATCAGGAGAAATTTTATGTGATTGATCATGTCCTCCTTTTATTTTCTATTGGTACTGATAGTACTCACGCATGGGGGAAGGGAGTTGATTCTGGCCGTGATTTTTCATTGAAGCACTCTGACAGACTTCTCCGGGTGCTTCCAAATGAGTCTATTCGCATGCTTGATGAATGAAGGCGGGGGTATGTAGATGTAGGATTTTTTTCATCAATCATGGATGACGAACTTCTTTCAATTTTGGTATATGGGACTACTGGATGAATTGGGGAGTCTAAGAAGTTGTATGTTCCTGTTTACCAATTTCCACCACATTTGGTTGGTGGGGTTCTATAAAATCAGTCACACGAGCCTACTGACTTGATGATAATTTGTAAAAAGGGGCACATTCATGTTCACGGTACTCCGCTAGATTTTTCTAGAAGGATTTGTGGGTCACTTCCAGGTGAGCCTGATGGGTAGCAGAATTAGGATGGACCAGTGTATGTTCCTGCTCATTGTTTTCCATCAAGTTTGGTTGATTGAATTCTCCATAGGGGGGAAATGTAAGAACCCAGTCCATGTTGACCAAACATTGTCCTTGGTGGTTTTCCTTGAATTCCTAGATCTCGAGGACTTGGGCCAAACATCCAGAGCCAACACCCCCCTAATGTTGGGGGTTTACCGTTGTGTGATTCAGGTTATGGTGATTGTGGGTGGGAGTCCTTGAGAATGTCCCATGCATCGTTGAATTGAGGCCATGGGTGACCTCTTCATCCACATCCCTATAGTATGAGAGGGAATATTTGTTGCATTTCTGTAACACCCCGAGCTTCCACGATACGCTTCTCATTCAATAATGCAATGGCTTGCATTGTACGCAACTTCGAGTTCTAAAACACCGCGACTAATCAAAGTAGCCGTTATGAATAGTAATAACCAATTTTTAAATTTATTAAAATTTTATATTTCAAAATGGACATCATTTTTGTATTCCTAATATTGAAATTAGCCTATGTTGAATTTTTTGTAACTTTCTGAGAACTTCTAATTTTTTATGAATAGTGAAAATTACTTAAAAACAACTTTTTTAATCAAAATAATTTATAGTGATAAATTATAATATTTAGTGGTTTTAAAGTATAATTAGAATATATTATTACCATTTTATCCAATGGTGGTCATTAGAATTAATTTAACATTGAAATTGGACATAAACAATTGCCAATCTTTTGATATAAATTGTTTCTTAAAAACACGCTATTTGTTGTAACAGCGGGAATTAATTATAAAATTAATTAATGCAACTTATATGTTTGGAATTTTGTAAAATAGACATCATTTTTGAATTCGGAATATCAATTATATCTTAGGGTGAAATTTTGGCTTTGTTCTGAAAAACTTCAATTTTTGATGAATAGTGAAACCACTAAGTGGTAGTTAAATAACTGATTTTTCATTTAAATGAAAGATTACCACTTCTGTGATTTGATTTTCAAAAATCCGACATACATGGTTGTCATTAAGAAGTAAAATGTGGTTCAATGAGATTAAAATAATTTTTTGGTGAATAGTAACTTTTAAGTTCTTAATCGCGATTAGAGGTAATTAGAGTAGTTTAAGGTACAAATAATGTTTTAATAATATGAGATGACCATGACACTTGTCCTACTCCTATTGGATGAGTCATGGCCGACCAAGACAACCCATGGGTCAACTTGGGGACCCCATGGAGCCACTTTGGTTGGAAAATGACATTAATATATATTTATTTAATGTTAAAATTAAATTGACACAAACATGAGTTGTTTTACTAAAACAGACTTTAAGTGGGGTTAAACAAGTCAAAATTTTTATTATAAATATTAATTATAAAGATAAAAATATTTCCTACATCATAGTAGTTTTTTATAATTTTTAGACATTAAATAAATTAAATTATTTTTGACATCATTATGATGCAGTGATGACCTCATTATTTAACAATTTAAATAAAATGAGAAGATAATGCAAAATCCAAGGCTTACACTTGTCCAAAGCCTATTGGATGAAGATATTTCGAACCCTTATCACCTTATCCACGAATTATATAAGTGTGGGACCTTTAGAATCCGAAAAGCATTGTGTAATAATGTAACATTTCAATCTTTCCAAAAGAGCCCCTCCTCTCCACTTATAAAAGGCCCCCACCTCTCCCACCTTATTCACACCTTCAAGCCATTTGGCTCGCCCAACCTCTGCCCAAATACTCTCCCAACAGCCCTCTTTTACTCCTAGAAGCCTCACTTTAGGAAGAACTCTTCCCAAGGAAGCCTTTGGCTAAAATCAAAAAGAGTTACCCGATTTTGAGGTAATGTCTTCTCTAATGATGTTTTGTTTTATTTTTCTTCTCCAACCCCCTAAACTCTTTTTATTCATTTCTTTTGTAACAACACCAGTATCCTAAATATACTAGGATGTTGTCATAAGAAGGATTAGTGCTACACTTACACACACCTACATCTAATGGTTAAAGAACATACGGTTTCTGTGGATGGCGAATTTCTGCCTCACGAAACGATGATTGTTCAACACTCATATAACACCTTCAATGGTGGCCATTAAGATGTCACTATTTTTATATATGATATATAATATGTTTATGTTTTACTTATGCTTCTGTATTTTTCATTTATGGCATACTTTATGATTTCCATTATGGGTAAAACGTGATAATTTCATTTTAGGAAGTGCGGACTACCGCCCCCTCAAAGTGATTTGAATCGTTAATGCCATATGTGGGATGTATAAAGGATGGAGTAAATGGTATTATACACTAAATTATACTGGAATTATATTATACATTTATATCATTATGATTTTGTTCCATTAAATATGAAATTGAAATGAAAGTAGCGTTCATGCGTACGTACGGCTTACCGTCTCCATGAACGGTGCATTTCATTTCTTACCTCTAAATGTTACGTAATATTATAAATGAATGTATATACTGGATATATAAGATATATATGACATCTAAATAATGAATATAATTCTGGAGATAATGGATATTCTACCACATAAACAACTTGTAATTATAAGAAGTTTATTGTTGACTCAAGTACCAAAGATCGGCAAACAACCGTTATTAACTTAAATAATTACATAATGTTCATATCATTGTAATAAGTGATATAATAAGGATAATGAAATTGAAAATGGTTCTTAATAAGATATATATTAACTCTAGTTTATTATTCAGGAGGTTAAAGAACGGTTGAGTCAAGTCAGACATGAGGTAAGGGAATTTCTTAACCCAACTTCCATTCTTTGGGTTAATCTCTTATTTTTAAATTATGTCATGATATTATTATGTACTATTTTGTATTTTTACTTCCTTTATGTGTACCTATAGTGAATACACATAATAGATCTATTTTATTTTAAGAATTATCTTTTTAAGGACTTCATCTCAATCACCATCCATTGAGACATATTTTGTTTTATACACAAATTTCTTTTATACGGTGTATGAACCCCTTTGACCTTTACGTTTATTCAAACGGAATCTTTTTTTATACGAAGCATTTTTCTAAACAACAAAAGGGAATGTTTTTCTTTCCGTACTTATGCGGCGACAATGAATTATCCACCGTCGTGACCATTATTTGAGTTTCGGCTTCCTCTACAAGCCATCATTTTTTTAATGAAAAATAAATACAAAGTTTTAACTTTCTTTTATTTTGGTATTGAAAATGGTTTTGAAAGTGTTTTTATTATATCAATGTGTTATATTGATATCTTGTGATTGAAATGTGGAAATGTTATGTTTCCTTTATGCATTTTTTATGTGATATGATTATGTTATGGTTTATGATATGTTTAAACCTATTAATATGAGGAATGTATTGTACTTAATAAGTGACGGGTGGAGCCCGCTATAGCTCCTCGATGCATCGGTAGGTCTCATGAGACAACTAGACGTGGAATTGGCTGAGGCCCCTTCCCCATTTGATTTGTGATTTTGGCCGAGGCCTTAATCATTTTAGACGTCTTGGCTGAGGCCTTGACAAAATGTTTCAGAATGTCTGGCATTATGCATTCCATCATTATGAAAGTGGTTATTGTTATTTCATGTGATTATTTGACCAGTAGAATATCCATGTGAAGAAGTGAATGGCATTATCTCATTTTACTTTTTCCATATTATGTTGATGTTCAAGTTTAAAAGGCTTTTGTTTTAGTTATACATTGCCTTAAATTTTTATGTTTATTTATGAAAGCTTCCGCAATATTGTTATCCTTACTGAGCATCTGAGCTCACCCCTTTCAATGTTTTAATACTTTCCAGGATGTGAAGAAGTATTTTATGAATGACCTGCAGGGATAGTCAGAAGAGGATATGAGTGTGGATTTTGAAGACTTTGTTATTAATTTTTCACTTTATGATGTAATGTAAGACTTGTGAATGTATCTAGTGTTTCCAACGCTACTAAACTAATCGGTCTTTCGAGACTTGATCTTTTGTGATCATGCCAATGTTACGAAGTAATGCACTGACTCTGGGTAGCTGGGGTTGGGGCGTTACAGTTGGTATCAAAGGCAGTTTAGTACTATCCTTGGAAGCTAGATTTAGATAAACTCTGATTAGAGCACGTAGACCTAAGATGAACTTTGAGGATTAGTATAGAATAACTTCCTAGAATTATGGTATTGTAGAGATTTTGTGAGTTTTCCGAGCAATACATCCCTGTCTGGATACGAGCAGGTAGAGGCGGCTCTGGCGCAGATGTACCTAGGGGTAAAACCCGAAAACACCGCTTTGAGCTAGACTCGAACGGGAACTGGTGCACGACAACGGGCCTTGCTGCACTCTTGGTTACGACACTCCCGGGGGATATGCTTAGGATAATTCTCGTTTTCCTTACAAACCACTATGAACGGTTATGAGTATATACTTCCTCAAAGAAAACCATTTTATGATTATGGATTATATCCATAAATAGTTCAATTTATGTTAAGTATTTTATAAGTATGGATTTATGTATTTTGATTCATAAACTAATCTAGTTTATGGCATTGTATATAAATGGCGCCCAGTAGAAGGAATGTGAACTCCATCAATACGTATGATCCAAAGAGTAAGAAGGATCATATCTTTCATGGTATTATGCCAACATTTAGAAGGGAAATATTCTCCCATGTGTTATCAACATATGAAGAAATAGTATCATGTGTTAATAAGATAAGTAGATAATTCTATGAGTCTTATGGATTTGAAGGGATGAAAGAGAAGAAAAGGATGGAAGAGAGAATGATGTATAAAGGGATGAGGGAAAAGAAGAATTTTCCAAGATGTGATAACTGTGGGAAGAAACACCTTGGAATTTGCCTGAAGGGAATGGGAGTTTATTATATGTGTGGAGAAAAAGGACACCGAGTGCGTGACTGCAAGGGTAAGAAAAAGGTTTCAAATGTACAATGCTTCATCTGCAAGGAGTGTGGACACTACGCAAACCAATGCTCAAATCATCAGGGTATGCCCCAAATGATGTTATTGGATAATAATCAAGTTATGATACTACCACAGATGAGGAGGAATGATTAGAGTTCTTATGTTGTCCTTAAAGAATTTTGTAATTTGAGTGTTGTATCAATGATGTACTTGTTATAATAATTATGGAGTATATAAGGATTGTACTGCAGTACTATTTCATATAGGACTTGAGATTGTGTGGAACCAAGAAAAGTGACTCCACAGTAGGTTAAATTTTTGGAAAATATATGGTTGAGAGAAAGATAAACCATAATATGGCTCTGATACCAAGATTGTGATTTTGGAATAAGACATGATTGATTCGGATAAATTATGTTGGATATTCTTAACATCCTTGAAACTGATTAATGATTTGTATACATTTTTGGATAGAAGGAGTATATCTAGTTTTCTATAAGGAATAAGGATCATGAATGCAATCAATAAGGATTTATGGTAATACAGTATGTTGCAGTGTTTTAAAAGAATACATGATGAAGGTGTTCACATGTTGTTACGCAGAAAAAAAAAGGAGCTTCATTATGTTTACCTTCCTCATAAAATCTGGACTGTGAGTTGGACAAAAGTATTTTGGATAACTATAAAGGTTGGAATGGATTAAGTTGAACCATGGATAGTATTTTTTAAGGTTAAAGAATTTCTGAAGATTATTTTTGGAATATTATAATACTATAGTTTTAGAAAAAGGACAACCTGCAGGGTGGGGAATAACCCGTCGCGTCGGACAAAGCTGCAGGAATCGAACCCACAACCATAGTGCGACAGGATTTTATTTCCTACCACTAGCCTACAAGAAGTCCCTGGTTGTTACAAAATAGTTTTACTAATCTAAATGGTATGTGTTAACATTTGGAACCTTATACAGTTAGGATAAATAGAATATTTTTTCCGTTACCATTTGGAGTAGAAGTTGGGTTTGTGGTAAAAATTTATTAACGAATGAAAGTATACATAACAAGTATGTATATTCCCTTAAATTCTTAGTAAATCTCCTAAATAAATTATTTAACTTTATAAAAGGTAACTTAAAACAAAAACGTTGCTGGTTAACTTTTCCAACTGGGGATTCAATGACCGTTTAACCAATCACAAGTTTGTGATTTTCTTATTGTTAACTTTCTCCTAATCCGGTTTTCTACAACTCTCCATCAGACCTTGATGGTTTGTTTTTCTTCCATATCCATATTTTCATAGAATCCTAGTATGGGCTATCTCGGGTGACCTTTGTACTTATCTTTCATTCTTTTAATGTTTTATTTTTATCAACCTTATTTCCGATGTGGGTTTTCCACAAAGGTATTTTCTATTTTCAACCTTTTATTTTCCAAGAAAAATTTCAAATTGCGAGGACGCAATTTATTGAATGAGGGGAGAATGTAACACCCCGAGCTTCCACGATACGCTTCTCATTCAATAATGCAATGGCTTGCATTGTACGTAACTTCGAGTTCTAAAACACCGCGACTAATCAAAGTAGCCGTTATGAATAGTAATAACCAATTTTTAAATTTATAAAAATTTTATATTTCAAAATGGACTTCATTTTTGTATTCCTAATATTGAAATTAGCCTATGTTGAATTTTTTGTAACTTTCTGAGAACTTCTAATTTTTTATGAATAGTGAAAATTACTTAAAAACAACTTTTTTAATCAAAATAATTTATAGTGATAAATTATACTATTTAGTGGTTTTAAAGTATAATTAGAATATATTATTACCATTTTATCCAATGGTGGTCATTATAATTAATTTAACATTGAAATTGGACATAAACAATTGCCAATCTTTTGATATAAATTGTTTCTTAAAAACACGCTATTTGTTGTAACAGCGGGAATTAATTATAAAATTAATTAATGCAACTTATATGATTGGAATTTTTTAAAATAGACATCATTTTTGAATTCGGAATATCAATTATATCTTAGGGTGAAATTTTGGCTTTGTTCTGAAAAACTTCAATTTTTGATGAATAGTGAAACCACTAAGTGGTAGTTAAATAACTGATTTTTCATTTAAATGAAAGATTACCACTTCTGTGATTTGATTTTCAAAAATCCGACATACATGGTTGTCATTAAGAAGTAAAATGTGGTTCAATGAGATTAAAATAATTTTTTGGTGAATAGTAACTTTTAAGTTCTTAATCGCGGTTATAGGTAATTAGTGTAGTTTAAGGTACAAATAATGTTTTAATAATATGAGATGACCATGACACTTGTCCTACTACTATTGTATGAGTCATTTCCGACCAATACAACCCATGGGTCAACTTGGGGACCCCATGGAGCCACTTTGGTTGGAAAATGACATTAATATATATTTATTTAATGTTAAAATTAAATTGACACAAACATGAGTTGTTTTACTAAAACAGACTTTAAGTGTGGTTAAACAAGTCCAAATTTTTATTATAAATATTCATTAGAAATCTAAAAATATTTCCTACATCATAGTATTTTTTTTATAATTTTTAGACATTAAATAAATTAAATTATTTATGACATCATTATGATGCAGTGATGACCTCATTATTTAACAATTTAAATAAAATGAGAAGATAATGCAAAATACAAGGCTTAAACTTGTCTAAAGCCTATTGGATGAAGATATTTCGAACCCTTATCACCTTAGCCACGAATTATATAAGTGTGGGACCTTTAGAATCCGAAAAGCATTGTGTAATAATGTAACATTTCAATCTTTCCAAAAGAGCCCCTCCTCTCCACTTATAAAAGGCCCCCACCTCTCCCACCTTATTCACACCTTCAAGCCATTTGGCTCGCACAACCTCTGCCCAAATACTCTCCCAACATCCCTCTCTTACTACTAGAAGCCTCACTTTGGGAAGAACTCTTCCCAAGGAAGCCTTTGGCTCAAATCAAAAAGAGTTACCCGATTTTGAGGTAATGTCTTCTCTATTGATGTTTTGTTTTATTTTTCTTCTCCAACCCCCTAAACTCTTTTTATTCATTTCTTTTGTAACAACACCAGTATCCTCAATATACTAGGATGTTGTTATAAGAAGGATTCGAGCTACACTTACACACACCTACATTTAATGGTTAAAGAACATACAGTTTCTGTGGATGGCGAATTTCTGCCTCACGAAACGATGATTGTTCAACACTCATATAACACCTTCAAAGGTGGCCATTAAGATGTCACTATTTTTATATATGATATATAATATGTTTATGTTTTACTTATGCTTCTGTATTTTTCATTTATGGCATACTTTATGATTTCCATTATGGGTAAAACGCGATAATTTCATTTTAGGAAGTGCGGACTACCGCCCCCTCAAAGTGATTTGAATCGTTAATGCCATATGTGGGATGTATAAAGGATAGAGTAAATGGTATTATACACTATATTATACTGGAATTATATTATACATTTATATCATTATGATTTTGTTCCATTAAATATGAAATTGAAATGAAAGTAGCGTTCATGCGTACGTACAGCTTACCGTCTCCATGAACGGTGCATTTCATTTCGTACCTCTAAATGTTACGTAATATTATAAATGAATGTATATACTAGATATATAAGATATATATGACATCTAAATCATGAATATAATTCTGGAGATAATGGATATTCTACCACATAAACAACTTTTAATTATAAGAAGTTTATTGTTGACTCAAGTATCAAAGATCGGCAAAACAACCGTTATTAACTCAAATAATTACATAATGTTCATATCATTGTAATAAGTGATATAATAAGGATAATGAAATTGAAAATGGTTCTTAATAAGGTATATATTAACTCTATTTTATTATTCAGGAGGTTAAAGAATGGTTGAGTCAAGTCAGACACGAGGTAAGGGAATTTCTTAACCCAACTTCCATTCTTTGGGTTAATCTCTTATTTTCAAATTATGTCATGATATTATTATGTCCTATTTTGTATTTTTACTTACTTTATCTGTACCTATAGTGAATACACATAATAGATCTATTTTATTTTAAAAATAATCTTTTTAAGGACTTCATCTCAATCACCATCCATTGAGACATATTTTGTTTTATACACAAATTTCTTTTATACGGTGTATAAACCCCTTTGACTTTTACGTTTATTCAAATGGAATCTTTTTTTATACGAAGCATTTTTCTAAACAAAAAAAGGGAATGTTTTTCTTTCCGTACTTATGCGGCGACAATGAATTATCTGTCGTCGTGACCATTATTTGAGTTTCGACTTCCTCTACAAGCCATCATTTTTTTTAATGAATAATAAATACAAAGTTTTAACATTCTTTTATTTTGGTATTGAAAATGGTTTTGAAAGTGTTTTTATTATATCAATGTGTTATATTGATATCTTGTGATTGAAATGTGGAAATGTTATGTTTCCTTTATGCATGTTTTATGTGATATGATTATGTTATGGTTTATGATATGTTTAAACCTATTCATATGAGGAATGTATTGGACTTAATAAGTGATGGGTGGAGCCCTCTATAGCTCCTCGATGCATCGGTAGGTCTCATGAGACAACTAGACGTGGAATTGGCCGAGGCCCTTTCCCCATTTGATTTGTGATTTTGGCCGAGGCCTTAATCATTTTAGACGTCTTGGCCGAGGCCTTGACAAAATGTTTCAGAATGTATGGCATTATGCATTCCATCATTATGAAAGTGGTTATTGTTATTTCATGTGATTATTTGACCAGTAGAATATCCATGTGAAGAAGTGAATGGCATTATCTCATTTTACTTTTGCCATATTATGTTGATGTTCAAGTTTAAAAGGCTTTTGTTTTAGTTATACATTGCCTTAAATTTTTATGTTTATTTATGAAAGCTTCCACAATATTGTTATCCTTACGAAGCATCTGAGCTCACCCCTTTCAATGTTTTAATACTTTCCAGGATGTGAAGAAGTATTTTATGAATGACCTGCAGGGATAGTCAGAAGAGGATATGAGTGTGGACTATGAAGACTTTGTTATTAGTTTTTCACTTTATGATGTAATGTAAGACTTGTGAATGTATCTAGTGTTTCCAAGGCTACTAAACTAATCAGTCATTCGAGACTTGATCTTTTGTGATCATGCCAATGTTACGAAGTAATGCACCGACTCTGGGTAGCTGGGGTCGGGGCGTTACAATTTCAGCAATAAAGACCTGAAATGGTTCAATACAGTGGTTGGCACCGACTGCATCTTGACCATAAGTCTTAGTTGACCAGACGCTAGATGGTTTTTATTAACTGAGAGAGCCTATTGGGAATCCTCCAAGGTAGGGATAGTAACATGTGGATGATATACCCTTACCAACACATTGGAGACCAAACGTTAATGATTCTGAGTGGGTGGTGATATCCATCTTGTGGATGAGGATTCATCTTGAGTAGTGGCTGGGAAATTCACAGGTGTCCTCTAAAAGATATCCATTTTTTGTAGAGGGAGTTCTAAGAAAAAACCGAGATCAACAGTAAAATCCACTACATAAAAAACATTTAGATGGACACATGCATGATTTATTCCTTTGTATGGAATTACTTTATCTACTGTGTCGGGAAAAAATCCCTCAAGGCATCATTGATGTTTTTTTGAGGTGATTGTGTTTGTTGACAAAGTGGCCATCTATGTTGTGATTGTTGACTATGCAAACCATGACATAAAAATTTGTTGAAAAAGGGGATTTCAGGGTGGAATGTCGAGTTCAAGAGATATGGATAATGATCCATATTTTATTCAAGAACACTAAAAAAGGAATGGATGATCTTGAGGCGGTACAAAAAGAACATATACAAGGTGGCATCGTTTTCCATTGTTTGCCAAATTTTTAGGCCTAAAAATTGTCAAATGAAGAAAAGTGTTTTTGGAAATGGGACATGTGCACCGAGGTCTTGGAGGATAGGAAAATTGCACACCATATGTTTTTGAAGATCGGATCATCAAAATATGGTAAACAGATAAAGATCGCACAAGTATTGAGTTGATCGCACAGGTGACTTGCGTGCCCAAGAAAGGACGTGTGTGTCGGTGCCTAGGAGATTTGGAAACTTGCAAGCTTGTTGTTTTTCAAGTTCCGAAGATCAAAATATAGAAAAGGAAAGAGGGTAGCACATGTATTTTTTTTTTGGTCGTGCTAGTGTCTAGGAGGATAGAAGACTTGTGTGCTGATACTTGCGCGCTGAGGGGTAACATGCGCGCCATCACACTGGGTATTAAAAATTCCAATAAATAATTTACCACCCCTCCTTATTTCTCACCAGAGTTCAACACTTTGAAGATTCAGATCTCCCGTCACACAGGTTTGGTGGTCACACAAGTGGTGGTGTGTCGCACAAGTGGGACTTGCGCACCAGTGTAGGACGTTGCCCGCCAAGTGTTAGTTGCGTGCCAGAGGTGATTTAGGCGAGGAAGGAAGTGAGTCATGCAGGTTTTGAGTTGCGGAGGCTTGTGTCGTGCAAGTGCTAAGGAAGACTTGCGTGGTAGTTGTGACTTGTGCGCCGATACTTGTGCACCAGATTAGACTTGCGTACCAAGTAAGGTTGATTTTCTAGCATTGTTTTCAGACTGCGTGGAACCTGGAAAATTTCCCGATACCTTCGTTGCAAAGAGATATTCATCTATGGGTGAAAGTTGGACTTTAATAGAGCATCCACATTATGAGGATGTTGCATTACTTCATGAAAATGAAGAGATCTACAGGTCTATAAACGGTATGTGGATTCTTTCCAGAGCAGTGATCAAAGGAAGAGAAAGAAGATGATCCTCTCCACCAGCAGTGAGCCAGAGAGAGAGAGAAACAGGGAGTGACCCTTGGGAAAGTAGTGAGCTGACCGTAAACATTGTAAAGGCAGTGAGCCTGGGCATATAACTAATCTATCCCAAATGTTGTAATCCAAAACTAGTGAAGTTTAGTGGAATTTGGTACAACCGACAACCTGACGGCGTATGATCCTTAGATGTAGCCCTTAGCAGTGAACCAAGTAAAATTGTCATGTCCTGTGCATGATTTACTTTCTGTTTATATTGTGCAATAGGAAAGAGAGAGAAGAGTGTCTCTCTTAATAGCAAAACAATATCAGAATGGGGTTTAATTTTAAATTAGTCATACACTGATCACCCCCCCCCCCCTCTCAGGGTATTCAGCCTTATAGACCTAACAATTGGTATCATAAGGAAAGGTTGATATTTGTTCTTCTCTCAATGGAGGTCACTAATCATAGAGTGATTCCAATATTCAAGGTATGTAACATTAAGATATAGAAGAATATAATACAATACTATTTCCGATCTTTGGG
Organism: Viscum album; assembly: GCA_963277665.1. NCBI lineage: Eukaryota > Viridiplantae > Streptophyta > Magnoliopsida > Santalales > Viscaceae > Viscum > Viscum album. The sequence goes on from OY728119.1 coordinate 512,193,697, forward strand.
AATGGATGTGTTTTCAGCAGCTATGCATGGTATCACAGCTAATATTACTAGTGGTGCATTATCATAAGATGAGCATAGAGAGTTAGATGCAGATGCCAATGATTTAAATGCCTTAGATGGATCCCTTTACAATCCCATATATACAAAGGTAATTTCATGAAAAATGTCACATGCCATGTGGGAAAATCTCTTGAATATTTATGAATGGGATACAAAGGTCAGAGAGGTAAAGCTGCAAGTGTTGTGGAACAAGTATGAAGATCTGAGAATGAACCCGAATGAGTCTGTTGATGCATTCTTTGGCATGGTAAATGCTGTGGTAGAAGAAATGCGAGGTCGTGGTGAGATTATCGAAGACATTAAAATTGTATAGCGCATCTTGAGAAAACTTCCACCTCAGTTCAATCTGAAAGTTTCTGTTTTGGAAGATAAAGACCTAAAAGATATGACATTGGATAACCTCCACAAAACTCTTGTGGCATATGAAATGAGAAATGATGACAACAACGCTGTGGAAAAGGGGAAATCTAAAGAGGTGTTATTTAAGGCCATAAAGAAGCTCACTATTTAAGATTATAAGGATTAATAAGAGACAGATGACGTGATGTCATTCCTTTCTTCACATCTGTAAAGAGGAAAAGGAATGTTTTAAGGGAAACTTCCATTAGCATGCTTTCGATGTTGAACGGTTGGTCATCTCGCTGCAAGATTCCCCAAAAAGTGTCAAGAAGAAAATGATGAAGATGAAGTTGAAAATCCCAAGAAGAAATATTCAGCCTATGTGAAAAGGAAGAAGCAGTTCAAGAGAAATTTCTTCAAGAAGAAGAATCTCCTATCACAAGAAATTGACAGTTCAGATGAGTCTGAGGATGAAGAGGTTGAAGAGTTTGAAAATTGTAAAGATCATAGACAAAATGCAATGGTGGCGGTTGTAGATAGTTCTCAGGAAAAGGAAGAAACTGACGTTGAAGAAGAAGAATAAGTTGAAGGAAGAGTCTATATGGAAGCCGAATTGGAAGCATCTTTTGAGGAGATAGATGTTTGGAGAGTGAAAATGAAGAATGCCAATAAAGTTTTTCATGATGCCAAACTCAATATGTAGAAATAGGAAGATGAAAAGTCTGAGTTGATGGAAGAAATTGAAAAACTCTAGTTATCATCACCAGAGAACTCAGAATCAATTAGTGAGCATAAGATGAATATTGAAGAACAGAAAAGGGAGATGGATGGATTGAATAGAAAATTGAATGATCACGTCAAGCGTACTGAAGCGCTTAAAGAAGAAGTTTTCGGTCTACAGAGAAAAGTTAAAGACTAGGAAAACCCATTGATTCCCAATACATTCTTGGGAATGAAGATCATTTCGAAGGCTGAAAAGATGAAAGAGGAGCCTAGTAGTTCAGTAGGGAAGAAACAGTAATATAGATCAAATGTTAAGGCTGATTCAGGGCTTGATCAGAAGAAAATATCTGTGTCAATTGAAGTCAAACCGCAAGAACATGTCCCGAGATTGAAGGTTGATTTAGGCACAAACGAAAATCAGTACATTCATAGATCCCAAGGGGAAACTCATAGTGCTGAAGTACCACAAAAGAATGCACCATATATCGGGTGTTATTGTTGCAGGATGATGGGAAATTCATAGTATGTGTGTTACATGTCCATGAGATATCAAAGCGAACAAGAAAAGAGGTCATAACCAAACAGAGAACGATTTTCTGGAACAAATTTTGAAGGATACTGTTTTTGGTATGGAGGATTTGGGCACAGGGCTAGGTACTGCACTTCGACCATTCAAAGAAATATACCAAGGGTGAATCAAAACATTGAAAAGTAGCAGATAAATAAACCAATAGGTGAGTTAAAAATGCAGAACAGATTTGCGGCTTTGTAAGATGAAGCTGGTCCATCATACTCTGAGAAAGAACAGACGTCTCAAACCATGTCGATTGTGAAGGAAAAAGTATGGACCAAGAAGAAGAAAAATGAGAAGGCTGTGGTGGCGGATATTTCCCTTAAAGCATCAGATTGTTATGGTGTATGGATCCTTGATAGTGGTTGGAAATCTCACATGAAAGACAATAAGGATCTTGTTACAGGCATAAAATATGACAAAGAAGGAGTTATCAAATCTGGAAACGATGAAGGCCTAAAGATTGTTGGATTTGGGAAATATAAGTTTGGGGGAAAAGAAATGAAACATGATGATGTCTTGGTAGTATAGGGTCCTAGTCATAACATGCTCAGTGTCAGTCAACTTTGTGACTCTGGGAATTCTATCCAATTTACCAAGAAGATTTGTGTTGTGAAAGGAAAAGATGGAGTAGTTGTTCTGCAGGGAAAAATGACAAAGGGAAATATTTATCTTGTACGTGGGGAAGAATATACATGTCTTTTATCTAGAGATAAAGAAAACTAGCTTGACATAAGTGACTTGGTCATATATTCCATCCATCCATGGAAGATCTGGTGAAGTGTGATGCTGCTAGAAATATTCCCAAACTACCACGTGATCACACTCATACCTGTGATGCTTTCCAAAAAGGGAAAATCATCAAAAAAACATACAGGACAAAGGAACAGAAATCCACTGGAGTGCTCGAATTGGTGCATGCTGATGTATGTGGATCTATCTCACAACGATCTATATATGGGCAAAGGTACTATGTTATTTTCATTGATGATTATATCAGAATGTCCTGGGTATTTTTCATTACCCATAAGACAGATGTGTTCAATTGTATAAAGCAGTACAGGATGGAATCAGAAAGGATGCTTGGGAAGAAAATTCTGTAGTTTCATACTGATAATGGTACAGAATTCACAAACAGTCAAGTTGAAGACTATCTCAAGGAACACTGGATAAGGAATGAAGTTTCATCAGTTAGAACTCCCCAATAGAATGGAGTGGTTGAGAGGACAAATCAGATCATCAACAACATGGTCAGAATAATTCTTATTGAAAAGGATCTACCAGAGAAATTTTGGAAGGAATCTGTTTTGACATTGTTCTATATTTCTAACAGGTCTCAATTGTGTCTGAAACAATGGAAGACTCTGCATGAAATGTGGAACAGAAAGAAGCCGACGCTGAAATACATTCGAGTCTTTGGGAGTAAGTCCTTAATTATTAATAAAGAAAATAACATGAATTTTGAGTCACAAGGAGATAAGGGGATATTCCTTGGCTACTCAGGGAAAAGAAAATCATATGAATGTTTCAATAAGAGGATGAGAAAAATTATTGAGAGAAATTATATCAATATAGTTGAAAATGAAAAGAATACTCAATGACCCAGTAAGAAATTTATGGATGAAAGTGATGATGAGATAAGAAACATAGGGGATAAGATGTGGCAGAGGCTGACTTAGAAGAAGATACTGATGATGAACAAGAACGTGTCAAGTCTGTGTCTGCAAGGAAGCCAAAGAGTCGAGCTAAAATTGACAGGCAGATTATCATTGGCGATCAGACAACTCTAGTTCAGACTCGAAGAATGAAATCATTGCAGCAAACATCATTTTTATCTCAGGTGGAACCAAAATGTTATTCCGATGCAGCTGAAGATGAAAACTGGGTTCAGGCTAGGAATGAAGAGCTTGATCAGATTAAGAAGAACAAGACATGAGAGATTGTTTCGAGGCCAGCAGACCAGAATGTAATCGGGACTAAATGGGTCTATTGCCCCAAGATGAAAGACGATGGCATAGTGATTCGGAAAAAATCACATCTAGTGTGAAAGGGATACTACCAGATAGAGGGAATAGATGTTGATGAGACATTTGCACTGGTTTCAAGGCTGGAGACAATTAGATTATTTTTTCCCATAGTAGTGAAAAAAATGTTTAAAGTGTTCCAGATGGATTTCAAATCCTCATTCTTGAATGGAGTTATAGAAGAGGAGTTGTATATTGAGCAGCCAGTTGGTTTTCTCATTCATGAGGATGAGAACAAAGTTTTCATACTAAAGAAGGAATTGTATGAGCTAAAATAAGCACTGAGGGCATAGTACTCAAGGATTGATCAGTACTTGAAGAATCTTGGTTTCCAGCATGGAGTAGTTGATTACAATCTCTATTTCAGCAATGACAGTAATCAAAGGATGATGGTGCTGGTGTATGTTGATGACATAATTTTTGGCGGATCATATGAATCTCAGTGCAGACAGTTTCCAAATTCATGAAAAATGAGTTTGAAATGTCAATGATTGGTGAACTAACATTTTTCCTTGGTCTACAAGTGACAAAAGGAATGGATGGAACATTAAGTTATCAATATAAATATGCTAATGAGGTTCTGAGAAGGTTTGGAATGGATAATTCATAGGAAATGAAGACTCTGGTTGCAACCCTGATGAAATTATCAAAACATGAGGATGGAAAGCCAGTTAATATCACAGAATACAGGAAAATTATTGGAAGTATGTTGTACTTAACTTCAATAAGGCCTGATATTGTTTTCACCACATGCCAAGCAGCGATATATCAGAGTATTCCCAAGGAAATCCACATGCTTACAGTGAAAAGAATACTTCGTTATATCCAGGGTACAGTGGATTTCTACTTGACATATACTAACAAATTTCAAACAGAGTTATTGGGATATACTGATGCAGACTGGTCCGGTTCATCGGATGATAGAAAATCAACATCAGGGGGTGCAATCTATCTTGGTGTATTGGGTATTTCTTGGCTTAACAAGATGCAAGATTGCATTTCATTGAGCACCGCGGAAGCTGAGTATATTGCGGCCACTCAAGCATGCACACAATTATTGTGGATGAAGCAACAGCTTGATGATATGGGAGTTGAAGTGAATTTTCGGATCGGAATCCAGTGTGATAACTCAAGTGCAATAAATTTTAGCAATAATCCTGTCCATCACTCACAGAAAAAGGACATTGAGTTAATGTATAATTTTATCAAGGAGAAAATTGAAAAGGGAATTGTGAAGTTGGAGTATGTGCCTATAGAGCTACATGTTGCAGACATTCTGACAAAAGCCTTACCCAAGGAAACATTTGAAAGGCATCGACTGGATATGGGAGTTCAATCGGCTCCCCACACATAACATAGTGTGGATGTGGAAACCTCCCCCACTCCCCGAGGTATGATGTGTGTTTTTCCCTAATGTACTGACACGTGTTCTCTACTCTGTTAGAGACTGCAAAGGCGTGACCTTTGGGTTCGTTGACAAAGGGGGAGAAAATAGTGATTATTCAAGGGGGAGACAATGTGGCTATTTGATAAATCATGAATGATATAGAGATAAGGTGAATGGTGGAACAGCCAGATAGGGGGAGAGCAATGAGAAAGGGGGACCACATTAAATCTAACGATGCTAGAAGTGATCAATCAAAGAATAGATATCACGGCAGCTGAGGATCGTGATAAAAGAAAAAGAGTTGTTTGGGAGAGTGGTAAGAATATTTCCAAAACATGGTATCAGTTTGGTTAAAATTGGTATCAATTTTATTTCAATAGTGGTTGTAAGAGATGTATTGATTCATTGATGAACTTTTCATTTACACTTGTTTCTCACGTTCAGCATTACTCCTGTGGGCTTAGAGAATGTGTTGAGTAAATCCTTGATCGCTATCATAAATCTCAATAGGCGAATGGTGGCTGAAGAATTAACGATGTATATTTTTATTGAAGAGTTGTCAACAAACCCATAGGGGTATATTGTTGGGAAAAAATCCCTCAAGGCATCATTTAAGTATTTTTGAGGTGATGGTGTTTGTTGACAAAGTGACCATCTGTGTTGTGATTGTTGACAATGCAAACCATGACATACAAATTTGTTGAAAAAGGGGATTTCATGGTGGAATGTTGAGTTCAAGATCTATTGTTAATGATCCATATTTGATTCAAGAACATCGAAAAAGGAATGGATGATCTAGAGGCGGTACAAAAAGAACAGATTCAAGGTGGCACCGTTTTCCAATGTTTGCCAAATTTCTGGGCATGAAAATCGAAAAATGAAGAAAACAGTTTTTGGAAAAGGGAATTGCGTGCCGAGGACTTGGAGGATAGGAAAATTGTGTGCCATATGTTTTTGAAGATCAGATCATCAAAATATGGAAAAAGGATAAGGATCGCGCAAGTATTGAGTTGATCGCACAGGTGACTTGAGCGCCCAAGAATGGACTTGAGCGTTGGTGCCTAGGAGATTTCGAAACTTGCACGCCTCTTGTTTTTCAAGTTCAGAAGATCAAAATATGGAAAAGTAAAGAGGGTCGTGTAGGTATTTGGTTTGGTCATTCAAGTGTCTTGGAGGACAAAAGACTTGCGCACTGATACTTGCGCGCCGAGGGGTGACTTGCGCCCCGTCGCGCAGGGTATTCAAAATGCCTATAATTACTGCACCACCCCTCCTCATTTCTCACCAGAGTTCAACACTTTAAAAATTCAGAGCTCCTGTCACGCAGGTGTAGTGTTCCCGCAAGTGGTGGTGTGTCGCACAAGTGGGACTTGCGCTCCAATGTAGGAATTTGCGCGCCAAGTGTTAGTTGCATGCCAAAGGTGATTTAGGTGAGGAAGGAAGTGAGACGCGCAGGTTTGGAGTTGCAGAGGCTTGTGTCGCGCAAGTGTTGAGGAAGACATGTGCGCCAGTTGTGACTTGCATGACAATACTTGCGCGCCGGATTAAACTTGCGCACCAAGTAAGGTTGATTTTGCAGCGGTGTTTTCAGATTGTGTGGAACCTGGAAGTTTTCCTGATACCTTAGGTTCAAAGAGATATTCATCTATGAATGAAATATGGAAATCAATAGATCATTTACATACATAGGAAGATACATTCCTTCATGCAAATGAAGAGATCTATAGGTCTATAAACTGTGAGAGGAATCCTTCTTGAGCAGTGAGCAAAGGAAGAGAAAGAAGGTGATCCTCTCCACTGGTAGTGAGCTAGAGAGAGAGAAATAGGGAGTGACCCTTGGGAAAGCAGTGAGCTAGCCCTAAACATTATAAAGGCAGTGAGCCTGGGCATAGAAGTGATCTAGCCTGAATCTTGTAATACAAAACTAGTGAAGTTTAGTGGAATTTGGTATGACCAACAACCTCTCAGCGTATGCTCCTTAGACGTAGCCCTTAGTGGTGATCCAAGTAAAATTGTTGTGTCATGTGCATGCTTTGACTTATGCTTATATTGTGCAACAGGAAATAGAGATAAGAGTGTCTTTCTTAATATAAAAACAAGATCAGAACGGTCATTAATTTTAAATTTGTCACACCCGGATTCACCCCCCCCCCCCCTCTCTGGGTATTCAGCCTTTTGGACCTAACATACTAACAGTGTCCTGACAGGTGAGTAATATTGTTAACATAGTTAAGTATTCACATTAGTTTCACCATTTATGTTTGATAGTTCCTTGAAACGTGCATTCCAATTTATGAATAACTACTTTCAGGTGGTTTCCATTGGATTTAGTCATTGAACCAAAAACATCAAATAGTTATTAATAAAAAAGGGACTACATTCCCAAGGCAAGAAGTCATTAAGATTGAACTTTACAATACTTAAGAACATTAATTGGTTGATAGGATGGGAGGTCAGACTCATGACACCCTTTTTGGGGGAATTATTTTATACTTCGTGACTCTATTTATAAAATTAATATATTTTTATGAATCCTTTTTAATTCACCATGTATAACATAGGTTTTATTTGAAATTTTAAATCACTTATTTACTTGGGTGAAATTTAGAATCATCCATATTTATTCGAGGTTCTTCATTAATGGAGATCTTTTTTTGTATTCGAGGTTCTCCATCAATGGTATCCTCTCATATACTATTTAGAGATTCTTATAATAATCGGTATAATGATATTGGGTTTTAAGAAACTCAGAAGGGCACCCTGGAATTTATTATCATCTAGAGAGGCAATGTCCTATTTTTATATTGGGATTGTACCCATAAAATGGGACACTTACGTATCCTTGTGAATGAAATCATAAACCTTGTAGTTCAGTGATGCATATTGGGACACATCATACCATTTAAGGTCATGTGATAATGACATATCCATATAGTTTAATGTCATGAAGTATGGACATCTTAGTGAAATGTGCTTAGTAAAAGTTTTGTGTGTGCCTTATGCAGAAGCATCCTAAAGAACATGGAAAGTATATGGGATTTCATGTAAGATTTGACCCTTTTGGAAATATGTCATAGAAAGAACTGGGTTGATTTGAAGTGTTGTGTTTTAACCTCATGGAGGCTTCCTACGTATCCCATGTGGATGGGAATCAAACCCCATGTAGTTTGATGAGTCCCATAGGATTTTATAGTCCTTTGAGAGAAAGTTTTTTGGGATTACTTCTTGAAACGGATGCCTTGGTGATTTGGGGGTATAATTTTGGGCTTATTCTTAAGGGGGATGTCCAGATTAAGAGAATTATGGCTGGATTCGTAAGGAGGATATCCAACGACCATAGGCCCAGAGGTGGATTCCTATGTATCCCATTTAAGGTGAGAATCATAGTTCTTGTAGTTCGATCATTGTGTTGGGGATTATGCATAAGTGCTTCCCATTAGAAGGGACATGATTGGGTAAAACCTTTTTGAAGGTCACCCTTTTGAGCTCAGACCTTTAAGTAGGCATCCTACGTATCATGCATTGAATAGGAATCAGATTTCTCATAGTTTAAGTTTAGATTGTGAAAATGTTTTAATCATAAAAAATATCAAATCCCACCTGAGTCAGGCTTTTTGTGAGAAAAAAGTGGATTCTAAACATTCGACCAAGGCTCGCACACTTTTCATTCTCTACTGGAGGAATAGGGAGAGCCAACGTCGGCAATGGTGGATGAGGGTGAGGCGAATGGGGAAGAGGGAATGGTGACGAGCCTTCCATATGTTCTATTTACATTGGAAAATGGTCCAAATGTAAGGAAATAGTGAAGGTGAAATATTTAAAGAGGAGCGAGACTGCAACCTCCAACATGATTGGTTTGGAGCTTACACTAGTATGGCTTCCCTTGTGGATCTCGGTAGGGAAGGGAGACATCTCCATTGCTTTCTTGGAAAAGAAAATTTGAACCATACCATCCCTACTAGAGACCTGAGCTTTCGGGTCATAGAGATTAAAAGGGGAGCAAAAGTGCCCAAACCCAAATCCTCAAAACCAGGAACATCCCAACATTTTTTCTGGGAGAAAGGTCCATGTGATTGTGGGTATACAAACCCATAGACAATCCATTAATGTTAACCAAATTGTCAAAGAAATGTGGGAATCCTATTACTATCGATATACAAACCCAAAAAGGAGACACACTGATGTGCCTTTCGTAGAGGTTTAATAAGTCAAGTGGATATGGTGGAGGTACAATAGGATACCTTTCATATAAGTGATCCAATGAAGTAGAACCATTCCATGAATGGTATTAAAGAGGGCTTAATTGTTTGTAGACTAAATACAATAGGTGAATCAATGAAGGGAACCTATATAGGGATTACTGTGCATGTATGGGAACTCAAGTAGGATTTGGTGACCTGATGATCACTTATGTGATAAAAAAACATGATTTTAATAATTTGGTGGGACCTGAATCAAGCATTGAATAGTACTCATAGATATTCCTAGAAGTGGGGCACTCATGTTCCTATGAGAGGAATAGGTGGCACACAAGTATATCAATTTCTGGTAGGTTGGCCGCTTTAGGCATGCTTTATTTTATGGATTTCAAATAGTAAAATTAATTATGTCCTATGATCCTCCTTCAATTCCTCCACAATAGGTGTTAAAGAACTACCTTGAACATTTCATAAGACTTGGGTGATGTACTAGGCATACCATAGTATACATTAGGCTTCATGGAAATTCTATCGTACAAATGAAGTCCACAAGGGTCTATTTATATGGAAAAATAGGATCCTATATAAAAAGATATTTTGGTGCGCAAGTGGCTTCTGTGCCAAATTGTGGCACACAAAAAACATGCACCCAAATGGTGTTTGGCTAGACTAATTTTATCCAGTGTTCAATCCTTTTCAAACCTTGATTTTCTTTATGTGTTTCTCCTCTTTTTCTATGATATTTCCCTTTATCATTTTTACACTTTGTGATAGAATAGAGTGTCAAAAAATATACATGTCCTATTTTATGTAATGGATGATGTTTGAAACTTATATTGTGTATTACATTTCTAGGACAATGATAGAATTGATTAATGTGTCATCTTACTACTCTAATTTGGTGGAATGAGAGGGGTGTATCCTTCTCACTACCTTATTGATGCCTCGAAGATCATCGAGCAATTCAAGATGGTCCATAGCCATATATGGAATCATTACAAGAATTTATATGTAGTAACATGATAACACATATTAGTTCTACTTTGTAAATTCAATGTACATATATTTCTCTTCTAGGGGTATGGAGACCCTAATCATAGTATGTCGTCTATCTTCTTATAATCACAGATTTAACTATCTAAACTCATATTTTGTGGTGGTGATATCGTCCTCTAATTCTAGAGAGGAATTATTGAGATCATTCTCATATTCCACCAATTATGATTCTATGTAGTCATTTTTAGATGAATTAATAAATATGGGTTCTCCTCCATCACATTCAAGAGGCGGGAGAATATTAGAAGATTAATTATCATTCCTTACTTTCAGATTTATCACATAGAGATGTAAATGTAGATTTCATTTTATTTTATTACTGACATCATGAGGGGCTTGGACCAATGGGATCATATTTTATACCTCGACCACATTTATGGGGAGCACATAGCCACAATCAATCATTAAGCTACCATTTATAGGGGAAGTGCTTAAGCCTTTGGGAGAATAAACCCGTATTTCATCATTCTCCATTGGGTATGTTTCCAACGCTTTCACTGGGGCACATGAATCCATCCTTAGAGGACATGCAACAGTTTCCCCACATTCCTGATTTCCAATGGTGAGCGGCTTCCTTTACTTACTCGAGTAAGTTTGATCCTTGATCGGAAAGAGATAATTGGATGTCAATTCTTACTTCCATGGATTCTTCCTCATAACTCATCACCTAGTCTGGGTCGCCCTTACTGATTAAGTCATGGTCCATGAATCCTATTCCCGAGGCTATATATTTGTTAACGCATATTAATTACACTAATTCTGTTAGGACGTTCCATGGGTTTTTAACATGGGAGATACCATCAGTCGGAGTAGACGGTAACACCAGGCATGTCGGGGCATATCTGGATGCGTGGACATTGGGGAACCTGTATTCTTCCTCATAAGAGGTAATATCAAGGGAACAGAACATGAGGCATCTCACAGCCATCATGGGGAATTGTATTCCAAGGGCATTTCTTAGAGGTTTCTCTCATCTTCTTATGTTTAACATAGGGTATGTGGCGTTTTTAACATCTTCCAAAGATGGTTACACCAATGGCGTATCTTCTGTGGTTTTACTAAAGCATCTCATGTTTATCAAAATGTAGTCCATGAGTTTAACATCATGCGGAGATGGAATGAGAGTTATCAAAACGTTCCATAGAGATAATTTAGATTGGTATATCCCAATGAGAGAACACCTAGAAGAAGGATGGATCTGAACGCCCAATGAGGACAGATCTGTGGTGGTGCAACCCAAGGAGGGGATATGTAACACCATAATGGCTGATATGAACACCACTGAGGGCGGATCAGGGAGAGTGCACCCCATAATGGGGGACACCACGGTTTACCGTTGGCTGGGATTGAACCTCAAGGGGGTTTCTTATGTACCATGTGAAGACGACAGAGATCAAAACTTACATAGATTGAAGGGGTGATGAATTAGGGTGTACACCAATTACAACAACCCAAATACATACTGGGGATTATGCATGGATAGCGTCCAATCACAATACATATACTCCTGGGTCGATGGATATGGATGTTGTGGGGCTTATGCATGGATAGTTTCCCAGGTTCCACAAGGAGTGACGCTATGATGAATGTCGTGATCTCACAAGGATGTGGCGTCCCAAGTAAAAATCAGGATGGCTGATGGAGAGTTTAATAAAGTGTATGGGTAATGAGATAGAGCCATCATGAACGTAATGGTAGTGTTGGGATTGATCCTTGAAAAGGCATCCTACGTATCCTTGTGGCAGGGAATCAAAGTCCTCAAAGTTTGGTGGGACGATGGGACACTTGAGTAGGTGACCCGGGGGAATGGACAAAAGGATGGGATCTGGAAGAAATAGAACCTCCTTGTTGGGGCATGATCTTCTTAGAACACATGGGATCAAGGGATAGATCTGAATGAGACATGGGAGATGGTCTTGAACCTCATGGAGGCTTCCTACTTATACCAATGGAAGGGAATCAAAGTTAGCGTAGTTCATCTGATAGTGAATTACCATTTATTGGCGACTTCAACAGATTACCACCGAATGAGGATGACAATGGATTACCTCTGGGTGCGGCCACAATGTTTTACCACTAGATGTGGTTTAAAATGGCTTTTTGTTGGATGGGTGACAATGGCTTACCACTGGATGGGGTCATAACGACTTACCACTGGATAAGGGATTGACAACGGCATACCGCTGGATAGGGGATAGTTTAGTGTCATGCAGAACAAAAGGGGTGTACATTTTAACATCTTGGAGGATAGGAATGGACCGACATGGAGTGGTCGGGACCGATGGGTGTTGGGCTTGAACCTTAGGGAGGCATCCAACATACAATTCCTTGACAAGGATCAATGTTCGCGTAGTTCGGGAGGAGTGTGTAGGGAAATGACATGGAGATGGTTGGGACCAACAGATGGTGGGATTGAACCTTATGAAGGCTTAATACATACAATTACTTGGAATGGATCAAATACCATGTAGTTTGGGATGGGGTTTGGGGCTTACACACTTGGTTTCCCAAGGAGGATGTCATGGCTGATACTTACTCTAAGTACATGTGAGTCGTGTTCGATGTGAGGAACCAGAGGCAGCAAAGGCCTGACGATCACACCCCAGAATGTGCGTACATGGGGAGTGGAATGGGGGAGCTTAAGTGGAGTTAGTAGAACATTGTGGAAAAAGGGGATTAAGAGTGGTTAGAAGCCCGGGGAAATGGATATTAGGAATTACTCCAGGGTGGAGGCCTAGGTGCCATTGTGGACTAGAAATGGTGATTGGGGCTTATGCATGGAAGATACATGGGTGCATCTATAGAGAATAAATGGTGAATGGTACTTACGCAAAAGAGCTTCTCAAGTGCTTCTTTGGATGGGCAATGGTGAATGAGGCTTATGTAAGACAACTTCTCAAGTAGCACTATGGGGAAACAATGGTCGATGGGGCTTACGCAAGAAAGCTGCGCGGGTGCCGCTATGGAGTGGAAATAGTGGATGGGGATTTCGAAAGGAAGCTTCCAAGGTGCCGATATGGAATGGAAATGGTGAATAGGGATTACGCAGGGAACATACCTTGGTGTCGCTATAGAGCGACAATGGTGGATGGGGCTTACGCATGGAAGATGCCCGTGTAATGCTATGGAGCAGAAATTGTGGAAGGAGCTTACGTAAGGAAGCTGCCCGGGTGCTGCTATGGAGTAGTAATGGTAAATGGGGCTTATGCAAGGAAGCTTCCCGGGTGCCGCTATGGAGCGGCAATGGTGGATGGGGCTTATGCAATTAAGATGCCCCGAGTGCCGTTATGGTGCGTCAATGGTGGATGGTGCTTACGCAGGGAATCTGTCCGTAATGTCATCCTTTAGTATGTCCATGAGGTCATCCCAACCCACTGGTGGGTTGAGGACTTCACTTATGTGCTAGTGCATAAGAGGGATAACGCCAAAGGGCATTGTGATCAGTCCAAACAATGGAAGATGAAAAGTGTGAATCACATGGCCGACATTTGGAACATAATGAGGGTGGCATGGCAATGGAGGATAACTAGTGACCGTGTTAAAAACACATCATCAATCTCGTGTTAGCCTAACATGGGGACAAGATAATGAGGGTCGACTGCATATTATGTTCTAAACACAGGACCTGACTCGAAGTTTTTTCCAAAGTCTTATATGGCGTTGTCCCAGGACGGTAGGTGAGCTGATGCGACATGGGAGCAGGCCATTTGTTGGTCCCTTCAGACATGGAAGTGGTTAAAGATCCAAATGAAGGACATGAAAGTGTGAGGTGGAGTTATGAAATGTTTTAACTGATTCCAATGCTCTTGAAATTACACCATTGTAATCATGGAATTAGGCATCTTAGGCTTGGAGCAAAAGGCATCTCTGTTTTGGAGCTAGAGGCATCCTATGTTTGGAAAATAGGGTGCACTATAGTTTATACTCTTTTAGATAGGACTATTGGTATCTCAAGAATAGAGAATAAGGCATTTATTATTTGGAGAAAGAGTCCTCCTATGTTTGAAACATAGGGCATACTATAGATTAGAGTCATGTAGAAAGGACTGTTGGAATCTTATGCATGGAGCAGAAGGCATCACTCGTATAGAGAAAGAGGCATCTTATGTTTGGAACATAGGGCGTTATGTAGTTTATAGTCATATAGATAAGACTATGGTCATCTCATTCATGGAGAATATGACATCTATTGTTTGGAGTAAGAGGCATCCTATGTTTGGCATATAGGGTGTACAACAGTTTCACATCGTGTAGAAAGGACTGTTGGCATATTAGGCATGGCGCACAAGGCTGATCTTATATTGTGTTAGATGTGTACTATGTTTTTCATATAGGGATTACTTTAGTTTAATGTCATTTAGATAGGAATATTATGCATAAGGTTCTTAGAAATGCTTGGTATTGGGACTAATGCAATGGCAGCCCATTTTGGTTCAACGAGGCATATGAGTCAGGAGATAGGGTTTGGATGAGTTACTTGAGGAATGGTTCGACTTAAAATACTCAGGGAATTGATGATGTGACTCTCGACTCACAACATGGGAAATGAACCAAGAGGATAATGCCGATTCAAAGTGTTTCATAGTGTTTGGAGGGGTACATAAAATCATTGTATTCCGTAGGTGGAAGGTGGGTGTGCTTAAAGGCGTAATGGAAAATGTCAACGTCCCGAACAGAAATGTTCACAGTGTGGCACTCCATTTTTCATGGTGGTCAGTGACCGATGTGAAGGGACCAACCTAAAGAGTCGAGTCCACAACTTGGCACAGAGCCCGGGCGGGGGTGCGTGGGTGAAACTCCCATGGTATGAAAAATTGGGGGTGAAGGTAGGAGCCTCACAAAGGATAGGTCTTCACGAAGTATCTTCACAGAGAATGGGGTCTCACAGAGTATCTTTATAATGAAAAGGTTCTCACGAAACAAGGAATCACAGAGTAGTTTCTTTAATGAATGCTACTCACGGATCATAGACTCGCAGAGCCGCTTCGCGAAGGAATATACTTATAGAGCATGGACTCATGGAGCCAATTCGCGGTGGAAAGATGATTTCTGTGAAATGGTAGATCAGATGCCCATGGGGCGTAGTGGTCATCATCAGGAAGGGTAGTGGGCTACATATTTATTGGCAAGAGGCGTCGCAAAGGACAGCTCGCTCAGCGCAAATATGAATCTTGCTCTATGGTGGATCACAAACGTCTAAGGGGTTCACGGAGCATCCCACCTCCATTCTCTATGGTGGGTTCAAAAACTTCAAAAGGGTTTGTGGAGCATCCAACCACTATGTTCTGTGGTGGTTTTGCGAAGGAATAGCTTTGAGCCATCGTGGGGCCCCAAGGGCTCCGATCAAGTTCCCTTGTTCCGTGATTGTTGAAGGAGCTTTGTGAATAGGATCTATGAACTCGTTCACCAACCCAACATTAAATGTCCATAACTCCTAATCATTAACTCCGTTCGGCCCTACGACATTCCAAATCAAAGCACGAGAAACAGGTTATGATCTTGAATCATGTATGGAAGCATTTGGAATATTTTGGGGATTCATTTTCTGGTGCCAACATGGTACTTTTCTCCCTTATTATAGGAATATGATTCAACATATTTGGATTTGCAAGCCAAATGGGGTTGTTATCACTATTTAGTATTTTGACGTTTCCATCGATGGGATACTACCAACACTTATGGAATGTTGAAGGCTCCACCAATTTTCAATGGATCATGGCACACCATATAAAGACATTATATGTGTTTTATTTTGGAATAACTATGAACTCATCATTAGTAGTGACTTCCCTAAATTGTTCATTGAGTTTCACCTTTTCGATGGGTATTTTATCATATTTGCCAAACCCTTGAATGGACATCTTTGTGGGAGATAGGTCCCCTTCTGCATATCCAAAATTTCTAAGGGTTAGAACTGGAATGAATTAGAACCCAGAAACATTATCAATGAGAACTCCTTGTACATTGACAATGATCAGTCTTCCTACAACATATTGGGTCCTGATATGTACTTGAAGGACATATTACTAGTCACAATTCAAGAATGACATAGTGACAAGACATTCTACAGACATAGTCTCCACTCGATAGACCTAGACCGCAACAGATTCTGTCTCAATCTCATGTGGGCTCTAGAGGGGCTCAAAAAGTGCCTCCCTGAGATCTTTTGAAATTTGGAGTGCATCATGTATTGAGAGTTTGGTAGGTACAATATCCATCTATTTTATAATATTGTACTTCTACGCCAAAGATCAGCACATCCAAATCCGGGGTTGATCCTGGGCATGCAATTCATGAGTTGAGGAATTCAAGGTGAGAAGAATTGTGCCTTGTCCATATGTTGAGGGAATATCTGATGCTGGTGGAAAAGCATGTTCTATTATTACCCATTTTCTAGGTTGATTGGACTAAACCCCCTCTTGGTGGTCACGCAAGACCATCAGATACAGGTGACTGCTGGAGGACTATAGGGATCATCCATGCTTCTTTTGGACCTACTGGAGTGCTTTCCCATGAGTTTCAGATTTATATATGTGCTACATGGTTGTTTGATAGAAACATTGGGTCTGACCACATATACGATGTCCCCTATATCCTCCATTTAAGCGCATCCAGCCTTCCATTACCCTTTTATGTGTGTTAAATTCATATTATGGGTTATATTCATCATTTTAGAGGGGGTTTCTCAAGTGTATCACATTGAAATAACCAATGATAAGTCCATAATTCGATGAGGATTCTATTTTTTGTGTTTTCCCCATGCTTTGAATGTTATAGTGAAGAGATCTTCTAGGGTCAAATATTTTATTGGAGAATAATATGATTATTCATTTTATATTTCTTCCTTCTTCTACTAGTGATTTTCAACATTTGGATTCACATTTTATGCTATCTATTTATGTGGTGGAAGTATTGTGCGTCTGTGTTGTTTTTATTTCTTGGAGGCCTGAGCTCGACAACTGATTTTTTAGTCATCCAGTTTCAAATTTTTGAGCATGCTGGGATGGAACTTCCTTCCATCCATCTTCTTCTTCTGAAAGAACAATAGTTATACAGGAAACCAACTATAAATAGTTTTCTAACACCACCTATTTATATTTGATCATTCCTTGATGAAAATGTTTTAGGATGAATAAGTCGTATATATAATGACCCAACCTTCTATGGTAAGGGATGTAGTCAGGGATGTTGGTGAGGTTGAACTCATCATGATTTCCAGGTTGAGGAAGCTTTAATAGGCCTTTGTCTATAGAGTCTAAGAAAAAACCAGTTACTTATTAATTTCTAAAAGAGTACAAAAATAATATGTACATAATCAAAGGAATATATAATTTATCTACACATCTAGACAGATAGATTCTATGGTTTTTTCCTCTTTAGAGAAGGATTTTTCTATTCGGAAACTCCCTTGGTTCCTGGAAGGGAGTACCATTGCCATGAGAGTGACACTTGTAGGTTCTAATTTTCCTATACATATCATTTTGATGTGTGTATGAGTTGGGATCTGGATCAAGTTAACTAAATAGATTAATCCAAATGTTGGGATAATTCTATAAACATGTGGAATCCACCTGGATAATTCGTGGGGATTAGGGCCATCTACATCTCATCTGTGAGATTTTCAATACATAGTTCTATAAGATTATCTTGCGAGAGAGGGATGATGAGTTACTAGGTTAAACCATTCCATCCCTCTATGAAATTAGATACCCTATTATAATCACATTACTTTTAATATTTTAGGTTGAATAATGTTGTCTACCATAGCATGGAGATGAACAAATAAAGGAATTGACGACGATTTTCTTCCCATCCTGTAATGGATCCCATTGGTGGGCTATTGTACAAAACATAAGATGTTCTGGTAAGATTTTTAATGAAACATATCATCTTTGTTTATTTCTATTGATATTGGTCACCCATCATTTCAGAACATCAGGATATGAATTGTATTTTATGTTTTTCATGGTATCCTACACCATCAATGTTGGAGATGGTTGGACTGTCGATGTTGGAAGGAGGTGGAGTATCATCTACCCATTTAGGATATGGATTCCTCTCAACATGCTTGGGTGTGTGGTTCCCTTCCATGGCTTCCATTAGAGTATCTAGGGACTCAATTATGTTATGTAACTCCAAGGAAACTAATCTATGAGCCATCTCCTGTACACATGAATTGGGTGGGGGTTGATGAGGTGGCCCCTAATTTATCTCTTCCTGATTTATGATTCGTCATATGACTAAATGACTACCCTAGAATGAGAGAGGCTGTCACTGAAATGGAGATATTTCATGATCATTTATGACTTCCTAATTTATATTGACTTGATGCGAATATCTAGATATAATATGATGATCAAATACTTCTCTTGATGGATGATTGTCTCTGAGAGGGAGGATATTAATCTTTTCATGAAGGTGACACGAAGCAGGAATATTTCCCCTAAATATCTTATTCTTTTGTTGATAGAGTGTTTTGATTTCACTCTCATATTGTGAAAACTATTCCCCTTGGTAAGGATATTCAATTAATATGGTTTTTGATCAAGATGTAGTTGCACCATTTCCTTTTCCTCTATGTGAGGATTTTCTATTCGCCATTTAGTATTAATGATTTGATGATTCCTTTTAAAATTTTATGGTTTCATTTTAATGAAAAAGGTTTATTTTTTATGTGCATAGTGTTTTGATTTTATATATTGATTTAAATAAGTGATGCATATATTGATATCCGAAAGTCATTTTTATTTGAGTTTCAATTGTGTTTTTGAAAAGAATTATGATAAAAAAAATCAAATAAAAAATTATTTTATTTCTTTTATGGTAATTGATAGTTAGACATGGGATGACCCAAATAGCACCCAGAAAGCCCGTAGTATCATAGACTGGGGTGGTCTAGATAGTGCTTGTAATACAGATTGTTGATATACATGTGGTGGAACAGATAGCGTCGGGTGATCCCATTAGTGATTAACATGGGGTGGATAAGATATTGTTGGGTATGCTTGTAAGGTCATAATATAGGGTGGCCTAGATAGCACCAGGTAAGATCGTAGCATCTTTTGTAAGTGTTATATGATAAATGAAATAACTACTTATCTACTTATCATTTAAATTATTACTAATGATTTTCATGGAAAACTATTGATTTTTTAAGGGAAAATATAATTTTTTTTAAATTATTATTACTTTTTTGGAATAAAAAGGCTTGTTTTTATGAATATTTTTTTACAAAAACGTTTTTATGTATTCCACTGGACTAATATTTTGCCTTTTTATGTACTTTACTTAGTTTTTATGTTCGTCCCGTAACGCCCCGACCCCAGTTACCCAGAGTCGGTGCATTATTACATAACATTGGCATGATCGCAAGAAAGATCAAATCTCGAAAGACCGATTGGTTTAGTAGCCTTGGAAACACTAGATATATTCATAAGTTTTACATTACATCATAAAATGAAAAACTACTACAACAACATAATGATTCCACAGTCCACACTATAATCCCCTCATAATATCCCTGCAGGTCATTCATAACTTACATCTTCACATCCTGGGAAAAATAAAACATAGAAAAGGGGTGAGCTCAAATGCCCAGTAAGGATAACAATATAGCGGAACATTCAAAAATAAGCATAAACATTGAATTACTAAAACAAAAGCCTTTTAAACTTGAACTTCAACATAGTATGGCAAAAGTAAAATGAAATAATGCCATTTACTTGTTCACATGGATATTCTACTAATCGAATAATCACATGCAATATCAATAACCACTTTCATAATTTTGGAATGCATAATGCCAGACTATCATAACCACATAGCCAAGGCCTCGTGCCAAGACTACAAATAAGATTTTGCCAAGGCCTTGTGCCAAGACACTAGTTTGTCTCATGAGACCTACCGATGCATCGAGAAGCTATAGCGGGCTCCACCCGTCACATATTAAGTCCAATGCATTCCCATATGAAAAGGTTTAAACATAACATAAACATTCGTATTAAAACTAGCATACGAAATGTCAATAATTTCACCATAAACTATGAATGGTATAAAAATAGCACATCCACATTCAAACATATCACAAAACCTTCTATACAATATAGAATTTTTGTATCATAATAAATCAACTTCAAATAAGCGTGAAATCTGTCAAAGGATGTTGACATAGATGAAATCAAAACACTTTTTAGAGAAATATCTCTTTCTATTTTTGAAATCATTTAAGAGCCATATAAAATAAAAAATTTCTTGAAAATGTTCTTATAAGCTTGTAAGGGAAGCTTTGACGATTTTATAACGGCAGAAAATAACCTCACCCACCGTATAAGTTAAAAAAACATTCTTATCTTAATTCTGTCGAAAAGGTTAAAAAGCACCTTGTTTGGAAAACGACGGAAAGATTCCCTTATAAACCTCTTATAAAAGGTCAAACAAGGGTATAAATGACTTTAACCCATATTATTTTAAATATTAAAAATGTTTTGAAATATATTTTGAAGAAACATGGACGTGGATGATAACGAGGTCCCAGTAGATAATTATGTATAAACAACCTCGGATAATGAAGAGATTGCGAAATAAACCCTTACCTTGTACTTTTCCATGGTTGGGGTAGTTTAACCTCCTGTATAATGGTGAAATAATTGTTATCAAATTATACAATAATCATATACATTAATATGATATCATATATGATCTTTTAATATTGGTTTGATAATAATATCTTAGTATTATCGTTGTTTCGGGTGTTAACTTACTTGTTTTCTTTTATATGTTTTGTTACGTAAGACATGTTTGTAAAGGATAGGTTTTATATTATTCATATCCAGAATGATATCAAGTCCTTAAACATCATTTTTAAATCATCAAATGATAATTATACTTGAATGGATACGATGGAGAATGAATCTCATCGCGTTCGTGGAGACGATAGTCCATACGTACGCACGAGCGACAATATCATTCTTTTGATATTAAAATAACATATAAATGGATGGTATATCATATATAAAGAATCATTAACATTTTATGTTTATTATTTACATTATTTACACATCATTATTATACCCATCCAAATAATATTATATTGAATAACAATTACACAACGACGTGGAGACGGTAAGCCATACGTACGCACGTATGGTGACATGTTATTCAAAGGGTGGATAGAATACTGAATATGGTTGTACCATATTTATAATAACATCACAGTATATATATTATACTGGATTTATTAATTTAGAATGGTAACAACAAAGGAAGAAGAAGTGGAAGAAGAAATGACCTTAGAAAAGGGTGGTGAAATCATTACCTCTTCTTCGGGTTCTTCCTTTTGATTTGATCAAAAGGGCTCCTTAGGTTGGCTTTCTGATCAAACTAAGGCCCCTAGGTTGTATCTAGGGAAGTTGGGAGAGTATTTGGGCATAGTTTGGCCGAACCAAAAGGCTTTGAAGGTGTGAAGAAATGAGAAGGAGGAGTGCCCTTTTATAAGAGGGGTGAGGGGCACCTTTGGAAAAGCTAGAAATATTAATTTATAATAAATTCATATTCGGTTTCTAATGGCTACAAAGTTGACTATTCAAATGTTAAGGTGGGTATGGGTCTAAAACAACTCAACCAATAGAATTTAGACAGGTTTGGGTACTTATATTAACCTTATCTTTAAGTATTAACTTTAAGTTAATTAGTTTCACTTTTACAATGTCTCTTTGAATTTTTATATAATATGGTTAATAAACGTACTACATACAACCAAACGACCCCCAAGTGGTTCATTAATGATGACCCTATCATGATATATGTCTCTTGGCCGAACCATAGATTTTTAGGAATTTAATATCAATTAATAATATAATATTTGTTTTAAGAACTCTTTTATGTCAATTTTGACACTATTCAACAGTTGATTTTTGTAAAACTAATAACAGATTGATTACTTCGAAAAAAGTCAATTACATCAATCCTAATATATCATATTATCCTAGAAAATTAGTTTAATTCATTAAAAGTTTCATATTATATTTATTTGGGCATTTATAATATCAATTATTTTAATTTTTCACTATTATATTAATTACTGCATCATCATTGTGTCATAAATAAAGTACAATATTTAATCTCTAAAAATTATAAATAAAATATAATTATGTAGGAAATCTTTTTATCTTTCTAATGAATATTTATAATCTAAAATCCAACATATATAACCCTATGTAACAATTGTTTTTCTAAAAGATATATGCTTCTGTCATTTTTGTATTCATTTTAACTTAATTAAAATAAAGTGTCATTATCACTTACAAGTGGATCCATGGGGTCCCAAAATCGACCCAAAGATGCCCATGGTCGACCATGTATCAACCAATAGGGTTAAGACACGTTTTAGGGTAATTTAGTATTATTATAATATTATTTTTTTAACCCTTATTTACCGGATTTACCCTTAACCATGGTAAATAAAATATTTACCGCAGTAATTATTCAAAATGTCTAAAAATAAAAGTTACCTATTTACATAATTTGAACATCCTGATTCCAAATATGTAATCCATTTTTCTAAATTCAAAACACAGAAGTGGCAGAAATTAATTTAAAATTAATTCCCGCTGTCAAAACAAAAAGCGTGTTTTTAAGAGATAATAACTATCAAAAGATTGACACTTGTTTATGTTCGGTTTAATTGTAAAATTATGTCAAATGACCAAAATTATATTAAATGGTAAAAATATATTCTAAATATACTTTAAAACTACTAAAATTCATAATTTATCACTATTAATTATTTTGATTAAAAAAGTTTTT
This sequence comes from Viscum album, assembly GCA_963277665.1. NCBI lineage: Eukaryota > Viridiplantae > Streptophyta > Magnoliopsida > Santalales > Viscaceae > Viscum > Viscum album. Next base: position 512,216,860 of record OY728119.1, read on the forward strand.
TTTAATTAAAATTTAGTAATTTTCACTATTCATCAAAATATAAAAGTTATCCGAAAAGTACCAAAATTTCACCCTAGGCTAATTTCGATATTCCGAATCCAAAAATGAAGTCCATTTTGAAATATAAAATATATATGATTTCAAAAATTAGGTATTACTATTCACAACGGCTAGTTTAATTTGTTGTGGTGTGTGTTAGAACTCGAGGTTGCGTACAACACACGCTATCGCATTATTCGAAGGGAAACGTACCGTGGAAGCTTGGGGTGTTACATTCTACCCTCCTTCAAATAATTGCGTCCTCGCAATTTCTAGGGTATTACTGCATAAAAAGACTCGGGTGGTTCTTCATCATAAGTTCCTCGGGTTCCCACGTTGCCTCTTCCATCTTATGGTTTCTCCACAGAACTTTTACCAGACGCGTCGTCCGGTTTCTCAGCACTTGTTCTCTCGTATCAAGAATCTTGACGGCCTCTTCGCAATAAGACAGATCGGGTTCCAGTTCTAATTCTTCATAGGTGAGTACATGCGTTGGGTCAGGCATGTATTTTCTCAACAGAGATACGTGGAACACATCGTGAACTTTGGAGAGACTTGGCGGCATTGCCAATCGGTAAGCTACAACCCCAATTCGTTCTAGAATTTCGAAAGGTCCGATGTACCTGGGACTCAATTTACCTTTCTTACCAAAACGTATGACTCCCTTCCACGGAGATACCTTCAGGAAAACATGATCACCGACTTGAAATTTCAAATCCTTCCTTCGATTATCGGCATAGCTCTTCTGCCTACTTTGAGCTACTTTGATGTGATTTTGGATTACTTTCACCTTTTCCACCGTTTCCTCCACCAGTTCTGGGCCCACAAGTTTTCTTTCACCAACGTCATCCCAACAGGTTGGTGTACGAAATCTCTTTCCGTATAATGCTTCATATGGTGCCATCTGAATACTCGAATGGAAGCTATTGTTATAGGAAAATTATACCAGTGGTAAATATTGATCCCACATACCCTGAAAGTCAAGTGGGCAAGATCTCAACATGTCTTCTAGGGTTTGAATAGTCCGTTCTGATTGTCCATCTGTCTGAGGGTGGTAAGCAGTGCTCAAATGAAGTTCAGTATCAAGATATTTCTGAAGACTTTTCCAAAATCTTGAAGTAAAATGGGGATCACGATCAGAAACAATCGATAGGGGTACTCCATGAAGTCTCACAACTTCATTAATGTATAGTCTTGCTAGACGTTCCAGGGGTAGATCTTCTCTTATAGCAAGAAAATGTTCTGACTTGGTAAGACGATCAACAATAACCCATATTGCATCGTTCCTTCTAGGAGTCTTTGGTAGCCCCATGACAAAGTCCATCGTAATATTGTCCCATTTCCACTCCGGTATGGGAAGAGGTTGCATGACTCCTCCAGGCTGTTTCCTTCCAGCTTTCACTTGTTGACAAACCATACATCTTGACACAAAATCAGCAATCTCCCTCTTCAAGTTGTCCCACCAAAAATGTTCCTTCAAATCTCTATACATTTTGGTGCTCCCAGGGTGTATAGAGAAATTGGAACTATGAGCATCATCCAGCAATTCCCTTTTCCGATCAGGTAAATCGGGAACACAAAGTCTCTTCCCGAATTTCAAAATTCCATCTTCATACACAAAGTCTCTCAATCTCCCATCATTCATAGCTTTAATCTTCTTTTGAAATTCTTCATCATCGGTCTGAGAACTCTTAATACTTTCTAGTAAAGATGGTTTGGCAACCATTTGAAAAAGAAATGATGTTTCTCCTTCCCTGGTTATTCCCATGTCCATCTTTACTAGATCCATGAAAATTGGATCCCTTTCAATTCTCATATTGTTCAAAACACCATGGTCTTTTCTGATCAAAGCATCTTCCACCTTGTTTGCTTTCCCCAGGTGGTAGTGTATCGTGCAATCATAATCCTTGAGTAATTCAAGCCATCTCCTTTGCCTCATGTTGAGTTCTTTTTGTGAGAAAATATACTTCAAACTCTTGTGATCAGTATAAATCTCACATTTTTCACCATAGAGGTAGTGCCTCCATATCTTTAAAGCAAAGATCACAGCTGCTAACTCGAGATCATGAGTAGGATAGTTTTGTTCATGAATTTTCAACTGTCGTGATGCATAGGCAATAAATCTATCATTCTTCATAAGGACACAACCAAGTCCATTCTTCGATGCATCACTATAAATAACGAACCCATCATTCCCCGATGGTAGAGTCAATATAGGAGAATTGAATAATCTTCTCTTCAGTTCTTCGAAACATTCTTCACACTCTTTTGTCCAAACAAATTTAACCCCTTTACGTGTGAGCTTTGTATATGGGTTATCCAATCGGGCAAAATTCTGGATGAAACGTCGATAATAACCTTCCAAACCAATAAAACTACGTACCTCAGTTATACTCGTAGGTGCTGGCCATTCTTGGATTGTGTTGGTCTTAAAAGGATCAACAGAGATTCCATCTTTAGAGACAATATGGCCAAGAAAAGAAATCTCCTGAATCCAGAATTCACACTTACTAAACTTCCCATATAATTCATGCCTCCTCAGAGTCTTCAAGATAATGCGCAAGTGATTTTCATGATCTTCGTAGGTTTTGGAGTATACCAAGATATCATCAATAAATACCACCACAAATTCATCGAGATACTCCTTGAAAACTCTATTCATTAGATCCATGAATACAGAGGGTGCATTAGTCAATCCAAACGGCATTACGGTAAACTCGTAATGCCCGTACCTGGTTCGAAATGCTGTCTTCGGAATGTCTTCCTTCTTCACACACAACTAATGGTATCCAGATCGAAGGTCAATCTTTGAAAAGTATTGAGCTCCATGCAGTTGGTCAAATAAATCATCAATACGAGGTAGGGGATACTTGTTCTTTATCGTTATAGCATTGATCTCCCTGTAGTCGATACATAACCTCATAGATCCATCTTTCTTTTTAACAAAAAGAACAGGGGCTCCCCATGGAGAAACACTAGGGTGAATAAATCCCTTATTACTCAATTCCTCTAGTTGTTTCTTTAGTTCGACTAATTCTACAGTGGCCATTCTATAAGGGGTCTTCGATATAGGCCTTGATCCAGGAATCAAATCAATGGAAAACTCAACTTCTCGTTCTGGAGGATGTCCAAGTAAATCTTCCGGAAATACATCAACAAATTCTTTCACAACAGGTACATCCTCTATTTGAACATTCCTTTCCTCACCGACAGTTATTTCATTCTCTTCCTCCCCAATAATTGAATTAAGTTGAGCCACTGGGGGTGGATCTAAATAAGAATTAGGTGGTGACGATTCTGCTCTAAAAATAAGGTGTTCCTTATCATTATCATCAAGAATCGTAACCTCTTTCTTCTTACAATAAATCTTCGCATCATAGTCCGAAAGCCAGTCCATACCGAGGATTATATCAAACTCAATCATAGGTATGACGATGAGATCAGCAGATAATGAAAATTTATGTGCTCTAATAGGGACTGATTCACAAAACTTTGTTGCAATGATACTTCCCTTTGGAGTTTTAACTGACAACTCCCTTATTAAATCAAATTGGAAATATCTAATTTTCTTAGCAAACTGGGAAGATATGAAACAATGCGATGATCCAGAATCAAATAATGCATTTGCTAAACTTGAGGAAACCATTAAATTACCTGCCACCACGTCTTTCGGAGCTTCTACCTCAGCAGTAGTGATAGCATAAGCCTGGCCTTGATCCCTTGGCCTTTTCTGAGGTAAGTTCTCCTGACGCTTAGGACATGCATTTGCATAATGTACCATCTCCCTGCAATTGTAGCACTGAACGTTGGTATCTTCCTTCTTCCCCTTGCAATCATGAGCTTGGTGGCCTTTTTCACCACACTTATAACAGACTCCCATTCCCTTCAAGCAAGTACCAAGATGTTTCTTCCCGCATTTACCACAAGATGGATATTCAACCTTTCTCTTCTTCCCCTTATTTCCATTCCCAGATTGATCAGCAGGTCTCTTATTCTCTTGCTTTTCTTTAAAGTCATAAGACTTAGAGAATTCCTTTTCGGTCTTGATAGCACATGAGACAATGTCTTCGTACGATGAAAATGATTGTGAGACTAATGCTCGACGAAGAAATGGTTTTAAACCATCAAATAAACGATCAATATTACTTCTTGGGTTGTGAATATAATCTCCAGTATACCTCGCTAACCTTGTAAAGTTAGCCTCATACTTTGTGACATTCTCATCCTCTTTTTGTCTCAGACTCAGAAATTGCCTTTCCATATCCGCTCGATGGTCACGAGGAAAGTATTTTTCTAAAAAGAGATCTTTGAACTCCCTCCATTCCATATTTGATACTTCATCATCTTCCTTCATGTTTTGAATCAATGACCACCATTGATCAGCATCTCCAGTGAGGCGGTAAACTGCCATGATAACTTTTTCCCTTTCACTGCTTCCCAAAGCCTGAAATATTTTCTCTAGGGAATTTATCCATTGCTCAGCTACTAAGGGATTTGTACTCCCATTGAACGTTGGTGGTTGTTGCCTCATGAATCGATCTAACATTGATCCTCCACGCTGCAGATCAGGGTGCTCCATACAGGTATGGTTATTATTCATAACCTGAGTAAGTAGTCCTAGTATGGTGATTAGCTGATCGGCACCAGTTGCATCACCAGCCCCACTATAATTATATTGAGCAGGAGGGCAATACCTACATGGAGTGTGTGCGTTGATACGGTTTCCATTTCTTCCACTAGGCGCCATTTCTAAACAATGGCATAAACTAGATCAGTTTATGAATCAAAATACATAATCCCCTACTTATAAAACACTTAACATAAATTGAACTATTTATGGATATAATCCATAATCATAAAAATGTTTTCTTTGAGGAAGTATATACTCATAAACCCTTCATAATGATTTGTAAAGAAAATGAGTGTTATCCTAAGCATATCCCACAGGAGTGTCGTAACCAAGAGTGCAGCAAGGCCCGTTGTCGTGCACCAGTTCCCGTTCGAGTCTAGCTCAAAGCGGTGTTTTCGGTTTTTACCCATAGGTACATCTGTGCTAGAGCCGCCTCTACCTGCTCGTATCCAGACAGGGATGTATTGCTCGGAAAACTCACAAAATCTCTACAATAACAAAATTCTAGGAAGTTATTCTATACTAATCCTCAAAGTTCATCTTATGTCTACGTGCTCTAATCAGAGTTTATCTAAATCTAGCTTCCAAGGTTTGTACTAAACTTCCTCTGATACCAACTGTAACACCCCGACCCCAGTTACCCAGAGTCGGTGCATTATTACATAACATTGGCATGATCGCAAGAAAGATCAAATCTCGAAAGACCGATTGGTTTAGTAGCCTTGGAAACACTAGATATATTCATAAGTTTTACATTACATCATAAAATGAAAAACTACTACAACAACATAATGATTCCACAGTCCACACTATAATCCCCTCATAATATCCCTGCAAGTCATTCATAACGTACATCTTCACATCCTGGGAAAAATAAAACATAGAAAGGGGTGAGCTCAAATGCCCAGTAAGGATAACAATATAGCGGAACATTCAAAAATAAGCATAAACATTTAATTACTAAAACAAAAGCCTTTTAAACTTGAACTTCAACATAGTATGGAAAAAGTAAAATGAAATAATTCCATTTACTTGTTCACATGCATATTCTTCTAATCGAATAATCACATGCAATATCAATAACCACTTTCATAATGTTGGAATGCATAATGCCAGACTATCATAACCACATAGCCAAGGACTCATGCCAAGACTACAAATAAGATTTTGCCAAGGCCTTGTGCCAAGACACTAGTTTGTCTCATGAGACCTACCGATGCATCGAGGAGCTATAGCGGGATCCACCCGTCACATATTAAGTCCAATGCATTCCCATATGAAAAGGTTTAAACATAACATAAACATTCGTATTAAAACTAGCATACGAAATGTCAATAATTTCACCATAAACTATGAATGGTATAAAAATAGCACATCCACAGTCAAACATATCACAAAACCTTCAATACAATATAGAAGTTTTGTATCATAATAAATCAACTTCAAATAAGCGTAAAATCTGTCAAAAGATGTTGACATAGATGAAATAAAAACACTTTTTAGAGAAATATCTCTTTCTATTTTTGAAATCATTTAAGAGCCATATAAAATAAAAATTTTCTTGAAAATGTTCTTATAAGCTTGTAAGGGAAGCTTTTAAGATTTTATAACGGCGGAAAATAACCGCACCTGCCGTATAAGTTAAAAAAACATTATTATTTTAATTATGTCGAAAAGGTTAAAAAGCACCTTGTTTGGAAAACGACGGAAAGATTCCCTTATAAACCTCTTATAAAAGGTCAAACAAGGGTATAAATGACTTTAACCCATATTCTTTTAAATATTAAAAATGTTTTGAAATGCATTTTGAAGAAACATGGACGTGGATGATAACGAGGTCCCAGTAGATAATTATGTATAAACAACCTCGGATAATGAAGAGATTGCGAAATAAACCCTTACCTTGTACTTTTCCTTGGTTGGGGTAGGTTAACCTCCTGTATAATGGTGAAATAATTGTTATTAAATTATACAATAATCATATACATTAATATGATATCATATATGATCTTTTAATATTGGTTTGATAATAATATCTTAGTATTATCGTTGTTTCAGGTGTTAACTTACTTGTTTTCTTTTATATGTTTTGTTACGTAAGACATGTTTGTAAAGGATAGGTTTTATATTATTCATATCCAGAATGATATCAAGTCCTTAAAAATAATTTTTAAATCATCAAATGATACTTATACTTGAATGGATACGATGGAGAATGAATCTCATCGCGTTCGTGGAGACGGTAGTCCGTACGTACGCACGAGCGACAATATCATTATTTTGATATTAAAATAATATATAAATGGATGGTATATCATATATACAGAATAATTAACATTTTATATTTATTATTTACATGATTTACACATCATTATTATACCCATCCAAATAATATTATATTGAATAACAATTACACAACGACGTGGAGACGGTAAGCCGTACGTACGAACGTATGGTGACATGTTATTCAAAGGGTGGATAGAATACTGAATATGGTTGTACCATATTTATAATAACATCACAGTATATATATGATACTGGATTTATTATTTTAGAATGGTAACAACAAAGGAAGAAGAAGTGGAAGAAGAAATGAACTTAGAAAAGGGTGGTGAAATCATTACCTCTTCTTCGGGTTTTTCCTTTTGATTTGATCAAAAGGGATCCTTAGGTTGGCTTTCTGATCAAACTAAGGCCCCTAGGTTGTTGTGAGGGAAGTTGGGAGAGTATTTGGGCAGATTTTGGCCGAACCAAAAGGCTTTGAAGGTGTGAAGAAATGAGAAGGAGGAGTGCCCTTTTATAAGAGGGGTGAGGGGCACCTTTGGAAAATCTAGAAATATTAATTTATAATAAATTCATATTCGGTTTCTAATGGCTCCAAAGTTGACTATTCAAAGTTTAAGGTGGGGATGGGTCGAAAAAAAACTCAACCAATAGAATTTAGACAGGTTTGGGTACTTATATTAACCTTATCTTTAAGTATTAACTTTAAGTTAATTAGTTTCACTTTTACAATGTCTCTTTGTATTTTTATATAATATGGTTAATAAACATACTACATACATACAAGAGACCCCCAAGTGGTCCATTAATGATGAACCTATCATGATATAAGTCTCTTGGCCGAACCATAGATTTTTAGAAATTTAATATCAATTAATAATATAATATTTGTTTTAAGAACTCTTTTATGTCAATTTTGACACTATTCAATAGTTGATTTTTGTGAAACTCATAACAGATTGATTACTTCGAAAAAAGTCAATTAAATCAATTCTAATATATCATATTATCCTAGAAAATTAGTTTAATTCATTACAAGTTTCATATTATATTTATTTGGGCATTTATAATATCAATTATTTTAATTTTTCACTATTATAGTAATTACTGCATCATCATTATGTCAAAAATAAAATAAACTATTTAATGTCTAAAAATTATAAATAAACTATCATTATGTAGGAAATATTTTTATCTTTCTAAGGAATATTTATAATCTAAAATCCAACATATATAACCCTATGTAACAATTGTTTTGCTAAAAGATATATGCTTGTGTCATTTTTGTATTCATTTTAACTTAATTAAAATAAAGTGTCATTATCACTTACTAGTGGATCCATGGGGTCCCAAAATCGACCCAAAGATGCCCATGGTCGACCATGTATCAACCAATAGGGTTAAGACACGTTTTAGGGTAATTTAGTATTATTATAATATTATTTTTTAACCCTTATTTACCGGATTTACCCTTAACCATGGTAAATAAAATATTTACCGCAGTAATTATTCAAAATGTCTAAAAATAAAAGTTACCTATTTACATAATTTTAACAACCTGATTCCAAATATGGAATCCATTTTTATATATTCAAAACACAGAAGTGGTAGAAATTAATTTAAAATTAATTCCCGCTGTCAAAACAAAAAGCGTGTTTTTAAGAGATAATAACTATCAAAAGATTGACACTTGTTTATGTTCGGTTTAATTGTAAAATTATGTCAAATGACCAACATTATATTAAATGGTAAAAATATATTATAAATATACTTTAAAACTACTAAAATTCATAATTTATCACTATTAATTATTTTGATTAAAAAAGTTGTTTTTAATTAAAATTTAGTAATTTTCATTATTCATCAAAATATAAAAGTTATCCGAAAAGTACCAAAATTTCACCCTAGGCTAATTTCGATATTCCGAATCCAAAAATGAAGACCATTTTGAAATATAAAATATATATGATATCAAAAAGTAGGTATTACTATTCACAACGACTAGTTTAATTTGTTGTGGTGTGTGTTAGAACTCGAGGTTGCGTACAACACACGCTATCGCATTATTCGAAGGGAAACGTACCGTGGAAGCTTGGGGTGTTACACGTCCCACATTTTAATCTAATTTTCACTGGATTTAATGGAGAAAGGAGACAAGTATGAGAACAAGTGGAAATATTTAAATATTTTACATGAAGAGAAAACATGTTTTATTTTAAAAGGATTTTCTTTGGTGAAAAAATGGATACCGAGAATATGATTCCACTTGTAATTTATTAGTTTACTCTATAAGAGTTTCCCAGATTATCTAAAACTCTAAACCTAAAACATCTTTGGGAAAGAAATAGATACAAATCTAGTCTAAAATCTCGAAAATATGTGTTGTTTAAGGTTGGGTACTTACAGTTGGTATCCAAGAAGGGTTTAGATAACATAATATTTTTGGATGATTCCTTGTACGGTATTATTAAGTGTTATAGATATCATCCAAGATTTACATTTTAAGCAGGACTATAATTTCAAAGTCTTATATACACCATTAGTCATTTTATGAGATTAATTTCTATGAGATTAATGTTATTTTTAGAGATTCCATATTATTTTTTGAATTAGGTATGAGGGATTTGATGGGTAAAGTATTATAGAATCTCTATTGGTATTATATTTAAAATGGTCGTAATATTTTAAGATTTCATTTTTAATGATTGTTTTCTATATAATAAAGATCATTTATCTATATGGAAGGAAAGAAATCATTCGTAGCCTTCTAATCCATCCCAAATTATTTGATCATAAATATTTTTATAAAATCTTTCTTAAATTATTTTGAATGAATTTAGAGTATTCAAATTACATGTATGATTTTTTTTGAGTTATCCAACAACCACTAATTTATTAAAAAAAAATTAAGAGTGAGGGTATCTTTTTAATTTTAATTCATGATCTCACCTCTTCCAACTATTTCAAAAACTGAAATACAATAAGTGTAATGAACATCACCATTTTCAATATAAGAAAACATGATGGAATATAAAAGGAATATAAATAAGATATTCTCATATGGATTTTTGGTAAGAATTATTTTCTTATCCATAATGTATAAAACATGATTGGATTAATATTTATTGATCATGAAGATATAATTAACATATTTGATTATAGGAATACATTATTAAGGAATAATATGAAGAATAATGGTTATTATATTAAGAAGGATGCAGATTGAATAATATTTTTATGTATTTATTTTTCAAATTTATGATATAGTTTTATTTTATAAATATAATGAGAATCAAGAAATAACTAAGGATTTTTCTATAGTAGGGTTTTTCAATAATTTTGAAAAATATGTTATATTGAATCAAATAAAATTAAAAGCGGTTATAAGGTGAAAATTTTTATAGTATATATAACCCTTAATTTTATTTCATGAAAAATGTTATTTGATGAATAATTCCATTAAACATTCTGAACATATATTTAAAGGCATTTGCAATATTTTTGGTTTATATGATAACTAAATTTTACATAATTATGGGCTATAAATTTTTTGGATAAAAAAAGGTATGATAAAATCATTGATGTAATATATATTAAGGTTATATTTGATATGTTCATCACATTTTTGGAATTTTATAAGGATTATATAAATATAGTTTAATATAAGGATAACTCCAAGATTATGTTAAAACTATCATGTCTGGAAAGGATGGGAGTATTAAATTGATAATCGATGGCAAAAAGATTGCATTTCCTACTACTAGTATATGTTAATTCTTGGTTTCCATGGTATTGGAAAATTATTTGGTGATCAATTTTTTTTGGTTATTTTAGTTGATGTCATCTATTATGGGAACCCTATATGATTAAGGTAAAGAGACTACTAGGATAATTTATTTGAGGAATAAGGGTTGAATTATACTATTGAGGAATGTATGATTTTATTGTGTAATTATGGTGATTCATGAAATCGTTTACTTACATAGAGATTATGTAATTTGAGAAACTATATTTTTTGAATGAGAAATTAATAGTGATTGAAATAATTTTGGGTGAAAATGATAAATTTATCATAGTTTTCTATGTGAATAAATCCTTATAAAATTTTGGATTTAAATACTATTTTAGAGTATTTTTAATAATTTTTAAGAAAAATATTTATCTAATTATCATTTTTGATCATTGGGTATTGATATTGAATTTGGGGGTTTAAAGTAGTTTATCCTGATATCATAGATTATTATTTTTAGAGATTTTCATTATATTGTAATAATAATTATGGGTTTGGTAAATTACTAATGATATAAGGGATAGATAATTATAATTTTATGGATTATATGATCCATATGATTTGATTCAAATACTTCTGGTTAGATAATTCATCTTGAATACTCATCATATGGAGAAAAGATGAGATTATGGTGGAAATTTATTAATGGATGAAATTAGACATTTCATGTAAGTATGTTTACATATGTTCTTCTTCTACATAGTAATATAATTTATTATGACATTTATTTTGAAACAAAATCATTATCCATTTACTTTTATCATTGGACTTTTAACCCATAACATATTTATGGTTTTAAAATTGTTAAAATTCTCATGACAATGTTCTCCATCACTTACTATTATTCATTGTGAGTTATTTTACTCTTACATGTACATGGATTACTACATGGTATCCAAGTATGTGTTATCTCAAGTGACCTTCATACTCTCCTTTCTCACTTTTCAACATGATTTTTATAGACCCTTTTTAGGATGATGGATTTCAACAAAAAGTATTTTTAATAGTAAAAAAAAAACAATATTTTTTCCAGGATTAAATTTGGAGGACAAAATTTATTAATGGGGTTGGTGACAATTTAACATCATGAGATTTTAAAAGAAACCACTTTGTTCAATATCATTCAAGATATGCTACATCAATATTAAATAATGAAAAATATTATTATTTAAAAGTTAGTTATCACCTAGCCATTGGACTGGTGGGAAAGAATAAGAGTAAATAAATTTTGAAAATATAGTTTATAAATGTTTATAAAATGAATTAATTAGTTTCCAATTAATTATGAATTAAAATAAAAACCAATTTATTTTTATAAAAAAACTATGTTATGAATATTTTGTTATTTTATATTAATAAATAAAATCAATAAATGTTATTAAATATCATACTATATTTTATATGTTATATGTTCAACCAATATTTTTTAAAAAATTTATCAAAGAATTTTTATAGTCTTTAGATAATAATATATTATATTTAAATCATAAAAAATAAATATTTTTCTAAAAGTAAGTTTTTCTACCTTTTTATGGAGCACTTTTTTTTAAAAATATTTGTAACAATTTTAAAATTTTATTGAAAAAAATAATTTTTTTATTATATAGTATATGGAAATAAACATAGTGTGAAAGTTTGGTATTTTTCAGAAAAGTTTCATTTTTTGATGAATAGTCAAAAATAAAAAAGTTTAATTAAATACAACTATTCATATAATTTATTTATCAGTTAAATTATATTTCAAATTGTTTTAAAAATATAATTAGTTTGTTTATAAATACCTAAAACCAAAAAATGTAATTGGAATCAATTTCACATTGAATATGGATATAAACATATTTCAAAATTTTAAACTTTTCCCATTAAAAACCAGGGTTTTCATTGTGTATGTGGTATTAATTTTAAAAATAAATTTTCCCATTTATTTATTGAATTTGGTTAAATTGATTCCAAATTTTGAATAATAAGATCTATATTAGGTTATAATGTCAAATTTTTTACGCATAAAAATTTTACCAGGGTAAAAAATTATTTATGGTGGTATATGTAAAAAAATGCTTCAGGTGAAAGTTATTACGATAAAGGGTTAAAGTACATGAAAGTTACAACATTTAATAGTTGTTTGACATGTGTAATGATCCTAAAAATCCAATTAAATATGAATTTGTGGAAATATTTGTAAAAATTTAATCCACCTCAATGTGGTTGGCATTAAAAATACAATATCCTTTATGTCAATCACTTAAATGCACCTCTCATCAAGTATAATTACACCCCCTCACCACCCCATTTCAACATATAAGGATTTTATCTACTCAGATATATATAATAATAATCTCCTATTTACTCTACCAAAGCCTACTATATTATAATATTCCCAAAATACAAAACCCAATGTCTTCAAGGGTCTCTCAAAGAGGTGATATTCATGAGGTAATTTTCTCAAGACACATCTCTTATATTATTTTTGAACTTATCTTTTATCCTAGTATAATTCATCCAAATAAGAATAGTTATTAAATACTCATTTAAATAATTTTATTTTATTTTTATAATAAAATATTTTATATCCATCTCTTTTATTACCTCCTCTTATTCAAAGGAAGAAAACTATTTTCCATGTTATGCTGGTTAAACGCCTTTGTGAATAATGTTTTTGTTAATTTTCCATTAATGCCATAATGGATGGTAATAGAAAAATTATAATGGTAAAATAATATTTTAATAAGTATTTGATTTCATTTTACATTTTCTATAACTAATATATTTACATAAGATAAACTAAAATGAAACAAATTAATGGTGTTCAAAAAAACTGCCAAAATTAATTGAATAATTATCATTAACATTTATCAAATGAATCATCCTCATATTAGAAATGAAAATGATATATGGGACTGTTTATATTCTTTTAATATCACTAATAACATTTCCTTTCACTTATGGATTTTTATTCGCATTTATTAATACAATCCAGAAATATATACAAATTAAGTGATCATAAAACCATGAAATGAAGACACCCGAAGTAATGAAAATAGTGAAATATTACCTTTGAATTTATTGTAAGATGTTATAAAAGGATCATATAAGGATTTATTAATTTTAATATAGTTTTTTAAAGATTCAATTAATTTTTTCAACCACTATTCACGAGGTTTTATCACTATATAACATTATTTAACATGATATACATGATTTATTAACAAAACTTCCATTATTTGGGATAAAATTATACTTCATAATTATAACATTATAATATTTTTTGTGATATAAATTTTGAATATTGAATTTATTATTTCCACATAATTTATATTAATTCCCCATTAATAAAAATATTAAATTCGTTTGATCAATTCCAACTTCAATGATAAAATATTTACAATGGAATTTCTTTTAAAAATTATCTTTTAAAAGACACCCGTAAATTATGTTTTCCTTCCAGGTAATGTTCTAATAAAATTATTTCAAAAAAAAGTTTTTGTATATTCTCTTATGATTTTTTAATTTAATTTATAGTCATTTATGCTTTTTTTTAAGTTAAATGAATTAATAATTTTTTTCATTTTCAAAAATCCATTATTTATAACTTTTATCTAAAAATTCCAAAGGTATGATTTTTAACTTATAAATCATGGGAGTATTTCCCTTCATTATTATTATTTAATGAAATGGATCTTCATTTTTTATGTTTTTACGGTTATTTTTAAATAAAATGGATTAATTGTGGTGTTGGAAGTGTTTTGATTTTAAATATAATTTTTAAAAAATGAAAATCTATTTTGATATAAAAATGTGATTTCATTAATTTTTTAAAATATTTTTTGATATTATTTATGATAAAAAATTAATAAATAATTAAATTATTCATTATTTGGAACATGAATATTAAAAAAGGGGTGGTCTAAATAATAATGGTAAATCTCATCATAGCTAAACATGTGGGGGCCTAAATAACATCAAAAAAGACCCTTGTAGATTAACATCTGGTGTCTTAGATAGAAATGCAAAATATCATAATAGATTAAAATTTGGTGTCCTAGAATGTTCCGAGTATGATTGTTATAAATTGACATCAGGTGGTCAAGATTGCACTAGGTACGCCTCATACAACTTAACATGTGGTAAGCCAGATTGCACATTGTAATCTAGTAATTTCATTTTCAAGTGTGAGATGTTAAATAAAGTTCCATGTTACCTAATTATCTGTTATATTCATGAGTATTAGTTTTCATGAAAATATATTTATTTTCAAAAGTTGAGATATTGGAATTTTTTAATGATAAGTCTTTTTTTTCGAATAAAGGGGTTTATTTTTATGAAAATGTTTTTATAGATTTCCATTGGAGTAAATTTTTTCTCTATTTTGAATCACTTAATGTTAATTATTTCTCATCCAATGTTATAAATTTTTTTACAATATTTATGATAGAATATACAGAAATATGAAAACAGGTTGAATTTTTATTATTATTTTTCACTAAGATAAAATAATTATTTTAAAAAGGGCTTCCTTTGGTGGAAACAATAGATACTAATTATAAAATCATTATTGGGATTTAATGGTTTACATTGTAAGTGTTTTCCTAATTATCTAAAATTATAAACCTTTAAAATCATTGGGAATGAATGATATGAAATTATTGATTAAAATCACTAGATTACGCATTATTTAAGGCCATGTCGTAACATTATTTCTCTCTTCATTTGAAATACCCTTTTTCTTACACAGCCATATTTTCTATAAAAATTAAAAAATATGTTTCAACATCATACAAAAGATTAATTAAAAAAATATATTACACATATTGTTATTTTTTATAATGGTTTAAGAGTAATCTTCATGGAATATTCAAAAAAAATTCCCATTTTAAATTTACTAAAATAGTGAAAATAAACATTATTATAAAATGTTCAATATGAATACTAGTTTCCTCTTTCATGAAAAAATATTTTTTTAATATTCCATTATATTTTTGAATATATTTTTTTAAAAAAATGGCTTTCAAAATTTTTATGTGAATTTTTTGACTAAATTATGTTTAAAATGGAAAGGATATTGTCCTAAAAATGTTTTATTGGTTCAAAATATCCAATGTTTATTTTAATATAAAAAGATATCCCAAATGATTTATGAATTTTATTTTTTAAAAATTTATTTTGAAATATAAAAGTACACTTTATTCATCATTTGTTTTAAAGGATATTTAAATGGTGTATTATATGTTTCCAAGGTTATTTTCAAAGAAATGGATTTTAAAAATTATTTATGTTTTAAAATTCGTTTTTCAAGGAGAATAGATTATTTCTATCAAGAAAGGAGTCAATTGAACATTTCAAATGACTTTCCAACTATGATGACAATCATTGACATGACTTATGACTTACTAGGGAAATGATCTAAATATATAATTCAGATTCATTATATGAATGGTTTATGGTTTTGATGACTTGATCCGTATGAAACCCTATAATTTTTCAATGCATTATGGTATGATGAAATGATGAAATGATAATGATGTTGGTTTCTTTTATAGAGGTTTTCATATGAGTAAATGTTTACGAATCCCATTTCTTTTCACTTGTTCAGACATGTTTATTTTTTTATCTTGTGTAACATATAACAATGATTTTCATTATATGATTAGTGGTACCAATATCTCTATCTACCGTGTTGTTTAAATATTTATGTCTCATTCGGTGAACAAGTATGGAATGGGGAATCAACTTAATTCAATAAGGGACTTGGTGCACTATGATAGTTATGTTTTTGAACCGTGTATACTAATACAGTTTGGGGAGTCAACCCATTAAACAATCATTATTTTAGAAATGTGAATTGAATAAAAATGAATTGATTTTTCATTCCTTTATACATGCCAAAAATCCTTGTATAATGAAAATGTTATATTTTCATAATTCAAGTTCTTCAATTCCATTATGATTGCTATCATATGAGATGTCGATATGTATTTTATGGCTCATTCTTATAATCTATGATATGAAGAGTATGGTTTTAAAATTTCCTTCTCATGTTATAATTCCCTTATGATACTCATATGTTTATATGTAACATTTTTACCTTTAAAAATCTTCTAATATAAACCATTATTATGTTTCATTTCCCCATGTTATGAATGAAAATGTTGTGTATGATATGTATAATAAGGGTTCTAGTTATAAATAACATATTTGGATATAACATAGCTCACTTACAAGCAATGTTTTTTGTCCAAGTATCCAATTTCACTAGACGTAAATTATTTTTGAATGGATTATTTTTTTATGTAATCAATATTTGTCTATTAAGATTCCATATTTATGTATGATAAGTTTCAAGTATTTAGAATTGGTATCATAGAAAGGTGTAGTTAACCTTTAGAATATATAGAGAGAAAACAATAATGTGATCCCCATGTATATTCCTTGGGATAGGTATATGGAAATGTATGAGGAACATTATAAGGATAATTAAATGTACAAAAAAATCCATGAATATTTTGTAAAATATAGACTGTGTTTTTTTTTCAAGAAATTACCTCATTTTCTGGATAATATCAGTAGATGTTTCTCTAACATAGAGGTTTATAGGGGTAATAAATCTAAAATGGATCCATTTATATCAACTTGATCATCACTTAGTGTAAGTAAATTGTACTTTTCTTCAAATTTAGTTTGACACGCAATGGGTATATCCTATAGAAAATAATAAAATCTTTTTGAATCATCTTAAAATATTAGATTAATAACCATGATTTAACTATGATAAAACTAATTTTCTATAATATAAAATGACGTATCATGATTAAGAAATATAAACAATTATTTTTATTAATTATGTGGTTACCCACAATTATTATTATTGGTCACACTATGATTTTTGGTTGAGAAAGTGGTGGGAACTAGTAAAATATATGTTCTCATCGAATTTTATAGAAAAAATATTGGTTGGAAACCAAATGGGATGTTGACTGGCTTGAAACATATATTGTTTATGAATCATCAATTTTCAAGATATATAATTTACAATTTTCACCTCAACAAAATGTTAGACACGACAATAAATATATTTATAGTCTTTTAAAAGATATATAATGGTGGCGACGAAGGAGGAAAGAAGACTATGTTTTCTATATATCCAGAAATCAGAATGAAGACCTCAAGGTAATGTGTCAAAAGGAAGAGAATATGTTATGAGTGTTAGAAAAAGGGAAAAATCAAGTAATTGATTAGGAAAATTGAAAAGTCCAGTTCATTTATTTGATTGTAATATTAGTCTCCTTAATGAATTTTTTATAGATAAATGTTTTATATTTGAAATATATAGTTATTATGGGAATATTTTTCTTAAGGGAAATGCTCAAGAAGGGTATTTTTAATGTGGTATAAGAAATGGTTTTTTTATTTATGATGGAGATATTACAATGGTAATATTAATAGAGGGAGGAAATATAGAATAATATGATGAATCCTAGTTAATGGATTTCGAATGAAGAGAAATGGTTAAAGTGTCTATGTATGGAAATTAATGAACTATTTTATATAAATTATAGAATATATAAGTATTTTTGGGAATAATCGTTTCATTAAGGATCTATAAGAATCTGTGGATTGGTAATGATAACCTATAAAAGTGATTTATTGGAAAGGTGAAATTTTATGGAAACACGTGATTAAGGTAATGAAAACCCTTAATATGTTTTGGAAATTTAGTTATTGTTGTTTAGTTGGGATAAATTAATATTTATATAGATTAAATAAAATTGGATTGTATTGATGACCTTGAAAATGATTTGTTAATTGATGGCAAAGTTGTTTACATTATCATTGATGGAATTAGAAAATTTTTATATTTATATAATATATTAAAGAATTGACTATATAATGTAAGGAATGAGGAAGGATTTTATTTGTGGAATCATGTGTGTTTTCATTAAGGTTTAATATTAATCCATGTTATAACCATGTTTCAGGAAAATTTATGTCTTAGGTATTCACATATTTGGTGTGTGACATTAATAAATACTAAATATTATTTGGAGGGATTAATTAAAAGTTATTTTTGGAAATTTATAGATCATATCTCTAAATATTTGGACTTTAATCAATTGGAGGATACCTAATGTCACCTATTTTTTAAATGGATTAAGCTATAAAGTGGGTGTTATTGATATTTTAGAGATTAATTTATCATTTATTAATTAGAATAATTATCCATATTGGATAAATTTTGATAACCATTTTTTATGATAATTACTAGAGATAGACTGAATGAATTACTGTTATATTATGGGTATGATGATCTATTAGTTTATTGTGAATAAAAACAATTATTATCATTCCTTGGTGTGAGAGATTATGTGGAAATCTATAGATGCACAACTGATGTATTTAACTTTCTTATGGTATAATGGAAATATAATGCCAAGTTATATATGTCCCTTTAAAAATCATGATCATACCATGACAATGTAAAATCAACTAGCCCTTCCATTAAACCCTCTCCATCCCATGATGTGTTACATGGATCTTTCCTAAGGATGTAAATAACTAATCTTTTATATGTATTCATCTAAATGTATTACCCAATTATGATTGATGGTTAATTGACTAAATGATATGACACAAGTCAATAAGGTGCACCTTTCATTTTAGGAGCATACTTGATTAAAACTAAATAGTTAAACATGCATGGCCAAGAGTATTAATCAAGATGTGTGACCTTCTGGATAATTTCATAGGGTCTGTGTGAGTGGGAAAAAAAACTAGAAATAAAATGTGTTTTCTTGTTGGGACATTTATTAGTCCGATGACCCGTTCAGACATGTGGTTGGGCCCTAAGGTGGAGACCAATTTTCTTAAGGGAAAATTCTATTACATGGAAGTCCATGACACAAAAACCAAGTTCTGGTAGGGTGTCTATGGGAATGAGGCCAAAAACCACTGGAAAAAAATGTGTTGTCTTGTGGGGACAATCATTAGTCAGATGACGAATTCCGAATTGTGGGTGGGACCCATGGTGTAGACCATATGCCAGTGGGGAAACTAGTGGTACCTGAAGATTTGGGACCTGATGCCCATGTGAAGGAGAGTTGTCTGTCATATTAGTGGACCCCATTTGATACATTCTTATTGAAGAAGGAACCCAGAATTAAGTGTGGTGAACTTTTTTTTGTTGAGATATAGGATCCATAATGAGGATGTTTGGCAATAAAGGGGGTGAGGGTGGTCAATGTAACACCCCAGAATAATAAAAATCTAAATGACATAATGATATGATTTTTGTCAATAGGGTTAACCATTCAATTAGGGAGACTACCTAATTAGAAATCCATAGTTAAGTATACTTTCCCAAAAGTAGTGATTATGGTTTCATACATTTTGAAGAGATTCCCAATGTGTGTGAGAGTTAGGAAAATTCACAATATAAATTACATGTATTGGTCAGTAGGGACAATCATTATTCAGATGACCCATTTGGGAACAAGGGAGATAACGTTGTGGACAACATGTCTACAGGGAAATTGGTCGTACTTGGTAGGCCAATACCCAATTACCATATTAAGGGAGGGAGTATGTGCTCTCAGTGGGTCCAAGATATTTCACTAATATTTAATACTTTTTTTTTGAAATACATATATTATGAGGAACAATCGGTGGAGACTCAGTATTACAAACAGAAAGTTATATAGAAAAATACCACTCAGCTAGTAATTTTTTTGGTAAAACCACCAACTTGATGAAGTTTTGTGGGAACCTATGGATGTAATGATATAGATGGTTCCTCAATGGTTGGAAGTAAAGTGGTAAATTTGAAGGTAAAAATTAATTTTATGGGGTGTAGAATTTATCACCACGTGATTTTATAAAATATTTTTTTTAGAAATTGATATAATAATTTTTTTATTTTTTCATTACTTGAAACATTGAGTTTTTCTTAAATTATGTATGACCCTGATTTTAGCCTTCATTACACGAAACACTAATTTTAAATTAAATATAATATAATATTAAAATATTTTTATTTAATATGATAGTTATCACATGTCCATGTCAATAAAATCTATGAATAACATTTACTTAATATTTTGCATAAACATGAATATAAAATAATTTTATTACTGACCAATAAATTTGAAATCAACATAAATACTATGTGAAAATAAAGGAAATAAATTGGTGGGAATACTATTTTTATGCATGAAGAATGTTTTATCTTAATAGATTAACCAATTTTTTTTTGAATTAGTTTATTTAAATTTATATATTATATATTCAATAAAATTTAATCAATTAATTTTATGAGTATTGTAGATATAAGTTAAGATTAAATCAAATTTTACAATTAAATTGTATGTTTCTAAAATTAAATTTTGTCTAACATTGAAAAAGTATTCTAAAATTCATATTATACACGTGAACTGAATTTATTTGAAAATTTTAATTTTATTTTATAAATAATATTGACAAAATTTTATTAGGGTAAATTTTCTAAGAGTGATATGTTTTTATGAATAGTAATAAATATTGTTTTTACTATGAATTTCAAATTCATTAAAAAATATAAATGACTAAATTTTTTTATGATTGATTAAAAAATAAAATTAGTTCAATTATATATATATTAATCCAATTTCATAAATTCAGGTAAATTTCATAATGAAGTTTTAAATAAAACTATTTAAACCTTTAAACATTTTTTCTTTAGTATACCACTTTCTCATCGTATTTTTTTGTTTAATTTTAAATTAAAATATACTTGTTTTTTCTCTAAATTAATTAAATTTCAAATGATAATATCCAAGCTATGGAATCTTGGTGGTTTACACCAACCACCTGATGTGACCTTCTAGATGCGGGGGATACTAAAATGGTAATTCTTATAGGGTTACCCAGTACCATAAATAGTGGTGAGAATATCAAGGTGATTAATGAACATCTTAAATTATTGTATCACATTATACTAATATGTGATACTGACTTATTAGAATAGATTAAAAAAATTATCTTCATTAGTACGTATTCTTATAATTAATTACCCTTGAGCATTGATTGTGACATAAATTCACATTGTACATCATAGTTTTGTTAGTAGATTCATTTTTCCATAAATAAATGGATAATATTTATGATAACGTTCAATTTAAAGAAAGAAATAATGTCAGATATGATTATTCAAATTCTGGAAGTTATTATTCAAGCATCTATCAAAGACATTGGTGGAGAATGGGATGATTATCTAGACATGGAATTGTTCAATTTAAAAAATAGTTATTACGATTATATTAAGATGTAGTATAATGTGGATAATAGTTGGAGCCATGAAATTCATTTCTTTATTGAATGATTCTTCTAAGGTAGAAATTGTGTGGAACAATTTGGTTATAGAGACCTCTAAGAGGGTACAATTGATTCAATTGAGGTTGATCATAATTTAGAGAATGTATATATCATATTCATACAATATAAATAGAAGATAATTATTTATTATGAGTGAATTTTATATTAAGCCATTGATATTTTAAACAGTAATGAAATCTAGCCCAACATTCTATTAAAACCATTGAGTCCATAAAGCATCTTGGGACAATACTGTACGATCTAGATAATCCATCACATTACTGAGGTATGCATGATGGGTTTCATGGGTCTCATATATAGACGTACATTCCAAATCTTTGTCATGTTTCCATCTACGAAATGTTAGGAGGGAGACTGATCTATAATAAAATGATTACTCTCTACATATTGTTGACTAGAGTGAGAAATACATTCAAAGGAAAAATACCACCCGTCCAAATCATATGGAAACATAGATGGATCATGTAGGAGACTTGGGAGTGGGAGGCTGTTGTTCTCATTTAGTGGCATGTTTTATTAAAGTAGTAAACCTTGGAATGATTTTCAATGATGATAATTATTAAATAGGGAGATAGTAAATCCTCATAATTTTTTTATATATATGTAAAACCATTTTCCCTTAAAATCTTTATGACAGTTCATGTCCAGACATTGTTGGGTGTGGCTTAGTGGGATTTGAGTAGAACATGGAACAAATTATTTTTATTAAAAAATTAGCAAATCTGGATAGCACTATACCATAACAGTCATGACCACAATGCAATAGATTTGGATACTCTGTATTGGATATGGTTTTTCAAGGGTGGTCTTATGGAATTTATGCCATGAAACAGAGTAAGTTGTTTCCCTATAGTGTTATTTTTTTTATCGGGTTTCTAAATGTAGGATTTGTTGTAGATGGTTATTCAAGGAGGCTATGTCATTTTTATTATAAACATGAAACAAATCATTATATGTATACGTTATAGAGATTAGTAAAAGATATTATGTTTTTTTATTATTGTATTTAAATGATCTATATGTTTTTACTTGGTGAATTGGATAATGATGTTTAGGAATAATTAACGAGGGATTTCAATGTGCCTTGGTCTCTAACATATATTGATTTCTCTCTTCATTTTGGAATCGTTATCAAGTTATAAAGGTGTTTAGAGATGATTCTAGGTCATAAAAATCATTTTTTTTGGTTCGACATCTTGTACTATCCATTACGTATTTCAATTTTTTTTTGGTGGTTCACTAAAAAAATTCCCATGTCATAGGTTTTCATCCTATGACACATTGATCTTCTTCCAATGCACCCTTCTTCCACTATATATAACTCTACATCATAGTTGTTGTTTTTGGTAAACATACATACTACAGGGCTATAATTTCACTGTGATGACATCCATGACTTTATTGGCAGACGTGTTCCGTTTTTACATTTATAAGAGATTAATTTATTTTTCTAATCAGATTTAAAGACCTCTCTTAATGGAGATTGGAATTGGGTATGTAATGGTTATACCCATTGAGATTTTTTTTCTTTTATATTATGTAGATGTCATATCATATTGTATTAGGGAATGTTCTAAGAGTTCAAGAAATGTGATACATTTTAGTGGTTGTTAAAGATATATTTAAAAGATGAAACCTTTAACAATTTTTTTTATCGATTTCAATTATTGGGAGGGAATAATTTCTTTATCATTTGGGGCTCTCATATAAACTTATTTGATCTTGTTTAATTATTATGTCGGTATACCTAGATAACCATTCATGATTATTATTTCATACAGGAGTGTGTGTATTCGGTGAGACTCATTTGTAATACTTGATTCCAAGTGTATGCATATACATGATTAGACCATTTTTGATGTTGATCACATGTTTTATTTGTTTCTAAATTATTATCAGGATGATATTAATGTTTTCCATTTATTCCATTCCTTGTTATATATATTATCTTCCATTGGAGGTATTAATCTTTTTTCTTAGAATAGGTGTACCATTATGACATGGTTATCCCTTACAGGTTGATTTCACACAACATCAATGATAGTGATGATGAACTTGATAACATTTCATTGATATGATGATTCCTTGGATTCCATATTTTTGGGTGCACCTAATGCCTAATGATGTTGAGTACCAGGTTTACTCGATGAATTGTGAATTCCAAGTTGCACAATCTCTCTTTTTCAAGTGAATTTTGACATAATTGATACCTTGGGGATTCAAAATTGCATGTATGAATGATTACACATATATTTCATGCAACTGGTTCGCATTCAATATGGATAGTTTTGGTTACTCTACATATCATATAGTTTATCCTTCCTACCTATAGATGAATCATGTACAATCAAGGTTCTGTGGCAGCTTGATTAGTATACGCCTTATCAATACATGATTGTATGATTACTGTGGGTTTATATGCATTTTTTTATCATAAAATACACCTTTTATACTAGTTCAGTTTTCTTAATAATTCATCGGTGGTATCCTTTTCTCATTTATTACTCATAACCCGTACAAGCATCTTATTGTATATGTAAATCACATGTATAGGGTTCTAGGTAATCCTAAAGATATCATTGAGTATTTATAACCATAAGATAATGGAGCTAATTGAAAGATAAAATACACTATGGGGGACTCCATAACCTTTTATTTATCTCTCCTCTTATACTTTAGATGGTCTTTCGACATTAAGATACATGTTTATTTATTTGTATCACATGAGTGTAAAACACTAATATTTTATGAAATAAATTAATTTTAATCTCTATGACAGCTTTTGTTTTATGCTACACTAATATTATATTGCGCTGTAGGAATCACCGTATTAGCTTTCAGTATATGCAACACTATTCTTGTAAGGTGTTGCATGAAATTTCACGTTATATTGATAGAATTCATTTCACGCAAAACTGAGTATAGATTATGTTCAATGAACTATGTTTTTATTATAATATATACAATAACAAAGAAATCTTTCACTATGCGCAACACTGAAATGGATTGCGTTACATGCAAGAGCGACTTTCCTCAATAGCTTGCGATGTACAAGATACCATGTTTCATTAAACAACATTATATTATTATAATATTATTATTAACTACTAGTTTTGAATATTATTAACCACATTTTCCATTTTATGACATTATCATTCATCTTACACATTCTCTAGAACATAGTATTGGAACAAAATCAATATTTTGGATAAAAGATGTAATTTTAAGAAAATGCAGTTTTACAGCCTTTCAATACCGCACCAATTTTAAATAGAATTTATAAAACACTTAAAGTTCAATTTGTAATAATTAACTTCTAATTTTGAATGAGTATATAAAAATTTATTTTTGTTAAATTTTTAATATTTTTCTGATAACATTCATATTTTGATAAATAGTAAAAATACACTAAATTTTAATTAATTTTTTTTCATCGAGATAATTTATATGGTTATATTATAATATTTAATTGTTTTAAAGTGTAAATAGAATATATTATTACCATTTAATATAACTTCTGTTATTATCATTAACATTACAATGAAGTCATAGGTAAAAATATTTCGATCTTTTACAATGTTTTAACTTTTGAAACTCGTTTTCTAAAGATGGGATTAATTTTAAATTAATTAATGAAACTTATGTGTTTTGAATTTGAAAAAAATGGATTCCATATTTAGAATCAGGATATCCAATTTATTTAAATAGATAACTATTATTTTTAAACATTGTGAATAGTAAATTCAGTAAATATTTTATTTACCATGGTTAAAGGGTGAATCCGGTTAATATGGTTTAAAAATTTAATATTAAAATTACCCTAAAATATATAATAACTATATTAGATGATAAATATCTTACCATGGAAACCTTGCATATATTTGGGACCCAATAGAGACACTTGTATGTGAAAATGACATTTAATTACTTTTAATTTAATGTTTTCAAAAATATAACCAAAACATATATATTTTACTAAAACAACTTTCATATGGGTTATATAAGTGATATCTTAGACAATAAATTTTCATTAGAAATATATAAATATTTTCTACTACATGAAATTTTATATTTAATTTTTTTACATTACATAAATAAATTTAATTATGACACAAGGATGATGCAGTGATTGCTTTATTAAAAAAGGATTCAAATAAATGAATTTATAAATATTAAAATAAATGTAATTAGGTTATTTAGATGGAAGAAAAGAATTTTTTGGATGAAATGGAAGTACTAAGGATTGATTTAAGTCTTTTATTTGAAGGAATCAGTTTGTTATAAATTTTTTAAAAATTCAAGTATGAATTGTATCCAAAATTGACATTATTCAAAACTTAAAACATAAAATAGTTTATTAAATAATATTAAATTCCAAAAATATAAGATTCATAGAAATGGTTAATATAAGTCAAAATATCTCATAATGAATATTTTGTGGTGTTTTTTAAATGATTTGGTAAATTACATTACCCACAATGTGTAAATAACAAGATATCACGGTAATATTAAAAAGGGTAAAATAAGGGTAATACCAAAAATATAAGGATAACAACATATTCTAAAATTGTCAAAAAAATATTGGATGATCAGTATTAGAACCATAATCATCTTAAATTATAATTCAACATGTTTTTTCCTTTTCTAAATCTAAATTGAATTTATAAAAAATTTATAGTTTGTAACATTCCTAACGTGCCCTCTCCTCTCTTATTAAAGGGAACCTCCTCCATTTTCTATTAACTCTATTTTAAGCCTTTAGGCCAGACCAACCTCTTAACCTTTCTCTTCTCAACTTCCCTAATTAATTTATAGTGGTTCTGGTCTTCTCAAAAAACCATCTCTAGTTCCCAAAGATAATGTTTAAAAGAAAGACGTCGAGGAAGTGGTTATCTCTTCTACCAATTCATTCAAGTTTATTTCTTCTTATACTTCCTCTTATTTTGTTGTTTCTTTATAAAGAAATAAAATCAGTATCACTAATATAATGAAATTTCATTATAAATATGAATAAAACCTATAAAAACTTCTATTCATCCAACAACCAACAAAATCACAGCGTTTGCGAAAGTGCATATATCATCTCTCGTGTATACGTACAGCTTACCGTCTCTATGACGCAAAAAGATTCATTCTCCATATTCACTATTCAATAATGATTATAATGTATATATAAAAAATAACCATGGAATATATGAAATAATTATTATAGTATATTTAAGTATATATATGTATGTCATTTACTTACTCTCATTCAATTTAATAAGGAAAAGAAAATAGTGTTCATGAATATGTACGACCTACCATCTCCATGGTCGGTGTATTCCATTCCATTTATAGATCTATTATATATATTTATATACTAGATATATATGATATATAAATATTTTTTACATTCTGGAAGTAATTAAATAACGATCCAAGTAATCATATGAAAAATAACAAGTCCAAACACATACAATAAATGAAACTATTACTACCCAAAACGTTGCTTTAAAATATAATTAACAAATTAATGGGTAATATTAAGTCGTTAGTGAATCATATATGATATCATAAATATTATTATGGTTCTTTTACTAGTTAATAATACATCTATACCCACTATAAAAGAGTTTCAGACACATACAGAAGAAATCAAACATAAGGTAAGGGATAACTTTTCCAATACAGTTTTTATCCGCGATTGATTATTCAAAAGTATTTAATGGGGTTATATTTATCAACCATGTCCATGTTTTCTAAAAAAATGTTTTCATAAAATGTATACTATTCTTCCAAGAATTTTTAATGTTATGTTTACCCCTTTTGAATTTTACTATGTTGTATGGAATGAATCTTTCTTTTGATTACCACACAAGGTACTTTTTGACTCTTCTGATAAAAGTATGAAGAGATTGTTTTTTAACCTATACAACAAGAATGGTTTTTTATGATTTCATAATAAATTATTTCCATGAATCTTCCTTTATGAGTTTTCATGTTTATTTTCAATTAAATTATTTTCTTTTAAAATTGAATGACTTTCTGAGAAAAGAAAATTATTTTTAAGGAGAAATGAAACTTACCTCATGAACTAAGTTTATGTGTTTAATCAAAATTATTTTCCATATAAGATGACATAGGGTTATGTTTCTATATATATTATTACATTTATTTGATAATTTTATGATGGAATTATTTTTATGAAGTCCATTTATATTATAGGGATTATGTTATGATGGCATGATGTTTAGGAATCCCATTTTATTACATGGGTTATTCTATGATGTATGATTTATGTTTTTGATGAGCATATAATAATTGTTTCATTATGAAATTGGTGGTACCAATTTCTCCCTCCAATGCATTGGGAAAATATTTATTTCTCATGATATTATCATGTTTTAAAAAAAGAGTAAATCTGGTTCTGTAAGACACCGTTGGAAGAACATTTAAACTCAGTTCAATAATGGACTTCTTCCACAATGATGGCCTTGGAAGAAATGCCTTTGATACTATGAAAATTATATTATGTGATTAATGGTTTCCCATAATTCCATGTTTTATTCCCATTATATTTTATCTACGTTAATGTTCTTTTATAATCCATTCCTTACACACTATCAATATTTATGTCATTGCTCAAAATTTTGATTTTTAAACATTATGTTAATGTTTCTACGTTAAAATGATTATAGTTTCTTTTATGTTCTCCATGGTTACCGTTACTGAGTATTTGAGCAACCATTTTTTATTTTTTATTTTCCCTAGGACATAAATAAAGGTTTTAGTTAACAGAACAAAAATCGGAAGATCATAATGGGAGAAGTTGAAGATCATTCACCATGATTAGAAGACTATGTTCTATGTTTCCAATGATTCTAAACTAATATGGTCATTGGAAGTATTTTTGTGTTAGTTATTTATATATTTCTCAAAAAGAAATAGGATTTACTAGTATTTCAAGCTTGGGTCTCTATAGTTGGTATTAGAGAAAAGGTTTGGTCATCCTTTAGAAATGAGGATGCGAAATCCATAGTGAGATCCCATAAGATATTTCTAAGGTATTACTAGGTATGTCCCTAAGGATAATGATAATTATAGGTTATAGTCCTATAATTATGATAATGATCCTGAATAAAATAAAATTAAACCTAAGATTTAATATATTTAAATAACTCCCCCTTGATTATGTGGTTTTCCTAGTATTATTTTGGAACCTGACGCTATTCATTTTGGGTTTTAGTCAATGGATGGAACTCGATGGAATTATGTTAATGATCAATGCATTGTACAATGTAATGTTTTTCCTCCTAAGAAACCAAATGTTATGAAAGATGGAGTGAAAAATCATATATATATATATATATATATACTCACACAAGCTATGAATCATTCTGGACTACAAAATGAGCAGATAAGGGAACAATATTCTATTGATTCTTTCATGAGACAACATCCTCCTTCTTTTAGTGGGTCTTCTGATCCACTTTTTTCTGAACCATGGATCATTAACATTGAAAAGATAATTTCCATCCTTTGTTGTTTAGAACATGAAATGTTCATTTTGGCTATCTAGCTTTTAGAAGGTGATGCAGACCTGTGGGGGACTCTAGTTAAGAATACAAGGAAGAAAGATGAAATTTAATCCATGGAATGTAACAAGTTGAAGAACATATATTTTCATAATTACATCCCACATATTCTTCGAATAAAGATTGAAAATGAGTTCCCTGTGCTTCAAAAAATGGATTATGAATTTTTTGGTACATACGAGGTGAATTTTACAAGACTTACATGTTATGATTTTGGATTTATCATCCAAATTGAATGTAATGTTCATCAATTCTTTAGTGGATTAAAACAAAGAATTCGAAGGGAATATATATAAGAGTCTTAAGTAGCTATGAAGAGATTGTGTGTAGTGATATCAAAGAGGAACATGATATTGGTGTTACATATCCATCTCATGGTTTGGACCAGAAACCAAATATAGAGTTGAAGGGAAAATCTCAAAATAATGGTGAATAGAAGATAAAATGTTTCTTTATAATGAAGGTGTTAAAAAAAGCATTTTCGAGATGGACTTAAAGGGACTAAAATTGTATTATGTGTGGAAAGGATGGTCATCGAGCATTTGAGTGTCGATATAATGGGAAGAAGGATGCTAATGATGTGAATGGATAAAAGACAACAGATAATGAATCACCAACACTTCAATGCTATATGTGCAAGGAAATGGGGAATTATGATAACTAATTCCCTAATCCAGGGGTTAATGATGATAAACATCAACAAACCTCTAATGGAAAATGAAAAAGGGAAGTCACATGTGATCACTGTTGGTGATGTCGAGTATGAAAACGATGTAGTGGAATGATTAATTATTTATGTGATGGTATTTCAAAATCGTGTTGTGGAATATCATTTATTGTATTATCTGATTATTGTAATATCAATGTATTGTCCTAGTATGGTCTTCCATAATTATATGGTACGGGTATCCATGAAATGTGATTGAAATTTTTTTGGAAAGAAGACGATATGTGCATAATGAATGGATAAAGAGAAAATAATAGGGTTGATAGAATTAATGAGCTAATGACTGGTAAAATGAAAAAAGTGATATTGTATTTCGAGTATATATAATTTTTGGTATATTTTCTGTGTCGAAAGAGTAAATTTTAGAAGAACTCATGTTGTCTCTAAGGTTCTATGGTAATTTATGTTATTATCTTATTTTAAGAGTATACATGATTAATGTCTTTAGATGTTTGGAATTTTACAACCAAGTACTTATAAAGAGATATGGGAGAAAAATGTTAAGTTGATTTAGTTCACATCCTTATAATGATTTATATTTTTAGTTTTCGGAAGGATTGTAATGTTATCAATTGATAGATAGTATAAGATATATTCTGGTTGATGTTTCTTAGATTAATGTCTTATAACACCATATATGGACTAAGGTATATTTGATAACTCTTAAGAATATTTCTATGGTACTAATAGATGGAATGACATATCATTCTATCGCATGATCTGCTAACACCTCAAGAATAGAAAATTGACCTTCATTTATTTGAATAAGAGATGATGTGTAAATTATTCAAAGAGTGATCGACGATGAGTTTATATTAAAATCAAGTATGTATTTCTTCTCATGAAAAAATTCATTAACTATAGGAGACGGATCCTGAATTCAAAAAATGTTATACAAGTACCTTCTTATTAGATGAATCATATGGCCCCTTAAATCATCACATATTTCTAGATTTCTGGTAGTTAACTTTCTAAAAACCTATATTTCTATCACTATCTATCAGATCATCATGGTCAAATTTCTCTTCCATATCTATGTTTTTTCTTCCCACATATGTTCTCCAATATGGAAACCCAGTGATGAGTTAATTTGTATTCCTGTTATTTCTCTAACATTCCTTTTTAAAATTATGTTTTAGTATTTGTTTTACAATGTGGGTTTCTATGAATAAAACTTTCATGTAGAAAACCATTTATTACCCTGATGAATTTTGAGTGCGAAATTCATTTTAATGGGGGTAGAATATAACACCCCTATATTTTATGATGTTGATTATTTTTAATTTATTTGATGTCTTGTGTTTTACGCTACACTAATATTAACTCATGCAATATGAAACATCGTATTCGCTTGCAATGCATGCAACACTATTATGGTCTTCTATTTCACACAATTTCATGTTCTTTTTATAGAATTCATTTCATGCCACACTAGGAATACATTGTGTTCAATGAAATATGTTTTTGATTATGATATACGCAACACCAAAGGAATCTTTCACTACATGAAACATTGACTTCTCTTTCGTTGCATGCAAGAGGAACCTTCTTTGATAGCTTGCGTTGTATGCGCTATCGAGTTTCACTAAACAAAGATATGTTATTATAATATTATTATGAACTAGCCGCTATGAATACTATTAATTACATTTTTACTTTTCTAAAATTATCATTCATCGTACACATTTTTGAGAACATCGTATGATAAAAAAGTCAATTTTTTTATAAAAACCTATTTCTAAAAAAATGCAGTTTTACCACCTTTCGATGGCACACCCATTTTAAATATAATTTTTTCCACATTTATACGTTGAATATAAAAAATTAATCTTCTTTTTTTGAATCAATATATAAAAATTTATGTTGGATAAATTTTTGATATTTGTCTTAAAACATTCATATTTTGATGCATAGTAAAAATATGAAATTTTTTACTTAAATTTTTTTTATTGAGATAATTTATAAGGTTAAATTATAATATTGATTGGAGTTAATGTATAAATAAATATATTTTTACCATTTAATATAACATATGTCATTATCATTAATATTACAATTATGTCATAGGTAAAAACATTCAAATATTTTGCAATGTTTTAACTTTTAAAACCTGTTTTCTCTACCACGAGATTAATTTTAAATTAAAAATTGAAACATCTATATTATGAATTTAGAAAAATGGATTCTATATTTGGAATAAAGAAGTTAAAATTGTGTAAATAGTTAAATTTTATTTTTAGACATTATGAATAATAACTTTAGTAAATATTTTATTTACCATGGTTAAAGGGTAAATCTAATAAATAAGGGTAAACAAAATAATAATATAATTACATGAAACGTATCCTAACCCTAATAGAAGATACATGTTAAACCATGGTCATCCTTGGAGTCAATTTTTCGACCCCATGGATCCACTTGTAAGTGAAATTGACATTTAATTACTTTTAATTTAATGTTATGAAAAATATAACCTAAACATATATTATTTACTAAAAAACTTTATATAGGGTTAAATAATTGATATCTTCAACTAAAAATAGTAATTATAAAGATAAAAATATTTTCTACATAATGATATTTTATTTTTAATTTTTGAACAGTAGATAAATAGATTTAATTTTGACAAAATAATGAGGTAGTATTGCTTCATTAATAAAGGATGCAAATAATTGAATTTACCAATATTAAAATAATGGTAATTTGGTTATTTGGATTCCATACAATAATTTTTTGGATTACATTGACATAATATGGATGGTTTTAGGACTTTGTCTCAAAGTAATCAGTTTGTTATAAATTTTTTAAAAATTCAATTATGAATAGTATACAAAATAGACAAAATTCATAAATTAATACATAAAATAGTGTATTAAATGATATTAAATTCCTGAAAATAAATGATTAGTGAAAATGTTTAATATGTCATAAATAACATTTTTTTGGTTAGTTTGACATGATATGGTAACTACATTAACCAAGAATGTGTAAATAACTAGATATCATGATAAGATTAAAAACAGTAAAATAACAGTAAAACTGAAATGATATGGATAATGAAATATTATAAAATTGTCAAATAATTATTGGATGATGGGTATTTGAACCGATATAATGTTATCTTAGAATTAAATATCCTTTGGACCCTTTTAAATCGAAATTTACTTTATAATAAATTAATATTTTGGAACGTTCCAAAAGTGCCCCTCTCCTCTCTTATAAATGGGCACCTCCTCCCTTTCCTCTTCATTCTATTTTAAGCCATCATGATCAGCCAAACTCTGAAAATTTTTCTTCTCAACTTCCCTAATTACATTCTAGAGGTTCTAGTCTTTTCCAAAGACCAACGGTAGTGCCCTAAGAGGATGTTTAAAGGAGGCACGTTAAAGAAGAGGTAATCTCTTCTACCAATTCATTCAAATTTACTTCTTCTTCTACTTCCTCTTCTTTAGTTATTTCATTATAAATTAAAAACATCTTTATCAATCATAAAGTGATATATTTTTATATATATTAAACAACACTATTTCAACTTCTATCCATCCCACGAAAAATGACTTTCCCAAGTGTGCGTTAGTACAGATTACCGTCTCCACAATTTGGTGTAATCTATTTTTCACCTCCACCTTACATGTATGGGTATAATGGTGGAAATAATTACTCCATATGATCATTATAACATCATAAATATTATAAGATATAATACACCATCTAGTTCAATACCATTCAACAATTATGGGAACAATATCATCGCCCGTGCGTACGTATGGCATAACGCCTCCACGTCGTGAAGAGATTCATTCTCCATGTTAACTATTCAAGAATGATTATAGAGTATATATAATAAATAATCATTAAATATGTGAAATAATATTTCTACCGGATATATATATATATATATTTCATTTACTTACTTCAATTAAATTTAATAAGGAAACAAAAATAGTGTTCATGCGTACGTAAGGCCTACCGTCTCTATAAACGGAGTATTCCATTCCATTATCGATCTATTATTTATATTTATATACATGATATATATTATATATAAATAATTTTTTAAATTATGGAAGTAATTAAATCATGATACATGTAATCATATGAAGAAAAACAAGTCCAAACAAGTACAATAAATGATACAATTACTACCCAAAAAATTGTTTTAACATTGAATTGACAAATGAACGGGTAATATAAAGTCTCAAGTGAATCATATATGATATTATAAATATTATTATGGTTTTATTACATGTTAATAATATCTTTAAACCCACTATACAACAATTTTGTAAATATGTGGAAGAAATTAAACCTATGGTAAGGGATAACATTTCCAATGTTGTTTTTTTTCAAGTTTGTTTATTTGTAAGTATTTATTGGGGTTATATTTAACATCTGTATCCATGTTTTCTAAAAAAAATTATAAAATTTTCTCTATTATTCCATTAATTTTTTAAGCCTTGTTTACCCATTTTTTCTTTTACAATGTGTTATGAAATAAATCTTTCTTTTGTTTACCCCATCAGTTAGTTTTTAAATTTTTCAGTAAAAGTATGTGGAGAATGTTTTTTTAACACATACTTCATGAAAAGATTTTTACACTTTCATAATGAATTATTTCCATGAAAATTCCTTTATTTTTTTCATTTTTATTTTCAATTAACTTATTTTATTTATGAAATTGCACGACATTTTTAGAAAAGAAAATGTTTATGAAGAAGAAAGTATACTTTCCTAAGGAGCTATATTCACGTGTTTTATCAAAATTATTTTCCATATATGATGAAATAGGGTAATGTTTCTATCTTTGTTATTAATTTGACTCAATTATGGTATGATGGACTTATTTTTATGAAGTCCATTTATCTTATATGGATTATGTTATGATTACATGATGTCTAAGAATCACATTTTATTACATGGGTTATGTTATGATGTATTATTTATTTTTTTGTGGAACACATAAGAATGGATTCATTAGTATATGGTTTGTACCTATGTATCTCTCTAATGAATTTGGAAAATATTTAAATCTCATGATATATACATGGATGAAAAAGAAAGTACATATGTTTTAGTAATACAGGGCTCATACGACTGGTAAAACTAGTTCAGTAATGGTCTTTTTCTACAACTATTTTGTTGGACGCAATTCCTTGGATACTGTGGATATCATATTTTGTTATTAATGGTTTTCTACAATTCCCTGATTTATTACCATGCTATTATATAATGGTTAATGTTTATTTATGATCCTGGATTTATTAACCATCATGATTTAGGTCATTGCTCAAGAGTTTTTTGTTTAAACTATATGTTAATGTTTGTAGGTTCAATTGTTTATGTTTTGTTTTATGTTCTCCATTTTTACCCTTACTAAGCATTTGATCTCACCATTTTTTGGTTTTAATTTCTCTAGGATATAAATAAATGTTCTAGGTTGGAAAAAAGGGGAAGATCATTATAGGAGATGTTGAAGATCTCTAACCATGATTAGAAGATCATGTTCCATGTTTCCAAAAATACTAAACTAATACAGTCTTTCGGAGTCTTTTTGTATCATGTATTTAAGTATTTCTAGAAATGAAATGTAATGTTCATTTATTTCAAGCATGGGTCTCAAAAATGTGATATTTTTTTTATATTCTAAATATTACACTAATTATGTTTCTATATTTTTATATTTATATTTATTGTTCATAGAGATGTGATGATACTAAATGTATAATCAAGCCACTGATAATGATAAGACCCCCAGTAGTGGTCAAAATCCTTTTTCATATGGGGAGGAACACATAAGATCTTGTGACTATCCGGATCAGACCCAATGGTTCAGGTCAGGGAATTATATATATATATGTGATAGGAACACTCTTCAATAAAATTTTCTCAATGCAAGATTATAACCAATACATAGAAATATTTTGGAAGAAATCATTAGAAAATATCACTAATAAATGATTGAAAAAATTAATGTAATTTTACATTAACGAAAAAACATTGAAATAACCATACAAAACTATAATGAAAATAATAAGAAATTTCCCAATATAAAAAATATTGTATAATTAATTAAATAAAAATAAATGGACAAAAATTTATATTAGAATCATGGACATGAAGGAGATAAACTCCTTACCCAATGAAGATATGAGATCATTTACACTTATAATATTTTCTTAGTTGAATTCTAAACCAAATGTAGTTTAAATTGTAGTGAGACATGTCAACCCAAAAAAATCATAAGATTAGAAAATACATGATGTTCTTGTAAAAAATTCAAAATTTTTATTAATTGTATAATAAGATCAATTAATTTCTTAGAATGAAACACTAATAATTAGGAAAACTTCAATATATTATAAAAATATAAATATTTATATATGAAAATTATAATAATGTCATTAATTTTTATCGGAATAAATATAACCAAATTGAGAAAAAAAGTTTATGGTATTATATAATGAAGAATTATTGATTAAAGAAAAATAAATAAGTACCCTATTTTTAGTTAAGTCATTTCACACTTTTAAAATATTTTTTCTAAAAAATAGTATTTATTTAGTTTTGAGAATGAAAATTATGATTAATTTCTAATGTTTTATATATATTATTTGAAGAAATTACTATCATTTTATAAATATGTAGGTTTATATTTTCTTACTGGTTACTTATTTTTTGTAGTGAAATGAAAACTTTTATACGAATATTAAAAAATAAATATATTTTTTAAATATTAATTTCATTCCATTAAATAATGTAATGTATATAGTGACCCAAATATTAAATATATAAATATTATTTATTATTTGATGAATATTCACTCAACAATATTATAATCTATTCCATAAGGATAATAGTTTAGTGTTCCTGGAAACATGGATATGGAAATGACCAGCATATAATATATTCACATCATCTCCCACTATGTTCCTCACAACTAGAACCCTTATCAAATTTATAATACTAAAAATCATTCTTCATATCCTAGAGAAACAAAATAATAAGGGGTCATCTTAGATGCTCAACTATGGTAATCATTGATCATACTAACAGATGAACATATGAAAAATTATATATATAAGAGAGTATAAGAATATGATAACAATATACAATAATCATTCCAAATCATTAACATATCTCTAATCATGATTCATAGAATAATGTTTTTTTAATCTAAATACATTATAAATTGTTTTGTGAAATCCTAAATAACCAATCAGGAGCCATAATATCATATCATAAGGATAAAAAATAAGTTCTTGGATTGCACGTAGTCATAGAAAATTAATCAATTATTTGAGGATCACTAACAATGAAATAATAGTGTATTGGTTTCACTATAACGCCCCGACCCTAGTTGCCTAGAGTCGGTGCATTATTACATAACATTGGCATGATCACAAGAAAGATCAAATCTCGAAAGACCGATTGGTTTAGTAGCCTTGGAAAATGCCAGATATATTCATAAGTTTTACATTACATTATAAAATGAAAAACTACTACAACAACATAATGTCTCCATAATCCACACTCATATCCCCATATAATATCCATGCAGGTCATTCATAATTTACCTCTTCACTTCCTGGGAAAAATAAAACATAGAAAAGGGGTGAGCTCAAATGCCCAGTAAGGATAACAATATAGCGGAAACATTCATAAATAAGAATAAACATTTAAGGCAATGTATAACTAAAACAAAATCCTTTTAAATATGAACTTTCAACATGGTATGGCATAAATAAAATGAAATAATGCCATTTACTTATTCACATGGATATTCTACTAATCGAATAATCATATGCAAAAATCAATAACCACTTTCATAATGTTGGAATGCATAATGCTAAACGTTAATTTCTTTTTCTAGGCCTCATCCCAAGACCTAGGGGTTACTTCTAACCGGAACCCAACCCGGAGTGCCTCTAATAACCGGACACCAACCCGGAGTGCCTGTAATAACCGGACACCAACCCGGAGGGCATACATTTACCAGTCCCTAACCTGGAGGGCTTACTTTAACCAGTCCCCAACATGGAGGGCTTACTTTTACCAGTCCCCAACCTGGAGGGCTTACTTTTACCGGTCCCCAACCCAGAACATACTTGTTTAGCACATTCATCTGAAGAAAAGTTTGAAATATAACATAAACATTCGGATTAAAACTAGCATACGAAATGTCAATAGTTTCACCATAAACTATGAATGGTATAAAATATCACATCCATAGTAAAAAATATCAAAAAAACTTCAATACAATATAGAAGTTTTGTATTATAATAAATCAACTTCAAATAAGCGTAAAATCCATTAAAGGATGTTGACATAGATGAAATCAAAACACTTTTTAGAGAAATATCTCTTTCTATTTTTGAAATCATTTAAGAGCCATATAAAATAAAACATTTTCTTGAAAATATTCTTGTAAGCTTGTAAGGAAAGCTTTGACGATTTTATAACGGTGTAAAATAACCGCACCCGCCGTATAAGTTAAAAAAACATTCTTACCTCAATTCTGTCGAAAAGGTTAAAAAGGACCTTGTTTTGAAAATGACGGAAAGATTCCTTTATAAACCTCTTATAAAAAGTCAAACAAGGGTATAAATGACTTTAACCCATATTCTTGTAAATAGTAAAAATGTTTTGAAATACATTTTTAAGAAACATGGATGTGGATGATAAAGATATCCCAGTAGATTATTACGTATAAACAACCTCGGATAATGAAGAGATTGTGAAATAACCCTTACCTTGTACTTTTCCTTGGTTGGGGTAGGTTAACCTCCTGTATAATGGTGAAATAATTGTTATTAAATTATACAAGAATATCATATATGATCTTTTAATATTGATTTGATAATAATATCTTAGTATTATCGTTGTTTCGGGTGTTAACTTACTTGTTTTCTTTTATATGTTTTGTTACGTAAGCCATGTTTGTAAAGGATAGGTTGTATATTATTCAAATCCAGAATGGTATCAAGTCCATAAAAATCATTTTTAAATCATCAAATGATAATTATACTTGAATGGATACGATGGAGAATGAATCTTATCACGTTCGTGGAGACGGTAGTCCGTACGTACGCACGAACGCTACTTCCATTTAATTTTTTATTTTAAAAGAATCGAATACAAATGATACATAGGTATATTACTATTCCAGTATAATATAATATTTTATACATGTTACTTAAGTTCATTAACACCATCCTTTATACGTTCCATGTGTGGTATGAACGAGTCATATCATTTTAAGGGGGCGGTAGTCCGCACTTCCTCAAATGAAATTATCATATGTATATACAACATGAAACGAATAATGGTATGAAATAAAATGGAATTACAGAAGCTTATATATAAAATATATATCATTAATATCATATTTAATTACAGTGCCATCATAATGGCCACCATGAGAGGCGGTAAGATGTTTTTGAACAATCATCATTTCGTGAGGCGTTAGTTTTCCATCCACAGAAACATTATGTTCATCATCCATTAGATGGAGTTGTGTGTATGTGTAGTTTTAATCCTTCTTATAACAACATCCTAGTATATTTAGGATACTGGTGTTGTTACAAAAGAAAGGAAATAAAAAGAGTTTGGGCGTTGGAGAAGCAAAATAAATGAAAATAATTTAAGAGAAATCGTTACCTTTAATTTAGGTAACTCACTTTGGTTGGAACCAAAGGACTTCTTGAAATGCTTTCTTCCTAAGGGGAAGCTTCAAGGAGGAGGAGAGGGATGTGGGGAGCTTAGTTGGGCAGAGTTTGGACGAGCCAAGTGGCTTGAGAGGTGTGAAGAAATGAGAAGGAGGAGTGCCCTTTTATAAGAGGGGTGAGGGGCACCTTTGGAAAAGCTAGAAATATTAATTTATATTAAATTCATATTCGGTTTCTAAAGGCTCCAAAGTTGATTATTCAAAGGTTAAGGTGGGTATAGGTCGAAAACCAC
This sequence comes from Viscum album, assembly GCA_963277665.1. Lineage (NCBI taxonomy): Eukaryota > Viridiplantae > Streptophyta > Magnoliopsida > Santalales > Viscaceae > Viscum > Viscum album. The sequence continues at coordinate 512,257,224 of OY728119.1, forward strand.
TCAACCAATAGAATTTAGACAGGTTTGGGTACTTATATTAACCTTATCGTTAAGTATTAACTCTAAGTTAATTAGTTTCACTTTTACAATGTCTCTTTGTATTTTTATATAATATGGTTAATAAACTTACTATATACATCCAAGCGACCCCCAAGTGGTCCATTAATGATGAACCTATCCTGATATAAGTCTCTTGGCCGAACCTTAGATTTTTAGGAATTTAATATCAATTAATAATATAATATTTGTTTTAAGAACTCTTTTATGTCAATTTTGACACTATTCAATAGTTGATTTTTGTGAAACTCATAACAGATTTATTACTTCAAAAAAAGTCAATTAAATCAATCCTAATATATCATATTATCCTAGAAAATTAGTTTAATTCATTAAAAGTTTCATATTATATTTTTTTGTGTATTTATAATATCAATTATTTTAATTTTGCACTATTATAGTAATTACTACATCATTATTGTGTCACAAATAAAATAAATTATTTAATGTCTAAAAATTATAAATAAAATATCATTATGTAGGAAATCTTTTTATCTTTCCAATGAATATTTATAATCTAAAATCCAACTTATATAACTCTATGTAAAAATTGTTTTTCTAAAAGATATATGCTTGTGTCATTTTTGTATTCATTTTGACTTAATTAAAATAAAGTGTCATTATCACTTACAAGTGGATCCATGGGGTCCCCAAATTGACACAAAGATGCCCATGGTCGACCATTTATCAACCAATAGGGTTAAGACACGTTTTAGGGTAATTTAGGATTATTATAATATTATTTTTTTAACCCTTATTTACCGGATTTACCCTTAACCATGGTAAATAAAATATTTACCGCAGTAATTATTTAAAATGTCTAAAAATAAAAGTTACCTATTTACACAATTTGAACATCCTGATTCCAAATATGGAATCCATTTTCCTAAATTCTAAACACAGAAGTGGCAGAAATTAATTTAAAATTAATTCCCGCTGTCGAAACAAAAAGCGTGTTTTTAAGAGATAATAACTATCAAAAGATTGACACTTGTTTGTGTTCGGTTTAATTGTAAAATTATGTCCAATGACCAACATTATATTAAATAGTAAAAATATATTCTAAATATACTTTAAAACCACTCAAATTCATAATTTATCACTATTAATTATTTTGATTAAAAAAGTTGTTTTTAATTAAAATTTAGTAATTTTCACTATTCATCAAAATATGAAAGTTATCCAAAAAGTACCAAAATTTCACCTTAGGCTAAATTTGATATTCCGAATCCAAAAATGAAGTCCATTTTAAAATATAAAATATATATAACTTCAAAAAGTAGGTATTACTATTCATAACAGCTAGTTTGATTGGTTACGGTGTGTTAGAACTCGAAGTTGCGTACAACACACGCTATTGTTTTATTCAAAGGAAAGCGTACCGTGGAAGCTTGGGATGTTTCATTTTAAATTTTTTGATGTCTCCATTTAGTCAAAAAGTTTAAAATATTGTATTTAAAAAGGTTTCACTATCAAAAGTTGATAAAAGTGCAATACTGAAAATGAATCTGTTCTTGCATTATGACTAAGAAACTCATAATATGGATTCTAAAATTATAAGGATTATATAAAGTTTAAAATTTAGTTAATACTATTCATGACCTCTTTTAATGGCTTTTTTTTAGTAAGTCATGGTGCAATTGAACTCAGTGTTGCGTGTAGTGCAAGTTATTGAATTATTTTGAAAAAATAACACACTGTGAAATCTTGGGGTGTTACATTCTCCCCTCCTTCAATAAATTGCGTCCTCGCAATTTGAAATTGTTCTTCGAAAATAAAAGGTTGAAAGTAGAAATTATATTTGTGGGAAAACCCACATCGGAAATTGGGTTACTAAAATTTAGTCTTAATATGAGGAAAAGAGAAATCAAAGGGTCACCACCAAATTATGATCTCAATTAGGAGAACATTGGTGGAAATTGGAGACATATAATCGGAGGAAAAACGTAAATATTTATAGGTAGTGATTGAGGTTATCAATCACAAACAAGTATAAAATTGAGTTCCTCAAATTCATCAATCTATGATGAATTGAAATACCATCGGTTCAACAAAACATAGGGTATTAGGATAACACATTTTTGACGTTTCAAAATATCCTAGTTGAAATCCCACATCGAAAAATGAATTAATGAGGCCTCTATTTAAAATAAAGAGTCGAAAGTATGAAGATTACCGAAAATAACACATACTAGGGTTCCATGTAGGAAAATATGGATATGGAAGAAAAATCTAACCATCAATTATCTGATGGAGAGTGGTAGAGAACATGGCTATGAAAAGGCCAACAATCCCAAAGCCATAAATTAGTGATGATTTAAGGTACCATCTAGGAAAACATTTTTGTTCTAAGTTGCTTTTCTTAATATTGATGAATTTATTTATGAGATTGGCTAAGATCATAAGGAGATATACTTACTTTATAATTAGAGTTTTATCCATTAATAAATTTCTACCAAAAACTCATCTTTCACTCTAAAATATAATAGAATGTAAAAAAAATTCTATTTACACTATTCGTATAGGGTTCCAAAATAAACGAATTTATAATTCATCTACAAGATCTTTTAATAAAAACTACATTATTTAATCTAGGACATCTCGTGGGCCAGTGGTAGGTGATACACCCTTGTCGCCCTTCGGTTGCGGGTTCAAGTCTCACAGCCTTGCCGGACGCGACGGGTTGCCGCCCGACCTCTGGGTTGTCCTTTCATGGCAATCCAAAATAATCCAAACTAGAACTATCCAAAATAATTCTGTCCAAACTCACAGTCTAACATTTATAAGGAAGGTAAACATAATATTGATCCTTTTTACCCCGTAATAGTATATGAATACCTTCATCATGCATTACCATATTCCTTATTGATTACATTCATGCTCCCTTATTCCATATAGAATGATGGATATACTTCATTAATCCAAAAATGTTTTAAACCCCAACAATGATGGAATATACAAATCATTAATCAGTTACAAGGTAGTCAAGAATATCCAATATAATTTATCCAAAACAATCACATATTATTCCAAAATCACTACCTCAGTATCAGAACTATATTATGATTTATCATTCTCTAAACCATATATTTTCCAAAAATTTAACCTTCTATTGAGTCACTTTTCATTGTTCCACACAATCTCAAGTCCTTAATGAAATAGTACTGCAGTACAATCCTTATATACTCCATAATTATTATAACAAGTACATTGTTGATACAACACTCGATTGACATAATCAACATAAGAACTCTAATCATTCCTCTTCATCTGTGGTATTATCATAACTTGATTATTATCCACTAGCATCATTTGCGGCATAGTCTGATGACTGGGGCATAGGTTCGTGTAGTGTCCAAACTCCTTGCAAATGAAGCATTGTACATTTGAAACCATTTTCTCACCCTTGCAGTCACGTACTTTGTGCCCTTTTCCCCCACACTTATAACAAACTCCCATTCCTTTAAGGCAAGTTCCATGGTGTTTCTTTCCACAGTTACCACATATGGGAAAATTCTTCTTTTCCCTCTTCCCTTTATCCATCTTTCTTTCTTCCATCCTTTTCTTCTCTTGCTTCCCTTCAAAGCCATAGGACTCAGTAAACTCTTTACTTATCTTATCAACACATGATATTATTTCTTCATATGATGATAGTACATGGGAGACTATTTCTCTTATAAATTCTAGCTTCAGACCATGAAAGATATGATCCTTCCTTATCTTTGGATCATGTGCATTTCTGGAGTTCTCATTCCTTCTACTGGGCACCATTTCTAAACAATGGCATACACTAGATCAGTTTATGAATCAAAATACATAATCCCATACTTATAAAACACTTAACATAAATTAAACTATTTATGGATATAATCCATAATCATAAGAATGTTTTCTTTGAGGAAGTATATACTCATAATCCCTTCAAAATGATTTGTAAAGAAAATGAGAGTTATCCTAAGCATATCCCCCGGGAGTGTCGTAACCAAGAGTGAAGCAAGGCCCGTTGTCGTGCACCAGTTCCCGTTCGAGTCTAGCTCAAAGCGGTGTTTTCGGGTTTTACCCCTAGGTACATCTGTGCCAGAGCCGCCTCTACCTGCTCGTATCCAGACAGGGATGTATTGCTTGGAAAACTCACAAAATCTCTACAATACCAAAATTCTAGGAAGTTCTTCTATACTAATCCTCAAAGTTCATCTTAGGTATACGTGCTCTAATCAGATTTTATCTAAATCTAGCTTCCAAGGTTTGTAATAAACTTTCTCTGATACCAACTATAACACCCCGACCCTAGTTGCCTAGAGTCGGTGCATTATTACATAACATTGGCATGATCACAAGAAAGATCAAATCTCGAAAGACCGATTGGTTTAGTAGCCTTGGAAAATTCCAGATATATTCATAAGTTTTACATTACATTATAAAATGAAAAACTACTACAACAACATAATGTCTCCATAATCCACACTCATATCCCCATATAATATCCCTGCAGGTCATTCATAATTTACTTCTTCACTTCCTGGGAAAAATAAAACATAGAAAAGGGGTGAGCTCAAATGCCCAGTAAGGATAACAATATAGCGGAAACATTCATAAATAAGAATAAACATTTAAGGCAATGTATAACTAAAACAAAAGCCTTTTAAATATGAACTTTCAACATGGTATGGCATAAATAAAATGAAATAATGCCATTTACTTATTCACATGGATATTCTACTAATCGAATAATCACATGAAAAAATCAATAACCACTTTCATAATGTTGGAATGCATAATGCTAAACGTTAATTTCTTTGTCTAGGCCTCATCCCAAGACCTAGGGGTTACTTCTAACCGGAACCCAACCCGGAGTGCCTCTAATAACCGGACACCAACCCGGAGTGCCTCTAATAACCGGACACCAACCCGGAGGTCATACTTTTACCAGTCCCTAACCTGGAGGGCTTACTTTAACCAGTCCCCAACCTGGAGGGCTTACTTTTACCAGTCCCCAACCTTGAGGGCTTACTTTTACCGGTCCCCAACCCGGAACATACTTGTTTAGCACATTCATCTGAAGAAAAGTTTGAAATATAACATAAACATTCGGATTAAAACTAGCATACGAAATGTCAATAGTTTCACCTTAAACTATGAATGGTATAAAATAGCACATCCACAGTCAAAAATATCACAAAACCTTTAATACAATATAGAAGTTTTGTATTATAATAAATCAACTTCAAATAAGCGTAAAATCCATTAAAGGATGTTGACATAGATGAAATCAAAACACTTTTTAGAGAAATATCTCTTTCTATTTTTGAAATCATTTAAGAGCCATATAAAATAAAACATTTTCTTGAAAATATTATTGTAAGCTTGTAAGGAAAGCTTTGACGATTTTATAACGGCGTAAAATAACCGCACCCGCCGTATAAGTTAAAAAAAACATTATTACCTCAATTCTGTCGAAAAGGTTAAAAAGGACCTTGTTTTGAAAACGACGGAAAGATTCCTTTATAAACCTCTTATAAAAAGTCAAACAAGGGTATAAATGAATTTAACCCATATTCTTGTAAATAGTAAAAATGTTTTGAAATACATTTTTAAGAAACATGGATGTGGATGATAAAGATATCCCAGTAGATTATTACGTATAAACAACCTCGGATAATGAAGCGATTGTGAAATAACCCTTACCTTGTACTTTTCCTTGGTTGGGGTAGGTTAACCTCCTATATAATGGTGAAATAATTGTTATTAAATTATACAAGAATATCATATATGATCTTTTAATATTGATTTGATAATAATATCTTAGTATTATCGTTGTTTCGGGTGTTAACTTACTTGTTTTCTTTTATATGTTTTGTTACGTAAGCCATGTTTGTAAAGGATAGGTTGTATATTATTCAAATCCAGAATGGTATCAAGTCCATAAACATCATTTTTAAATCATCAAATGATAATTATACTTGAATGGATACGATGGAGAATGAATCTTATCACGTTCGTGGAGACGGTAGTCCGTACGTACGCACGAACGCTACTTCCATTTAATTTTTTATTTTAAAAGAATCGAATACAAATGATACATAAGAATATTACTATTCCAGTATAATATAATATTTTATACATGTTACTTAAGTTCATTAACACCATCCTTTATACGTTCCATGTGTGGTATGAACGAGTCATATCATTTTAAGGGGGTGGTAGTCCGCACTTCCTCAAATGAAATTATCGTATGTATATACAACATGAAACGAATAATGGTATGAAATAAAATGGAATTACAGAAGCTTATATATAAAATATATATCATTAATATCATATTTAATTACAGTGCCATCATAATGGCCACCATGAGAGGCGGTAAGATGTTTTTGAACAATCATCGTTTCGTGAGGCGTTAGTTTGCCATCCACAGAAACATTATGTTCATCATCCATTAGATGGAGTTGTGTGTATGTGTAGTTTGAATCCTTCTTATAACAACATCCTAGTATATTTAGGATACTGGTGTTGTTACAAAAGAAAGGAAATAAAAAGAGTTTGGGGGTTGGAGAAGCAAAATAAATGAAAATAATTTAAGAGAAATCGTTACCTTTAATTTAGGTAACTCACTTTGGTTGGAACCAAAGGACTTATTGAAATGCTTTCTGCCTAAGGGGAAGCTTCAAGGAGGAGGAGAGGGATGTGGGGAGCTTAGTTGGGCAGAGTTTGGACGAGCCAAGTGGCTTGAGAGGTGTGAAGAAATGAGAAGGAGGAGTGCCCTTTTATAAGAGGGGTGAGGGGCACCTTTGGAAAAGCTAGAAATATTAATTTATATTAAATTCATATTCGGTTTCTAAAGGCTCCAAAGTTGATTATTAAAAGGTTAAGGTGGGTATAGGTCTCAAAACCACTCAACCAATAGAATTTAGACAGGTTTAGGTACTTATATTAACCTTATCTTTAAGTATTAACTCTAAGTTAATTAGTTTCACTTTTACAATGTCTCTTTGTATTTTTATATAATATGGTTAATAAACTTACTATATACATCCAAGCGACCCCCAAGTGGTCCATTAATGATGAACCTATCCTGATATAAGTCTCTTGGCCGAACCTTAGATTTTTAGGAATTTAATATCAATTAATAATATAATATTTGTTTTAAGAACTCTTTTATGTCAATTTTGACACTATTCAATAGTTGATTTTTGTGAAACTCATAACAGATTGATTACTTCAAAAAAAGTCAATTAAATCAATCCTAATATATCATATTATCCTAGAAAATTAGTTTAATTCATTAAAAGTTTCATATTATATTTTTTTGGGTATTTATAATATCAATTATTTTAATTTTGCACTATTATAGTAATTACTGCATCATCATTGTGTCATAAATAAAATAAATTATTTAATGTCTAAAAATTATAAATAAAATATCATTATGTAGGAAATCGTTTTATCTTTCCAATGAATATTTATAATCCAAAATCTAACTTATATAACTCTATGTAACAATTGTTTTACTAAAAGATATATGCTTGTGTCATTTTTGTATTCATTTTGACTTAATTAAAATAAAGTGTCATTATCACTTACAAGTGGATCCATGGGGTCCCCAAATTGACACAAAGATGCCCATGGTCGACCATTTATCAACCAATAGGGTTAAGACACGTTTTAGGGTAATATAGGATTATTATAATATTATTTTTTTAACCCTTATTTACCGGATTTACCCTTAACCATGGTAAATAAAATATTTACCGCAATAATTATTCAAAATGTCTAAAAATAAAAGTTACCTATTTACACAATTTGAACATCCTGATTCCAAATATGGAATCCATTTTCCTAAATTCTAAACACATAAGAGGCAGAAATTAATTTAAAATTAATTCCCGCTGTCAAAACAAAAAACGTGTTTTTAAGAGATAATAACTATCAAAAGATTGACACTTGTTTATGTTCGGTTTAATTGTAAAATTATGTCCAATGACCAACATTATATTAAATAGTAAAAATATATTCTAAATATACTTTAAAACCACTCAAATTCATAATTTATCACTATTAATTATTTTTATTAAAAAAGTTGTTTTTAATTAAAATTTAGTAATTTTCACTATTCATCAAAATATGAAAGTTATCCAAAAAGTACCAAAATTTCACCTTAGGCTAAATTTGATATTCCGAATCCAAAAATGAAGTCCATTTTAAAATATAAAATATATATAACTTCAAAAAGTAGGTATTACTATTCATAACAGCTAGTTTGATTGGTTACGGTGTGTTAGAACTCGAAGTTGCGTACAACACACGCTATTGTTTTATTCAAAGGAAAGCGTACCGTGGAAGCTTGGGATGTTTCATTTTAAATTTTTTGATGTCTCCATTTAGTCAAAAAGTTTAAAATATTTTATTTAAAAAGGTTTCACTATCAAAAGTTGATAAAAGTGCAATACTGAAAATGAATCTGTTCTTGCATTATGACTAAGAAACTCATAATATGGATTCTAAAATTATAAGGATTATATAAAGTTTAAAATTTAGTTAATACTATTCATGACCTCTTTTAATGGCTTTTTTTTTGGTAAGTCATGGTGCAATTGAACTCAGTGTTGCGTGTAGTGCAAGTTATTGAATTATTTTGAAAAATAACACACTGTGAAATCTTGGGGTGTTACATTCACTCTCAACTCCATTATTTACATCATCTTGGTTTACTCCCAGGACCATCAAAGTGGAAGGTGTATTAAAACAAACTGGGCTCACTCCCCATTCCTTTCCATATTATCTAATGACATATCTATCTTTACCCAATGCATTAGAGGGGTACATAATTCTATGACACCTATCAAAAAATAGATGACAAACATATGTGTCAATGAATATCATAAAGCAATCACCCTATTATCATATCATAACCCATAGATAGAAAACGAGTTTTAGAAACATTCCATAATTTCATTATATCATTAACCATGTAATGTAAATGGGTTAAATAAAAATCTCACCATCATAATCACAAACAATCCAATGAAACACTAATGATTTAATTATTTGATGATATCCCTAATAAAACATAATTTTCATCAATGGATGACATCATATATGAATAATTATATTAAAATATCACTATAATAATTCCTAATTAAAATACACTTTTCATTTTTGAATAAATTATTTAAAATCAATTTATTTCAAAAATATTATCTAAAATATTTTTTATGAACAGAATCATAAAAACTTGTAAAGTTATTTTTAATGAATGTCGGGATCACAATAGTACGAAAATCTATTCATATCACATATGTCAAAACAAAACATTCCATTCACAACTTTTTAAACATTACATAACATGTTTATCCAATGATTCTTTTAAAATATTACATTCATAAAATTGTATATAAAGTAAAATTTACAGAAAACATTCATTTAAAAAATCTCATGTAAATTTCCAATATTCCATTATAAAATTTTGAGGACCATGGACATAATATAAAATTCTTTTTAAGCAAAAACATTTTGGTAGAAATTTCATTAAATAAATAAATTTCAAGATAATTTTTATTACCATTGATATGAACATCATTAAAATACATAAACATTTAAACATATATAGGTTAATAAAATTTATGATCCTTTTTATAGAAAAATCATATAATTTCATGATAAAAAGATCTTAAACAATCCTGGTAAAAAGAAGACTGTAATAAGAAATACATACCAATTGGTAAATTTTTTACTTCTAAGTACCCTGAAATAAATAAATTAAAATTAAAATTTAAATAACATGAAAATAAGGATATTAATGATATATAATATCAATAAAAAATTATTTAATCCACAAAAATAAACAACTATCTAATATAGAAGATTTCACACAAAAATAAATCAGGGATTAGAAAACAATACCAGAAATTTTTTCATTATTCATATGTGTTAAAATAACCAATATAATAAATTTAGATTTATTTTAAGAATATTAAAAAACATATTTTTAAATATCACACAATCTATCATTCCTTTATAATTTATAATTATCCTTTTATTAATATTCATTATTAAAATATACATTTTGCTAAAAACTGTTCATATTTTCATGCTTGTATGAGTTCAATGGTTTTGATAAATGAACCATGGGAAGGGATTAATAATATATAAAAAATTTATAATGAAATTTTTTTTTATTTATTCATTACATTTCCCTTTATATTTATTTATATAAATCAATGATGAAAATTGAATAGCGTCATTTCATAGAGATGATAATCTGAACGTAAAAATGACTGATATTTCCACTATTTTATGGTAAGAAACAATGGAAGGTAAATAATAATTCAACATATAAAATAATTATTATATGATATATGTATAATATATATTTATTAAATCTACTCCTATTACCATCCATGTAAAGTAAATATGATAATTGAATAACATTGTAACGTGGTGGTGGTAGTTCACACATAATAACAAGAGGTGATGTCATTTTTCAAAATATGCATAGGTAAGATGGAAGATAAAATATTAAAATTCCCAAAAAATTATTAATTTATTATTATAAAATAAAATTATTAAATCCATAATGAAAATAATCCCGGAGTTATGGTGAAAGAAAGTGAATCATATCACTTTGTGGAGGTGGTAGTCCACACGCACGCACAAGTCACAATTTTCATTCCAATTTTTCAGAACATAGCTTAGTGTAATTTGGTTACATTTACACAATAACATTTATTTATATTAAAAAATTATAAGTTATCATTTTAAGATTAATTATATAGATATATATGATGAATAACAAGATATAAATTGAATATTGATGGGAAATATGACTACCTTTTCTTTGGTAGACATTCTTTTGATCCATTATTAATAACCCTTGGAATGAAATTTTATAAAGTCTAGAAACTATAAATCATTAATAAATATGTTTATAAGATATATTTTTAGGCTTTTTTCATTATTGGTGGCTCAAAGCTCTATAAATTAGATAGTGGATGGTTGTCCCTTTATTAATGTGGGGCGGGACCCATCTTAAATTCATTAATGTTTTCAAATTTTATTGAGACATATTCATGGAAAATGGTACAATAAACATTTAAATATAAGTATTAAGGTGACAATAGATTAAATATGATCATAAAAATTTATTTAAAAATATTATGTGTTGATCTCATCCTTATCTCATAGTTTTACCTCGGATAAACATGTTTTATCATTTATCGAGGTAATAACATTCTGCACTTTGTTATTCATTATGGGCATAAATAAGTTAAAAAAATAAATTATTATTATTATTTTAATTAATAATATGAAATTTATTTTTCAATATTCAATTTATATTATTGGAAGACAATGATTTCAAAAAAATATTTCAAAATGCAATAAAAACAATTATTTTCAAAATGTATTATTATGCAAAAAATATGAGTTAAACTTCATTCTATATTATGTAAATACAATTAGATCAATGTTAAAATATTTCATTGAATATATAAAATGTAATTATTATTAAAATATTTTTTTAATTGATACTAAATAAATTTAATAACAAAAAAAACAATGTGTGTATAAAAAAGATTTTAGAAAATTGCATTGCAATCCCAAAAAATGAACATATACTAAAACCAATTATAATTATAAATCCTATTTAATTAATCCAATTATTTATAAGGTATAATTTTTTTTAATTTAACATGAAATTTAAAACATAATGGGACATATAATTTAGAATCGATGATAGTTTTACCAAAATCTGTTTTTTCACTATTAAATTTAAAATTATTCTATTCAAAATAATACTAGAATTTCAACAAAATATAATTTTATATGAAGATTTCAAAAATAATATTCATTACCAAAAATAATATTTATAAAATTTATATAAATTAATTATTATTTTCAAAGACAAAATTTAATAAAAATCGTTTTTAAAGAAAATATATTTTTGTAGCATAAAACAACATCGCTAAAAATTGAGTAAATATTTGTTATGAATAGATCAAAATATTTTTATTATATAAAACCAATATATATATATATATATATATATATTTGGTTATTATAATTTGAACATTTCAACTAAATTTCTAGGTTAAATTGGTCGAATTTAAGTGATATTAATTCTATATTATATCGTATTTTTCTTACTCCTAGATGTTGCCTTTTAAAATATATATCTTGCACAGTATTCTAATTTTTTATAGTGTAAAATTCTCCGCCCTAAAAAAATTCAAAATTGAAATTTTATATTGTCATAAAATATTAAATTCATGAAAATAAATTATTTTCAAACACATATTATAGAAGGCAGTAATGAAACATCCATTGAAAAGGGGGAGTGGAAAACATACATGATAAATGAAATAACACATAATATGTTTACCATATAAATCTAAGATAGGTGTGGGAGATTAAATATATATATAGTGGAGAAACATATCATTTAATTATTGATATATATATATATTCATCGAGTACATTCTCATGATAACATTAATGACAAAAACACTATAAATCAAAGAGTGGTAAAATGGCCATCAATTAATCCGAAATATTGGTAAGAGAATAATATTTTTATTTCAAGATACTTATGATAATGTTGAGGGGTTATTTTACTATCATGATAGAGATAATTATAAAATATAAATACTTAATTTCATGAAATTTAATAAGTAAAATTTAATCCTTCGGTTGTGCATTGATCAATTGTTTATTCAATATCATATATTATTCAAATAAATGAATATTAGAGATGATATTATCATAACTTAGAAACTAATATTAACTTTTAACAAAGTATAAGATCCATAAAATAATGACATATAATCTCTCATATATATACACACACACACACAAACAAAATGTTAATCACATGTTATCCAATATGGATAAATGTATATTTTTTATAATGTAAAATTAATTTCTAAAACTATTACATTAACACCAAAGGCTCTATATAAACTATTGCATAATTAGTTAACTTTATTAATCCTATAAAATTATTATTGATGAAAATTAAAACATAAAATTAGTTTAGAACCATGTTAACTAATTTTCAAAATAAATTTAGCTTTAATTCCTAAAAAATTATAGTATCTAATAATGTCACACATAAAACAAATGAATACCATGATTATGTATTCTCTTAAAACCATTTAGTATTTTCCAAAATAAGTACAAAATCGCAATAAAAAATCATTGTAAAAACAAATAATTCCAAAAAATAACTCTCTGTCATTATTCTATGAATAAAATCACAAATTATCCAATATATTCAATAAATCCATAAATGTAATAAAAATCATTATAAACCACTATCTCATTAAATCATTAATAAATTTCGTGGCAAAAAATAAGATCGAATTTCATTTATCAATATCAATAATTTGTTTATCTAAACAAAACATTTTTTCTCAATATTGGACATATATTAATGGTTGTCTTTCCGTCCATCATGTTTTCTCTAAAAATATAACCTCATCCATCAAACACTTTTCTAGATTGGTAGTACCATTCAATATTGTAATTAAAATAAAAAATGATTTACGACTAAAAAATAATCCTTACATGATTCTTTATTGTTATAAGAATAGTATCATTGATAAAATACTTTTGAAACATAATTCTAAAATTTCAATATATTAATAAAATATTCATATAACATTCTTTATAAACCATTAACCATGATTCATCATTTTATTTCCCAATACACCCTTCCTATAATATGAACTGAGAATCAAATTTTATGATTATTCAACAAAAAATTAGTCATTCTTCATACTATTAACATATGAAATGATATTAATATAACTCATAACATGCATATTTTATTCATTGTTTATTCATCATCAATCATAAAATAATTACTCATATAATATTTTTTATCCACTTCATCACCATTCCCCCATCGAAATTGATTCAGATAATTCCTATACATTCTATATTTAAATCATTAATCCCTAGAAGATTACATAAAAAACCCATTAGTCCCATAAAATAAAATATTTGAAAATTTTAATTTCCATTTGTTTTTTCTTGGTCTATGCACTTTAATTCCACACATAAATCATCTTCCCATTCATCTGAGACATTTCCATGAGCATTTTCACTCTATATTATAACATATAAGTAAATGTATCATCAAACATTAATATAATATATTTACCCAAATTCTATGAAAATACATTATTATTCTATTAGGTGTATTTGTAATCTCACATAAGATGAGGTCATTAATTATTTTTCAAGATAACTATTTGTTCCTAATAAATATATTTATCATTATAGCTCATATTTCATTTGTATTTTCATGAGGATTGTCATTGTACTGTTCATTAAATTTATTATTAAAATTATTCCTCTTAGTTACAACAATATATTAAAAAAATAGTGTGAAAATAATAATCAGTGTGAGAAGTTATATAATGAAGAAAAATATTTTATATGATATATATATCATGACAACTTATTTTCAATCCATGACCTATTCGGCCTAACCCGCGGCATACATATTTGTAATATATTAAAATCCATTATAATAGTTCAAAATGAAAAAGTTAGTTACCACAAGCATGTACCTCAAGAGTGTCAAGAAAATTTTTCAATCTTCGTCCAACTCATCACGAACTTATAATGATCTAATTAACATAAAATCTGACTCATTTAGAGATGTTTCCCAAAAGTGTATTATATATATATATATATATATCCACCTGATAGTATCCATAAATGGATTTCTTTTTTATAAAAACTACACCAATTTCATTACCTAAACATAGGATGTGATCCAAAAAATATGCTCATAATAAGGGTTCATACTAAATATTCATCGTATTATAAAACATTCTTCATATAATCATATTATAGCCTTTATAAAAAAAATAGTTTTAAGATATATTTCATCATTTCATTATAGAATAACCTAGGTAAAGTAAATGGGATTCCAAAAAATTTCATCATAATAATCATTACCCAAACATAGAATGAATAAGGATGGAATTGTTTGATCATATCCCTAGTAAAGAATAATTAACTTCAATTTATGTGATCATATATGAAAATGTATTTTAAATATCATTGTAATTTTTCACGTTGAAAATACCCTTTTCAATTTGAATTCATATATTTTATATCCAAGTATTTCCTAAAATTTATTGAGGAAAATTTATTTGTAAGGAAACATTGAAATTTTTAGAGGAAGACTCAAATAATTGAGAATTAAGGGCAGTGGGAAAATCATTTAATATTGTATTCATTAAAAGAAAAAATTATATTCAAAACTTCTTAAATAGTTAAATTTTTTTTAAACAACATTTCTTTAAAAGGAATATTGTTCATAAATTTTAAATAAATTATATTTTAATTAAATTCACCTTTTATACATCTCTTAGTTTTAATAATCACATGTCATGCTTAACTAGGTTTCTATTGAGTTAATTGTTTTATTATAGATTTTTTTATAATACAAATTACAATATTGTTCAATGTTTGGACCATCTTTCTTGATTCATCACTCTAATTCACTATAAAGGAAGACTCACCACTCTTTAATCAATGCTTCTGAAACACCATTCTTAATTCACTGCTCATGGAGCCCCGATATAGATTCACCAAGTCCAAGTCACCATTCCAAATACTCAATATTCTAGTGGATCACCGTTCCAAAGAAACTTTTCAAAAAAGAAAATTCCAAAACTAAAATCTAAGATCAAATTACATACCATTAACTTTATTTTTTTCCTTTAAGATTCAATATTCTTAAAGGTCATATTTTTTGATTTTAATGATACTGATTATTTTAATGACATTTTCTAACCCTTTGTAGAAAATATTAAAAATGATTTCAGACTGCAGTATGAGGTATGAGGTACCAGAACATGGTCGATAACATGCTATATATTAGCTGTAGTGTATAAATCTACAAACTAAATCTATTTAAATACATGGAAAAAAAATAAATAGAATTCATACAGTGATTGAAAAGAATAAACATAAATCAAAAAAATGTGAAAACCGAAATGAGGCTATGTTTCTTGTGTGAAAGCTTTTATTTCCAGAATTTAATGAAAAAGAAGAAGAAGAATTTTCTACACCTGGGTCAATCAGATAACTTAAGATAGAATCTTCTAGGACTCTCTATTTTAAAATAGCCTTATGAAAAGCGACTTGAGATTCATTTTATGTGATATTTATGGAGCCATGCAACACCAAACGATATCAAATAGAGAAACCCAATACCTTACACTCTTTTATCTGATTAGTTTGTGAACATTATTTACACTATAATGAGTGTGTGATTATATCTATTTTATAAAAACACAGTGATACTTTTTCATAATTAGAATATACAAATATATATTATCTATAATGACCCATACTTTTCATACATGGTTATTAATTCCAAATTGAATCATAGTTATTACAACATATAACAAAACCATGAAAGTACCGTATATGTATAGTGTCTTTATAAACTAGGAAACATAAACAACTGGTTTATAAAGCATATACATTGTCTCCCATTTATTTCATCATATCTAGAGTCCCTTTTGTCATATCCTACTTAATAACCTTCTTCCTGACCTGGGGAAATAAAACATGCAAAAGGATGAGCTCAAATTCTCAGTAAGGGTAAACAAAAGAAAAACCAATCACATCAAATTCATAAGAACATAACATTTTGGAAATCTTAACCTGCAAAAGAAATTATAATTCCATAACATGGGATAAATCATGTAGTGAAATGTAATCCCAAAAATCATAACTTAAAAAATGAAAATTTTTGTCATGCACACATAATCATAGAGAATCATTTCTTAGTAGTCAAGACTCATAGCCATGAATATCTTACAAGACAAAGTCCATTTCTGAACCGAGATCACTCCTCGTTTCAGTCCTATTTCACTGAACTGGTTTAACCTGAAGTTCCAGCCATATCTATCTCATGAGATATAAATCATCACCCAACGCATTGGGGGAGATATAGGTCCCACACAGATCATAATTAATCCACTCTTATGTGTGCCCCAAAATCATAAATCATACATCATAAAATAACCCATGTAATAAAAAAGGGAATCTTAAACATCATTCAATCATAACATAATCCATATAAGATAAAAGGACATCATAAAAATAATTACATCATAAAATAATCAAATAAATGTAAAAATAGGGATAGAAACATAACCCGATATTAACTTAGATGGAAAATAATTTTGATAAAACACTTGAACTCCATTCTTGAGGAAAATATTCTTTCTACTTAAAAACAATTTTCCTTTCATAACATGTCATACAATTTTAAAGTAAAAAATTTTGATTCAAAATAAACTTGAAAACTTATAAAGGAAGATTCTTGGAAATAATGTTTTAAAAATCCATTCTTTCCGTATAATATAAAAAAACATTCTTCTCATACTTTTCTCGAAAAAGTCAAAAAGTACCTCGTACGAAATTCCACAAAAGCTTCCATTCATATCTTTTACTAAAAACTCATCTAAGGGTAAACTTGGATTTAAAAAATTGTAGGTGGATGGATATAATATTAAATATTGAGGAAACATGAATGTGGATGATAAAATACAGCCTAGTAAATACCAAAGTATAAACAATCTTGGATAAAAATGAGATTGTGATATTTTCCCTTAACTTAGGTCTGATTTTCTTCGTAAGTGTCTGAACCTCGTGTACAATGATTTAAATAATGTTATTGACTTATTACAGAATCATAATTATTTTTATGATATCATATATGGTTATATTCTTAGCTTCTTATTAGTAATATTTCATTACTACTTGTTATTCGGGTGTTTATTACTTTTTGTTCTTATGCATGTTTTATCGAATAAATTCTTATTCTTCTTTTTAGGTTACAGATACCTCATTTACAGAATGGTATTAGTGTAATATATATCATATTAATTAATTCAATTCATTTATACAATCATTATGCAATGAATATCATGTAGAACGAGTCACATCACATCGTGGAGACGGTATTCCGTACGTACGCGCGAGCGATGATATCGTTCCCATGATCGTGGAATTGTATTGGAGTGTATGTATAAAATTTCAGAATCAACTTTACTTTACAATAATCATACATATTTATTCTTTACACCATTATACCCATCCATGTAAGGTGGTGGGGGAAAATAGATTACACCACGGCGTGGAGACTATATTCCGTACGTACGCACGCGCGGTGATTTCATTTTCCATAGGATGGATAGATGGTGAAATAGTGTTGTTTCATAATTATAATAATATATAGGTATATTAGTGATACTGATGTTATTACTTCATAATGAAACAACTAAAGAAGAATAAGTGTAAGAAGAAATAATGTTGAAAGATTCGGTAACGAACATTACCTCTTCTTTGAAGCGCCTATTTGAGACCTCCTTTTAGGGCACTAAAATTGGTCTTTGAAGAAGACCAGGACCTCTAGGATGGTTCTAGGTAAGTTTAGAGGAGAAATTTTCAGGGTTTGGCTGAGCTTGAAGGCTCAATGTGGTGTGAGGAAGAGAGGGAGGAGGTGACCTTTTATAAGAGAGGAGGGGGGCACCTTTGGAAAACACAAACAATATTATTTTAATATAAAGTCATATTTGTGTTTTAATAGCTCCAAATTGATTTATTTCGAAGCTAATGTGGGTATGGGTCGAAATATTCTCATCCAATAGAATCTAGACAAGTTTATATTTCTATTTTAACCTTATCATTTAAATTTTACTTTAAGTTAGATAATTTAACTTTTACCGTGTCTTCTTGTTTTCTTACAATATAAGGTTAATAAAAATACTATAACAAGACAAAAGAACCCCAAGTTGTTTATTATTACTATATATAACCTTATGTAAGTCATTTATCCGAACCTTACATTTTTAGAAATAAAATAACAATTAATAATATAATATTTGTTTTAAAAACTATTTTATGTCAATTTTGACACTATTTGGTAATCGATTTTTGTGAAAATAATAACAGAAAGGTTATTTCAAACAATTTTAATTAAATCAAAACTAACACGAAATATTAACATAGAAAATAATTTTAATTTATAAAAATTTTCAAATTACATTTATTTGGGTATTTATAACAAACATTATGTCAATATTTCATTAATAAGATAATTACTGCATCATCATTGTGTCATAAATAAATTAAATGATTTAATGTCTAAAAATTAAAAATAAAATACCATTATGTAGGAAATCGTTTTAGATTTCTAATGAATATTTATAGTAGAATCCATCTTATGTATAACCCTATATTAAAAATTATTTAGTTATTAAACTTTGAATTTAACTATTTTAACCGTTCTTTAAATAAATTAATAATAAATGTCCTAATCTAATCCATGTGGGCCTAAATGGTCATATTTTATTCCTAAGTTTGTTTTTGGTAGAATTACATTTATCCAATAGAATTAGGACATGTTTTAGGGTAATAATAATATCATTTTTACCCTTAATTACCATATTTACTTTTAACCGTGGTAAAAAAAGTAAAAAGTTACTATTCACCAAAAAATATTTTCATCTCATTGAGCCAAATTTTAGTCCTTGATATTAACCGTGTTTCTTGGATTTTTGAAATTCCACTCACAGAAGCAGTAAAATTAATTTTTTTGTGAATTTGGAAATTCTCCTATGAGATGGGTAAAAGACGGTGAAAAGTTAAATAAAATTTTTATATATCTAAAATTATTATAAAAGGACTCCAATTAATTGCATTGAACTTATATAGGTATTTTTTATCAATTTCTACCTAAACTAAATTTAAATAAAATAAATAATTATTTAAATAAAAAGTCGGGTTTTAAATAGTAACCTAGTGTTTTCACTATTCATCAAAAATTGAATGTTTTCAGAAAAATACCAAAATTTTACCCTTGGCTAATTTCGATATTCCGAATCCAAAAATGAAATCCGTTTTTGAAAAATAAAATTTCAAAAAGTGGGTATTACTATTCATAAGGGCTAGTTTTAATAACATTTTAATAGCATATCGTTGTTTAGTGAAACTCAGTATTGCGTACAACGCAAGCTATCGAGGAAGGTCCTGATTGCGTGTAAAGCAAGCCAAGCTAGTGTTGTGTGTAGTGAAAGATTCCTTTGAAGATTTATATAACATAAAAACAAAATATTATTCATAAAAGTCTCGGGTGTTATATTCTACCCCCCTTAAAATGAATTTCGCCCTCAAAATTCATCACTTTGTAACAGACAGATGAGGATACCCCTCCCTCATCATATCCTCAAGCTCCCATGTAGCTTATTCTAATTGGTGGATCCTCCATAAAACTTTCACCAAGTGAGTGGTCTTGTTCCATTGGACTTTTTCACTACGATCTAGAATCTCTATCGGCTGTTCTTTATAAGAAAGATCTTGCACTAGTGGTACAACTTCTGAGATGAGTACACATGAAGGATCATGTATCTACTTTCTCAGGAGAGATACATGGAACACATCGTGAACTTGAATGAGATTTGGTGGAATCGCCAATCAATAAGCTACCTTCCCAACACGATCCAGTATTTCTAAAGAACCGATATAACTAGGGCTCAGCTTTCCCTTCCTTCCAAATCTCATTACTCTCTTCCATGGAGGTATTTGTAAGAACACTTTATCACCCACTTCAAACTCTAGGTCTTTTCTTCAGTTGTCGGCACAACTTTGTTTGTCGACTCTGAGCTGCTCTTATGTGTTGTTGAATAGATCAGACCTTTTCTACCATCTCATCAACAAGATCAGGTCCTAATTGCTTTCTTTCCCCAACTTCATCCCAACAAGTTGGAGTCCTGCATTTCATTCCATAGAGAGCTTCATAAGGATCCATCTGAATACTGGAGTGAAAGCAATTATTATAAGAAAATTCCACCAAAGGTAGGTTTTAATCCCAACCACATTTGAAATCCATAGATCAAGCTCTCAACATATCTTCTAGAGTTTGAATTTTCTTCCCAGACTGACCGTCTGTCTGAGGATGATAAGCAGTGCTAAAACTCAACTCTTTATCTAGAGAATGCTGAAGAATTCTCCAGAACTTAGAGGTAAATCTAGGATCCCGATCAGATATAATGGAAAGTGGTACTCCATGCAATATTACCACTTCCTTTATATATATCCTGGAAAGCTGATCTAGAGAGAAATCCTTTCTAATAGCAATGAAGTGTGCAGACTTTGTAAGAAAATCAACTATGACCCAGATATCATTATTTCCTTTGAATGTTATAGGAAGTCTGGTGACAAAGTCCATAATGAAGTTTTCTCATTTTTATTCTGGTATGGGTAATGGTTTTAACATCCCCTTAGACTTTTGTCTCTCAGCTTTAACTTGCTGACAAACCAAGCATCGAGAGACATATTCAGCAACATCTCTTTTTATGCCATCCCCCTAGAAGTACTCTTTCAGGTCCCTATACATCTTCGTGCTTCCAGGATGAATAGTGAATGAATAACTATGAGCCTCATCCAGAAGCACCTTCTTTAATTTTGGGATGGGAGAAACCCAAACCTGATTCCTGAACATTATTATCCCATCACAATCAAGGTTGAATTCAGGAACATTTCTCAGCTTCTTTTGTAACTCTGCATCTTCTTTCGGTGCCTCTTTAATCTTCACATGTATAGATGGTTGAACATTCATTTGTGAAAGTTATGTTTTCCCCTTCCATTATAATTCCAAGATCCATATTTTGTAAAACCATAAATATTGGATCTTTTGTGATCCTCATAATTGATAAACTAGGATGGTCTTGTCAACTTAATGCATTTTCCACCTTGTTTGCTTTCCCAGGGTGGTAATTAATTGAGCAGTCATAATCCTTAATCAGCTCCAACCATCTTCTTTGGTGCATATTCAGCTCCTTTTGTGTGAAAATATACAATAAACTTTTATGATCAGTATAAATGTCACACCTTTCTCCATAAAGATAATGCCTCCAAATATTTAATGCAAAGATTACCACAACTAACTCCAAATCATGAGTTGGGTAATTTTTCTCATGGATTTTCAACTATCGTGAGGCATAAGATATCAACATATCACTTTTCATAAGAACACACCTCAACCCCTTCTTGGATGCATCACTGTAGATCACAAACCTTTCTCCACTACAAGGCAGTGTGAGCACAGGTGCACTGTATATCCTTCTTTTCAACTCTTTGAAATTCTCTTCACATTCCTCCGTCCATACAAACTTAACTCCTTTTCGAGTCAACCTGGTGAGTGGATTAGATCATCGTGAAAAATATGTCACAAAACGTCGATAATATCCGTCCAAACCAAGAAAACGTCAGATCTCGGTTACTATTGTTGGTCTCGACCATCTTTCGATAACCTCTATTTTTGCTGGATCAATAGATATCCCATCTTTTGAGATTATGTGACCCAAAAATGAAACATTTTGAAGCCAAAATTCCCACTTGGTAAATTTGGCATAATGTTTCTCCTTTCTCAGGGTCTTCAATACAATTCTCAAGTGTTCTTCGTGTTCATCCTTTCTCTTTGAATAGACAAGAATATCGTCTATAAAGACTACCACAAAATGATCAAGATAGTCTCTATAGACTTTATTCATCAGAACCATGTAGATATCAGGTTAATTAGTAAGACTAAATGGCAACACTATAAATTCATAGTGTCCATACATTGTACGGAAAGCTGTCTTTGGTATATCCTCCATTATGACCCTTAATTGATGATACTCTGAATGAAGATCAATCTTGGGAAAGTATTGAGCTCCGTGTAGTTGGTCCAATAGGTCATCAATGCGTGGGAGATGATATTTGTTCTTGATAGTGATTTTGTTAAGTTCTCAATAATCAATGAAGAGTCTCATTGATCCATCTTTCTCCTTAACAAACAGAATAGGTGCTCCCCAAAGTGACACACTAGGGTGTATGAATCCCTTATCAAGATTTTATTAGAGTTTCTTCTTCAATTCCTGCAACTCAATTGGGGCCATTCTATAAGGTTTCTTTGAAATAGGTAAATCACCCGGTACGAGTTCTATTGAAAACTCAACTTCACGATTTGGTGGAAAACCCGGTAATTCCTCCGCAAAGACATCATCAAACTCTCATACAATGGGAATATTCTTAATCATGAGTTTCTCACCAACCATTTGATATAAATAACATTAATTTAGTAGAATCAAGACCCATAAGATGAAAGAAAATTCCACTGGATGGTTATGTTCATCCTTGCATCGATAGACAGTCATAGATTGATTTGGAATATGAAATGTGACTTCCCTTCTTTGGAAAATGATATGAGCTCTATATAAAGAATGCCAATCCATGCCAAGAATCACTTCAAATTTTACTATAGGATGGATCACTAGATTTGGAGGAATCACCTTCCCACAAACTTCAATTGGAGAAGAATTATAAAATTTTGATGCGAGTGCTGTGCCATTAGGGGTTGTCAAAGCTATCTCAACATCTAATTGTTGAGGTAATATGAAGATACCCTTAGAAAATTCTTCAGAAATAAAAGAGTGGGTGGATCCAAAATCAAATAAAACGTTTTCTAATTTATAGGGGATGGTAAGTGTACCTTTCACCACTTCGTTATCATACACCACATTGCTGATAGAAATTGCAAGTGACATTCCTTTGTCTTTGGCCTTAAGAATTTTTTGACGTCAATCACCATCAACAACCCTTGGATTAGGGCATTTATTAGCATAATGCCATATTTCCTTGCACTTGTAAAATTGAAGTGTAGGTGGTGCACTCTGTGTAGACTTTTCTTTGTTCACATCACTAGACATCTTCTTCCCATCATTGCGACATTCAAATGCCCGATGACCTTCCTTTCCACATTTGAAACATTTACTTGTCCCTTTAAGACAACTCCCTCCATGTTTCTTTCCACACTTTGAGCATAAGAGAAAACTCATCTTCCTTTCAGTGTGCTCTTTAGATTTTCCTTTGAATTCAATTTTCCTCTTCTTATTAAACCCATATGACTTATGCGTTACTCCAATCTCCATCTCAATCTTGAGAGAACATCGAATGGTTTCCTCATAACTATTGAAGTCCCTTATGGTTAACTCCGTTCGAAGACTTGGTTTTAAGACACTAAATAATCGATTGATCTTACTCTCAGGTTGGATAATAATACCAGAAGCATACCTTGAAAGTTTTGTAAAATTTCTTTCATAGGTACCAATGGATTCATCATCCTTTTGCTTCAGTTCAGGAAACTCCTTCTCAATCTTTGTTCGAAAAATACGAGGGAAGTACTTATTGAAAAATAAGTTCTTGAACTCATCCCATTCCATGGACTCAATTTCATCTCTTTTCCTCGTATTCTTGATATTATTCTACCATTGATCAGCATCTCCTTCCAAAAGATACACTACTAAGATGACTTTATCATCTTCAGAACATTGAAGAACTGAAAATATCTTTTCAGTTGTACTAATCCATTGTTCAGCAACTAATGGATCAGTAGACTTGCTGAATGAAGGTGGACGCTGCCTCGTGAAGGATTCAATAGATTGTTGCTCCTTCCTTTGCTCATTTGGAAGTCCTTCATGATTCATAGCTTGCGAATGTTGTGTGATCATTGCTAAAATATTTTTCATTCCAACTCCCATAACGTTTGGTTTCTCAGGGGGACAATCTTTGCATTGCCCATTGCATTCTGCATTAACACGGTTCCTTTGGGTTCCAGCCATTGACTAAAACCAAGAAAAATAGTGTGAGGAACAATAATTATAATAGGAAAAACACATAATCAAGAATAAAATTTTACACTTAAGGTCTTATCATAGGTTATTCATGGCCATTTCTAAAACACTAAGATTGTGTTCTATTCTTATACTTATCCTTAGGGTTCTTACTAAGGCTTTCACATCCTAGTTTCCAAATGATGACTATACCTTTCCTCTGATACCAAATATAACGACCCATAATTTACATACATGGTTATTACTTCAAAATTGAAGCATACTTATTACAACATATAACAAAAACATGAATGGACCGTATAGGTATAGTGTCTTTAGAAACTGGGAAACATAAACAACTGGTTCATAAAGCATCTACATTTTCTCCCATTTATTTCATCATATCCAGATTCCCTTTTGGAATATCCAACTTAATAACCTTCTTCCTGACCTGGGGAAATAAAACATGCAAAAGGTTGACATCAAATGCTCAGTAAGGTTAAACAAAAGAAAAACCAATCAAATCATATTCATAAGAACATAACATTTTTGAAATCTTAACCTGCCAAAGAAATCATAATTTCATAACATGGGATAAATCAAAGTAGTGAAATGCAATCCCAATAATCATAACATAAAACATGAAACATTGTGTCATACACACATAATCATAGAGAATCATTTCTTAATAGTCAAGACTCATATCCAAGACTATCTTAGAGGGAAAAGTCCATTTCTGAACCGAGATCACTCCTCATTTCAGTCCTGTTTCACTGAACCGGTTTACCCTTTCGTTCCAACCATGTCTATCTAATGAGATATAAATCTTTACCCAATGAATTGGAAGGAGATATAGGTCCCACCCATCTCATAATGAATCCATTCTTATGTGTCCCACAAAATCATAAATCATACATCATAGCATAACCCATGTAATAAAAATGGGAATCTTAAACATCATTCCATCATAACATAATCCATATAAGATAAAAGGACATCATAAAAATAATTCCATCATAACATAATCAAATCAATGTAAAAATAGGGATAGAAATAGAACCCTATATTATCTTAGATGGAAAATAATTTTGATAAAACACTTGAACTCCATTCCTGAAAAAACATCCTTTCTACTTCAAAAACATTTTCCTTTCATAACATTTCATACAATTTAAACTAAAAGAAGTTGATTAAAAATAATCTTGAAAAATAGTAAAGTATGCTTCTTGGAAATATTGTTTTAAAAAACCATTCATCCTGTATAATTTAAAAAAACATTTTTCTCGTACTTTTGTCGGAAAAGTCAAAAAGTACCTCGTACGAAAAACGACGAAAGAATCCTTTCATATCTTTTACGAAAAACACACATAAGGGTAAAATTGGATTTAAAAAATTGTAGGTGGATGTAAATAATATTACATATTGAATAAACATATATGTGGATGATAAAATACACCCTAGTAAATACCAAAGTATAAACAATCTCGGATAAAAATGAGATTGTGATATCTTCCCTTACCTTAGGTATGATTTTCTTCGTAAATGTCTAAAATACATGTATATTGATTTAAATAATGTTATTGACTTATTCCAGAATCATACTTATTTTTATGATATCATATATGGTTATATTCTTAGCTTCTTGTTAGTAATATTTCATTACTACTTGTTATTCGGGTGTTTATTACTTTTTGTTCTTATGAATGTTTTGTCGAATAAATTCTTATTCTTATTTTTAGGTTACATATACCTCATTTCAAGAATGGTATTAGTGTAATATATATCATATTCATTCATTCAATTAATTTATATAATCATTATGTGATGAAGATCATGTAGAACGAGTTGCATCACATCATGGAGATGGTATTCCGTTCGTACGCACGAACGAGGATATCATTCCCATGATCGTGGAATTGCATTGAAGTGTATGTATAATATTTAAGAATCAATATCACTTTACAATAATCATATATATTTATTCTTTACACCATTATACCCATCCAAGTAAGGTGGTGGTGGAAAATAGATTACACCACGGCGTGGAGATGGTATTCCGTACGTACACACGCGCGGTGATTTCGTTTTCCGTAGGATGGATAGATAGTGAAATATGGTTGTTTCATACATATAATAACATATCATTATATGATTGATTATGATTTTATTACTTCAAAATTAAACAACTAAAGAAGAAGAAGTGGAAGAAGAAATAAAGTTGAAAGAATCGGTTACGGACATTACCTCTTCTTTGAAGCTCCTCTTTGAGACCTCCTTTTAGGGCACTAAAATTGGTCTTTTAATAAGACCAGGACCTATAGGATGTTTTAGGTAAGTGGAGTGGAGAAGTTTTCAGGGTTTGGACGAGCTTGAAGGCTCAAAGTGGTGTGAGGAAGAGAGCGAGGAGGTTCCCTTTTATAAGAGAGGAGAGGGGCACCTTTGGAAAAACTAAAAATATTATTTTATTATAAATTCATATTTTGTTTTTAATAGCTCCAAATTGATTTATTTCTAAGATAAGCTGGGGTTGGGTCTAAATCCTCTCATCCAATAGAATTTATACAAGTTTAGATTTCTATTTTAACCTTTTTATTTAGATTTTACTTTAAGTTAGATAATTTAACTTTTACCGTGTTTTCTTGTTTTCTTAAACTATAATGTTAATAAACATACTATAACAATCCCAATGAACCCCATGTTGTTTATTATTAATATATATAACCTTATCTAATTAATTTGGCCTAACCTTATATTTTTAGGATTAAAAAAAATTAATAATATAATATTTGTTTTAAAAACTATTTTAGGTCAATTTTGACACTATTTGGTAATTGATTTTTGTGAAACTCATAACAGATATATTAGTTCTAAAAAAGTTAATTAAATATATAATAACATGTCATGTTAACATATAAAATTATTGGAATTCATAAAATGTCTCAAATTACATTTATTTTGGTATTTATAACATATATTATTTCAATATTTCATTAATGAGATAATTACTGCATCATCATTGTGTCATAAATAAATTATATTATTTAATGTTTAAAAATTGATTCTAAAATACCATTATGTAGGAAATATTTTAAGATTTCTAATTAATATTTATAGTCTAATTTATCTTATGTATAACCCAATATTAAAAATGATTTAGTTATTATACTTTGATTTTAACTATTTTAACCCTTCTTTAAATAAATTAATAATAAATGTCCTAATCTAATCCAAGTGAGCCTAAATGGTCATCTATTATTCCTAACGTTTTTTGTGGTCGAATTACACTTATCCAATAGAATTAGGAAATGTTTTAGGATAATAATAATATCAATTTTACCCTTAATTACCCTATTTAATTTTAACCGTGGTAAAAAAAGCAAAAAGTTACTATTCACCAAAAATTATTTTCATCTCATTGAACCACATTTTAGTCCATGATATTAACTGTGTCTCTCGGATTTTCGAAATTCCACTCACATAAGTGGTAAAATTATGTTTTATGTGAATTTAGAAATTCTCCTAGGAGGTGGGTAAAAGACTGTGAAAAGTTCCATAAAATTTTTATATATCTAAAATTATTATAAAATGACTCCAATGAGTTGCATTGAACTTATATAGGTATTATTTATCAATTTAGACCTAAAATAAATTTAAATAAAATAAATAATTATTTAAATAAAAAGTCGGTTTTTAAATAGTAACCCAGTGTTTTCACTATTCATCAAAAATTGAATGTTTTTAGAAAAATACCAAAATTTCACCGTAGGCTAATTTCGATATTCCGAATCCAAAAATGAAGTCCGTTTTGAAAAATTAAATTTTAAAAAGTGGGTATTATTATTCATAATGGCAAGTTTTAATAATATTTTAATAGCATATCGTTGTTTAGTGAAACTCGGTATTGCGTACAACGCAAGTTATCGAGGAAGGTCGCACTTGCGTGTAAAGCAAGCCAAGATAGTGTTGTGTGTAGTGAAAGATTCATTTGATGATTTATATAACATAAAAAAAAATATTTCTCATAAAATTCTCTGGTGTTACATTATCAATATATCTTTCCTCAACTTCTCTTCCCATAGATAACAGTGGAAGAGGTCCATGTGTGGCCTGTCATGTTTTTTACTTGCACGAAAACTATGGAAGAGGTATTTGTGGCCTAAAAAAATGTATGTGTTTTTTCATACCACAATATAGGTAGTGTATCAAGTTTATTTGTATAATCTTTTTTGTGGAATATTGTCACCAAGTGCAGAGGACTAAGTCACATCTTGAGACTAAACCTCTTGTTATTATTTCTACTAATCCTATTAATATTTTTATTCACTAATTTAACTATTTAACAATGAAAAAATTTATTTTAATTTGATAGTTAATATTAAATATTTTTTATATTAGAATATGAGTTAGTAAATTTATTTGAAAATGTAAAATATTTTTTCATATTATTTCAATCAAAAATTAATCACTATTTGAGAATTCATGTAAAAGATATAATAATTTATAAATATACTAATTTAATAGAATGGGATATATTTTATTTATATTTGGGTGATTTTTTTTAAATCCATTTTAAACATTAATTAGTATTAAGAACCCAATTAACCCACTGTAGAGTGATATATTTTGACCAACAATTTAAATCAGAGGAATTAACGCTTTTCTAAATCATTTTTAACTATTATTATATT
The DNA here is from genome assembly GCA_963277665.1 of Viscum album. Taxonomy (NCBI): domain Eukaryota; kingdom Viridiplantae; phylum Streptophyta; class Magnoliopsida; order Santalales; family Viscaceae; genus Viscum; species Viscum album. The sequence goes on from OY728119.1 coordinate 512,286,652, forward strand.
TGTTCTATAAAGATCATAAAATTTATATCAGTTCTAAATTTACATCATTTTATATTTATTTTTTAGTATTATAATATGGTTAATTGATAGAAAAAATATTCTACCAATAGACCAATTTCCATTAGTATAACCAATTATTTCCTATGGATAATAAATATAAAAATGCATATCGATTGAAGGAGTTTTGAATTACGGACATCCATTGTAGTTGAGTCTAAAATTCCTATAGCTGTTTGAAATACTATGCATGACTCAACCCAAGATTCTTATAATAATAGTTTCAAATACATTAATGCTTTATATTGTACCTTCAGAGATGACGAGTTTAATAGATTTCTTTCTTGTAAAAATTCCTATGAGACATGGGATACTCTAGCTATTTCACATGAAGGAACTAAAAATATTAAATAAATGAGTCTTAAAACATACATTAGTAATATTATAATTTTATATTGAATCATGATGAGTTGATATCTAACATGTATCTTAGGTTCAATTAGATCATGAATATAATGAGCTCATTATGAAAGGAAGTCTCTACAAAAGAGAAGATCATGTGACACTTGATATGTTTTCTAGAAATATGAGTTGGAACATCAATGTCAATAAGAGAATCTTATAGCCTCATTGAAATTTTTGTAAAGGATCTTATTGGAATATTGATGATTTAGGAGGAAGTGGTAAATGTAATTGATAAGAAGAATATTAATTTGAGTGAAAATCCATTTCTTTCAAAACCACCGGATCCAAGGAAAAAGGAAAGGAGAGAGTCCATGTTTAACCTAAATTTTAATGTGATAAAGATTCATCAGCTGAAAATTATAACAAAATTGCTTAGCTATCTAGATAATTTAATAATTTTAATATAATTAAAAATTTGTTAGGAAATCAAACTATAGAGTAAAATATTATAAACATGGGAATTGGAATATGTATTGGAAGAAATATGATCATTCAAATGATATCATATGTTACGCATGCAAGAGAAAAGGACATGTGAATGATGACTATCCAAAAAATGAAGTATAATAAGATATTTTATTATAAGAATCAGATGTACAAGAAAGATATAAAATCTACCTAGAGTGCTTCTAAATGCATTTCCAGTAATATTAACTCTTCAAATTATGAAAACGTTTGTAAAATCAACATATTATTTATTTCCAATATATATAAGGTAACATGTATTTCTATAGATCAGAAATCTAATTAATATTGTGATAAAGATATTAATGATGTAGATCAGAACATGACTAAAGAATAATTATTTATGTATTTTAACATTGTTGAGGATACTTTTAATGAGCTAAAGGACAACTAAAAAATAGATAAAAATAGAATTCTCATACTATTTCTGTTAAATTTGATGTTGTAGTAGAAAAGGTGAAAAATGATCAGTTTCTTAAATAAAATATATAACATAATCTATCTAATGAAAAATTAAAGAATATCAAGATAAATTCATTGAGGGAAAAAATTCCAAACACAAATTCTTGGAAAAAATTGAAATAAAATAAATGTTATGTATGGGATACCTACTTGTATATAAGAGAATAATTAAAAACACATTTATTCATATATTTAAAAAATATGCTTCTAGTTCTATTTCTTGAAATGTTTCTACTATTAGTTTAGAAAATAATTCAAATGAATATTTTAGTATGGGAACTAATTATTTTTTATTTGTCCTAAATTTTACTAACTTTTTACAGGAATCCCTTGAAGCACGTGTGGGTTCTTGAAGCATTGATACATTTTTTGACTTAATAAAACCTGGTTACCAAAATTATTTATTTTCTAATGTTTTTATCAAAAAAGATACTTGAAAAGTTATTATAAGATTTTATGGTACATAGAAAGTGGGTGTTCAATGAATATAAAAATGGAGTTCTCAAAAATCAACAATTTAAAAAAGTTTGATGGTGGACATGTCACCTTTGGTGATAATGCTAATGTAAAGTTCATTGGACTTGGGAAAATTAGTATAACCATTTCAATTTTAATTTCTAATGTAATATTCTTTCAATTATTAAAATTATAACATTATTATCATTTCAAAATGGTGTGATGATGGTTTCCATGTCAAATATGAAAATAATTCTTGTAATGTTTTTTACCCTAAAAATAATTAAGTTTTTACTACATATAGAAATAAAGATGTTTATACTATTAATATAGATTCTTTACTTTCACAAAATGATTCGCTTTTAATATACTTTCATAAAGAATATTGGATATGGAATATGTGACATGGCCATTGTAATATTCACCCACATAGTGAGATTACTAGAAAATAGTTAGTCAATGATGTACCCAAACATGATTTTCTAAAAAAAGCTCTGTAATCCTTGTCCAAAAGAAAAGAAATTACCGGATAACTTTCAAACCAAAGAAAGAAGTCTCAAATTTTCAACATATCTAGTAGGTTAACATGGACTTTTTTGGACCATTGATAGTTTCATATAAAAGTGTGATGAATTATGTTTATATACATCAATAATACTTTTCTAGGTATACATGGGTTATCCATTTAGTTTGAAAAAGTGAAATTGATTCCAATTTCCCCAAGTATGCTAGAATGTTAGGAAATCTAAGTGGACTTAAAATCAATACATTATGATGTGACATGGTATTAAATTCAATAATCAATACTTCAAATTAATTTTCCAATAGTATTTATATAGTCACAATTTATCTTATTCTAGGACACCATAATAGAATATAGTTATAGAAAGAAAAAACACAACCCTTCAAGAGATTTCTTGGACTATGCTTAAATAACGTAGATTTTTTGGCTAAAAATTCTTTATTCATACTAGTATAGATAATCAAGATAAATTGGCATCCAAAAGTGATGAAGAAAATTTTCATGGAAATACAATTTCTACTAAATCGTACAAAATTTTTAAAAAGAGAACCAAATATGTATAAGAATCTACAGATGTAAAATTTTATGAAACAGATACAGATGAGGCAAACACCTCTCAAGAAATTATTGAGGATGATCTATCATATATATACCTAAATTTTTGGCATTTTGATTCTACTAACAGACAAGTTGAAAAATCATAATGTTTTGAAAAATTTCTAGACTCTGAACTAGTAGAACCTGAATTAGTAGAGGATCCAGAGGAAAGTAGTCCATATTTTTCTATAGAAATTAGAACACTAAAAAATAACTCTTTTGATTCTGTAGTTGGATACATAGAAAAAGGTTTCAAAACATGATATTACCTAAGAAATTTGGTTTAACATCAATAGTTTTTGCCACATCTTGAACCTAAGAATATCAATGAGGTAATTAGTGAAATTATGGGTAATGGATATGCAAGATGAGATAAATCAGTTTTATGGAAATAAAGAATGGAAACCTATTGATACACCCAAGGGTAACATAACTATATGAATTAAATGGGTGTCTAAAAACATAGTTGAAAAATATATAACTATAGTATGAAATAAAGATAGATTATTTTCACAATTTTGTAGTAGATAAGATGGTATATACAATAAAGTAACCTTTGGCCGTACAACTCTATAATATTTTCTTTCAATTCATCTAGCATTTATATCTTGTCACAATTTTAATCATTATCAAATGGATGCCTAAAGTGAACTCTTAAATTGTTATATAGTTTATTATGTTTTTATTAATGAACCCCCAAGTTTTCAAAATCCCAATTTTCCCAATCATATTTTTAAATTTACAAAAACATGATATGGCTTAAAACAAGCTCTTATAGAATGGTATGATAGGAACAACTCTTTTCTCATTTAAGAAGTTTTTTCCAAAGGCATAGATTACCCTACACTTTTTGTCATAATAATTTCAAAATATTTTTTCATTGATAAAATATATATAGATGATATTATTTTTTAATCTTTTGAAAACATAATATATTCAGACTTTTCAAAATTGATGCACTAGGAATTTGAAACGAGTTTAATTGGTGAAAATATATTCATTAATGGATTTCAAATCATTGTAAAAAATAATGGAATTTTTTCATATAAATGGATATATACTAAATATCTTATAATGTATTTTAATTTTGATAGAAATAAATGTATTGATACTCCCATGAGTACCACATGTAAGTTAGATCATGAGGAGGCTCAGAAATCAGGGGATCAAACCAATTACAGCGATATGATTTGAAGTATTCTATAAATAACTAATAACTGATCTATCATTAATTGTAGTGTTTATATATATTCTCGTATTCCAAAAAACCAAAAATAATCAAACATACTTGGTGTTAAAACAAATTTTCAACACCACAAATATAGTACCAATTTAATATTGTTTAATCACCGAGGTAAAACTTTTTCAGAAAGATATTATGATGCTGATTTTGGGGGAAGCATGCTAAATAGAATGAGAACCTCTATATTATGTCCTATTTATTGGTATGTCACTAGTATCAGTGGGTAGTAAGAAAATAATTCTATTTTCACTACCTACTACTGACGTTGAATACATAACAACTGTATGTTATTTTGATAAAAAAATTGGATGAAACATACATTACTAGATAATAGATATCAATTTAGACATATATATAAACTGAAAAAACAAAAGTGTTGTTAACATTTATAATAATCAATTATCTCATTCTAGAACAAAACATATTGATGTAAAAAACCTCTTTTGAGAGATCGTTATAAAAAAAATGTTATATAACTTCTGAATACAGTGGAACATAACATCTTTTTTTATAATATATTTACTAAGACCTTGAATTATGAGAGATCAAGTTACATCAATCAAGAATTAGGAATGATTAATTTTAGATGATTTCTGTCGACTGATAAATCACCATTGATGTATCACTATTGGTGTCTCACCATTGATGACTCAGAGTTGATGACTCATCATTGATGTCTCCCCATTGATGACTCACCATTGATGTCTAGGCATTATTGTCCCACTGTTGATAACTCATCTTTGTGGTATTACTATTTATAAATCAGAGTGGATATCTCGCCATTGATATCCCACTATTGATCTCCCACTATTAATGTCTCACCATTGATGACTGACCATTGATGTCTCACAGTTGATGTCTCGCTATTGATGTCTGACCATTGAAGTATCATCATTGATGTCTCACCATTGTTTTCCATTAAAAATTATTATCTGACTAAAATAATTATTACTACTATTATTATTTTATAAATTCAACATATTTCATATACTCGATTTTAGAATCCTTAAATGCTAAAATCAGAACACCTCTAATATTATCCGGCCTCTCTACTTTTAAACACACATTTCAATACTCCTTCCCTAATTTGGTGCGCTCCTTCCATTACCATAGAACTCTCTCAATTATAAAAATTGTTAGAATGTAGTGACAATTTGAATCATATCCTGATAAACATCGACTGTCAAAGAACAAACACAATGTTTTGAGCCATATTCTTGAAGAACATTTGAATCTCGAACTCGTGAATTGAGTTGTTGTACATAAAAAAGAAATTCCTATAGAACGAATTCGTTCATATTAGTCTATTGAACTAAGGGTATTAAAAAAGTTAGGTTGGGTGGAATGGTATTCTAACAATAAGATAACCATGTATCGGAAGATACTGTATGAGTTTTATCGAAATGTTGATATCTCATTAAAGGAAGATGATGGTTTTCAGAAAATCAGAAGAGTAAATTGACACAGATCTATCTTCCCTGCAAGTGTATGGGAAGTTTGTTTAGAAGTACCTCATGATAGTATGGTTGCAGATCATCAGGGATGTTTCCCATATGCTAACATAATTTTCTGTTTAGAATAGGTTTTAACAGTTCTAATTAGAGATGTATTTCCTAGAACACATATTGCTTCTCACATAGATGGAGAAACTAGACTACTGTTTAGTTTTATCAAACATATTATCTTTTATAGAAAATTTTTCATTTCCACCTTAAAATATCAACATGTATTCTTGATGAATCTTTAGAGGGATGTATATAAAATCATTATTTGAAAATAAAAAATTCTTCGTATGTGTGATATTATTAAATCCTTTTCAAGATCCAATTCACTATCTTATTCAATGTTCATTTCTGCTCTGTTGAAATCCAAATAATTATAAAGAGAAAATGAATTGACTATCATATAATGTGGTGGTATTTTCATTTCCATGTTTACATGAAATAGGATTAAAATATGTTGGAATCCATGGAAGAAATACTGGGGAGTATATAATAAATAATTTATAAAAAAATAAACCCTATTGACCATCCCACAATACAAAAAGACATTACTGATCTTGGTTTGGAACTAGATAATTTAATAGAATACTCAGATGAAGAAGTCAAGGCAGTTATCTCTAGAGATAAGGAGGAAAATCTATATGATACATAATGAAGTGATCATAATATTCCTTAAAGACAAGAAGAACCTTCTCATGAATCTCTAGGACCATCATAGGATCTCTCCTACATAGAATATCTTCTCAAGGGTGATGATGATGATGATACTAAAGACAAAATCATTGATTTTAAAAGTGTATCTAAAACATAGGGGACTTGTGTAGAAAAATATTATGATGAAAGTAAAAATGATAGTGGCAAACATGATGAACGATATGATTATGGTGATGTAGAAGAGGATGACGTAAATGAAGATGATGAAGAAGGAAATAATGAATGTGAAAAAAAAAGAATAGGGTAAAAATAGATAAGTTAAAGAAGAAATAATGGCGATGACGATGACTCGGATAATTCACATCATGATGGAGGTGGTGCAATGGATGTTTATTTATCTGCAAGAGTTAATGTTGACCTGACTGAAAAATCAATGAAAGATGTTTTTGAAACTAAGGAAACTCAAAATAGAGTGTACATGGGGGATGGAAATGATGACGAAGTTTATTTGTTATATTTAGTTGATACTCAAATGGGAGCCTCTGTTGAGATGAATAAAAACCATAGTTTAGTGAGAGTTGATATTCCAAACCCCTTAGATCCATCTTCTATGGATGAGTCATAAAAATACACTGGAAATGCATATTTTAGTGACTCTCATGGATCCTTAATTACGGTAATGTACTTATAAAATTACTTCCAACTAAATATAGTATATTTTAAATTGTCTTCCCATACCACATCTTAGGAACATTCAATATATATAAGTCATGATGATTTAAAATCATTTGAAGTAAATATTATATTTTTATTTAGATATCATATTAGATTACAACATGTATCTTTGAATGTCCTAGTGAGATATTTTTTGCACTACTTCTAGAAAAAAATAATTTGGGAAATTCAACCCAGGATGATTCATGAAATTTCGAAAGCTATAATTGAGAATAAACCACTCATTAATGAACTAGGAAGCCTAAAATAATTGGTTGACGAAATGAAATCAGATTTCAAAACCACGTTATTTAGCATAATTTACTATCTTTGAGATACCTCTTCTAAGTCTTCTATATATTCTTCACCTCAGCTTACAGTGTTTGATATTGATCAGCCGAGATCAATTATAATAGATGAGTTAAGATGTACATCCTCATCTTCAACAACTCATTTTGAATCATAGAATTTTGAAATGGCCATGTTTGTTGTCAGAGTAGAACTTCAGACTATAATGGGTGGTTTTTATGAATAGATATTGAGAATAATTCCTCAAAATAGTGACAATGTACATTTAATGGTCAGGATTTTCTCCAACGATCCCACTATAGATCACGAATATATCACCAATAAATTTTATTTTTTACTTTGAAATTATTTTTTCCATGAATCAATTCGATAGCCAATTTAAGTATTTCACTGATAATCTAATGAATCCACATGTCACACAGGATTTTAAATAAAATTTTATATATCTTAAAGAACAAACTCCAACACTTAGGTCCCTTAAGGAAAATAAGGATGAATTAACTAAAGATATGGAAAAGGAAAGCTAGATAATTATGGACTTTATCCAAATACTAAAGCCTTATCTACATGTTCAGACAACTAAAATTGTAGCTCCAGATGCCTCTCTCATTCCTTTGACTTCTACTATACTAAATGAGGGACCTGTGTACCCATCTTCTCATCTATAGTTTCATTTTTCTTTTGTCCTAAACTCCTTTTAACTTTTAACTTATACCCTTCAACCTCTTCCAATGCCACCTATTAATCCACTCATGCATTTGAGGTTAGTCATATACTGAGAATTACCTTCCACTATATTCTCCTTCAATATCACCTATGTTCCCTCATTAGTCATCATCTGCACCAAGAACTTCTGACAAAGAGAAAGCACCAATAGATCCTACATTGGGCAATCCCTGAAGATAGATTTTTTATGGGGATATAGTGGAATATTTTTTCAATAAATATATATATATATATAATATTTTTGACTCATTTCGTCTATGTTATATTTCCTTTTACCATTTTGATAATCTTAAAATGGGGAGAAATTCACTAGGGAATATTATTTCTTTTACCTTAAGTAACATTATGACATTTAGTATGACTCTTATTACATACTGTTTTCTTTTCTCTCAGATACAATTTTAGATAATGCTATGTACTATAATATAATTTTAATTATTATCTTTTCTTTTATAATGTATTGTTTAAGTCCAATTCCATGATTTTTTATCATAAAAATGGCAGATATTTTTGACATCTCAATGTTTTATTAATAAAAAGCATGCTTATCTTTGATGCTAATGAGTTTCCTATGTTATATAACCTTTTGGTCTTACTAGATATATTGTTATATTGTTGTATTCCAAAGTCACCTTACCATAGTCACCGCTCTGATTCACTTCTGTGGATAAATCATCGCTCCTCATTCACTACTCCTAACACACCACTCATGACTGACATCTCATGACGCACAACTATATATTTCCAATGTCTAAGTCTCCATTCTGAAGACTCATTGTTCCAATGAATCACCATTCCCAAGACACTATTTGATAGAGACCATTCTAGAACATGACTCACCACTAAAAAGACTTACCATTACCTTTCGCTTACATTTTAAGATTCAATATTCATAACCGCCATATTGTGGAACTTTATGCTACTGATTATCTTAATGTCATTTTATGGATTACTATAGACAACATTTAAATTGATGTTATACTGTAGAATGAGGTATTAGGTACCAGAACATGACCTAGAACATGTTATATGTCTATTTTAGTGTATAAATATAATAAATGAATTTATAAAAGTACACATAATTAGAAGAAACATAAGGCTCATGGTGATAGAGAAGAATGAACACAACCCATTAAATGTGCATAACCAAAATTGGTTGTGTTGAATGTGAGAAATATTATACTTAAAGAATTAATAGAATATATAAATATGATAATTTTTGTACAATTAGTTTATTAATAAAACACAAGGCAATAGCTTCTACAACACACTGTTTTACAAAAGGTGTCTAAAAATGATGCGAGTGTATTTCAAGATACCTTCTTGGAGTCACAAAGATGAAACACATATCTCATAGTGAAACATTATCCATTTTACCATTCTCTCATATCTTTATGTGATCTTTATTTACATTATGTGTAATGACCCGATCATTTATGAATAAATTTACATTTCTTTTAATGTCTTCTGGATATAGAAAACACATGCACTCTTATTATTATTATTATTATTGGGTATAAAAAATTGTTACGTATCATTATCATTGCTAATATAGCTATTGAACTATGATCACAGAACTGATATAAGTATACGGTTTTAAAAAATATATTAAAAATGGACAAAGGAGGTGATGGCCTCATCCAGTAGATGAGGGCCATACAAAACTAATTTTTTGGAGATTGCGAATGAGGTAACATCTGTGGGTTTCAATCTTGACCAAGCCCAAGCTGAGAATCAACATTCAAATATTTAATGAATCACCTTTGGGAGAAGTTTAATTTTATTGAGATTACCACTAGGGTGGTGTTATTCGAGCTTCCCCAAGAGTCTGTCACAATCACACACCATACTCGTAGGTCTTATGCGGTTTTTATAAGGGGTTAGGTAATAAGGAATTAATTACATATTGTGTAATACCTTTTTATAAATAACATTCTTATTCTATAAATTACATTATGAGAATAGTCTTTCTAAAAAGAATGGTAAATTTGATAAATTTGGTTATTGGGTAAAAATTGTAATTTTGATAAATTTGTACATTGTTACACTAAAATATGTATTTAAAAAATATGCTCTTATAAATTATTATTATTACATTTCATTATCTGTAAATTAATAGGTAAATTGTTTGATAAGAGTTATATTTTTAATATGATAAAATAGAAAATGTATTCTTAAAGAATTTTTTTAAAGAATTATGGAATTTTTTAATTAATTAATATTTTGATAAAATATTATTATAAAATTACATTTATGAATAATAAATTTTTATATGATTGTTACGAATTAAAATAAAAAATTTATTTAGCTTTGAAAAATATTTATTTCTAAACCCATGAATTTTCAATAATTTTCATTTTTTAAAAGTCAAAAATTCATATATTTAGAGAATTATTTAGATAGAATGAATAGTAATTTTAGAATCCAGACATCTGAATTATCCAACGGTGAAATTTTCATAATATTATGACAAAATCAATTTTTTGGGTAAAAATTAAATACTGAATAAATATATAATGTGTTTTATGACATCATAATGACCCAATAGTTATCTAATAAAATACCATAAAAGAGATATTCATAAAAAATATTTTTTTACCTTTAAAATAATGTGATTTATATTTGTTTGATTAATTTTATAATTTTTTAGTGGACCCTCCAAGACATATAAAATATTTTACCATTTTAAAATGATTTCCTTGAGAGTGTGACTCAAATCCATAAAATAAATCCTAATATTTTAATTTGATCGAACCCTGTCCTTATAACAAAATTTATAACACTCCCTTTGGCAAAAACCTTGGTCCAAAACCATTGGAGGGTTTGTGGTTTTGAATATTTTAATTTGTAGTGTTCCAAACATAAATAATAAAAGATTACCCAACCTTTCTTATATAAGCCCCACCAATCCCCCTTTACTCTACACTCAAACCATTTAGAGCACAACCAACTTATACCCCATACTATCTATAGTCCCCCCAAGGTTCTCCCTTATCCTATGAAGCCTCTCTAAAACCTCTTCTACGCCTTTTGGATCACCCATTCAAGTAATGGATCTTCCACCCTCTTCTTTTATCATGAATTTATTTCATAGTTTGTCCTCTTCAATTTAATTTTTTCTTATATTGGTATATGTTATTAAATTTCACCCTTATTTTTTATTTCATGTCTAAATTTTGAGAGACCCTACCTGTCTCATTTATTTCTCCTATGATTTTTTATGTACAATTGTTATCATGCCGAAATTTAGAAAGGGATTCATTCCATTCAAATTTTTGTTCATGTTTCTTTATGTTGTTATACCCTTTTATTTTCAATTAAAAATGCTAGGAAATGATTTCACACCACCCCCAAACTTCTCTCCTTGTTTTTGAATGATGATAGACCTCTTTATCTATCATTAACACCTTCCATGGAAACCCATTACCATGCTGAAATTTTGTAATGAATTTCTCTCTTCTTATTTCCATCCTATCATTTCTCCAATAATAAACATCTAAATTAAATTTCATATATTAGGATTTTATGTTCGATGATTCCATTATTTTCTATTTCCTAATTCCTAATGACAATAGACTTCTTGATCTTATGTGGTTTATTAACTGCAATTTTCATAATAAAGAATGTTTATATGTTTAATAATGATCATGGTTGTCATAGTTTGTATCAGATGATGGGTTTATTTATTTTCGGAATTAGGGTTATAAAACTCTTGTGAAAGCCTTTGGGATAAGACTGGGAATAATAAAAAAATCCCTAAATGTAGTTGAGTATAGAGTAAGTGTTTTATCTAGAAAACACATCCTTGTTTGGATATGAACAACTAGAGGTGGCTCTTGCACATATGTATCTTGATACAAATCCCAAAACCCCAATTTGATCTAGACTCGAACGAGAACTTGGGCATGAAAACAGGCCTAGTTTTACTATCGGTTGAACACTTTCAGGGGATATGATTTGGTAAATTCATAATCATAGTATGAACCATTATTAAGAGAGAAAATAATATAATAAGAATATATGTTAGAAAAAAGATCATGGAAAGCATATATTGAAGCCTAGAAATTAATAAGTAAATGAGATAAATGTAATTTATAAGGTATAATTATTTTCATTGAATTACATTTTATGTGTTTAATTGTTTAAAATATATACCCCTAATTTTCTTTTTATTCTTGACAACGGTAGGTAATAGGGGGACTCAGTCTAATAACTGATATGAAGATCAATGTGATGACTGTTCTAGTGAGATTCCAAATCCGATGGGAGTTGGAATCACAAATTTTTTCATTATACTCTCTTATTTAACTCAAGTATTGAACATAACAATTGTTCAAGAGGAATTTTCTACCCCTATAAATAAAAAGTTTCAATCAAGACCTTCAGGGGACAAAAGCCCCCAACATTCAATGTATCATTACATCCCTCTATCACCAAACAATGGATCAACCCCGTTGGAAAGATATTATACATCCTTCAATGTTCCGAAGAGTAGAAGGTTCTTCTAGCTTCATATCATACGGAAGGTGAACCTGATCAATGGTGGAAATTGATCAAAAATAAAAATCTTGAGGAATATATTGAGGCATATGAATGAATATATTAATGGGAAATTAATTCAATAAATATTTTCCACAAACCCTCATACTTGAGATTGAATGATATTTCCATGAACTGAAGAAAATAGATGATGAATCTATTAGGTGAATGAGGAAAAAATTACCATACATGCATGATATGCCTCTAGTTTTTCCATTACCACTGAATGCAAGGATGACTACTTCTTTGGTGGGATAAAACCTTGCCTACGGAATTCCCTGGAGAACTGTGACAATGAATGCGATGAAGAGATTTTCAGATGTGCCCTCAATGTCGAGATGGGGATCAGAGAATCATAGGGTTACAATGGGGATAAGAAGTGCAATGTGTAATTTAATTATGGTAGTCCTATTGAAAAAATCAAAGGTTCTAAGAAATTCCAACATCACATTTCCCAATGGTGTAGGTATAAGAACCCGATAAATTGCATGATGTGGACGAGGAAATGATTACGATGTGGAAGAGAAGGTAAAATGGCTAATGATTTCCAACAAGTGAAATCCAATAGTGTCACATAGGAATGAAATGATATTGTTGACCTTCAACACATGTTTCATAGCTAAAAAATCAAGGAACTAGGGAATTTTTTGAACCAGTTCCCTGTGCCAAGGGTAATTGGATGCAACCAACAACCTACAAGGTAGGAAGGGAAAATGTATTCCACTACTACCACTAAATTAAATCTCAGAAACAAGGTGGTGACAAATACTCTAGTTATTTATTCAATAATAGATAATATAAATTTTTATTTTGGTTCTATGCATTCTTTTATATGCCTAAATATTAGTAGAACAATCTAAACACCACCACAAATAATGGAATTAGAAATTTCAGTGAGAATGAAAAATGGGGCAATTAATGCATCTAATTTATATAGACCCCCTATCATAATTTGTGTATTAAAATTACTATAAAACCTCATCATACATCCTCTTGTGGAATTTGATGAGATTCTTGTCATGGGATGGCTTTCCCTATATAAAGACATCCTAAATTTCCTTGAGAAAAAAATTCCCCCATATGGTGAATTAGACCCTGATTCATTAGAAGTGAATGGAGGATGATAAATATTATTTAGCACTGTCATCTCATGAATTGATATTATATCCCTTTGATAATTCATATCTTTCTCAGTTGAATGAGTCGAAGGAAGAAACCATCCTTGAAGTAATTCCTATTATACAAGAATTTTCTGAAGTCTTTGATGAGTAATTTCATGGTCTTTCTCTAAGAAGATATATTTAATTATCGATTGATCATATACCTGGGAAATTTACAATATCCAGGACACCATATTGAATGGATGTTTTAGAGCCAGTGGAGCTAAATAAACTACAATAAGATAATATGGATAAATGTTTTACATATGCATTTTCATCACCATGGGGTGCACCAGTCTTCTTCATGAAGAAGAAGGATGGGTCAATGCGCCTTTTCATTGATTATTTTGAGCTCAAAATATTCATAATAATGAACAAGTATCCCATACCACTAATTGATGACTTTTAGATTAGGAACGTAGAAAACAATACTTCTCCAAGATGGATTGGCTGTCAGGATATTACCATGTAAGGTTTAAGAAGGATGATATCTCCCAGGATATTTGTTGCACTAGTTATGGGAACTATGAATTCATAGTAATGACTTTTTGTCTCACTAATGCTCTATAAATCATCACAGACATGATGAATAATGTCTTTAAATATTACCTCGACAATTATTTGGTAGTCTTTAACCATGATATTCTAATATATTCCAAAACAAAGGTCCAACATGAAGAGAATCTAAGAATTGTACTAGAGGCATTGTGAAAAGGGAAGATCTATGGAAATTACAACATGTGTGAGTTCTGGTTGGAGGAAGTCTCATTCTGGGGGAATATGATCACAAGAAATGGGATATCTATGAATCCTTACAAAACAAAAACAATTGAGTGATGGCTGAGGCCGATATCTATGACGGATATCCATAGCTTCCTGGGATTAGTTGGATATTATATCCAATTTATGGGAAATTTCTCATGAATGTAACACCACCTTACCAAGATACCTCAGAAGGCAGATAATTTTTCTTGGAATGATGAATGTGAAGAAAACTTTGAGGATTTGAATAATAGGACCATCACTTATCACCTCTCACACTACCCACATGTGGGATTCTTTTCGTAATTTTCAACAATGTTCCAAATAAGGGCAATGGTGTTTTATTGATGCAGAACGAAAAATTCATCGCATATACATTAAGTTAGTAGAAAATTCATGATAAAACCTATCCCATTAATGATATGGTGTTTGCAGCTATTATCTTTTCTTTTAAAATTTTGTGGCATTACCTCTTTGGGGAAATGAGTCAAATGTATACGAATCACAAAAGTCTCAAATATATATTCCCATAGAAAGTGTTGAACATGTGCCAATGAATACGATTAGATTTCATCAAGGATTATGAATTTTAAATTCATTAGTACCCTAGTAAAGTGAACAATGTGGTAGATGATGTATCAATAACGGACCTAGAAATTATAGCATAGATGAGAATTGAAAAGGATATGATCTGATTTTATTTGATGAAGATGACCATTGGAATCATAAAAAAGGGACATCGTCAATCCTTTCACAAGATATTTCTCAACCGTTACTTTTAAAATGGTTAAGTGATGCTAAAAATGATAATGTGGGAATCTAGAAGAAAGTGGAAAATATTAGAAATGGGATATCCTTAGAGTTCATTTTAATAAAATGGAATTCTAAGATTTGTGTTAGGAATATGTGTTACATAAAATATGGTGTTAAAGAAATAACTCTTTGATGATTTAAATAGTTCAAATTTCTCCATACACCTTCAAAACACAATGAAATATCAGGATCACCAATAGAATTATTGGTGGCATAAAATGAAGGAGGTGATCTTTGAATATACGCCAAAGAGTATGGTATGTCATAAAGTTATGGCTGAGAGGTAGATTTATAATGTGATGATGTAACCATTACCTAAACCAACATATAAAAAGGATAAAATCACCATGGACAATGTCACTAGACTGCCGAATACATACAAAGGAAACAATGTTATCTCAGTTGTTTTGGATCATCTCAAAAAGGTTGCACACATCATTTCAATTCGATAATATTTTTCATTTGATCAACTTGAGAGGATATACATCATATAAGTGGTATGGTTTCATGGTGTACCAAAATTGATTGTATCCGATCATGATCTAGGATTCACCTCTATTTCTGGAAGAGTCTACAGCATGCTCTGAATACAGAGTTATAATTCAGTATGGTTGCTATCCTCAAACTAAGGGACTATCTGAGCAGACTATCAAAACAGTTGTGGACAGATGAAAGATTGATCAATGGTCTTCAATAGAGTATGTGATCAACATCATCCTTCGGTTGAGTTCTCTTAGAAAAATAATTTTCACTGAAGAATCCACATGGATCCTTATGAATACCTTTATGGGAAGATTGAAGAACCCAGACTTGTTGGGATGAAGTTGGGGATAAAAATATCAAGGTCATGAAAAGGATGAAAAATATGGTGGAGAAGGTTAAGTCCATCCAGTAGCACATCAATGCTTCTGAGAGTCAACATAAGAGCTATGCTGACAACTGTCCATGAGTGCTAGTGTTTGATGGTCAAGATATGGTTTTACTCTGCATATATCTGTGGAATAGAGTGGTGAGATTTGGGAATAAGGGAAAGCTTAATTCAAGGTACAACTTCCCTTTTTAGATAACTGGTCACATTGGAGTAGTTGACTATGGATTATCACTCCCACCAAACCTATCTCAAGTATATGCTGTATTCTATGAATCACATTTGAGGAAATAAATACCTTCCCCATCACCTGTACTCAATATTTAGGTGGTACCATTGTAGAATGAACTCTTCAATTTAGAGAAGCTGAAGAAGATCTTACATCATAGAGACAAAATTCTACGAAATAAGAAAAGTCCCCTCATCAAGGTGTTGAGGAGAAACCACATGATGGATGAAGCAACATAGGAACTGGACGAAGTGTTGTGGAAGGGTTAGCCTCATCTTTTGTAGTGTGGGGAGAATAAAAATTTGATGGAAAAAATTCTTAAGGGGAGAATGTGTTAAAGACCCAAACTTTTATGAATAAAATTACAGTTCTTTAAATTTTTTATGGATATAGAAAACACAAGCACTAATTTTTTATTATTATTTATCAGTTTAAATTATCATAATGTATTTTTTCCATTGATAATGTAGATATTGAACAATGACCAAACAGGGTTTAAAAAAATACCTTCAACATAGATAAAGGATAGGATTTCCTCACACTATTTACATGGGCCACACAATGGTTATTTTTTGGATATTAGGAATGATGTAGCATCCCTGAGATTTTCTCTTGACCAATCCCAAGACGATATTCAATAGGTTAATCTTGAAAAGAATCACCTAAAAGGGAAGTTCAACTTAATATAGATTTCCTCACTGGAGATGTTATCCAAGACAACCCAAGAGTCTTTCACCATTTCACACCTTACCCATAGGTCTTATGCGGGTGTTATAAGGGGTTATGTAATAAATAAATAGTTACTTTTTGTGTAAAACATTTCTGTAAAAAAAATTTCTTTCCAAAAATTCATTTATCAAAATATCCTTTCTTAAAAGAATGATGTAACGCCCTAACCCCAGTTACCCCGAGTCGGTGCATTATTTTAATACATTGGCATGATTGCAAGGAATAAATTCCCGAAGGACTGATCCATTTAGCAGTCTAGGAAAATAGATTACATATATGAATGTTACAATACACTTTATAACATACAACACAACATAAAAAATCCTTTTTGAATTCCATTAATCCCTTAGGTTAACCTCTCATCTCAATAACAATACACTTCTTAAAATCCAATCAAAAATAAAACATAGAAAAGGGGGAGCTCAGATGCTTAGAAAAGATAACAATATAGAAAAATCTTTTATAAATAAGCTTAAAAATTTATGGGAATTTATAACACTAAAATAAAATCATTTTAAAATTAAACGTCAACATAATTTGGAAAATATAAAATCAAATAATTCCATTTAATTATTCACATGGATAATCTACTTTCAAATAATCACATTCAATATCAATATCCATATTCATAATGATGGAATGCATAATGCCAGACTTCATAACCACATAGTCAAGGCCGTGTTCTCAGACTACAAATAATATTTTTGTGAAGGACTTGTGCCAAGACCCTAGTTTGTCTCATGAGACTTACCGATGCATCGAGGAGCTATATCGGGCTCCACCCGTCACTTACTAATTCTAATGCATTCCTCATATGAAAAGGTTTAAACATAACATAATCATTTGTATTAAAACAAGCATATGAAATTTCAATACTTTATCTGTAAACCTTGAATGGTATAAAAATAACACATCCACAGTAAAACATATCACAAAACCAACAATACATTATGGAAGATTTGTATCAAAACCAATCAACTTCAAACAAGTTTAAATTTTTCAATGGATGTTGATATAGGTCAAAATTATTTGTAAATATCTTTGTGAGAAATATCCTTTTTTC
This sequence comes from Viscum album, assembly GCA_963277665.1. Taxonomy (NCBI): domain Eukaryota; kingdom Viridiplantae; phylum Streptophyta; class Magnoliopsida; order Santalales; family Viscaceae; genus Viscum; species Viscum album. The sequence continues at coordinate 512,304,928 of OY728119.1, forward strand.
ATAAAAATATTTAAAACTCACACAATTTAGAAGGGAATAAATGTAAATAAATTTTTGAATAAAAGTGTCCCATACCACTTTGAAACTTTTGAATGGAATTATCATTTAAAAAACATTCATTTCCATATAAATAAATCCTTAAAACCCATTTGGAAAACATAGACATTATTGAGAATGATTTAGAAGAATAAATATTTTAAACATTTAAATTGATGTTTTAGTAAAAAACCCCTTAAATATAATCCCTTTGAAAAATATTTTATGAAACAAGGACATGGATAATAAATATGTCCTAGTAGATACTTACGTAAAAACAACCTCAGATAATAAAGAGATTGTGAAATTTAACCTTACTTTGTACATTCCTTTAGTCGAGGGTAGGTTTAACCTTTTTTATAAAGAAATTAGGATGTTATTAAAATATACCAGAACCATATTCATATTTATTATATAATACATAATTCATTTATGACTTCATACTACCCATTTAATAATAATTTCAATGTTAAATTAACATTTCGGGTAATACTCTCTTTCTTTATCATACATATTTTATCTTGTTATTGATGATCGTATTATTTAAATCACGATTTAATTAAATCCATCATATCAAATATGATTTATATATCATATATATTTAGAATATAATTATTTATAATATAGATATATATGAAATGGAAAACACAGTTTATTAAGACGGTAGGCCGTACGTACGTATAAACACTTTTTCTGTTTTCATATCGTATTGAACAGAAGTAAGTGAATAAAAAATATGAATTTAAGTAAAAACATATATATATATATATATAATTAAATATATCTAATGTATAATTATTATGTCATATATTACATAATTATTAGTAATATATATTTTTATAATCATCGATGAATGGTGAACGTGGAAATGTATCTCGTCACGTCGTGGAGACGGTAATCCGTACGTACACACGAGCGACAATATCATTTCCTTAAAGGTGTGGAATTGGATGGTATATTTATTTTACAGATACAATATCATATTATTTTCATTATTTATATACATATTACTCATCATTATAACCATCCAAATAACACAGTGTTGAATAACAAATTACACTGCGGCGCGGAGACGGTAACTCATACGTACGCATGCATGGTGACATTATCATTCATAGGATGCATAAAATAATGAATATGTTTGTGCCATATTTATAATAACATCAATGTATGTATAATGTAGTGCAATTATTATTTTGGTTCCGTAATAACAAATAAATAGTAAGTTGAATAAGAAAAGAAAATGAAAGAGGGTGGTGAAATCATTACTTCTTCATCGGGTTATTCCTTTTGATTTTATCAAAAGGGATTCATATGTTGGATTTATTACTAAAGTAATACCTTTAAGATGAAGGTAAGACTGTTGAGAGGATAATTTTGCTGGGTTTGGCTGAGCCAACTGGCTTTGACGATGTGAATTTGAGAGAAGGGTAGGTTCTCTTTTATTCGAGGGGTGAGGGGAACCTTAGGAAAAGCTAAAAATATTACTTTATAATAAAAACATTTTCATTTAATAATGGCTTCAAAATGAATTATTTAAAGACTAAGGTGGGGATGGGTCGAAACCCTCTCAACAAATAGGTTGTAGATAGGTTACGTTCACTATATTAACCTTTTCTTTTATATTTATCTCTTAGTTAAATATTTTGACATTTACCATGTCTCTTAGAATTTTTATATTATGTGGTTAATAAACATACAACAAAACTGCCAACAGAACCCCAATAGTCTCATTAATGAAATATATAATATTATTAAGGCCCTTTTTCAGAACCTTGTACTTTTAGGAATATTATATCAACCAATAATATAATATTTGTTTTAAAAACTCAATTATTTCAATTTTGACATAATTTAATTAAGGATTTTTTTAAAAGTCCTAATATCTTTATTACTTAGAAGTAAATTTATATTTTCAATCCTAACATGTCATAGTAACCTATAAAGTTAGGTTAATTCATAAAAAGTCTCAAATTACATTTATTAAAAAATTTATAATATCAATTATTTTAATATTTCATTATAAAGTTAATTACTGCATCATCATTGTGTCATAAATAAATTAAATTATTAAATTTATAAAAATTATAAATAAAATATTATTATTTAGTAAATCTATCTATATTTATAATTAATATTTATAGTATAATTTATAATATGTATAACCCGATATTTAAAATGGTTTGGTTATTAAATGTTGATTTTAACTCTTTTAACTTTTCTTTAAATAAAATAACAACAACTATCCTAATATAATCCATGTGGACCAAACTAGTACATAATTAATTTATAAGGTTTTTTTGGTCGAATTATACTTATCCAATAGAATTAGGTCATGTGTTAGGGTAATTATGATATCATTTTTAACCTTAATTACCATATTTACTTTTAACCGTGGTAAATAAAAGTCAAAAGCTACTAATCATCAAATATTATTTTCATCATATTGAACCACAGTTTAATTATTGATATTAAATTTATCTCTTTGAATTTTTGAATTCAACTCACCAAAGCAGTAAAATTATGTTTAATGCATATTTGAAAATGCTCCTAGGAGGTGGGTAAAATAGAGTACAAAGTTCGATAACATTTTTTATAAAAAGAATTATTATAAAATGACCCCATTAATTAAATTGATCTTATAGAGGTATTATATATCAATTTTGACTTAAAATATATTAAAATAAAATAAATAATTATTTAAATAAAAATTCAGCTTTAAATAATAACCCATTTTTTCACTATTCATCAAAAATTGAAAGTTTTCAGAAAAATAAAAACAATTGCCCCGGAGCTAATATTGATATTATTTATTCAAAAATGAATACTATTTTACCAAATTCAAAACATGAAAGTTTTATTTATTAATTTAAAATTAATTCCCGTTGGAAAAACCAAAAAGCGGGTTTCTTTAAAAGGTAAAAACTATCAGAAGATTAACATGTGTTTTTGTCCAATTTAAATGTGAAATTACATATAATGACCTACATAGTATTAAATGATAAAAATATAATCTAATTATACTTCTAGACCATTCAAATGCATAATTTATCATTATAAATTATTTTGATTAAAAATGTTGTTTTCATTTAAAACATAGTATTTTTCACAATTCATCAATATATGAAAGTTATCAGGAAAGTACCAAAAATTTATCTAAAATAAATTTCTATATCACACATCTAAAGAAAATTTTAATTTAATTTAATTTAATATAAAAAAGTGTCAAATATTGGTTTTAAAAAGGGTTCTACCTTAAAAGGCTGTAAAATTTCATCTTTTGAAAAATACTTCTTTTATCTAGAAAATGAATTTGTTCTTATAGTATGTATAAGAAACACATAATATGAATGTTAATATAAAATAGATTATATAAGATTAAAAATGCAGTTAATACTATTCGTAACTACTTTTTTGAATTGTTAGTTTAGTAAGTTGTGGAGCGTTTGAACTAGGTGTTGCATGTAGCGCAAGCTATTAAATTACTTTAAAGAGATAACGTACTATAAAATCGTGGGGTGTTACAAATGATGAATTTGATAAATTGAAATTTTATGTAAAAATGAAAATTTTCAGAAATATATACATTATTTTGATAAACTATGGTTTTATAAAATCAGTTATTATAAATGTTTATTATATCAGTTCTTTATCTATAAATAAATATGTAACAAGTTTTATAAGATTTATATTTTTTATATGATAAACGAGAATGTGTATTTTTAATGAATTTATTTTAATTAATTTTTGAATTTTTTAATTAACTAATATTTTTAAAAATGTTATTATAAGATTTAATTTTGGAATAATAAATGAGAATATGCATTTTATGATGTTAAATGTAATTCTTATAATTTTTTGCATACTTCTTTTATCAAACCCATGAATTTTCAATAAATGTCAGTATTTTTTTTAAAAGTTAAAATTCACATATTTATAAATTTATTTTGAAAAAATGAATAATATTTTTTGAATGAGGATGTCCGAATTATCCAATAGTGAATTTTTCATAATTTTCTGAGAAAATTGAATTTTTGTGTAAAAATTAAATATTTTATAAATATATAATGTGTTTTATGACGTCATAACGACCTAATATTGATGTTATAAAATTCCATAAAAGGTATAGTTGGCCAATATATGTTTTATATTTAATATAATTTCATTTTTTTTATTACTTTTATAATTCCCTAGTGGACCGTCCATGACTTATAAATTCTTTTAACATTTTAAAATGATTTCCTTGAGAGTGTGACTCACCTTCACATAAGAAAGACTAATATATTAATATGCTAAGTACTTTTAATTATAAAATATTTTATACCACTCCCCTTATTATGAACCCATGGGCAATAACCCTGGGATGGTTTATGGTTTGGAAAATTTTATTGTTTAGTGTGCAAAACCTATATAATAAAACATTCCCCCACATTTCCTATATAAACCCAAACAATATTCCATTACACTTCACTCAAACAATTTTTAGCTCAACCAAACTCTTCACCATACACTATATAGCCCTACCAATGTTCACCAACCTCTTATCAAGCCTTTCTCAAACCTCTCCCAAGCCTTTGGGATCACACATCAATGTAAGGGATATCACACCCTTCTCTTTTATCAAGAATTCATTTCATGTCATTTCCTCTTTAATTTACATTTACTCTTATTTTGGGATATTTTATTAAATTTATTTATTATTATTAAATTTATTTATACGTTATGATTCCCCTTTTACTCTTATTTCCCTCATATGGTAATTTTTCTACACTCTTTAGCATGCTGAAATTTCCCCTAGGATTCCTTCCATTATCATTTTTGTCCAAATATTTTTATGTTGTTATACATTTTTATTTTTAATTAAATGTGTTTTTATATGATTTTAGACCTCCCCCATACTTATATACTTGTGTTTGAATGATAAGAGACAACTTTCTCTCTCATTAATTCATTTTCTATACACCAGTTACAATGCCAAAATTCAGTAATGGATTTCTCTCTTTTTATTTCCATTCGAGCATTTATTCCATATTATGAATATAGATTCCATTTCATATGTCAGGATAATAATTTCCATGATTTATGATCTATTTATTTCATATATAAATTATGAGATACACCTTTTTGTCTCATCAACCCAATGTATGAATCTCCATATTAAGACGTTATGCTGCCAAAATTGAACAATGATTTTCCAAGACAAAATCATCAGGTAGTGAATACTATACCCATTTCTCTATCAAGGATATTCACCTTTATGAACATATACTTACTTAAATATACTTATATGTATGTATTACACATTCTTTGATCATGAAAAAATGATTATGTTGAATGAATTCAAGTTATATGATCTATGTGGCACACTTAAGCATGTGATTGAAATGACTTTGAATGGTGTGCCATGATAGCTCTCCAATGCATTGGTTAATGTAAAATACATTGATACATCATGTTGGGATAGGGGCTTACCTGATTCTTTTTAAGACAGTTTCCCACCATGTTGGGATAGGGGTTTACTGATTCCCTTATGTTAATGATGCAAGTTTTAAGTTGTTTCCACACTTCCATGTTATGATAACAATGCTATATCATGCCTTTATGTTCTTATTCCTCCCTTTTTTTCATTTATATTTCCATTTCCATAACTATATATTATACTTCATGTTATTCCCTATTTACTCCTTTACTAATATTTATATCTCCCCTTTTTCATTTATTTGTCCTCAGGTTATCCCATGCATTGCTAAGTATAAAATAATATTATGGTTATGTAAAAGAATTTAATGGTAAAAAATGTTTTATTTTACAACATAAGTTGTCATGTAATGTAATGTTTTTAAGCCCCAAAGAAACTATAATTATTAATATTAAAGGTTGTATTAACTCTATATTTATGTAATAAAGCATGTTTAAATGTGTAATAAATATCAAGCTTGTAACATTATTAGCAATGGGTGATTATCAGTTTTTATGGAACTCACAACGAATCATGTGAATTACTGGAATATAAAACAATATATTCTCATCTTTCCTTTATCAACTATTATTCTGATGGATAATTTTCAAACCGGTCCTTGTGTGGCTTGTCACATTTTTCACTCCCATGAAAACTGTGGAAGAGTTCATTGTGGACTGGAAAACACACTATGTGTTGTTTCATACCTGGATCCAAGTTGTGGATATAGTTTATTCATATAAACCTCTTTGAGGAAGATGATCACCATGTTTATAAGACTAAGTATCATCATAAGACATAACCTCTTGTTATTATTTAAATTATGCCTTTCAATGACTTGTTTTCACCTCTTTAACTATTTAACTCAAGGAAAATTTATTTCACATTGATAGCTAATCATATATAGTATCTATATTTAAATTTGATTTAGTAAATTTATTTCAATATTTAAAATTATTATTTCTTAGTATTTCAACTGAGAACCGATCACTATTTGGGAAATATTTTAAAATATCCAAACTTTTATAAATATTCTAATTTGATTGACAGGGCTATTTTTATTTTTATTTGGGTAATTTGTTTTAAATACACTTTAAATAAAATTTATTATTAGAAACTATGTTCACCCACCTCTAGAGTGACCAACCTGACCAACAAACCATTTAAGACATATTAGTAATAGGTTGAAATATCCATAAGACAATTTTGAAGAGCATGTAAATAGAATATGAAGGTCATAGACCAAAATGAAAATAATAATAACATTTATTTTATAAGAACATTTTCTCTATAATTTTATGAAAAAAGACATAAAGTGTGCGATGAGAAACCCTTACGTTAAATTTCATATTTATTTTTACAAGTAAAAATTACATATGTTATAAATAATGAAAAATTATACGTATGTTATTAAACCATATCCATACATGACATCCCATTTATCATTCACTTATAAATTCCAATTATCCTATTATCAACAATATTTTCATTAAAATAATCATTCAGTTGAAAATAATTTCATTCCCCATATAAATTTCAGTTTAATTTTTTTGGTAACTTCACCTTGTTCATTATTTCACAGTTTGTAGAATATTTATCATTTCTTAAGTTTAACAATTATTAATCATATTAAATATTATAATTATTCCAATAATATAGTGCCAAAAAAATTTCAATAATTTAATGATATGGTAGTTTGTACATACACATGAATGTCATTTCCACTTTGTGATAGTTGGAATGAAATAAAGGTAAATAACAATTCAACATTATAGAATATATGTTATATCATAAATATTTATAAATATTCATAAAATATATCATTATTTATATTCATGTAATGTGAAAATGAAAAATAAGTTTCATTGATTTGTGGATGTGTTAGTCAATAAGTATGCATGGGAGATGTTATCATTTTCCAACATATGAAAAAGTATGAAGGCCAATAATATATTACAATTTTAGATGAATAATTATTTCTTAAATATCAAATATAAATATAAAATCAATTATAAAACAAAAAATGAATAATGGGGATGGATTATGATTAATATCTATATATAGCGGTGGGGGTCCGGAAATATGCTTGAGCGATACATTCATTTTCCAGTTGATAAAATATTGCGGGGATAAATGTGGTTATGTAGAAACCCAAACTTGGCATTCATTATATTATTTCTAAATAGATTAATATTCTTTACACAATATATTCTTCCACACAAGAATCATATTGCTCTAGTTCCTAGGTAAACATATAAATATAAACCAGTAGTTCATAAAATTTCTATATCATCACCCACTTATTTATTTATAACTATCACCTTACATAGTTATATCATACTCAATACTACACTTCATTACTTCAGGAAAAGAAAAAATTGAAAAGGGTGAGATTAGATTCCTACTAAGTGTAAACATGGGAGACACCAATGATCGCATATTCACTACATAAACACAAGACTATATAAACATTCTATTGACTTCTAAAAATAAAACCCTATATTTCAAAGATCGTAATATTTAATCATGGAATAAATAAAGGTAGTTAATAAGTCAGGATTCTTGAGGGGATCAAAAAACATGAACCATTAGGGAATAACATAGTCATGATATATGAAATTGTGGCTTACACATAAGAATCAAAAATAATTTCCATTTTCATCAAGGGTCTTTTCAAATTCTATTATAGTGGAAGGGGTTCACCAACCCAATAGTCATAGTATGTAATGGTTCCCCCGAACACTATAATAGCGGACAAGTTCCCTTACTACAGTAGTTTCACTCCCAATAATAGTCATGTTTATGTCATGAGATATCATTATTTACTTAATGTATTAAAGGTAGATATAGGTCCCTCCCATCACCAAATAAAAATCATACATATTTGTTTCACAATATCATAAAAAATTCATCAAATATAAACCCATGAAATGAATGAGTTTCATAAACATTTCCACTTATCATAACTTTTTGAATAGTGATAGGTTTCATAATAATTTCAATATATCATCATAGAATTACACGTTATAGTAAATAGATTTTATAATAATTTCTTCATGATGTAACCCATGAAGAAAAACAGGTTTTATAAACCAAATTTGATCATTAATAGAAACCATTTATATAAATAATAAGAATTTTACCCATGGGTCATATCCCCTCTAAGGCATTGGTATCATTAATAAATTTTATTCTAGATGGGAATAGATTTTGAATGATCATTTTTCAAATTTGTTGATAAACATAACTATTTATGAAAATGAAATTATAAAATAAATTAATTATAAAATAGTTTTGAAAACCATTAATTTTTAAATAAATTTTACATCATATTATGGAATATTCGAATATCATTTAAAACATTTCTATAGGAAATAATTTGTTCTGATATGAAAAAAAATATAACATTGAAAAATTAGAAATAAATATTCAAAATGTCTATATAAGATTATAAATAATGCTTCAAATCAATGATTGGTTAGGATAGTGAAAAATTATGTTGATTCCATACTTGATACAATAAATATTCCTTTCATCTTTTTGGAAAAAACAAAATAGGCATTATTTAGAGAAATAAATAATGATTAGATTCAAAAAAATTATAAAATGAAAATCATATGTAAAAATTTATTCAATAAATAATTTTTACAATGTTATATACATTTTTGAAACAACATTTAGGAAATATGGTGAGTGAAAAAATGTGTTTTCAATCGAAGTGAGATGTAAAAGATAATTTCTTTAAAATAGTATTATATTGAACACATTAGTACATAAAAAGAGGAAAATAAAAGGAAGACATATATTTTCAAGAAATAAACATAGTATAAAAATAAATGTGTTTATCGAGATATGTATCATAATATTTTATCACCAAAATCATAATCAAAAAGCATCCCAATAAATAATGAGATTGTAATATAAAATAATTACCACATTGGTAATATTGAATTTTAATCCAAATTAAGGATTAAAAATAAATGAATCATAAAATATAATGAGAATTATTATATTCAAAAAATTACATTTCATAGGGGTTGTATATACACCTCATAAAATATGATTGATGGAAACATAAAATTTTCTCAAAGTTGGAAAATATAGAAAAAAATACATTACCGCATTTGTATTTTTGAAACTGATACCCTAATGAATGGGAGATCCTAAAATAGATATGTAAATTGAAACATCTCGATTCTAGAAGCCACATAGAAACGCCCCTTATCCAGTTGGTCACATGGCCTCAAGCACATATCCCCAAATTCCAGAGGCTGTCGACTAGTAGGGTGGGCCTTGGGTGTGATAGTGGAGGAACTATTCTCTCATTGGTAGAGTAACACAGTTGATGTAAACCACAAACAAATAGTGGATTTATCAATACTTCCATAAAAAAAGAAACAACAGAAGACTGAATAAATAACCATCTGGAACACATATAAAACTATGCAGGATATATATGTCGATGAATGAATCCAAATAAGTCATAATGCTGAAATACAATACCAAACAAAAATACAAGATAAATAGTAAATAGATCCACAGCATCACAATCCAAAACATGGTCCCATGCTCTCCAGCTTTAAAGTCGTAAAGTACTTGTAGTAGAAGGGTACTTTACCTTATCCATACCTAAAACAATATAATATTTTTGGTCCCAAAAGAATGGCCCAAACAAGGTGTGAGATTAAATCCCAGCAGGCAACCACCAAGATATCCATGCCTAACAGTCAGTGAATTTATATGGTAGGAAATAAACAAAAGAAATAGTAAACAAGGAATTACTCAACAGTAAACATTCCTATAGTTTCAACCAATCAAATACCACATATCAAGTAAGTATATAATCACAAATAGGTAACCCTCTGGGAAGTATTCATAGCATATCCCCTTAGGTCCTACCTAGTAACCACTTGCAGACCTCTACGAAGCACACACAGTCAACCCCTCTGGTTAAACCTTAGAATAAACTCTCTGAAGAAGAACTCATCATCAATTCCCCCTATAGTCAAGTGTTATTGAAGACTATATGATAAATAAATCACTGTTAATTCCCCCTACTGTCTTTTAAATGTAACCTAAAAGCACTCTGAGGAAGCACTCAATGTAAATTCCCCATGTGGCCTCATAACGTAACTATAGACACTCTGAGGGATAACTCAATGTCAATCCCCCCATATGGTCTTGCATCGTGATAATAATTACAGACAATATGGAGAATCCCTTATATCCATTATCATTATGGTTTACTGCACCGGGTTCTCACAACACTGTGTATGTCAAATGAGCATAGTAAAGCAATGAGGCCAAAGTAAACCTCAATAACTACTAGTCTAACCAGTCAACAACATAAAACATTTCATATAAATAATCTCTCCATCCTAACAATACTAGTCATGGGAAACAAACAACATCCTAATAGGAAAACTAGAAAAAATGGTCAAAACAAAAAAAAACATGGGAATAACCTCCATATCATGTCAAAGTGAACCCTATTCTCTACAAAAATCCTCAATCTATTCAAACTAGGGCATAGCAGGCAAACATTAGGGCTAAAACAATACACGTGCAATACCCCGTCTATCTGTATTGCACACTTTTACACATAAAACTCAAAGAATACCTATAAAAAGGCACAAATGACCTACCTCAGTGTTGTTGGATCATTATACGTGAACCTCAATCATGGAATTTCCGAAGAACAACATAGATCTACAAAAATGCTCAAAATGATTAACTGAAGATAACTTGAGAAAGAGGAGGAATCAGATAACCATGCTCTATAACAAAGAAGAACTTACTGAGGCCATGCAAATGTAATCGAAAATGGTCATCTTTGAGAATGGGTGTTTGATCAGGGGCTCTGAGATGTTCAGTGGTCGTACTTTATCTCTCAGTCAATCCAGACCTAGAAGGAGACGGTTCTATCCATCAGACGTGACCTCAGTGTGTTTGATGAAAAAAGTACCATGTGTGTTCTTTCAATGTACACCGCATGTAATTGCCTTAACCGGCCCTGAATTAGGTAGTCTCCAGGTCACCACACATGGCCGTGTGCATGGATGTGACATGGCTAGCACCCGGCTACCAACGGTAACCAGATCCACAGCATGTACTCACAATGTACATGATGTGTACTTAAGGAATTTCCAGAAAATGACTTTTACTCAAAAATGAGGAGAAAAGAAAAACATGCCTGAAATGAATATCTTGGTTCTAACATAATTCCAAATAATTTTAGGGATAAAAATAATAAAATAATATCCTGAAATTCTTATACAACAAAAAATATAATCATGCAGTTATTATGGAATTTTTCTCACAAAAAATAAAAATGAGATAGAAATCCCTTACCTTATGTCTAAATTCATTTATTTTCATTGGAACCTCATGTATAATAAATATATTTTAATTATAAATATATTATATAACCATATGAATATATATAATTCCATACATGGTTTACTTATATCCTTTTATCTCTCATTTGTATCGATTCTTTATTGAAATCATTATTCTGGGTGATGTATGCTTCATATTTCACATAAGTTTTGGTTTGGATGTTATGATATGTCAATTTTGATCACTATTCCATCGACTATATAATTTTAATTATTATATAAATATTATTTATATTCATTATATACAATTTTGTTTTCATTTATAATATTTATATATTGAAAAATGAATTACACTATTCATGGAGATGGTAGGTCAAAAATACGCCTAAACATTGTTCTCATTTTTCAATGGATAGAATAAAAAAATATCAATAATAATACAAAATTTAGATAATCATTATTATAAAATATATATAATATATTTTTAAATTCCATCTACATTACCAAAATATTATGATTGAAATAAAAAACGAATCACATTGCTTCATAGAGGTGGAAGTACACACTTATGTATTTGACACATTATCATCTTCCAACAGTTTATAAGGTTAGAAGTAATATATATGATATTTTAATTAATGAATAATAATTATTTCATAAATATTATATATTAAAATTAAAGTAATCACAATTACCAGCCAATAAATATGGTGGTGAAAAATGAATTTTATCACTACGTGGATATGGTAAACCATATGTATGGATTAATGATACTTTCATTTCTTGTTTAATTGAAGGTTTATAATGGTTAATTCATATTAATAAAAACTTTTAGTAATATTTATAATACATAATTTATTATTTCATAATAAATATAATTTATTTAGAATTTTTAAATAAGATTAAAAATATGAAAGTGATTGGGAGAAGATGATTACCTCCTTTTCAAAACAAATCCTTCAGATCTCTTCTAAAGGGATCTTGAGTTGGTCTTTTGGGAATAAAATTACAACTATAACATGTATAGATATGTGTAGAGGTTAATTTTTATAGAATTTTTGAGTAATAATGCTCAATGTTAGGGGTTTATGTGAGATTGGAGTCACCCTTTTATAATTGAGGTGAGGGGTACTTTTGGATTTTCTCAAGAGATTAAAATAGAATAAGACTATTATAGAACCAAATTATATCAAATGTCCATTAATTGAGACGATCTAACATTTTAGACAATATATTATCTAATTTTTCTTGTTTTATATTTTTAGGATTCTTATGTAATTTATTAAAATATTATTTTCTTAAAATTCAATTATGTTCAATTTACAAACTATTCATTACATTGAATTTAATGAAATTAAAAAAACAATATAAAGTTGAAGAAAAATATAATACATACAGAAAATATCATGTTCACATATATATATTTTGGAAAAAACAAATTATCTCAAATTATATTAATTTTCGAATTTATAATATCATTTATTTTATTTTTCTATTAATTGAATCATTACTATATCAATGTTCTATAAGAATTTAAGATAATTATTTATTATATAAAAATAAAAAATAAATTATTATGATGAATATAATTATTTAATATTTATAAATAATATCTATAATCGAATATATCCTTTGTATAACTCCATATTAAAAAATATTATACTTATCGAAAATAAGAGTACGACATGTTTGAATTTTATTTTAATAAAATATTAAAAATGTAATAATCTTATATAAATGGCCAAAAAATTCCATATAACTGAATATTGACTGAGTATGGATGGAATTGACTCATTAAATAGTATTAATTTATTATTATTGTAATCTTCTTGTCTTTATCATTTAAATTTAAATCTAAAATACCTGATATACCCTTACCATTGTAATAAAATCACTATAGTTTCTATTCATAATGACTAAACATAAAAGAGAACCATTTACCAATTTTTTTTCCCAATTATTAAAAATAAGGAATAAATTATCAAGAAATAAATTAAAATATTTTAAATAATTTAATTTAAAATTAATCCTTGAAAAACAAAACGAACAACTGGGTTTTGATGATTTTTAAGCCAATGATGATTAAATAATAATTGTATCACTCGTAATAATAATTATATGAATATTAATTGATATTTAATTATAAAAAAATATAAATTTATTTTAAATAATTACACAATAGGTTATAATTTTATTAATTAAATTGGATAAATATTATGCAATGTAAGACTGTTTTCAGATAAATCCAATTCTTAAAAAAATATTATACTAACATCTAGTTTAAAGATGCATACAATGTAATTAAGTGGAATATATATAAATATAATACATGATGTAAAATTAAAAAATATAATCAGACTTTCAAGATAATTAATTTACTGAAAAGAAATGACATCTTAAAAAAAATAGTATTTTACACTATTTAGAGAGAAAATAATATGTTCAGAAAAGTATAAAAACAATCATATGAATCATTTTACATTATGAATTAAAAAATGATAATATTATTGAAAAATAATTTTTCATTAATATTAAATAAATTAATTATCATATTTACACATAAAAATAACGAGAAACCATTTTTGATCAAAATAGATGTTTGAATTATAAAATGAATTTACTAGAAATAATTTGATTATTTTCTAAAAATATATCAATAAATAATATTGATAAGGACCTTTATTTTTATATCAAACACAATTCATTATTATTCATACAAGATAATTTAATTTCCATGTTATAACAGAAACATTATATTTGAATATTGTTTCGGTGTTAATATAAACTCACAATTGTGTGTAACTCAAGCTATTTAATAAGATAAATTTATTTAAAAAATATTTCATAAAATCTTGCGTGTTACCATCTCCCACCATTAAAAAATTTCATCCTAGCAATTTTTATGGTTTCATAAAAACTAATAGATTTAAATATTAAAATTCTATTAAGGAAACACACATCATAAAAATGGATAATTAAGCATATTATTAAAACGAGATATGGAATGACCTGACAGTAATATGGAATAAAAAATATCAAGGTTTACAGTAATCATAACATTAGTTGGAAGTGAAAACATTGACATGAAAGGGAAAATAAACACCCAAGGACTGTATTAGACTGATAGAGAACATGGTCAGTAGAAATTCAATGACCCCAATACCATAAATTAGCAATGAGTTAATATTACATAAATTCAACATAATTGAAGATTATAGGAAAACTATATTTTTCTTATGATCATTTTCCTCGAGTTAAGAAATTACATTACCATCTAGACGTGGAACAAAAAGAAAATTACCTACTTGATATGTGTAATTTCAAATTTTAATCAATTTTCCCCAAACTATCATGTTTTTTTATAAATGATGAGTATTCAAGATGAATTTTAAATTCATAAAGCACTAAGATAAAAATATAATGGATTTTATAATTTAAAAAAAGGATAAAAATGATTCCTCTTATCCCCAAAAATTAACCAAAACAAAAATTGTTACCTTGATGAAAATAATTCCCCAAATAAATAAATCATCTTATAAAGAGTTTCCCCATTAATAAAAATAGAATAGAAATACTCAAATATATAATTAAATCATTCTATAAATAACTATAAAAAATATTTAAATATTCTCCACCATATTTTAAACCCAAAATTCAAAAATATTTTAATCACATATTCTTAAAATATTAATTTAACTTTTGTCTTTAAATAATATTTATCACCTTTAATGTATCATACTAAAAATTTATATTCCCCAATCCAATAATCTCTAAGATATTCTAATTATTTTCAAAAATCCCAAAAAAATTGTTGATCTTCTTAAAAATTTCATAAATCAATTATTCATTAAATAACAAAATAATTAAAATATCATACATACTATCCAACATAAATCACCCCTTCATCCCAACTAGAAATTATTATCTCTATATCAGATACATATTATTGTTTATCTTTCCCTCAATATTGTGTTTACATAAAATTTCACTGTGTTACTAAGTCCATTTTCCAGGTTATCTGTTCCATTAAACATATTATTGAAACCGCTATAGAATAATCCATTGATTATTCATGATTCTCATAATATTTATATATTGAAATAAATTTTAATTCTAATATATATATATATATTCTTCATTCAACTTCCTAAAAAAATTAAATGTGATTCTTCCTTACCATACCCCTCATTAGAAATAGTGTCCATGTGCGATCTTCTATTCTCAATGAGATTAAAAGTCCTTTGGTGTTAGTCAACATAATTTACCTTATGATTTAGACACTCATTATCATAATTACTATACTCCATGAATTTAAAAAACTATAGTGTTAGTGGTTTATTCTGTGGAACTTTCTCTATATTCAAATCATTATCTAACTTCTTCTCATCACATTAGAATTCAATTTCAGGGTGATATTTCATTCCAAAATTGAAGAATTTACTAGTCCTACTAATGTAATTTCCCCCATGTTTTCAACAACATTTTGTGCAGAAAGGAAATCTCATATTCTTATATCCATGGTCCTTATAATTTCATTTCAATTAAATATTGTTTATTGAAAAAACATCATAGTTATGGGTAACCCTAATTTCCATCTGTAGTATGATAGCACATTAAATGATTTATACATAGCTCCAGAATTCCACATTGGATGAATCCTTTTAGATAAATTATTTTAATCCACCAAAGAAATGAAATATTATATTTTAGGATGGGAATTAAACCAGAGGAAAACCATGCAAGCCTTATAATAGTTTCGTCACAAGTACCAATGGAATCATCATCCTTTTACTTATGTTTAAGAATTTCCTTCCCATCATTGTATATTGAATACATGTAACATAATTACTAAATAATATCCAATTAAACTTATCTCATTCCATAGATTGAATTTTTTCTTATTTACACACATTCTTTATAAGATTACACCATTTTCGACTTTTCCTTCAAGATGATAAACATTTAGCAGAAAAAAGTATTTTTAGAGGAATTGATAACATGAAATATATTCTAAATTATGTTGATCCATCAAACATCCACTAGTGGATCAGATGATCAACTAAAAAAATTTGGATGTTTCCCCATGAATGATACAATAATATATATCCCCTCTAGTCATTTGGAATCTTATCATGATTCACAACATGATAATGTCAACTTATCATTACAGTATGATTATACTTTCTACCTACTAACAAATTTGGTTTCTCATGTGTAAATTTTTTCATTTAATTTCATGTTTATTATTAATATGATATATTTAGTTTCTATCCATTTACATGGATGAAAAAGAATAGTGTGACAAACCACAATCCATGGAGGAAAATATATAATCATGAAAAATCATTTATAAGATGTTCAAACCATGAAACCTTCTCATCCCATGAAACCTTAATATTAACCTATTTCATCCATCTTCATAACCCACACTATAATTTTATATCATATACATTGACGTGTTATTAGACATAACCCTAGGGAACTCACTAAATAATTCTTATTCATGTCTCCAATGTTTAAATAATCATTTATTTGATACCTACATTACAGACCCATATATAATACTCATAAATAGATGAATATTCCTAAAAAAATAAAAATCTGCACCAAAATAATATAGGTCTTTTTCCATTGAAAACAACAAAAAATACACAATTGGTTAATAAGATATCTAAATTTTCCCCCATTTATTCATTCATAATCAGAAATATTCTTAGATATATCATAATTAATACTTTTTTTCAAAACCTATTTTAATTAAAAATAAAATAAGGGGGGTCTAAAATTATCTGTAAGGGTAAATAAAGAAGATATCAATTATCACATAATCATAACATGTGCATAAGGGTATAATAATACGATCTTATATTTTGAAAACCATTACATGCATATCATATATCATAATCTTAAATCATAGAATAAATCATATAAGTTCATTAGTCACAAATCATAAGGGAATCAAAGAAAATGATTAATGATAGTATATTATAAGTAATATACAAGGAACTATGGAATACACACATGCATAGAAAATGATTTCCTTAGTAGTCAGGAAACTTTTCTGAGACTATCATATTGGAATCGGTTAACTCCCAACACTATCGTTGTGGAAAAGGACCATTGCGTACCTAGGATCACTCCCCACCACATTCTCGTTTATCTCATGAGATATCATTATTTAACTAATACATTGGAGATATATTAATAGACCAACCATCATATAATGAAAATAATACACATCTGTTCCACAATATTATAAATCATGCATATATCATAACCAATAAAATAAAATTTGTTTTGTAAACATTTACTAATATCATACCCTATGGAAAAGAGACATTTTTCATAATTATTTCATCATTTTACCACAACATAACTCATAAGAATAAGTAATTTTCATTAGAACATCATCTTTGTGTAACACGTGCAGGAGAAACAACTTTTATAAAGATCATTCTTTCATAAAGATAAACCATTTTGGGAATGAATAATTATTTTATCATGGGATCTTATCCCTATAAAAACATAATTAATATCAATAGATGTATCATATAAGAAAATTATATCGAATTATCATTTAAAACATTTTATAAGGAATATTAATTTTAATTGGAAATCAATTTTTAAGACAAAAAAATAAAAAAACTAGAAATCCTTTTCTTTTAAAATAAAAATTGATCCTTATAATGAATATTTAGAAATCATTTAAAAAATTTATAGAGGAAAATAGACAGTCTAAATTTTAAGAAAATTACAAATAGAACATTTTAAAATCTATATCATTTAAAATAACCTTAGATGATTATAAAAGGATGCTTCAAAAAATTACAAGTCCTTAAGGAAGAGTGTTTTGTTTATTCCCCTAAAGATAAAATGAAATTATTTTTCCACGTTGTTTTCAAAACCAAAATGAGAATTCTTCAAAAAATGTCTTGAAATTTCCCTTCATTTTTCCTAAAATTTATAAATAGATAAATATTTAACTAATAATTCTTTCTTATAATGTTCTAAACAATTTTAAATTACAGTTTGAATACATTGTTTCAAAAGAAAAATGATTTTTTGACTGGAGAATGTGGTAAGGATTATTTTTATGAAAATAATTATATTGAAATATTGATATAAAAAATAGTGTAAAATGATGGAAAAAATTTACTTTCATTCCATAAAAAGAGGAGAAGAAAATTCATGAGTTTTTTTAGATATGGATGTTATTATTTTTTCATCTTAAATATAAACAAAAACAATTCTGATAAATGATTAGATTATAATACAAACTTTTTACCAATTTTTTTATTTTGAATTGTTAGAAACAAGAATGTATAAAATTAAATGAAACATAAAATAACCAAAAATATCAAGATATTACCTGTAAAAGGGGTTTCATATAAACAATATAAAAGAATATAAGCACACAACATCACTAATGTCTTAAGGAAGACTAATTGTGAAAAAAATCCCATACCGCATTGGTACATTGAAAACATAAACCCCATGAAATAGATATCCAAAAATGTATATATTAATAACCACAATTTTCATGAATAGATTCATAAAAAAAATTCCTACGTTGTATATACATCACATAAAGGAGTCATATAGTGAATATGGAAATGGTCTAATCGAAAATAAAAGTGGGATGAAAATAAATTACCTTAGGACCCAATTTTTTCTTACACATTTTAAAATCCTTTATAATATATATATATATATATATTTGAAATATATATTTATAAACCATTATAATTTATATCCTACAATACACGGTTTAATTATATCCTTTTATCCCTCATTTTTAGTATCAATGTTTTAGTAATAATTGCTCTTATGGGTGATATGATTACCATATATATTCATTATATATAAGTTTTTAGTCATTTAAAAAATTTATAGATTGAAAAATGAATTAATCCATTCAAAGAGATGGTATGTCGTACGTATGCATTAAAGCTGTTTTCTATTTTTGACAGATCGAACAAAAGAATGGTAAATAATAATTATCCCTTAAAAAATCATTATAATGTTATATATATCATATATTTTTGAAATAAATCCTCATAACCATATATTTAATATACAAATGAGAAACTAACCACATTACTTGATGGTGGTAGTAGTCTACACGAACGCACAAGCAACAATATCGTCTTCTAAGAGTTCAGAATTTAGTATGGTATATGTGATATTTTATTATAGAAGAACAATTATTTAATAAATATCATATATAAACATTAAATCCAAAAAAATGATGATTAATGTTTAATTGCATCTCTACAAGGAAACAGTATGTCGTACTTACGCCCAAGATGTAATTTCACTTCTTGTTTGAGTTGAAAGATGGTGTATAATGGAGTTTTAGTAATAACAAAAAAATTAATCATATTTGTGGGACTGAATTAATTATTTTATGATATATATCATAAATTTATAGATGGTAATGGATATTATAAAAAAAATTCGGTTAATACGTCAACCTATTCATTGAAATAACCTTTTAGATATAATCTAAAGGGATCTAGTAATGGTGTTTGAGAAATTACAAAACATATATTATGTGTATGTGGAACTATAGAAGTGAATTAGTAAGAGTATTATCGATCTAAAAGACTCATTATTATCTGAATAAGTGAGGGAGGAGTTTCCCTTTCTAAATTGAGTAGAGGGGATGTTTTGTATTTTATAAGATGATTAAAATATAATGACACTATTCTGGAGAAAAGTTCATCCATATGGACTAAAATTCATAGGGAATGACATTTTAGAGTAATTATTATTCCCTATTTCCTTATTAAATATAATTATGTTTTTATATAATTTAATAATATAATTTTTTCAAAATATATCATGATTTTGAATTTTTTATATAAAACATTACTTTAGCATTGAAAACATAATTAAAATAAAATTAATTAAAAAAATAGATTTTATAAAATTCATAAAATGAAATTTTAATATATAAAATTATTTTATAACATTAATTATCTTAAATTATAACAATATTAATATTTGAAATATCATTTATTTTATTAATGAAGGAGTTAAATATTTACTATATTAGAATTATGTAAAAATTTGAGGAAATTATTTATTCTTTAAAATTTATAAGAAATTTTCATGATGAAAACAAATATTATATATTTCAAAATAATATTTTTAGTCAAAAACTCACTTCAAGATTTATAGTTGTCAAAAATTATATTGTGTCATGTTTTAGTTTTCTTATAATAAAATATTATAATGTTCATGAAATTTACTTTTTTAATATAAATGTAGCCCCGCAAAATGAGATGAAAAAATAGGTTTTCATGAAATTTACCTTTTTAAGCATATGATCTTTTTATCTTAACTTTATTAATTGAAATCATCATTATGTCAATATAAATTTATAATAATAGATATAAAAAATTAATTTATTTTAAATAATTACACATTATGGGTTATTTTAATTTAATAAAATGAAGAGAGGTTATACACTTTCAAACAGATTTATAAAAAATTCCCTCTCACAGCCCAAAAATATAATTTTACTAAAATACAATATAAAGAAGAATAGAATGTAATTAATTAGAGAAAATAAAAATAAGTAAAATTAATTTTATTTTATTTCATATTGTAAAAATATTGGTACTTTTACATTACTTAATTTATTTAAAATGAATTAAATTATTAGAAAATATATATTTTTAACTATTTACTAAAAATTCAATCCTTTTAGAAAATTATAAAAAATAAGACGAATAAAATTTGGAAATTATGAAATAAAAAAATGAAATTCACTTCTATAAATAAATTTTACAAATTTTTTTACAAATTAAAAAAAATATTTACTCAAAAAATAATGAAAAAATATTTTTGAAGAAAACATATTTGTAAATAATAAAATGATTTTACTAAAAATTGATTGACTATTTTCTATTAATGTTGAAATAGATTAATATTTATTTGGACCATCATATTTATTTCTGAAATCATTTATTATTATTCATACCCAAATCATTAATTGATAATTTACAAGTAACATATAATATTTTAATATTATTACTTCATTCATCTAAAATCAATGTTGTGTGTAACCCATGATATCATAGAGGTTATATAAGTCCCCTGCCTTAAACCTCACTTAATATTGAATTAAATGAATAATTCACATTGAGGATCTTTTCAGGTTTAGTGTTTTGGAGAATTAGATCATAACTATTACATCTCAAAAGACTACACCGTAGACACTTCTAAAAAGTTTATTTTTTTACAAAACATAAACTCTAAAAAAAAGAGTCATGTCTAATTCCATGTTTAAGACATCATGACATTTCCTTTATCCCACCCTTGACCATATTCCACATTATGTCTTGTGAAAAACATTTCAAAAAAACTTGGGGTGAGCATAAAAATATCAGTAAGGGAAACACAAAAAAGGAAAACTGTTCGTTTTTCAAAACATCAAGTAAACCATGAATACTTTATCAAAGTAACACTTTAAAAATTTAAGAGTTAGTAAATACTGTTCACTAAAAGAAAATATCATTACTTACATTTTTGTAACAAAAATATTACCATAAAACCCATATAAAGAACACATAACATATAAAGGTAACTTGGGACCTTAACATACTTAAATTAAATAACCATATAGTTGACTTATACACAAATAACTTAATGGAATAGCCATATGGATGGCTTCCATACCCATTTCATTGGAGGTTACAATGTAACCACCCATCCTTGTATTCACGGAACCACCCGTCATATGGTTTATCACGTAACCACCAGTCAAATGTCAAAGTACCATTATAAAATCATAAGACATAAAACTAATATAATGGAAAGAAAACATTTCCACATTTTAATCACAATATATCAGTTAAATATATTGACATAAAAATTTCATTATAAAAACCATTTTTAATACCAAAATACATAAAAGATTATATGGTATTTATATCATTTTAAAAACACTACGGCTTGTTGAGGAAGCCAAACACCAAATAATACTCGCAGCGGAGGAAAAGGTCGTTGTCACAGCGTACGTTAAAATAAACATTCCTTTTTTCATTTATTAAAAAGCTTCATATAAAAAGATTCACATTGAATGAAATGAAAATTCAAAGGTTTTTTATACAGCGTATAAAAGAAATTATTGTATTAGAACAAAATATGCCTTAATGAAAGGAGATTGAGACGAAGTCCCTTACCTCGTGTCCGACTTGACTCGATCACACTTTAATCTCAAGAATAATAAAGTAGTGTAAATTTATACCTTCTTAATAACATTTTTAAATTTTATTATTTCATTTATATCACTTATTTCCATGTTATAAACATTACGTAATCATTTAAGTTAATAATGTTCGTTTTGTCAATATTTGGTACCTAAGTCAAAAATTGACTTCTAAAACTTAAATGTTGTTCTTGTCATCAAAGGTTAATTATATCAGGAATGATATTCATGATTTGGATATCATATATATCATATATATCTATAATATACAAATATTTATAATAGTATATAACATTTAGAGGTTAAAATTAAATGCATTGTTCATGGAGACGGTAAGTCGTACGTACGCATGAACGCTACTTTCATTTCTATTTCGTATTTAATGGAGTTAAATCATAATTATACAAAGTTATATTATAATTCCGGTATAATATCATATATAATATCATTAAATCCATCATTTATACGTCCCACATATGGAATTAATGAATCAAATCACTTTGAGGGGGTGGTAGTCCGCACTTCCTAAAATTAAATTATCGCGTTTTCCCATAATGGAAACCATAAAAGTATGCCATAAATGATAAATACAGAAGCATAAAGAAAACATAAACATAATATATATCATATATAAATAGTGTTACATCTTAATGTCCACCATGAAATGTGTTAAAAGAAAATTGAACAATCATCATTTCGTGAGGCATAAATTCTCCAACCACAAAAACAGTACGTTCTTTAACCATTAGAAGAAGGTGTGTGTAAGATTAAATCAAGTACATATCATAAAATCATCCTATTATATTTATGATACTGGTTTTGTTACAAATTATGGGAATATAAAGAGTTTATGGGGTTGGAGAAGCAAAATAAAACAAAAGAAAACAAGTGAAGAAATTACCTTTAAATCGGGTAACTCCTCTAAGTTTGAACCAAAAGGGTTTCTTTAAGAGATTTCTACCTAAGGTAAGGCTTCTAGGATGAGTAGAGGGATGTGGAGAGACAATATGAGCAGATCATGGCCGAGAAAATGGCTTGAGAGGTGTGGGTAATGTGGTAGAGTTGGGGGCCTATTATAAGAGGAGAGGAGGGGAACTCTTGGAATGTTATAAAATGTTAGTTTATTATAAAATGATTTTCGGATTTTAAAGGTCCTAAATTGATATATTTTGAGTCTAAGGTGATAAGGGTTCTAAATCCACCCATACAATAGTATTTTGACATGTTTATGTCTTAGAGTTTACATTATCTTTTCATTTTATTTAAATCGTCAAATAATGAGGTAATCACTACATCGTTATGGTGTCATTATTAATTAAAATTATATAATGTATAAAAATTATAAAAAAACTATCATGATGTATGAAATCGTTTTAGCTTTCTAATGAATATTTATAGTAAAAATATTACTTCTATAACCCCATGTAAAAATTCTTTTAGTAAAATAATACATGTTTCTGAAACTTTTATTTTAACATTAAATAAAAAGTTATTAATGTCATTTTCTTACCCAAGTGGCTCCATGGGGTCCCGACATTGAACCATGGATTTTATTGGTCGTACATGACACATCCAATAAGGATAGGACATGTGTAAAGGTAATTTCATATTATTAAAACATTATTTTTACCTTAAATTACTCTAATTACCTCTAATTGCGATTAATAAAACTTAAAAGTTACTATTCCCCAAAAATTATTTTAATCCCATTGAACCAAATTTAAATCTAATTAAAACCATGTATGTCGTATTTTTGAAATTCATTTCACAAAAGTGTTAAAGATTCATTTAAACGAAAAACCATTTTTGTTTAACTACCACTTAGTGGTTTCACTATTCATCAAAAATTGATGTTTATCAGAAAAATTCCAAAAATTCACCCTAAGATATATTTGATATGCTGAATTCAAAAATGATGTCTATTTTAAAAAATTCAAAACATATAAGTTGAATTAATTAATTTAATAATTAATTCTTGATGTCAAAACAAATTGCGTGTTTTTTAGAAGCAATATCTATCAAAACATTGACACCTGTTTAAGTTTAATTTCAAAGTGAAATTAATTCCAATTACAACCATAGGATGAAATGGTAAAAATATATTCTGATTTCACTTTAAAACTAATTAAAAAGATAATATAATCATATAAATAAATTATATTAAAAATAGGTTTTGAATTAAAATACAACATTTTTCACTATTCATTAAAAAATGAACTCTATCGGAAAAATCCCAAAAATTTACAGAAAGTAAATTTTGATGTAACGATTCTAAAGAAAAATTTTATTTGGTCTAATATAATGTATATGAGTGACCAAAACTATATTTAAAGAGGGTATCCATCAAAAGGTGATAATTCGATTAGAGTATCTATGCCCAAAATTGATTTTTTTATTTTAAGCCTTTATCTTTTATTGTACAAATGTAAAAACATTTAAAAAACATATATAATTCATATTTTAGTTATTTCTATTCATTACTTCCAATAAAATGGCCACATGTTATCTACCATTTAAAATAATATTATAATGTTACTAGTGTGCAACGTAAGATTTCAAAGAAACTCGATTTCGCGTATCAGTTACGCTATCGATCAAAGAAACCCCTTTAAAGTTAAATTAATATTTAGTTCGAAAAAATTAATAAATATGAAAATGTAGTATTCTTTATTTACCTAGGATGTTACATCCTTCCCGCCTTTTTGTAATTTCTTCCTTGCAATTTTATTCACTTATCAAAATTAGTGGGGATATTTATCCCTCATAGAATTTTCAGATTCCCATGTTGCCTCTTCAACCATATGGGTTTTCCATAAATCCTTTACCTGGTGAATTACCTTATTCCGCAACACTTGCTCTCTACGGTAAAGAATCTGAACTAGTTGTTCTTCATAAGAGAGATTCTCCTCCAACTGAACTACCTCTCAGATCAAAAATTTAGATGGATCTGGCATATAATTTCTCAACATCGAAACATGAAAAACATTGTGTACCTTGGACAAACTCAGAGGTAAAGCCACTCGGTAAGCAACTGATCCAACTTTCTCCAGAATTTCATATGGTCCAATGAACCTTAGACTCAGATTTCCTTTCTTACCAAATCACATCACACTTTTCCATGGTGAAACTTTGAGAAAAACATGATCACCTACCTTGAAATTTAGATCCTTCCTCCGGTTATCCGCATAACTTTTTTGCATGTTCTGAGCTGTTCTCATGCGTTTCTGAATCACCTGAACTTTTTCTACCATCTCTTCTACCAATTTTGGTCCATTCAACTTCCTTTCACCCACTTCATCCCAAAAGGCTAGAGTTCGACACCGCTTCCCATATAATGCTTCAAATAGAGCCATATGTATACTGGAATGAAAACTGTTATTATATGAAAATTCAACCAAAGAAAGATGTTGGTCCCAACTTCCTTGATAAACCATCGAGTAAGCACATAGCATATCCTCCAAAGTCTGAATTGTTTGTTCTTTCTGCCCATCTGATTGAGGATGAAAAGCTATACTAAAATTTAATTCAGTACCCAACGACTTCTGAAGGACTTTCCAAAAGATAGAAGTAAACTGGGGATCATGACCAGATACAATGGGGAGGGTAAATCCATGCAACCTGAAAATCTATTTAACATACAACTGTACAAGTTGATCTAACGACAAAGTATCTCTAATAGGAATGAAATGAGTAGATTTAGGAAATCAATCAACTATAAACCATATTGAATTATTACCTCAAGATGTATGTGGAAATCCCACAACAATGTCCATGGATATATTTTCCCATTTCCACTCTGGCACCAGGAATGACTGCAAAATACCTTTCGGTAACTGCCACACTACTTTAACCTGCTGTCAAGTCAAACAATTCACAGTAAAATTTACAATATCTCTTTTCATTCCATCCCACCAGTAATACTCCCGCTGATCTCTTTACATCTTATTGGTGCCAAGATGAACTAAAAAGGGGAACTATGATCCTCACATAACAACTCGATCTTCAAATGTGAATCACAAGGAACACATAATCTCTTCACAAACCTCAAAAAACAATCATTATCAATGTTAAATCTAGGAAATGTACCCTTCTGAACCAGCTCTACATTTCTGTGAAACCCACTCTCTTTCTTCTGCGCTTGCTTAACTCTGTCTGATAGAGATGATCTTACGGACACATGAAACAAAACAGAAGAACATCCTACACCAACATCTTCTATGCAAATTTTCATCAAATGTTTAACCAAAGGATCACGTTCCAAACATAACATGGTTAATAAAGCATTACTTTTTCTACTCAAATCATCTTCCACTTTATTTTCTATTCCCGGATGGTAATGAATTATACAATCGTAATCCTTGATTAATTCTAGCCATCTCCTCTATCTCATGTTCACTTCTTTATGAGTGAATATATACTTTAAACTTTTGTGATCAGTATATATTTCACACTTTACACCATACAAATGATGCCTCAAAATTTTTAAAGAGAAAACCACTATAGATAATTCTAAATCATGTGTAGGGTAATTTACCTCATGATTTTTCAA
Organism: Viscum album; assembly: GCA_963277665.1. Taxonomy (NCBI): domain Eukaryota; kingdom Viridiplantae; phylum Streptophyta; class Magnoliopsida; order Santalales; family Viscaceae; genus Viscum; species Viscum album. The sequence continues at coordinate 512,332,527 of OY728119.1, forward strand.
CTGACGTGAAGCATACAAAATTACCTGATCATTATGAATAAGGATACAACCATTTCCCTTTAACGAAGCATCACTGTAGAAAAAAACTCACCATTCCTAGAAAGAAGATCCAAAACATGATCGTTCACCAATCTTATTTTCAACTCCTAAAAACAGTCACCACATTCTTTTTTCCATATAAACTTAACACCCTTCCGAGTTAGCTTAGTCATTGGACTAGATAACTGTGAAAACATTTCACCAAACCATCGGTAATAACCTGCCAGACCAAGAAAACTATAGATCTTGGTTACATTTGTGGGTCTTGGAAATTCTTCAACAACTTTTGTTTTAGCAGGATCAACAGTTATGCCCTTTTTTGCAACAATGTGACCAAGGAAAGAAATTTGTTGTAACCAAAACTCACACTTGCTGAATTATCCATGCAATTTCTTTCCTTTTAAGGTTTTCAAGATAGCCCTTAAATGAATTTCATGCTCCTCTTTACTTTTAGAAAACACCAAAATATCATCAATGAAAATAACCACAAACATATCCAAGAACTCATGGAAAATTCTATTCATAAGGTCCACGAATACAGCAGGTGAATTGTTTAACCAAAATGGAATAACTACAAATTAAAAATGGCCATATATAGTACAAAACACAGTCTTTGGAACGTCATCATCTTTTACATTCAACGGATGGTACCCCGACATCATGTCAATCTTTGAAAAATACTGAGCTCCCTGGAGGTGATAAAACAAATCATCGATATGAGGCAAAGGATACTTGTTCTTAACATTGTTGTTATTCAAGGCTCTATAATCAATGCAAAGTCTCATTGAACCATACTTATTTTTAACAAACAAGACCGGAGCACCCCATGGTGAGTGCTAGGTCGAATGAAACCTTTATCTAATAACTTTTGCAATTGCTTCTTTAACTCTAAAAGTTCATCTTGAGACATTCGATAAGGGGGTTTTGAAATTGGCTTAGAATCAGGTACTAAGTCAATAGTAAATTCAACTTCCCGATCATGAATAATACCAGGAAACTCATCAGGAAAAACATTAAGATACTCATTTACCACTGGCACATCATTAATATGAACAATTTTTATATTTTCAACAATATGTGCAAGGTAACATTCATTTCCATCTTTTACTAGTTTATCAACATCCGGATATGTTATCAAAATCAAGAGTTCATTCTTGTACACAAACTAAAAATATTTCTGAAAATAAAACTCTTTAGCTCTGCAGTAAATCATAGCATGAAAAACAGAAATCCAATCCATGACCAAAATAACATCAAACTCTACTAGAGGAAAAATAATAAGGTTTGTTGGTAGATTATTTCCGCACACAAGTATATGAAGGTTCTTATAATTTCTTTTTGTCTCAATGTTTCCTCCGGGTGTTTTTACCATAAGTTCAGGATTCATATCTTGAGATGGAATTCTCAATTTAATAGAAAACTTCTCAGAAATGAAAGAATGTGTAGAACCTGAATCAGATAACACATTGGCATAACCTGAACAACAAAGAGTGTACCTGATACCACTTCATTCGATGGACTAACATTTTCTGAATTAGTTGCAAAGGATTTCACCACACCCTTCTTCTTGTATTCTAGCTACTTTCCCCCATTTGTGTTCTTTTTTAGACACTCATTTTCATAATTACCCATTTCATTACACTTAAAACATCTTAACACTGGCTTTTTATTGCCTGCTTGATCATCTTCCTTACAGTTACAAGAAATATGACTAGACTTACCACAATGAAAGCACTTTCCAGACTTGTATAAACATTCTCCAGGATGCATTTTACCACACTTCTCACAGGATGGATATTTCGTTTTTTACCTCATTGCTTATTTGATGAATTCTTTCCCTATTCATGCCAACTGGACCTCGTATTCTATTGTTTGTTAAAGAACACATGATCATCCGCAAACTCCATTTCCACTTTCTCCTCACATCGAACAATTGTTTTATAACTTTTGAACTCACGAGAAGCAAAGCCCTTTGATACTTTGGAATTAACCTTGAGTAAAAACAGTTGATTTTACTATCATGATCTCGTATGAAGTTTGGAGTATACCTTGGAAGTTGAGTGAGCTTTACGTCATAAGTAGCAACTGAGTCATCATCCTGCCTCAATTCTAGGAATTGTTTTTCCATCTTAAGATGAACCCCCGTAGGAAAATATTTCTCAAGAAACATACCTTTGAATTTGTCTCAGTGAAGATCATCAATCTCATCATTATCCCTAATATTTTTATTCATTGGCCACCGCTGATCAGCTTCACCTTCACAACAGTAAAAAGAAAGTCTAACCTTTTGATGTTCTGAACACCCCGTGACATAAAAAATCTTTTCCAGTGCTTTAATCAACCCTTTTGCTTGCACTAGGTCAGATAATCCTCTGATTGTGGGGGGATGTTGCCTTATGAAATGTTCCACCACTAACATGATCCTCTGCGGTTGATTTGGCTGATCTCATGCACGGATACCACCACCATTTATAGCCTGAGTCAACTGTGCCATCAATGCAAAAAACTGCTCAGTTCTAAATCTGACCATCCAAAGTTGCTGATTTGGAAGGTTGTCTTACTCTTGATGTCATCCCAATAAAGCTACCTTGTTTCCTCTGTGGAAAACCATTCTGAACAAGCATGTCTAGGATGAAGCAACATGGTAATCTTCAAATGCTATATCATTTCAATTTGACCATTAGAAAAAATATTTTTGGATAATCATTTAATAGAATTCTAACTCCTAAAGATATCTAAACCGACCTCTGATACCAACTATAAGGCCCCGGCCTTAAACCTCACTTAATATTGAATTAAATGAATAATTCATATTGAGGATCTTTTCAAATTTATAGTTTTATAGAATTAGATCACAACTATTACATCTCAAAAGATTACACAGTAGACACTTCTACAAAGTTTCATTTTTTTACAAAACATAAACTCCAAAAAAAGAGTCATGTCTAATTCCATGTTTAATACATCATGAATTTTCCTTGATCTTAAACATGAACCTATTCCACATTATGTCCTGTGAAAAACATTTCAAAAAAACATTGGCTGAGTATAAAAATCTCAGTAAGGGATACACAAAGAAGGAAAGCTGTTAGTTTTTCAAAACATCAAGTAAACCAGGAATACTTTATCAAAGTAACACTTTTGACCTTTAATAAGTCGTAAATACCCTTCACTGAACAAAAGATCATTAATTACCCTTTTGTAGCCAAAATATTACAATAAAACCCATATAAAGAACACATAACATATAAAGGTAACTTGGGACATAAACATACATAAATGGAATAACCATACGATTGACTTCCACACATATCACTTCATAGAATAGCCATATGGCTGAATTCCATACCCAATGCATTGAAGGTTATAATGTAACCACCCGTCCTGGTATTCACGACACCACCCGTCATATGTTTTATCACGTAACCACCCTTCAAATTTCCAAGTATCATTATAAAATCATAAGACATAAAACAAATATAATGGAAAGAAAACATTTCCACATTTCGATCACAATATATCACTTAAATATATTGACATAAAAAATCCAATATAAAAACCATTTTCAGAACTAAAATACATAAAAGAGTATATGGTATTTATTTCATTTTAAAAACAGTACGGCTTGTTGAGGAAGCCAAAGACCAAATAATACTCGCGGCAGAGGAAAAGGTCGTTGTCACTGAATATGATAAAATAAACATTCCTTTTTATCATTTAGTAAAACGTTGCGTAGAAAAAGATTCCCTTTGAATGAAATGAACACTCAAAGGTGTTTTATACAGCATATAAAAGAAAGTCTTCTATTAGAACAAAATATGCCTCAATTAAAGGAGATTGAGACGAAGTCCCTTACCTCGTGTTCGACTTGACTCTATCGCTATTTAATCTCTTGAATAATAAACTAGTGTCAATTTATACATTCTTAAGAACATTTTTCAAGTTTATTATTCCTTTCATATCACTTATTGCCTTGTTATAAACATAATGTAATCATTTAAGTTAATAATGTTTTTTTATATTTGGTACTTAAGTCAAAAATGAACTTCTTACAATTACATGTTGTTCATGTGGTCAAAGGTTCATTATATCCAGATTGATATTCTTGATTTGGATATCATATATATCATATATATCCAGCATATACATGTATTTATAATATTATATAACATTTAGAGTATAGAAATGAATTGCACCATTCCTGGAGACGTTAAATCGTACGTAAGGATGAACGCTACTTTCATTTATATTTCATATTTAATGGAGTGAAATCATAATGATATAAAGGTATATAATAATTCCAGTATAATATAATATATAATATCATTAACTCCCTCCTTTATACATCCCACATATGGCATTAACGAATCAAATCACTTTGAGGGGGCGGTAGTCCGCACTTCCTAAAATGAAATTATCGCGTTTGACCATAATGGAAACCATAAAGGTATGCCATAAATGAGAAATACAGAAGAATATGGAAAACATAAATATAATATATATCATATATAAATAGAGTGACATCTTAATGGCCACCATGAAAGGTGTTAAAAGAAGATTGAACAATCATCCTTTCATGAGGCAGAAATTCGCCAAGCATAGAAACAATATGTTCTTTAACCATTAGACGGAGGTGTGTGTAAGTGTAAATCAAATACATCTCATTAAAAAATCCTAGTATATTTAAGATACAGGTTTTTTACAAAATAAAGGAATAAAAAGAGTTTAGGGGGTTGGAAAAGCAAAATAAAACAATAGAACACAAATGAAGACGTTGCCATTAAATCGTGTAACTCTTGTTGGTTTGAACCAAAAGGTTTTCTTGAAGAGCATTCTACCTAAGGTATGGCTTCTAGGATGAGGAGAGGGATGTGGAGAGTTAATATGATCAGAGATTTGCCGATCCAATGGCTTGAGAGGTGTGGGTAATGTGGTAGATGTGGGGGCCTTTTATAAAACGTGAGGAGGGGTAGTCTTGGAAAGTTATAAAATGTTACTTTATTATAAAATGATTTTCGGATTTCAAAGGTCCCAAAAGGATATATTTCTACGGTAAGGTGATAAGGGTCCGAAATTAACCCATAAAATAGGTTTTTTAAAAGTGTAAGTCTTTGATTTTACATTATCTTTTCATTTTATTTAAATCGTTAAATAATGAGGTAATCACTGCATCATCATGGTGTCATAAATAATTTAATTTATTTAATGTCTAAAAATTAAAAAAAATATTTCATGATGTAGGAAATATTTTTATATTTTTAATTAATATATTTAGTCAAAAATATGACTTGTATAACCCCTTTTGAAAATTGTTTTAGTAAAACAATACATTTTTGTGACATTTTTATTTTAACTTTAAATAAAAAGTTATTAATGTCATTTTCTTACCCAAGTGGCTCCATGGGGACCCCAAGTTGACCCATGGATTGTATTAGTCTTCCATGACACATTAAATAAGAATAGGAAATGTCTCAAGGTAATTTCATATTATTAAAACATTATTTTTACCTTAATTTACTCTAATTACCTGTAATCGCGATTAATAAAACTTAAAAGTTACTATTCACCAAAAAAATTATTTTAATCCCATTGAACCACATTTTACATCCTAATGACAACCATGTATGTCGGATTTTTGAAATTAAATTCACAAAAGTGGTAAAGTATCATTTAAACGAAAAATTAGTTTTTTTAAATACCACTTAGTGGTTTCACTATTCATCAAAAATTGAAGTTTTTCAGAAAAAGACCAAAAATTCACCGTAAGAAATATTTTATATTCAGAATTCAAAAATGATTTCTATTTTACAAAATTTAAAACATATAAGTTGCATTAATTAATTTAATATTTAATTCTTGCTGTCAAAACAAATAGCGTGTTTTTAAGAAGCAATATCTATCAAAAGATTGACACTTGTTTAAGCCCAATTTCAATGTGAAATTAATTTCAATAACCACCATTGGATTAAATGATAAATATATATTTTAATTTCACTTTAAACCCAATTCAAAAGATAATATAACAATATAAATACTTTAGATTAAAAATAGGTTTTGAATTAAAATACAACATTTTTCACTATTCATTAAAAATGAACTCTATCGGAAAAATACCAAATATTTACACAAAGTAAATTTTGTGGTCCAGACTCTAAAGAGGAATTTAATTTAGTCCAATAGAATGTATAAGAGTGACCAAATGTTTATTTAAAAAGGGTTCGCCATCACAGGGTGATAATTTGATCAGAGTATTTATGCCTAAAATTGAAATCTTTTCTTATTTTAAGCCTTTATATTTTATTTGATAAATGTAAAAACATTTAACAAACATATATAATTCATATTTTAGTTATTTATATTCATTCCAGCCAATACAACAGCTACGTGTTAACTACCATTTAAAATAATATTGTTATATTACTAGTGTGCATTGTCAGATTTCAAAGAAACACGTTGTTGGGTATCGGGTACGCTATCGAACATAGAAAACCATTTAAAGTAAAATTAATATTTAATTCTCAGATATTAATAAATATGAAAATGTATCATTATTAATTTACCTAGGATGTTACAGGTTAAATATATTAAAAAAAATTAATTAATTAACAGTGTGTAACATGTTACATAAAAATAATAAAATTTATGTGAATTTATATGATGAAATTTATTTATTTTTGATGAATACATCATATTTATAAGTGTTTTATGGGGAAATAATTTGAAATCAATTTGGTATTATTAGTTCCTCTTATTTAATAGAACCCCTTTAGATCCCTTTTAAGGACTATTCGAATGGTCTTTTAAGTAGAAAAACTCCACTAATTCATGTATAGGTAATTTTATATGATAATTGGGTAATTATTGGTTGAGGTATATTTCTCAATGTAGCACTCCCACCAATAAATTCTAGTTTAACCTCCAATAGACCCATTTTAACGATAAATGATGTTACAATTTTTTAATTATTTAAAATTCATTATGACCAAAAAATAAGTTTACATTTTTAAATTCATTAAATTTTTATTATTAAAAAAATGGAATCCTTTTTATCAAATTAAATTTATATAATTGTAAGAAATTCATTTCAAAATAATCTTTAAAAATAAGAGGAATATTTTAGGCAAAATAATTTTATGCATAAAATTTTACAGACCATCATTCTGTTCCATGTATAAAAAATTAAATTAATATTAAAATATTTGAAGGAATATTTAATCTATAAATATTATTAAAAACATCCATCAAATTATATTTAATTAATTTATTATCATAAAAATACATTTTGTGCCTAAAATCATTATAAAAAAAATTAGGTGTTAACATAGCAATATTGTTTTACAAAAATGAAGTATGGTTATTATTTCTATATAATAATAATTATTATATATAATTAGTATATACTTATGTAAATTTATTAATTATTATTAACATAATGAGGCTTTTACTTGAAAATATTTGATAGTTTTACAAAAAATTAATAATTTTTCACTATTCCCAAAAAACTAAAATTTTCAGAAATGTCCCAAACATTCCCCTTAGGGTAATTTTGATATACTGAATTAAAATATTATATTAATTAAACATAATTATATAAATAAATTTTATAAATGAATTATAATTTACTCACACAAAATATAATAGAATTTTTTAATGAAAATTTACTTTTAAAGCATAAATTAACTTTAATAAAAATTATGTACTTATTTATTATGCATCAATCAATAAATTTTCATTATATAAAACCATCACACATATATACTGTTTTTTTGTTACTATTAATACTTATAATTAAATGTCTATTTTAAAACAATTGAATTTATGTAATATAATATTATAACATATCCTAGTTTGCTTAAAACACGTTTTTTGTGCAAATAAGTTATCAAGAAGAGTATTCAAAAAATTTAGGATGTTACAACTTATACAAAAATATTGTTTTTTATTTTATGTCAATATAAAATAATTATATTTAAATTATAAATAATGTTAATAGTTACATTTGAATTTAAATTATCATTGATTTTGGAATAAGTTCATTACTGGTCTTCAAAATGCATTTTTCAAAAAAACAATTCATGGAATTTTTCATGTTTAATTTAAAATCAATTTATTCAATACTTTTAAATGTAATTAAGAAAAATGTATTAAACATTTGGAGTCATGAACTTTAAATTTTAAATTATTTCCCATCAAATTTTTAAAATATTAATTGTAGTAATGCTAATGATTTTCCACCTTAGTAAGGGTTAAACATGTAGTACCTAGTTAAACTTATATGGTATGACTTAAAAATCAATTAAATACTTGAATTTATCATATTTTATTATTGTTTTAGACCCAATATATTATTAAGGAGTTATATAGTTTATTTTAAATTTTTATTGTGAACTTTCACACCAATGCTTAAATTTTAGGAACATAAATTATATTTTATCCATGTTAAAATATATTTTTTGATCATTTAATTTAGTGATATAGTTTTAATGTATAATTCTATGTTTCCTTTATCAATTATTGTTTTAAGAATTTTTTTTAACCAAAAAAATATTTGGAATCAACTTATTAGTTTATTTCAAGTCACTTTTTTTCATAAACTGGTATTTTTTAGATCACATTTTTCTTGTTATTTGAATATCAATAGTAAATGTAATTTGAACCACATATTTATTTTTGATATGAAAAAATTGTTTAATCATTTTGATGCATCATCTTATTTTTTTCTGTTATTTCCATGTTTATTTTTAAACATATAATTTAATTATGTTGGTAAAAATTTAAGTTATCATAGATAATGGTAACATGGGTTTAAAGAGGGTTTAACTACGAGATAAGGGATAAAATATCTCTTAATCTAATATAAATGTGAAATTTTGAGAATTATGGAACCATGTCACATCTTATCTATCATTTTTCATTTTATTGTTTTATCTTTAAATCATTATGATATATGTTATATTTTAATATTTTATGAAATTCCATATTTGTCCTTTCACTAAATTATAAAATGGATCCTCCTCTTCTACTTAATTCACATTGTTTGAGAAATATATCTCAGAAAGGAAAGTAACCTAACGAAATATTATTGTCTTTTCCTTACCCTTAGATCTCTTCGTACCCCATAAGACCATCCTCAAAATTATTAAGGTTTAATCTAATGTAGGTTAATCAAATATTAGGTAATTTTCTTTACCGGAATCATTCAATGATTATCTATTCTACAAGATCCCTAAATATTTTCATTTAATCAAATGATAATTAATCCAATATAATAAATATAAATAGATGTTATTATGAATATGATAAAACCATCTTACACTTCCATTCCATGACATTTTAAATGAAATTATCACTCATGCATTAATGGGGGACACCTTCTAAAAGTTGCGATTTGGTTCATTTTACATAACAGTATTTCGACAATGGTTTTTGTAATGGATTTAATATTAATATATGATATTTATAATATGAATATTATTATTTAATTATAAAATATTACCTATCTTTCTTACATATCTATATGTTAGGATACAATAATAGTGCTTATACGTACTTGTGGTGTAACGACCTGAAATTTTGAATAAATCTTGTTTCCTAATTTTATGTGTTATTTTATTTTATTTTTATACTCAACAAAAATGTTTCATTTGATAACATGAGTATAATTAAAATGATACCATTGGTTTTTGACTATTATATTACCATTGGTCAATATGACCGCTGGAAACTAAACGTTTTGATTATTGTATCTAAATACAAGTAATCTTGGTAAATTAATATATAAAGAAGATTCGATGGCCTCACCCAATAGTCTTGGACCGATCGAAGCCCATCTAACAGAACTTGGGAAGGAGGTAGCACCACTGAGATTTGTTCTGGACCAAACCCAAGATGAACTTCGTTGTGTGAAGCTAGAACAGGATCGCCTTCGCGAGAAGTTCAAACTGATAGAAATTAGTACCCGTGCGAAGTTGGTCGAGCCTCCCTAGGATTCTCTAACCTTAGCACACCTTACACTTAGGTCATATGCTAGTGTGAAAAGGGGCTATGTAATGAGACCATAACTTCCTTGTGTAATCCTTTGTTTTAAATAAAAATTGGGATTTCTTCTTATGATGAAGTTTATGAATTTTCAAATGACAGGATAAATAGAGTATGCATATTTTTGATGAATTTTAGAAAAAGAATATTTTAAAAATGTTTTTGTAAACATTAAATAATTAAAAATTTGTAATGATTTGCAAAAAATGGTCTTCTACAATTATGTTCAGTACGAAATTTAGAGTCTAATAAGATCAACTTGATTTTTGATGAATAGTAAAATATTAATAGTGATTTTATGATTAGGATTAGTAATGAGTCCAAATGGATTAGTAATCTCACTTAAATAAAGTATTAGTATAATTTAGGCACCTTGATTAAGTAATGTGATTCAATAAAATGGTTAAATAATGGTTTCATAAATTATTAGTCAAATATTAGTTTTTTCAGGTGAATAGTGTTTTTTAATTAAAAATTTAATTAGAAATAATTAGAACATTATTTTTATAAAATGGACTTTATTTTTGAACTCAGAGCATCGATATTATGTTATGGTAATTTTTTGGGGATTTTTCTAAAAAAATTGAATTCTCGGTGAATAGTGTATTTATTTAAAAATAAAATTAAAGATATTTAGAAAATTATTTTCATAAAATGGAGTTCATTTTTGAAATCAGAGCCTTGATATTTGGTTAAGGTGAAATTTTGGGATCTTTCTGAGAAAGTTGAATTTTCAGTGAATAGTAAAAATACAGTTTTAGGGTTTTGGTATGTTTAATGACATCATAACTATTTCATGATGATGTCATGAGATATTTTAAGGGTTGGCTGGAAAAGGGTGATAAATTATTGTTTTGGGGGCCCCATTGTGGCTTAACTCCATGGTAAATGCCAAGGGAGAGCACATGGTTTTGAGAAAAGCACTTTTGAGGTGTCCCTTGGCCATTAATGCCTTGTCCCCTCACTTTCCCTATAAATACCAAGCCATCCTCTCATCCATTTCTACTCCCCACTCTCCCCCAACGAATTTATGGTCTCATTACCTCCCAAGAAGTCCTCCCAAGGTGCCCTCAAGCCCTTAAGGCGCAAACCTTTGAGTTTTAAGAGTTACGTTTTAAGGTAAGGGATCTGATCTCTCTCTTTCTTTTCAAGAAATCTCTTTTATGTAATTTCTTTTATGCTCCATGTTATTATGTTAAATGGTGTTATTTTATACTCCTCTTACATCCCTTTTAATGTTCACATAATTATAGATCCCCTCTTACTCTCATTATTTCGTTTTATGAAGTGTTAAGTGGCGCCGTTAGGCTGCCGAAATTTTTGTAACGGATTCTCTCTCCCTTCTCATTTTAAAGATCTATAATCATGTAAAGTATTTCAAGTTCTTTTTTATGTTGGGGAATGATCTCTAAATTTATCATACTGATAATTTATGATCATATGATGAGATACCCTATTTGATCTCTTCAATTCAGTTTTTTTGAAGTTTTAAGTGGCGCCGTTAGGCTGCCGAATTTTTAAGTGGTTCTTCACTCTACTCATTTTGAAGTTCTGCTTTCATGTCAATTCTTCCAAGTTCCTTTTTGTTATGTTGGGGTATGATATCTATATCTATCATACTGGACTCTTATGTTCATCTGATGAGAGACCCTATTTGATCTCATCATATCGTTTTATGAAAGTTAATGTGACGCCGTTAGACTGCCGAATCTTTCAGGGATTCTTTCACCCTTCTCATTTTTCATGTTCGATTTTCATGTCAAGTCTTTCAAGTTTCTTTTTATTATGTTGGGGCATGATCTCTATATCTATCGTAATGATCCCTTATGATCATATTATGAGAGAACCTATTTGATCTTGTCAAATATTTTTTTTATTAAAGTTTAAGTGACGCCGTTAGGCTGCTGAATTTTCCTAAGAGAAATCTTATTTTTGTCTCACTTCCATGTTTTTCATTTCATATGGTATATCTTTCAAATTCCATTACCATGTTCTTAAATCCATTATATTTTGTACCCCTACTGTTTTATGGATCATTTATGAGTGGGTGACCCATGTTCTCTCTCTTTTCAATGTTTTCTAAAACCTTGTAACATAGTCATTATGCTGCATAATTTTCGTCTCAAAATGCCTCTCACTTTTCTCAAAATTATTTTATGTTATAAAGTGAATACTCAAAGCTATTATTTCTACAAGTGTATTCACATATATATCAAAATTTTCTATTTTAAATTCTGGGATTTACCTACATGAAACCCACTTCCCCTTTCTGTGGGTTTAAAGTGACATAAAGATCATGTCATTAAAGCAGTTTTTAAAACGTTATGATTATGAAATGAAACCCATTTCATTTATGCTATATGGGTTGTTTATGAAATGATTGATGATGATATATTTGGCTCACATTATAATAAAGGAAAATTTAAGGGTGCACCCTGATAGCTCTACAGTGCATAGGGTAAAGACTTAATCTCTAGAGATGAGCATTTTAACGACGCCTTGGTGAATAACCTTGGTAATTTTAATGACACCTTGGGGATGGACCTTGGTGAAATGAAACGATTGTCAATATTCAATGCTGTAGCCACATCTTCAAGTTATGAAAAATTTTATTTTTATTATGATGTATCTCATGATATCTTTCTCATGCCTTAATGTTCTTTTCATGTCCTTATTGAAGTATCTCAAGTTCACATGTAAAATGTTTCTCTTGTTTTCCCTTACTGGGCCTTCTACTAACCCTTTCTTTTGATGTATGTCCCCAGGTTATGAGATGCAGTAATGAACCTAGTATGAACTTACGGAGAATCCTTTCATGTGTTTAATAATCGTGTTTTTTGTTCTTTTCATGTATTATGTTCCCTGTTTCCAAGACACTAGACCTTAAAGATCCTCAGTTCCGTGTAAAGGAATGAAAGTTATGTTATAAAAAGACGTGATGATATAGTTTGTATCAAAGAACGGTTTAGTTATTTGTGGAAATTAGGATATGAAAACTCTAGTAAGAACCCTATAGAAAAGTTTAAATATAGGAAATATTCCTTGTATTTTGGTTAGTATTGAGTAAGGGGTTTCCAGGCAAATACATCCAGGTCTGGATACAAGCAGGTAGAGGTGGCTCTGGCACAGATGTACATAGGGGTAAAACCCGAAAACACTGCTTTGAGCTAAACTCGAACAGGAACTGGTACACGACAACAGGCCTTGCTGCACTCTTGGTTATGACACTCCTGGGGGATATGATTTGGTAAATTCATAAGCTTAGTATGAACCATTGTTAAAGGAACAAAGATAAAATAAAATAATGGTTCACATAAGAATATATGATCATGGATAACCTAGATGGGAACCTAGGGGATCACAAGTTAGGGTATACTTTTCTTCTACAAGTTATCCTTATATGATTTAAGTTTCTTTTCATGATTATTGGCTAAGTATTTAAGTCCCTAATTATAGCTTCATTTCTTAGTTAATGGCGGGAAATGGAAGAACATGTCCCAACAACCAATGTGATAGGAAATTCTACGATTGCCGTATTAATACGACAGAGATGATTAGGGGATTAAAAGATGATTATTATTTTGGAAGACGTTCACTATTTTGAGGACCCTATATGATCATGGTAAATTGATTACAATGGTATTTTTATTGAGGAGTAAGGTTGACTTATATTTGGAAGAATCAATGAATTTAAGGTGGACTTATAGTAATTTAGGTTACTTAGGGAAATTATTAATCTATCTTGGGTAAAATATGTTTAGGTTAGATACGTTTATTATAATATGTTAGTTGTGGTTGATGTTGTTTGGATGTGAACAATGAAGTTTATTTTGGAAGACAATGTTATCAAATCCCTCTTGTATTTGGGTTTCAATCTTAGTTTGGTTTATTTGGAGAAATTTTAAGGACCGTTATTTATGGGATGGTCTATGATGAACTTTGTGTAGTACCTTGGAACTTTGAAGATTTAAAAATAGTCTCCCTTCCTATGGGATTATTTCTTTTTGAAGAGTTGTTTTAACATACCCTTTCTGTTTTTGGGATAATGTTTAAGGATTGAAGAAATAGATAGTTAATCTTTTGTGGATTATGTGATTCTCTAGAAGATGATTCTTGTGTTTTGATGAGACCAAGTAGTTTTGAATGCTCAACTTTTGGAGAAAAGATTAGTTTTGGTAGAAACTTATTAAAGGATGAAACTCCACATGAAGGTAGGTATATTTTCTTATGTTTTTGTTCTATGTAGTAAATGAATTCCTCAAAATTATGAAAAGGAACATAAAACAAAAACGTTGTTGGTTTATGTTTCTTACTAGGTAATCAATGACCGTTTACACACATCATAAGTTTGGGATTTTCTTATGGTTAACTTTCTCATAATCACGTTCTCTATCACTCTCCCTCAGAACTTGACCCTTTGTTTTTCTTCCATGTCCATGTTTTCATACATGGAATCCTAGTGTGGGCTAACTCTGGTGTCCTTCGTACTTCCCTTTCTTTCTTTTAAAGTAATAGTTTTACTGACTCCTTTTCCGATGTGGGACATTCAATTAATTTCAAAACCTAATTTTAAAAAATTGCGAGGATGCAATTTCTTAAGGGGGGAAGGCTGTAACGACCTGAAATTTTGAATAAATCTTGTTTCCTAATTTTATGTGTTATTTTATTTTATTTTTATACTCAGCAAAAATGTTTCATTTTATAACATGAGTATAATTAAAATGATACCATTGGTTATTGACTATTATATGACCATTGTTCAATATAACCACTGGAAACTAAACGTTTTGATTATTGTGTCTAAATACAAGTAATCTTGGTTAATTAATATAAAAAGATGATTTGATGGCCTCACCCAGTAGTCTTGGATCGATCGAAGCCCATCTAACAGAACTTGGGAAGGTGGTAGCACCACTGGGCTTTGCTCTGGACCAAACCCAAGTTGAACTTCATCGTGTGAAGCTAGAACGGGATCGCCTTCACGAGAAGTTCAAACTGATAGAAATTACTACTCGTGTGTTGTTGGCCGAGCCTCCCCCGGATTCTCTCACCTTAGCACACCTTACACTTAGGTCCTATGCTGGTGTGATAAGGGGCTATGTAAGGAGACCGTAACTGCCTTGTGTAATCCTTTGTTTTAAATAAAAATTGGGATTTCTTCTTATGATGAATTTTATGAATTTTCAAATGACAGGATAAATATAGTATGCATATTTTTGAAGAATATTAGAAAAAGTATATTTTAAAAATGTTTTTGTAAAATTTAAATAATTAAAAATTTCTAAAGATTTGTGAAAAATGGTCTTCTATAATTATGTTCAGTAAGAAATTTAGAGTCTAATAAGA
Source organism: Viscum album (assembly GCA_963277665.1). Lineage (NCBI taxonomy): Eukaryota > Viridiplantae > Streptophyta > Magnoliopsida > Santalales > Viscaceae > Viscum > Viscum album. The sequence continues at coordinate 512,347,950 of OY728119.1, forward strand.
TCAACTTGATTTTTGATGAATAGTAAAATATGAATAGTGATTTTATGATTAGGATTAGTAATGAGTCCAAATGGATTATTAATCTCACTTAAATAAAGTATTAGTATAATCTAGGAACCTTGATTAAGTAATGTGATTCAATAAAATGGTTAAATAATGGTTTCATAAATTATTAGTCAAGTATTAGTTTTTTTCAGGTGAATAGTGTTTTTTAATTAAAAAATTAATTAAAAATAATTAGAAAATTATTTTTATAAAATGGACTTTATTTTTTAACTCAGATCATCGATATTATGTTATGGTAATTTTTGGTGATTTTTCTAAAAAAATGAATTTTCTGTGAATAGTGTATTTATTTAAAAATAAAATTAAAGGTATTTAGAAAATTATTTTAATAAAATGGAGTTAATTTTTGAAATTAGAACCTTGATATTTGGTTAAGGTGAAATTTTGGGATCTTTCTGAGAAAGTTGAATTTTCAATGAATAGTAAAAATACAGTTTTAGGGTTTCGGTATGTTTAATGACATCATAACTGTGTCATGATGATGTCATGAGATATTTTAAGGGTTGGCCGGCCAAGGGTGATGAATTTTTGTTTTGGGACCCCATGTGGCTTAACTCCATGGTAAATACCAAGGGAGAGCACATGGTTTTTAGAAAAGCACTTTTGAGGTGTCCCTTGGCCATTAATGCCTTGTCCCCTCACTTTCCCTATAAATACCAAGCCCTCCTTTCATCCATTTCGACTCCCCACTCTCCCCCAACGAATTTCTGGTCTCATTACCTCCCAAGGAGTCCTCCCAAGGTGCCTCCAAGCCCTCAAGGCCCAAACCTTTGAGTTTTAAGAGTTACGCTTTAAGGTAAGGGATCTGATCTCTCTCTTTCTTTTCAAGAAATCTTTTTTATGTAATTTCTTTTATGCTCCATGTTCTTATGTTAAAGGGTGTTATTTTATACTCCTTTTACTGACCTTTTCATGTTCACATAATTATAGATCCCCTCTTACTCTCATTATTTCGTTTTATGATGTTTTAAGTGGCGTCGTTAGGCTGCCGAAATATTTGTAACAGATTCTTTCTCCCTTCTCATTTTTCAAGATCTATTATCTTGTAAAGTATTTCAAGTTCCTTTTTTATGTTGGGGTATGATATCTAAATTTATCATACTGATATATTATGATCATATGATGAGATACCCCATTTGATCTCTTCAATTCAGTTTTTTTGATGTTTTAAGTGGCGTCGTTAGTCTGCCGAATTTTTAAGTGGTTCTTCACTCTCCTTGTTTTGAAGTTCTACTTTCATGCCAATTCTTCCAAGTTCCTTTTTGTTATTTTGTGGTAAGATCTCTATATCTGTCATAGTGGACTCTTATGTTCATATGATGAAAGACCCTATTTGATCTCATTATTTCGTTTTATGAAAGTTTAAGTGACGTCGTTAGGCTGCCGAATTATTAAGGGATTCTTTCACCTTTCTCATTTTTCAAGTTCGATTTTCATGTCAAGTCTTTCAAGTTACTTTTTATTATGTTGGGGGTATGATCTCTATATCTATCATACTGATCTCTTATGATCATATGATTAGAGACCCTATTTTATCTTGTCAAATGTTCTTTTTATTAATGTTTAAGTGATGTCGTTATGCTGTCGAATTTTCCTAAGAGAAATCTTATTTTTGTCTCACTTCCATGTTTTTTATTTCATATGGTATATCTTTAAAATTCCATTACCATGTTCTTAAATACATTATATTCTGTTCCCCTACTTTTTTATAGATCATTTATGAGTGGGTGACCCATGTTTTCTCTCTTTTCAATGTTTTCTAAAACATTGTAACATAGTCGTTATGCTGCAGAATTTTCGTCTCAAAATGCCTCTCTATTTTCTAAAAATTATCTTATGTTATAAAGTGAATAATCAAAGCTCTTATTTCTACAAGTTTATTCACATATATATCAAAATTTTCTATTTTAAATTCTGGGATTTACATACATGAAACCCGATTCCCCTTTCCGTGGGTTTAAAGTGACATAAAGATCATGTCATTAAAGCAGTTTTTAAAACGTTATGATTATGAAATGATACCCATTTCTTTTATGCTATATGGGTCGTTTATGAAATGATTGATGATGATATATGTGGCTCACATGATAATAAAGGCAAATTTTAGGGTGCGCCCTGATTGCGCTCCAATGCATTGGGTAAACACCTAATCTCTAGAGATGACCATTTTAACGACGCCTTGGTGAATAACCTTGGTAATTTTAACGACACCTTGGGGATGGAACTTGGTGAAACGAAATGATTGTCAACATTAAATGTTGTAGCCACATCTTCATGATATGAAAAATGTTATTTTTATTATGAAGTATCTTATGATTTCTTTCGCATGCCTTAATGTTCTTTTCATTTCCTTATTGAAGTATCTCAAGTTCACGTGTAAAATGTTTCTCTTGTTTTCCCTTACAAGGCCTTCTGCTCACCCTTTCTTTTGATGTATGTCCCCAGGTTATGAGATGCAGTAATGAACCTAGGATGAACTTAAGGAGAAGCCTTTCAAGTGTTTAAGAAGAGTGTTTTTTGTTCTTTTGATGTATTATGTTCCTTGTTTCCAAGACACTAAACCTTAAAGATCCTCAATTCTGTGTAATGGAATGAAAGTCAAGTTATAAAAAGATGGGATGCTATATATGGACTATCAACTCCTTGAAGAGACATGATTTAGTATTCATTTTTGAATTACCTGAGTGGTATTAAAGATATATTTAAATATTATATATTCTATATATAATATAAAAATTCTTTTATTGAGGTGATTTGTTATTTACCTTTATTTTATTTTGTCCATCTAAATATGGAAACATTACTCATGTTTTTGTGAAAAATAATATCTCCGCGAAGTGATATAATTCTATTTGAAGACTACTTTATATGAATTGATAAGAATTTAATACAATTATTATATATCTCACTTATAATGTAGTTTTTAAAATAGATATAATGTAATACTAATAAATGTGTATCATCCATTACTTTTGAACAGAAACACACATGAAAAATGAAGCTTTTAACTTTTCAAATAATGATGGAAATTAATGATTTCTTAATAATTGGATGACATGATATCAAAAGTAAAACATTAATGGTTTTATAAAAAATATTATTTTTTAAAAAAAGATCTAGAACATATAAATTTTTTTATAGAGTCTTGAATGTGTAAAAAATCACACAAGACTTTAGGTATTGGTTTCTCATCTCACTTTTAAATTGGTGAGACATATTCATTACCCACCACTTTTTTTCATGTGTTGTATAAACTACCCATTTAATATCATACAAAATATATATAATTATATTCATGGTATTTAATGTTCCATTTTATGTTACTTTTTTCTTGGGATTTATGATTCAAAATTTCATAATGTGGTATGGGTGTGTATCAAAATCTCATTTATTTTCATATCTATATATGAAAAATTACCTATCAAGGGAAATTATATGGAAAATTTCATTTTAAACTCATATATTTTATAATAATATTTTTATTATATAAATTTTCATGAAATTATTTTTTGTAATGACCCAACCCTAGTATCCTGGAGCCAGTATCTGACTTTATTATGTAGTTATAAGATAAAAGGATATACATATTAAAGGATTTATCTGTTTAGTAGTCTTGGTAATCCAGACACATACATGATTTCCATTTTCCATTTAAAATACAATCCACACCATTTTTTTTAATTACATGATTTCGACTCTAAAATATTTCTATAAAAACCATCGTACACATTCTGTACTACTGAGAAAGGAAACAAAATATTGGGGATCTCAAATAAATCATAGGATTTAGGTATAGTGGATGATATCATAAAAAATTATTATATAATATGGAATGGTAGATAACTGAACACACATTCTAGGTAGTCAATAAACTGATAAGGAAGTGAATCCAAATATAATATAAATGCCAAAATCTCATGGATAATAACAAATATAGAAATATAAATAACATAAAAATAATATATTAAATAAATAACATGAAAATAATAACTGGAAAAGGAATAATCTGTATGGAAATGAAAATAACTTGAAACACATTAAATTTAATCCATAAATTTGAATGAAATTCAACCAAATTTAATATCATTTGTAAAATATCATGGATAATAATAATAACTCGAATGATTGAAAATATTAATTATTAATATAATGTTTCCATAAAGAATAATACCTTTAATTTCAAGATATTTAAGAAGATTGTTTTGAATATACTAGTTGAAAAAACCAGTTAACTAAGGCTAGACAACTAATTTTTCCAATGAGACTACTGATTCATCTACGGTCTGTCATTAACTGGTCCCCAACATGTATATTTCATGTCCAAGAAATTACTTGTTAATTTAATAATCAATATAATTCATAGACAAGTATCCTTATCATAAAATATTCATATTGTGTAAAGGATTCAAATTTATCAACAACTCCCCGATTAATCAAATAACTGTCAATGTTAGAAATATATGTAAAAACTATTGATGGAACCAGATAACGTGACCATGTAATTCAAAGAATACATCTGAACATGATCTCAGATCAGAGATCATTTCAAAATCATCAATTTGACTAGTCATGGAGCCCGAACGGAGTCACGGAATAGAAGTTATGTCCATTTAAAGTCAGGCTGCTAAAAGTGGCCATCCGAGAATTTTTTGGCAATGTATGGTTTTGCGCCATGAATTGAAATATTGCTTGCAAGAATGGATTTTTTCATGCAAGAATGGAATCTTGGGTGCATGAACAATGTCTTGCATGCAACCTGTCCCACAATCCTTTTACGTTCCAATTGAGATGTCATCATCCGCCCAAACCACCTAAAAATGTCTATGTAATGTGAACAAATGTTTCGATATGTGCGCGCAATATTTGCATCCCCATGAAAAATTCTTAAGCTCCCAATTCTATGTCAAATTCCCCTTCACACTTGAACCCACCATAGGGTGCATGTAAGACCACTTCCGCGCCAGGAATCATATGCACAACCACTCCTAGGTTCGCCTATAAATACAATGTGCATTCCCTCCCCTCAAGAGAGGGCCCCAGAGGTCGGCTTCCATATCACTATGAGTAATACTGCTTCTTACGCACCTGTGCGGAAGAATGGAACCCTCTAGGTGAGATCATTCTTGACAGGTTCCATATGGTTCTGCATTCACACAGGCCCATAGTGGTTTGATCCTCCCCAAACCTCTTTTCTGTTTAAGTCATGTGCAGGCAAGATTCCATTTTTTATTGAAAAAATACTAATCATGCACGCAAGAATTCAATCTCGGACACAGGACTTTAATCTTGCACCCAACAGTACCAAGGTGCCTAATATTGCACGCACCTATGCTGCACAGTCTAATCTTGTGCACATCCCATCCAAAATGTAGCGCATCTTACATGCAAGAGTAACCACACCTACACCCGTTGGTCCCTTCTCTATCGTCACTGACCCCCAGGAAAAATGGAGAGTCTCCTCACGAACTTTTCGGGCTGGAACATCGACATTTTCCATTATTCCCTTATGCGCACCCACCTTGCACCTATAGAATATCATGATTTGAGATACTCCTACCCACACCATGAAACACCTTGAGTCAACATATTCCTCTTGGTTGGTTTCCCATGTTGAGAGATGAAATTCTCATCATCAATTCCCCGAGTACCTTGAGTCGAACCATTCCTCTTGTAACCCATCATAACACTATTATCTAACTCCTATGCCAGGATCCAGTAGAAAGGGTCATCCCTGCGTAATACCAACACCAGCCATTTCTAGGTGCCTTATGCCTAATAGTCTTCACATCATGACTTTAAACTATATCATGCCCTATCATTCAATAATAGGATTCCTCTTGTTCTAAATAAGAGATGTCTTATGTGAAAAGCATATGATACCGCATGCCATGACCACAACGGCATAATTTCAAGAGTGTTGGAAATCGTTCGAGCATTCCATCAATCCACCTCATGATTTTTTTGTCTTTAATTCAAATTTTTATCCACATTCATGTCTAAAGGGACCCCTAACGGCCCGGTCTAATGCGACATCGGTTCACCAACCATCCTGGGCCAACAGCCTAGAAGACATTAGATTACACTTTGAGTCTAATACTATGTTTCAAACATGGTCAGCTGTAGACTGTCATTTGTTTGTCCCCATTTCTTGATAATATGATATGGATTATGTGTTTCGAACATGGTCAACATCTATCCTCCATTATCAAGCCACCCTCACCCCATTCGGAATTTTGGGAATGTGATTCACACTTTTCATCTCCCATTGTTTAGACTGATTCCGACTCCCTTGGGGTTATCCCACTTGTGCGCTTGTGCATAGGTGAGGCCCTAATTATTTCCCTCAACCCACCAGCGAGTTGGGATTCCCTCATGGAAAGACGTGAGGACGATATCTGGGCAGCTTCCATGTTTATTCCATATACATCATTTTCGCTCCTTAACGGCACTCAGAAACACTAATGGCTATTTATTCATCGCATAGCCACGCTAACATGGTCCCCCCAATGGATCGCTCCACAACACCCCCTCACCACATCATTTTCGGCACCTTCTCCTAAATAAGGGTTAATTCATGCTGGTTATGTAAGTCCTAGGGGTGTGGTGTAAACCCACCTTATCCGAGATGCAGGATGTAAAAGTACCAAGCACCATTGTCCCCAGCACATGACGTCTAGCTGTAACCCTTCAAAGTGCATCACACATGGGGTGCCCCATCACAGACATTCTAAACTCCCGCTGGTCTCCATGAGAGTGATATCTTCTTCAGAGGGAATGAGATCCTCTTTGGTGGTGCAGTGTCTGTCCATGGGGGGAGGGAAACAACCTTGGTGTAAGTCTCTAGCCTTTCTTACAAGAGGAAACACCTCAGCTCCTCCTTTCTTCTCTGGTTCTAAAGACCAAAGAGGTGGGGATTGGCACCATAACATTTCCTATTCCATTCCAAATCACTATCTCATTGGGCTTTGTCACCACTCAAGACTCCATCATGTAGTAAGTACCAATCACCATCTCCTTGGACTACTAACCACATGAAATCACTTTTTTCCATTTTAGTCAACTAGCTACAGTTCATCCCTACTCCACTTCCCATGGACGCAACGTTTACGACATGATCGTCAGGCCTCTGTTGTCTCTTGTTTCTCAAACCATGCATGACTCTAAAGGGCTTAGAGTAAGCATCGACTATGACATACTCTCTTGAAATCCTAGAGTATAAACCCCACAAACCAACCCAAACGACATGTACATTGATCCTTTACATGGATTGGTATCTAGGAAGCCTCCCCGAGGTTCAATCCCAACAACCATTGGTCCCGACCCCCAAACACATCAGTTCATCAACACCAACCCAAAATATGTAGACTTTGATCCATGCCAAAGAAAAGTATGTAGGAAGCCTCCCCGAGGTTCATTCAACACAACCCTTGGTCACAACCCACTTTATGTCATTTCACCAACACCCATTATGAACTGCGCAGACAATGATCCTTCCCAAGGCAATGTACATTGGAAGCCTCCCTGAGGTTCAAGTCCAACAAACATCGGTCCCGACTACTTCACGTCGTTCCACCCCCTTCCTACATGATGTTAAATGGTACCCCCCTATTTTTCGCGCATGATACTAAATTGTTCCCCAATCAACGGTAATTCGTTGGGACCCCAATCATTAGTAAGCTATTGTGATGCCTAATCGACGGTAAGTCGGTGTACCCTAATCGGCAGTAAGACATTGTGTTCCCCATCCAGTGGTAAGCCTTTGTGTTCCCTAACCAGCGGTAAGCCATTTAGTTCCCTAACCAACTATAAGACGTTGTGATTACCATACATCGGTAAGTCATTGCTGTCCCTTTGGTTGGGACCCATATCTCTGGTCCATCCTAGTGGCGTCAGACCAACCTCTGGCAGCTAACCACACGTAAGCCCCAATATATCATCGGGTCTCTGTCCTCTGCACACACCCTAATCCTATACCCCCTCCTGAATTATGTGGACAATGATTCCCTACCACATGGATACGTAGAAAGTCTATTCGAGGCTAAATCCCACCATCACCATCGCCCTTGAGTCGACTCCATCTCATTCTCCAACCACTTCACAGAACCATATATTATCCATCTTGATTCTTACCCGAGAAGCCAGATCCCAATGATATCATGTCAATTCACCTCTTCACTTCTCTTTACATCACCCATTTAACTGACCATGTGTTATCCCCAACATCTGTGTTCTCTCCAGGGGTTGTACCCATCTGATCAACTCTAGTCAGTAATCTGATCAGTTTGATCTGTCTCCACCTGATGTTAAACTCAGGACATACCATGTTTTAAACATGGTAATTTGAGAAAAAACATAGAGGCATTGCAAAGAGATATAATTACTCACAATAAACGTGGGATTACTCGAACTTATTCCCCCTTTAGAATCCCTATCACAAGGGGAAGAAACCTAGATGCGCCAGTGTTCCAATTTCTAGACACGCCAGTGATGTCCAATGTGGCTACTCCCCTAACCGAATGATTTTGAACTGACTAGACCCCGGGAATGTCTCAAAATAAGTAATGAAAGTAATAGGTGTCCATAAGGATATGGAACTAGGAAGTGTTTCATGAACAATGTCTTAATCTATAAGGGAGACCTGAACTAGATGACGAATTCTGAGGAGGAATCCATGGAAGGAAGAACCGACATCTCATTATCCCATTTCGATCAAGGAGAAAATGTCCCTCAATAAGTGATGGATTCCGCCCTCATTTGGAGAGAGAGAATGCGGGGCAACAGATAGCCCATCCTCATCCTCCAAAAAAGAGGAATGTGCATGCCCGAGCGAAAGCTTTAGAAATAACTATCTACATTTTAGGCAGTAATCATATCCAATATACAAGAATATTGATATTTAAGAGAAATTTAATATTCTATTAAAAATTATTATAATAAATTTATTTTAAATACTATACTTATTTAAAATAATCATAAACCATCAAGAGGAATAATAATGTAGGTTTCAATATATTTCCATTCATTTAAGGATAATTTTTTGTTATAATTGATGAATTTAAATACAATTGAAATGTATTTTCGAAAATAATTTCCTTTGAAAATAATTATATAAATATTTTCATAAAAAATATCTTCATAGGAATGAAAAGGAAGCATCAACGAATTGATAGAAATGATTTTGGGTAATTATTTATGTGTTTTACAAGTAAAAAAAATCCATTTGAAAAATAAAAATCTTAGTAAGGTTCATTATTTCAAAAACATCAAGAAGATTCCATTCACATTTTTATGAAATAACTAAACTTGAATTTTTTTTAAAATGACATAAGGGTATTTCTAAAAATTCATTTAATGATTAAAAATGGGTGAAACATTCTTAGATAAATAATGTTTAAAATTTTTAAAAACATTCCATCAAATGTTTTAAAACATATTTTTAGAATCAAATATATTTCCGACTGAACGGAGAAATGAATCCAGATTTTCATAAAATATTTTTTCAATTAATTTTAGTAAAAAAGATAAGATAAATGGAACTAATAATTGATAATATCATGAATAATAATAATATAATTATGTTAAATTGTTTTATTAGTAAAATTTCAACTATTTTATTTCAACACAACTTCAAGAGTAATGAATCTCGAACCAAATTATGTTTTGAAATAAAGCTCTAAAATGATCAGGATATTGATGAGAGAATAAAACAATGAATGTATTATGTGTATTCAGTGTAAATAAATATAAAATTTTTTAAACACAATGTAATAAAATTATAATTCATTAAAAATATAATCATATGATATTAATGGCAATGAATAAGTAATATATCCCATTGAATGGAAGTTCCATTATGAAATTCTTTACCACTAAGTAACTATTTAGTGAAATCCAATTGGATGTAATAAATCAAATTGGATGAAAATATTCCTTACATTATTTAGGATTAATTATATTAAATATGAAATGAAATTTATATAAAATATATAATAGAAATTAGGTTCATAACATTATAATATGTCTCAATGAAATGAAATTGAGATGAAATATATTACCTCACTCTTCATTCTGGATTAATGAGAATAAAAATATTATATAGTCGTTATAAAATTTCTATTAATATATTATATAAACATATTAATATTTATAATTTCATATATGATCCTTTAATAACATTTTTTCACGTGTTCTTTATTTATCATAAATTTTTCACATTGTTTCAATAGTTAATTACATTGTTTTCTTATACTGTTTTTTCCTTAAAGATATGGTCCTTGGAAATACGTTATAGTTTCTTCATCTCTAGAATAATTATCATCATAAAATTATTATATTTATATAAAAATTTTATTTTTAAAACCATTAATGAATAAATTTTATGCAAAATAGAGTACATTCTGATCAATGTGATGGTTAGTCATATGCAAACATCAATTACATTCTCATCTTCTAATGATCAGTTTAGAATTGAGGTAAGTAATACATATTCATTAAATAATTATCATAATATAATATATACCATATTAATTTTTTTCATATACTTATATAAATCATCCATTTTCTGTTGTGATAAAAATAGAGTCACATCGCTTTGTAGTGTAGGTAGACCACACGTCCATTAACACTGTTATCATATTTAAATGGTAGAAAAAAAGAAAATAATTTTTATTATCATTCGAAAAATAAAAATATATAATGAATTTGATAATTATTTCATGTATAAATCATATAATAAATAAAATTATATTTATCATCATCCAGGTTAATTGTTAGGGAAATATGGATCTCATCACTTTGCGATGCGGTAATATTTTGTACACATGAGTGATATTGTTGTATCTACTAAATAATGGAATTTAATATGATATATATGTTATTGGGACTATAAAACTATAAATATGTTATAAATATCACATATTTATATATATATCCTTCATAATACCCAACTGCTATATGTGTATATTGAAAAGCGAACGACATTAGTTCGTGAGAAGGTAGTCTTCCAAAAAAATGAATCACAGTTTAATAATGAATTATATCAATTTATATTGTTTTAGTTAATTAAATTATTATAAAAATTCCCCAATATATATATGATACATAAGTTATTATATCTTAATGATTTAATATAAATTTAAGCAGGTGGATAAAGATGTAAAATAAAGACACTCATTGATGAAAATTACTTCTTCATCTAGTATCATCTTTGGTTTTCCCAATGCCTTAAAAGGTCGCATTAGTGAGAAAAAATTATAATTCTAGGATGAGGGGATGTATATTTCAAAGTAATTTTGGTATGTCTTTTTTGAACCAAACAGTATTTAATGTCTGAGGAAGAGAGATGGGGTGGCCTTTTATATGCGTGGAGAAGAAATAAATTTTATTTTAAACAATAATTGTCTGATTCATTGTTCTTCATGTCACAAAGGTAAAAAATATGAAATTATCAAATATTAGAGGATTAATTGTCGAAATACTTCTATGAAATAGTTTTTAGCCATGTTTATATGTAATTTTAACCCTTGTTATTTTAGTTTAACCCCCAGTAAACCCAATTAAACCTTAATTGCATCAATTATTGTTTTTCTGCATTCACTATTTTTTTTGTAAAAAATTTGTTGAAATTATTATAAATTATAAATTAATCTGATTCCAAATATGGAATAAATTATTACAAAATCAATTCATAAAAGTGGAAAATTTTATTTTAATATTTATCCTGCAGACATGATTAACATAACAGTATTTAAAGTAAAAATGTTTAAATGATTATGATGTTTTTATATATAATTTAAATATAATTTTTTTAAATGATGTAAATTGGTTAAATTGATATATAATTGAACTAATTTTACATTAAAACAAACTAAATATGTAAGTTATCAATTTATATTATTTAAATGAAATGTCAATTTTCAATTAATATTACATATTCTTCTCTATCATTGAAAAAATGAATCTTTTATGAAAACTCATACAAATTATGACTAAAATAATTTCGGAATTCCAATTTCAAAAAATATTTTTATTTTTTAAAATATATTATACAAAATTGTTTAAATTTTAATTGAAATTATTTATGCATACCCTGATTAAACTGTCCTTAAAAAAATACATTTTTAAGAATATATTACATTTTATTTTTAATTATTCTAATTTCATTAATAATCTATAAATATATTATAAATTTTTTTAAATATATATTTTCCTAAGTTATTTAATCATATTAATACCCTTAAATTTAACATATAGGTTATAAATATTATATCAAATAATTATATACAAATAATATATTGTTGTCTGGTAAAAATCGACCTTATGTGTAATGCAAGATATAAAAGAAAATTTTTGTTATGTGTGACAAAAGATAAAATCAATTTTGAATGTAACTAAATATATTAAATATATTTAATTTATTTAAATATAAAAAAATCTTAATTTCTCTTATTTTTATTTTCCCTTATATAATTAAGTACTATCAAATATAATTTCCTTATTTTAGAATTTTGTGGTGTTACATTCTACCAACATTAAAAAAAATTCCCCAAAATTTAAAATTTATCTTGGTAATCCATGTTTTTTTATTTGATAACTATTTTTGTGGGAAAAACCACCTTATAAAAGGGTTGCTAAAACATCTTCATAATAAGAGAGAATGGGTAGAACAAATGTTATCTGGAATAATTTGGTTACATTGCTTCAAGGTTGGAGAACATAGGTGGGAAGTGAAAACACTAATATAGAAGAAAATAAAAATTCATAATCATTAATATATATTAATATAGTTCATTGATCACAATAAATTAAATTATAAAAAAAAGTAATGTCCAAAAAGACTATAAATATGAGATGATATAAAAGACCATGTAATTCATCGAATATGAATTTTATAGGATCACATTTTTGTTTCAAGATACTTTACATAAAGTTGAGGAATTTTTTTATTGTTTAATATTATAAGAAACTATAATTACATGGTTGGATTCATATTCATAAGAACAATTTCATCATTTTGTTTTAATTCGATCAATTTATAATTCATCATTTACAATAAGAAATGAATATCCTAAAATTTTTTAATTCCCAAACCATTGAAATTCACTTTTAATGTATCATAATTTCCATAAAAGGGTGAAACTTCATTTTATATTTTTCTCAATATTTTTCTTAACAAATATAGATAACACATGTTATCTGATATAATGCACTAATATCTAAATCTCAAAGACAAAACCACAAGTTCATCATTAATAATCATTTATCAATTCATTTTACTAAAAGCAATGACATATTTACTTGGAAAAAATTTAATAATGTGGTAGGAGCAAAACCCTTTTCATCTTTTGATCATGGGTTTAAACCCCATCACCATGTCGGATGTTTCAAGTTGTCACCCACCAATCATGTTTTTCCTTTTCAAAACTATATTAAAATAATTCATATATTTTTTCCAAAAAAATGAATGACACCCTGAATAAAAAATAAACACAAAATAACATATTTATTAATGTTTTAAATACAAAATTTTTTCTTGAATGTCCAATATTATTGTTCAAATTTTTTGACATTGTCAATAATGGTCGTATTAAAATAAATTCATTATTTTAGAAACATATGTCTATAAAATATAAAGGCATTAACCCTCAAATAATTGTTTCAATAAAAATTATATTTCCATAAATGTATCTAATAATATCCTAATTCTTGATGTAATATCATTACATAAATCCTAAAAATACTTGTTTAGGACTATACACTTATAATAAATATCAATCTAATTAACCATTGATGATATCGAGTATTTTTATTTTAATCAAGACACATATGATACTCAAATTTTAAAATGATCTTTAAATGTCAGTGATTCTTATAACCAAAATACCATTATTAAAATACTTCCATAATTTTATAATTTAAACTCAAAACATAAAATCATCATCCATTTTAATTCAACATAGGTCCTTCCTTGGTCTAGGTTTTATCCTTTTGAAGAGTGCCTCAGATTAAATAATTTACATGTTCTATAAATTGATCAATGGGGTATAATTTATTTCAATCCATCATACTCTCCATGTTTCTCAATAATTCCTTACATTATTCCCTTATATTCCACAAATAAAATAATTTAAAATTCCTTTGAGAAACTTTATTTTTAATCAAGGTTGCCTTATGTAAAACCAAGGTAATTCATTTAATAATATGTTCAAATAATTAATTATGGATTGCATTGAAAATGTGAATTATCCTATTAATATCCCCCAGGAGTGTCAAACTAGGTGCAAAGTAAGTATAATATTTTTGTTCCTTGTGAAAACCAGTTTGAGCATGTTGTTCCAATTTCAGAATAATTACCCCAGATACATATTTTCTAGAACCACATCCATCTGTAGTATCATGTAATGTTTTTATTGAAACTAAAAACCATATAATGTTTAAATTAAAAAAACATCATTATCTTCTTATCTACATATCCTAAAAGTATATCATAGTTTTATGATCACTAATATAAATTTCTCATAAATGTAGATCACAAAGTTTCTACAGAAAATAACTTTATACCAGCATTAAATACTTGAGTTATGTATCTAAAAACTAGTATCATAGATTATTATGTTGGAATAAGACATCATGAAACACATACCAAAGGACCGATCAATTTTTCAGTATTCCTAAACCATATACATACCTAATTTCGATTTTATATTTAGATATAAATTTTATTTAAACAATGCGGTACCATTATTCTATTAATCATATAATTGGAAAAAAATTGTACACTTCAGGGATTTTTTATAAAGGGAAAAATAAGTGTGTGATAAAATGAACATTATGTTTTCTGTATTTTGTAATCTACCATGATTCATTATAAAAAATATATTAATGTAATAAACGGAACAGTAATTCCCTAAAATCAATAAACAGGGAAGGAAGTGCATCTAGAGATATTATAAATTCTAACATATCATGTAAAATAATTCATATTTTAATTTAAATAACATAAAACACATCCTTTTTAATCAGTTACATAACTATCATTACTAGATAAGGCATAATCAATATGGAAAAGAAACATAAATTAAAATAAATTCCATTTAATCAATAATTGAGAAGGATATACATCTCCATAAGATATCATCAAGAAAATTTACGAGATAATAATAATAACTGAAATGAATGAAATTCCAAATTATTAGATTTCATTTTTCCCATGCCCACGATACATTTATTGTCAAGACCATACACCAGATAGTTTACAACATACTAGTTGAATCCCCCACATAACTAAGGATATCCAAATGTGTCATCCCATGAATTTTCTGATTAATTGATGGGTTTTCATAAACATGACCTCAACCCTTGTCTTTCATGTACAACCCATTCATCTTATATTGACTAATCGATTTAATTCATAAACAATTTACCATATCATCAATTTTTTGTATTTGGTAAAGGATGAAAATTTAAGAATTTTTTCCCAATAAAAAAATATCAACATAAGTAAACACTTCATTTATAAATTATAGAGGTTTTAAGAAGTATTAATTTTCAATAAACAAGAATGTAAATATACAATTGAAATGTAATTTTTAATGTAAAATGATTAAAAGGATGTGATTTTCAATACTATCTAACCACTAACCCTCTAGAGGAAGTCAAATGATATTATAAACATATAAACATTGTATTATGACTAAATGGATGTTTTAATTTCTGAATTGAAACACCGTAAAAATATATTTTACAAAAAATTGAGGAAAAAATACTTTTCAATTTGTAAATCACTTATTAAAACATAAACAATTTTGAAAATTATTTTCTTTGAAAATAACATAAAAAAATTTCATAAAAAATATCCACATATAATTTCAATTTAATATTTAACTAAAATATTTTCAAGATGATAGGTGATTCCACACATTCCATAAGATTTAAAAATAACATTCCTTTTTCTCTGTAAAAATATCAGGAATGCGTGTCTTAAAAAAAATAAATGAAGGATTCATTTCCCATTTTTAATAAAAAAATTATTTCATAAAAAATGACATAATATTACTTTCAAAAATTATCTTACAGATTTAAATTGATTGAAAATTCCAATGAAAACTAATTTTGAATATTTTAGACAACATTATTGAAAAAAAAATTCAAAAACATTGTTTTGGAAGAAAAAATATTTCTGATCAAGGAGACAAATGAAGTTTGATTTTTTTAAAAGAAATTATTAGTTTATTTAAGTAAATAAGAGTTCATGAATGAAATTATTAAATTGAAATATCAAAAATAACAAGTGAAGAAGTAAATTAAATGAGTTTATTTTTTAATCATTAAATAAATTCCTTTATCTAAAATTCATGAGTAAATTGACTCTATTAGAATAAGGTTGTGTAATAATAATTTACAATGGTCATAACATTGATTTGAGAATCAACCAATGAATAGATTATGTGGGTAAAATGTAAATACACATGAAAATGATTATATACAACATAATAGAATCAAAAATCATTATACACAGAAACATAGAATATTATTGACAATGAGGATGTAATATAACAAAATGAAAAGATTTTGAGTTATAAAATACATTACCACTCAGTAAATCTTATATAAAATCCACATATATGTAATAAATAAAATTTAAACCAAATATTCAATAATGGATTATTTAATAATGATATTAGTTGTTATTGAGGGTGTATACACATCATATAAGAGAAATTAGGTGCATAAAATTACAATATCTTTTCGTGAAATGAAATTAAGACAAAATCTTGTACCTCACACTTCCTTTTTGTAATAAATACGATCTCCTCAGGTCTTTCCTTTGTGAAAATCCATGGTTGATGTGTTCTAGGAGCTGTTAGTTGCTGACATTGAGAGTTTGACAAAAGCTTCTAGTTTTTCAATCGAAATGTCATTGCAATTGTATGTCAGTGAATCAGCATGTCATTGTATCGGTGATTCAAAGGTGTTGACATCAGTGATTCGAGGGTGCCACTATAGGTAGGTCGAGACATTGGTATCTCACCATCAGTGGCTCAGCATTAGTTTTTTAGGGTGTCAGTAGGTTATTTGGTTCGTAGGTTGTGGCTTCGTTAGCTCAACTTCACTAGCTTAATGTTGGTAGAAAAAGGGAATTGGGTGTTCATTGGGTCGGTAGGAAGTAGCGTTAGCAGGTCTGAGTATCGGTAGAATGTTGGGTTTGTAAGCCGTGGTGTCAGTATCTCAGTGTTGGTGGCTCAACGTTGGTAGGTTGCCTTTGTATCTCACCCATTGGTGGCTCAGGGTCACTGACACACCCTTTAGGGACTCATTTCTATTTTCCCCAATTTTCCCACTTTCTCGCCAGTTACTTATTTTTCTCCGTTCAAATTTAATCTATAAACTCATACCCATTCACTGATATATCTCCACAGTTTCTAAGTGGAATTGTTAAATCTCAATTAATTGCAACGTGTGAAACCACCATGCTATCTGATCAAACCACAATCTGACATTTAAGTAATTTGAAATAGTATCCCTGATTTTAGGCTCTAGCCTCTTCTAAAGTAGATATCCTCTCTTACCTATTCTTTATTCCTTTCTATTGGTGGGCCTAGTGGTCTCCACCTGAGATGATTCATGCACCCATGTTGGAGCCCTTATCGCTCAACCTCGGAGCTCTTCCTGCAAGTCATGCAATCCCTTATTCTTTCAGCAAGAAAGAACTTCTATCATTGGTCATCCTTGATGGGATTTTATTTTTCTTCTCTGTAATTATGCATCTTAGTGGGTGGTAATGTTAATCGTTCCATGTAAGAAATGACCAAGTACTCTTCTTGAAAAGTGAATTAAACAATGATTTAATAGTATTGAATGTATACTGGTGTAAATAAAATAATGGAAGGGGTGTAGTTTAATGTTGGTAACCTATTTTATTCTGTTATCATTGATTATCTTATTGTTGGTGTGGTTGTATGCCTTCTGAAAATAATGACTATTGGTGGTCTTTTCTTGTACATTGGTGGTGTTTTGTAGTGATTTTTTAATGTATATATATAAAATGAAATCTGATTAATCATGTAAACTCAGTTAAATAAAGAGATATCCTAGGATCAGACCAGTTCAGTGATCTCCCTAGTAATTATCAAGTGAAAATTAAAGAACATTGTGTTAGTTAAATCTCAATACATTTGGATTGATGGTTATGGTCATGTACAATGTGTTCTGGTCTCAGTTTGGTGGTCTTGGTATGTGGGGTGGTATAGGTGGTGTTAGTATCTCAGTTTAACAGATTGATTAATTTTGGAATGGATGAACTTATAGGATGCTTAACTACCTTTACATTGTGTTGTGGCCGCAATGTGACATCGAGAAGTGGTACTGCAATGTGGGTACAAACCCATTATTACATGACACCGGATTGGGGATTTTTTTGGTTAGTCGGGCTGTAGGGTTGGGTCTTGAGAGACAGAATGGGTGGTATCACATTTTTGAATGATAGTTGGTAGGAGTTGAACATGGATGTGTTGTGAGACTACAATTCTGGTTTTTTGTTGTTGCCCAGTGGGAATATAGATTGGGTTTGTTTGTTTCTTGGTGTGGTTATATTTGTTAGTTTCCCAGTAGTGACAGAATAATTTTATGTGAATTCCCTTAAATAAATAAATGGAAATTGAACATAAAATGGGGTTAGGATTATTCTTGGTCGTGGTTGTTGTATTGTTGTAAAAATAAGAGTAGCAGCAAAAGTGATGCTCGTGTGGGATTTTTTCTTGTTCATTTGATACTCGTTGGTTAGGGATGATATTTTTTTACCATAATATATATTTATATATATGTATATATATATATTAGTTCATACCACTTCGGTATGGGTGTAGTGGTGAAAGAGAGTGGCACATCCACACTGTTCTTTGGGAGGATCAGGGTTTGAATCCTAGGAGTCCTCTTTCGGGGTGAGCCTCTCCCCTGGGATCCACCTACCTTACTGAGTAGCCCGGTCTCATCTGGGTGAAAAAAATGAGGTGCAACCCAATTGCTGACGGATCGCTTGACGAACCATCACTGTCGGGCTGTCACCCTCTGGGATGCTCTGCCATCACGGCTGGCAATGGATCCTTCCATGGCTGTGGTGCTATCTTAAGGGTGTGATCTCTTCATGGGAGAGGGGGTTTCCATGTGTGGAGGGTTTGAGAAGGCTACACAAGGGAATTCACTTTTGATAGAAGAAGGAAAAAATATAAATTGTAGTTGTTTTTTATTTCTATATGCACCCTACCCATGTTTCGTACTCTGTGTCAAACTCCTCCATTACATGGGGGAGGGTGTTTTCCCAACATCTCGGTGGGAGGATGGGTGGATGGTAATGATTATATTCCTCGCACTTTATTCTGGATCTTGCTGCTAGGGAATTTCAGGGATGGTTGTAATGTATAAATGCGTACCATATTCCAAAATTCATTAGGAAGAGGTTTCTTTTAGACTAGGGGATCATGTTTTTGCGGGATAGGTATGTTTTAATATGTATCATTCAGATGATTCCCATGTGTCTATGAGTGTAGTGTGTGGTTGTTGAGGCCCAGGTATCTTCGTTGGTGGTGGTGGTTGTTGTAGCCTAGGTGTCTGCGGGCATGGTTATGTGCGGTTTAAGTCCTAGCTGTGTGTAGATTGGTTGTGGTGGTGGGACTGCGTGTGGGAAGAGTGGTAGTGTCATGTTGTCATATCATTAGGAATGAGCAGTTAAACAATGGGAAAGTGGTGTGGCATTCCAAAATATAAATGTGCTAATATTATTACATTACTATACTTCCCTTACATGGGTGGTTGTTCCTTAGTGAGGTTGGGCTGGTTAGTATTCCTTTGTAGGATCTTGAGGTTATAATAATTTCTCATAGGGGCATTATTATGTTCCCTCACTTGTGCACAAGTATATTTATATTCCCTTCTGATTGTACATTTATGCTCAACCTACGTATATAAAATTGTTTCCAGGTTTCCATGAGTACTTTGAGGACCATGTTTTACTTTACTTTATCAGGTGTGGTATTTAGTTTCCTTTCCTTTTTTACATTATTTGATAGTTTTTCTTAACATAGTATCTGTTTTTAATATTTTAACATTCATGTGGGAATGGATTCTTTTCTTTACCTTTACCTTTAGTCTTTAGTGTTGTTGGGACTTACCATCTGATCTCCAAATATTTTTTGTTAAAAGGTATAATTCCTTCCATTTATGTGAGATTCTATACCCTTGCTGTTAGTTTCCACTCTAGGGTCTACTGATGGCGGGACTCAAGGGTCATTATATCTTCTTAATTTTGAGTAAGGAAGGTCAGGGAACTTTGTAGTCTCTTCTCTCATCTTGGAGAAGGTGGTTTGGGACAGAATGGTATCAGAGGTGATTGAGAGATAGGATGGAGTTCGGGGTTAAGCACACTAAGGATTGCATGGGATGGTAGGAAAATAGTGTTAGGAAATATTTTTATAAGAAATAGGATAGTAAAGACTAGATAGGACACATGATTTTAGCCCTCCCACGTGATCCAATGCAAGGACTCTAGACATATTGAAATACATGTTAAGGCAGCACTAATTGTAGGGTAGAGACCCAAGAAAAGGTACATACATCATTACGAATTGTGTCCTAGTGTGTCTTGGGTTCTATTGGATTTAAAATAAACAAAACGTTCAATCAATATTTAAATGAAATTTCCACGACACTAGGGAATAAGATTTTTTTTCTTTCAGCTATGGAATCCATAGGTGGTACGAGCAGTCGAGTCCTTGTAGTTTGATCCGGATGATCAGCAGAGGCCTGATCAAGAGAAGGAGGATGACCTATTGTAGATGAAGCTTCATGTCTTCCCACGATAAACCCTCAAAAAGAACAAGGGAAGCATCTTGGA
Source organism: Viscum album (assembly GCA_963277665.1). Lineage (NCBI taxonomy): Eukaryota > Viridiplantae > Streptophyta > Magnoliopsida > Santalales > Viscaceae > Viscum > Viscum album. Next base: position 512,368,903 of record OY728119.1, read on the forward strand.
CATTGAGATGAAGAGCTGGATCAAGGACCTAGTGATTGCATTCATCTTGATCTGAGCTCCCACAGAGTACTGGGTTCCTTTGGAATTGAGCTATATGCGAGGATAAAAATGTTAATGGGGGATGATTTCCCTTGATAAGAGGATGGTGACTGAAGTCTCAGGGAATGAATTTGATAAGTACTTCCAGGCATAATTCTATTCTCCCACGATGAAGGGTGAGAAGAAGAAAGAGCTTATCTCCCTTCACCAAGGGTGTATGTCAGTAAGGGATTTCGGGATAAAGTTCAAGGATATCTTTTATTTTTTTCTGCATATCATTTAAGATAAGGAGTCTCAAGAATGATTCTTAGAGGAGGCAGTCCAAACTTCTCTTCAGTATGTTGTTACTCTTTTCAGTCTACCAACATACGTAGAGGTTCAAAAGAATGATGAAATAGTGGAGAGGATACACCCACTAGTTGGTGTGCCCCGAGATGGCATCCATCCATGTTCATCGAAGGGGAAGGTCTTCATCAGAATTTCTATGATGTCATGACCTTCCATGTTTCATCAAATGAGGTGTAGGCCTCCACAGTTCTAGTTTCGATCTCTCAGTCCTCACCATTTTCTCATCCACCTAGGACTGAGGTTCATTATATGTGGAATTCATGGGATTCTTTAGAATCAGGTCCATGTTTTACTGTTGTACAAATGGGGGTGAATGTTCAGTGACCACCTCAGCTGCATCAGTTTTCAGCCAGGCCATTATAACAACACGTGCAATGGGCTCCCGCACCACCAAGGGAAGATGGTGCCCGAGAAGGCTGACCTCAGGCAATCCTTAAGGGCCCTGACTCGGGCATGGTCGAGGAATCAGTCGAAAGATGAGGGGAAGAGGGGTCGTCCATGGTTATATTCACACTATAGAGGTAGGAATTCCAACAAGTCCATAAGTTGTTCAAGGTACGATCAGTCTGTTTTGTACACATTCTTACCCATTGATTGATATAGAAGCTTTAAAATAGTCTCTTATACCCAGTCAAGCCCTTACCTTAGGTCCATACATAGAGAGACTTTTTATGCCCCTAGTTTTCTGTATGCCTATTAGAGGTTAGACAAGCATTTTTGATGTTTTTTGATGATGTGGACTTATATTGGGGCCACATCAGTCTAGTGGGGATCTTCTTCTACTACAAATGCAGCCATACAATTTCATCCTCAGCGTCAACTGGCTGTTTTTTATGTGTGATGTTATCAACTGCTTACAGAGAAGGGTCATTCTTTCAAGTATGGGTGGTAGACATATAACTTTTTTCGGCAAGTGGTGTCACCAGGAGGGTAGCCAGTATGTGGATCCCCTTCTTTCTTTGTTAGCTAAGCTGTTAGTGGAATCAGAAGACACAAAGATGGTGGAAGTTTCCTGAGATTTTCATCAATTTCCTAGACATATTCCTCAAATAAGTTGTGACTCTACCCCCTCGACGTGATGGTGAGTTCGAGATAGAATTACAACTTGGTTCCCACCTGATTTTGATTCATCTCTATCGAATTATACCTTCTGAGTTATGAGAGTTGAGGATTTAGAGTTGTGAACTGATGATGAATGGTTTTATCTAACCAAGTGTGTCACCATGGGGTTCTCTAATTTTGTTTTCAAAGAAGGTAGGCAGTGGTCTCAGGCTGTGCATAGACAACCGAAGATTGAATCATGTGATGGTTAAGAACCATTACCCCCTCCCAAGGATTGATGATCTTTTGGACCAGTTGAAGGGATTGGGTTGGTTCTCTAAGATCGAACTATGGTCCATATATCAGTAGTTGAGGGTGATGAAGAGTGACATCCTAAATACTGCTTTCAGGAGTCAGTATGGATACATTGAGTTCATGTTCATGGCATTCAGTGTTAAAAACACAGCCCTGTTTTCATGGGGTACATGAACTCGGTTTCCGAGAGTATCTCGAATGTTGAAGGTAATGTTCGTCGAAGAAATATTTATCTAATTAGGATTATAGTGGGATCACACCGAGTATCTAAGGAAAGTTTTGTAGGTCCTTTGGCACCACTAGATCTATAGGATGTTCTCCATATGCATGTTATGGGAATGAGAGGTGCACTTCCTTGGACACGTGGTATCCCATTAAATAATAATAGTGGACCCATCTAAGTATGAAGCAGTTGTTTCAAGGGAAACACCTAATAATGTTTCCGAGGCTAAATGTTTCCTGAGTCAGGAAGGTTACTACTAAAGGTTCATACCCATCTTCTCTTGAGTTGTAACACCATTGACGTCTCTGAAAAAAAAAACAGGATTTCAAATGGAGTGATATTTTCCAATCATCTGTTAGTTATCTTAAATGGAAGATGGTCAGTGCCACAGTGTTGAGGTTTCTATAAGAATGAGTGATGTTTGAGGTGTTCTATGATGCTTCTAGGATAGTCTTGGGATATTTTCTGATGAATAAGTGGGGAATAATACCTTATGAGTCTAGGTAATTATATCATCATGAATGTGACTATGACACCCATAACATTTAACTTGTTTTGGTCATGTTCACAATGATGTTTTGGCTGCATTATCTCATTGGGGAACACTTTGTGGTCTTCACAGATCACAAAATCATTAGTTATATCTTCTCCCAATGAGACATGAACTTGCTGTAGAGTAGGGGATGGAGTTTCTTCAGGACTAAGAATTCAAAATCTTATACTCCATAGGAAATGGGAACATGATGGCTGATTCCTTGAGAAGGAATCCATTGAAGGATGTAATTACAGATTTCACAGATGCTGGTAAGAAAATTTAGGAGATGAATGCTTTACATCTGGGCTTGAGAGTAGGGGATTTCAGAGGAAATCTATTTCATATGACAGTTCAGTATTCGTTGGTATGGTAGGTAGAGGTATCTCAGTGGGGAGACTCCAAGGCTAAAGTTATGCATTGTTGTGTTAGCTAGAGTGATTCTCTAGAGGGATGGTCGGAGGATATATAGAATGAGATGTTGTTTTATGGGAAGTTGTTTATCTCGGTGGCGATACATGAAGGAGTTCTTGGTGAGTTCTATAACTCACCCTAGGTGTTACATCCAAGAGTCTATAAGATGTACTAAGGCTTTAGAGGTATGTTTTGGTGGCCTAGAGTGTATTAGGTAGTAGAAGAGTTTTTGTTATGTTGCTCAGTGTGTCTAGTGGTGACGGTCGCACAATGTATTCCAAGTGGTCTGTCACATCCCTTATACATTATCGACTATAAGTGGGATGAGGTATCAATGGATTTCATCATTGGACTACCAAGGTCGGAGGGAGGTTGTTATTCCATCTAGGTTGTGGTGGATCTGTTGATGAAATTATCTCACTTAATAGAGGTCAAGAATTCGATAAAAGTGGATGCCTTGCCACAGAGGTATGTGGATGATGTGTTAAAGTTGCATGGGGTTCGAAGTTCCATATTTTTGGATCTGGTTATATGATTTACTTCAAGAGTCTATAAGGTATTACAACATTCTTTTCTCACCCAGTTATGCCTCAACACTAGTTTCAAAACTCAAACAGATGGGATGATAAAGAGGACAATATAGACATTGGAGGATATACTAATATCATGGGTACTTATCATCGGGGGATCGTGGGTACGACACTTACTCTTGGTGGAGTTTTCCTACAATAATAGATATCACACTGCCATTGGCAGGGAACCATTCAAATAATTATATGGATGACTATGTCATTCACCTATATGCTAGACATATGTTTGAGAGGCATTTGTTCTTGGCCTAGAGGTGGTGTAGATCACAATGAAGAAGGATCTTCATGTTCATGAAAGGATGAAGGTAGTTATAGACCGGAATAAGTATTATTCCAACCATAGGAGGAGTCAATTATTGTAGGAGTTTAGGGACCATGTGTTCTTAGATGTCTCCCCTCGGCATGGACATCAGAATTTGGCAGGGGGAGTAAACATTCACCCAAGTTCATCAGACTATTCAAGGTGTCCGGACGAGTCAGTGTGGTGGTATATCAACAGGCCATACCACTATGGTTAGAGGGGCTCTACAACATATATCATGTCTCTCAGGTCAATCAGTATCTACATTATGACTCCAATGTCCTAGGATTGGGATAGTTGGATGTCAGGGATGATGTGACATTCATGGAGAGATAGGTGAGAATCGAGGATCATATGGAGAAGGTACTTCATTGAAGGACAATTTATATGGTCATGTGTTATAGAGTAATGGAGTCCTTGAGGTGAGTATGTGGGAATGGGAGGCACATATGTGTTCCCAGTATCCATAGTTTTTCAGATTTTTTTCTCATATGTTTTCATTATTCCTTACTTATGATGTAATGTTTAACCTCTATTAATGTATGATAATTATTTTCCATTTTATTATATTTGGTGTAAAAAATCATGACAATGGGGAGGGAATAACATGATCCCTAATAAATATGAATTAATTTGGAAGCAATTAATCCTTTGTGGGTGAGTCAGTGCCACCCAATGCAGATAATATCTTGAAGTGGAGGAAGGAAATATCTAATCCATGTGACAATATGGTGTGGAATTTTTTGTTTGTGTGGTTACTTGAGGGAGTATAGAGGTAGTGTTTCTATAGTAATTCAAGAGATATATTTCAAGGAGGTGTCCTTGGATGTCACGGATTTTACTCAATCATTAGAACAACACAAGGTTGTTCCCTCCTTAGAGGTATTGAAATGGATGGTTGTTCATACCTATTTTATTTTGATATAGTTTTGAAATTATAAGGGATAAGAAAAGTTTGATAGGTATATGATGTAATAACCTGGATCTCACTATGCTCTTCCATTGTGAAAATTCAGTGTTGAGGTGGTTTGGGAGCTATTAGTGGCCCATGTTTTAGTTTGCAAAAAGTTTCCAGTTTTTTCATCGGCATGTCAGTGCATTGGAATGTTAGTGCATCCAAAAATCATTGCATCAGTGAGTCAGTGGTTTTTACCTAGGTGAGTCGAGGGTGTAAATGTTGGAAGGTCAAGGCATCATAAGCTTTGAGTTGTTGTCAAGGAATTGGTAGGTCAGGGTTTCCGTAGATCGTTGGGTCGGTAGGTCATGGCGTCGGTTTCTAAATGTGGGTTTCTCGATGTTGGTAGGTTAGGGATCGGTAGGTCATTAGGTCTATGTTACATTGAATCAATAGGTTAGGGTGTTAGTAGGTCATTAGGTAGGTGGTTTTTGGCATCGATAGCTCAGTGTCGGTGGCCTAATGTCAGTAGGTTGTGTTAGTAGCTCACATGTCTGTGGCTTAGCGTCAGTGACTCACCCATCAGTGACTCATTTCTAGTTTTCCTAGTTTCTCCTCTATTACGTATTATTCTCCATTTAAAGTTAATCTATCAACTCACCTCCATCTACTAGTCTATGTTCACCATTTCTGAGAGGAATTATTAAATCTTAATTAATTCCAACATAACCACTATGCCACACGATCAAACCACATTCTGATGTTCATGTACTTAGAAATGGTCTCCATGATTTTAGGACATGGCCTCTTCTTAAAACAAGATCCTCTATTCCATATTTCTTTTTTGTTTATCTTTATTCTCCTAGAGACTTCCTCATAAGACGAGTCATGCTCTAGTGCTGGATCCCTTCACGTTCATCCTTGGATTTATTCTTGTAAGTCTTGTCATCCATTATTCTTGGTGCAAGACGTAACTTCGATCTTTGATCATACAAGTAGGGATTTTATTTTTATTATCTTTAATTGTGAATCATGTTGGGGTATTTCAATGGTTCCTTGTACGAAACATTTGTATACTCATCATGAAAATATAATTATACAAGGATATTGTATGATCAAATGATAACTCATGTAAATAAAATAATGGGAATGGTGTGGTTTAATTTTGGTAGCCTCTCTTATTTATTATATTTAATTCTCTAATTGATCTTATGGTTGAATGCCTTCTGAAAATCATGACCATTGGTGGTCCTTTCTTGTGCACTGGTGGTGTTTCCTTATGATGTTTTTATGTACACATGTAACATGAAATCTGATTAATCACGTACACAAGGTTAAATAAAAAGATTACCTAGGATCAAATCTGTTATGTGATCACCTTGGTAATATTCAAGTGCGAATTAATGAACCCCCTATCTGTTAAATTTGAATACATTTATTTTGATGGTTGTGTTCATGTGTTGTGTATTCTAGACTGGATTATGTGGGCTTGGTATGTGAGGTGGTATAGGGGGTGTGTTGGTATTTTAGTATGAGAGAATGATTGATTGTGGAATGGATGAACTTGTAGGTAGCTGAACAGTCTTTTATTTTTTGTGTTCATGAAGAGACATTGAGAAGTGTGACTGAAGTGTGGTTACAAACTCGTTATGTAGTGGGACTACATTGGGGATCTGTTTGGGCAGCAGGGCTACAATATTGAGTTGTGAGATACAGAATGGGTTGTATCACATTGATGAATGATAGTTTCTAGGAGTAGACTAGGATGCGAAATTGGACTACATGTATAGTTTTGTATTGTTGTGCAGTGGGATTGAAATTTGGTTTTTTTGTTTCATAGAATGGTTACACTTTTTAGTTTCTTGGTAGTGAAAAAATAAATTAATGCGATCCTAATTTATAAAAAATCTAAATTTAACAAAAATGGTGGTCAATTTTATACTTGGTAGTGATTGTTGTATGGTGGTGTATATAGGTGTACCAGCAAAAGTGGTGATGGTGTGTGCTTGTTGACTATTCATGTAAAACCGGTAAGTCAGTGCTGAGTGTTTATTACCTATATATATATATATATATATATATTATTTATATACAAACCCCAAACATGTTACGCACTATGTGACAAACAAATCTATTTCATGGGGGAGGGGGTCTTTCACAACATCCATACGGAAGGATGGATAGTTGGTTACTGATTTTATTCCATGCACCCTCTTTTGAATCATGCGTCTTGGGCATATCAGGGTAGGGTGTAATGGATCGAGGCCTACCATAGTCCAAGATTCATTAGGATGATTTTTGTTTTGGACCAGGGGCTCAAGTGTTTGTAGTCCTGGATTTTTTTCCCAAGTATCTTTGGGATGAGCCCCAAGTGACTTTTTGGTGCGGTCTTTGGTTGTCGAGGACCCTGTTTCTTTAGTCGTGGTAGTGGTTATTATATCCCCAGTGTCTGTGGGAATGGTTGTGTGCGGTTTGAGTCCCAGGTGGGTGCGGGTAGGTTGTGGTAGTGGGACTACGTATGGAAAGACTTGCAACATCAAGAAATCAGATCGCTAGGAAAGAGTAGTTAAATAATTGGAAATTACTCTAGGGTACCTAAATATCTATGTGCTTATTTTAGTTCTTTTCTTAGAATGTGTTACATGGGTGAGTGTGCCTTATTGAGGATGGGCTTGTTAGTATTCCATGGTAAGTGCTTGAGGTTCTACTATTTTCTTACAGCGACAATTGTACGTTCCCACACTTGTGTATGAGTAGCTTTAGTTTGCATACATAGTATACTTGTATTCTCACCCTACGTGTGTAAAACTATTTTGAGGATTCTAGGAGGGCTTTGAGGAACATTCTAGACATTACTAGATTAGGAATTGGGATAGTTGTTGTGGAATTTTAGTTTCCTTTCCTTTGGTATTTTATTTGGGAGTTTTTTACTTTGAACAAGTTCTACCTTTTGAACATGCATGTGAGAATGGATTCTGGGCTCTATTTGTACCGTTAGTATTTGGTGTTACTGGGACATACCATCTTAAATCCCAATATTATTCTATAAAAAGGTTATTTCCTTCCATTTAGGTGAGATTATATACCCTTGGTGCATGTCTCCATTTTGGGGCCTACAGATGGCGGGACTCGTGGGTCATTATCTCTCCTTCATCTTGAATAAGGAAGGGCATGGCACTTTGTCATCCCTTCAGTCATCTTCGAGAAGGAAGGTCATGATGATTTTGGTTAAACATTATTTTACATAATTTATAAGGGATTTAAATGTGTTAATAACTTATTTATGAACCATATTAATATTTATAATATCATATATGTTCCTTTTATTGTAACAACCCATGTATTTACAGATTACTTTTTTATTAGTATTCTTGATTTAAATAGTTATTGTTAAAATAAATAATTTATTATATGGCCATTTATTTTAAATATTTTATTTTTCAATTATAGAAATATTATTCCACAAAAATAATTTCATTTTTTAATTTATAATGTAATCTTGTTAGGAATTTTATCAATTTTATGACAAAACATTAATTTTTTATGAATAGTAAAAAATAAGTTTTTTTAAAAATCAGTTTTATTTTGGTGGTGTCATGGAAAAATAATTGTGATATAAAACTTATTATATTTATTTAATTATTAATTAATGATATTATAAGAGGAATATTGTACTATAATAACATATAACATGAAAATATTATTATATTGATGAATATTATAAAAATTATTCTCAATGTCGATAAAGTGTCTCCACAGCATTTGAAATGTTAAATTTGGTTCTCCATAGATAATAACTGACTACTAAAAACAATATTTATGATAATTTTATATTTTTTATTTTTTATTGGAGTCTGTAGCTGTTAATTTATTATTTTATCATTATATAACATTAATCTTACCCAAATGTATGTGCATTTCTTGTGGAGGGAAAGAAAAGGGAAAATAAAAAATTTAATAAGTCATCCTGACATGTATTTTAGTTAATATAAATAATTAATGAATCAAGAATATTATTTTGAACTTAATTAAAAAAAGTTTAAAAAATTAAATTATTATCAATATATATATAATATAATTAACATCAATTCATGTGTAATGTTGATGTAATGCTTTTACAAGCATAAGTAAATTTAATAAAATGTTTTTTATTAAATTTATAACAATTATTAAATGACATAAATATTGTCTAAAACAATTTATATACGAAATTGTTGATTATTATCATAATTGGATTCAAATTTGGGACATTTTGGACCCACATGGATCACATTAGTCTTTTTATATTATTTTCTTAAAAAGAATGAAAAGTTAACACACTATAATTTTCAATAAGTATAATATTTTATTATGATTTTTAGAATGGTTTCTTTAGAAAAATAATATAATTATGAAATCTTGTAAAATTATATTTATTATATGTTTTTATTTAATAATTTTACATAATAAATAATATATTTATTGGCTAGGACAAATATGATGCGTTTAAAATTTAATAAATGCGTTAATAAAAAAATGTATTAAAATAGTAAAATAAATATAATATTATTTTTTTATTTAATTAAAGATTTAAATAGGTAATTATAATATTTATACAATATAAAAAAATTAATTCGAATTGGAATATTTGTTTCCATCTTTTAAAATCATTATTGTGCTTAGTTTTTAATTTTACTAAATTATTTTCTAATGAATAAAATATTTTATTAAATTATTTTTAAATATCCAAATCAAGTAAAAGGAAAAATATTTTCATATTATTTCAATAATGGGATTTAATGTCATTTTTAGTCCTTTTTGACTTCTTGAAACCAATAACAAATTTATTATTTTTTAATATTTTGTGTAATTCCTATGTTACCCCTTGCCTCAATTATAAATGGAGGATCCCTCCTTCACAACCAGTCACCATCTTAAGCCCTATTTCATGGATACAATATTCTAAATTACATCCTCCTCATCCCCTTTCACATTCTAAAGATTCTAATCTCAAAAAAAATAAAATTCCATGTTCATTGTTACAACCCGTCCTCGGGGCCCGTGTTGTGACTACCTCAAGCCCACCTTCCATATGGCAGGGGCTGGCGACTAGCACCAAAGGTGTAACTCCCTAAAAACTGGGAAGGCATTGCCTTTATAAAACATAAACACACACAACCAAAGTACAATAGAAAGCAAACACTAAGTAAATAAGTATAACAAGCATGCTAAAAGTACGAAAGGGCTAGAAATACGAGCCCAATAGAAAGGTACCGCTACAATTAAAATAAAGTACAACTGAAAATAAAAATAGCTGAATAGTGAAGTAGCTCTTGGATCGTCCTCCGGGATCCTACCTGACGTGTAGGTACATATGTCCTCCTTAGCACTCGGCGTCTATCGGTCCGCTCTGTGTGCCATCACGCCGAGTGTCCACCTCCGGGTATTGTCCAGTCCTCATACACTCTACCTCGGTCAGTGATGTCCGTCATCAGCATCCAACACAATGAGGTGTGGGATTAACCCATGCAGTGGTGAGTATAACGATACTCAGTAGGGACCTCGACACCCTCAAGGTCTCACAAAATCCAATAAGGACAAACCACAAAGAATGTTATCAACAGATAACCATTTCTTAGGTATATGCCCATACATATAACTAAGTTATCAAGTAACCCATCTCAATCATGAGGAAAAAACAAAAATCATTGACACAGCACAAACTAGGATTTTTCATTATCCAAACCACAGCTATGGGAGAACTCCTCCTCTGTCGAGTACAGTGTCCCAGTTGTGACTCTGAGGCACTACTCACTAACCTTAGACTGCTGATATACTCCTCCTGTCTAGTACCGCAGGTCTGCTGCCAAACTGGGCTCTCCTCCACTGTGGGTCTCCCACCAAACCGGGTGCTACCACTAATAGCCATTAGAGGTAATCCTGCTATCGAGTACCGCAGGTCTGCTTCCATTTTTTCTGATGTTTAAAGTAGCAACCATGATGAGATTTATATTGTTAAATCTTATTACATAATCCATATTTTTTATAAGAGGTTGAAATTATTAAGGTATAGTAAGATAATAAATCGTTATAGGCTTATAAATGAATTTGAATGATTAGAACAACTGCATATATGGTTTTAAGAGTTATTATGTAATGTAATTCTATTGATAAATTAAATGTTGATTGTAATTTTGAAGGAATTGTTACTATTCGGATTTTTAGGTGATTTATTTACCCATATGATGTCTATTTTGTGTTAGTAGATGTTTATGGTATATATAACCCATATGTTTAACATGTGAAAAGGTTATTTGAGGATTAATAAATTTATACTTTTTGGACCTTTGTTAAATGATATTGAACAACATTAAGGTTAATATGATCTTTTATTTTTATTTGGGCACTTCCGCAAAAATAGTTTTTCACATCGCCAACCTTTATTAGGGCTAACGACAAAGCGCTGATAAAGGGGGCCTTTATCAGCGATTTTAAAAGCACTGATAAAGGGTTGACTTTAAGAAAAATAAATAAAATTAATATATTAATATATAAATATATAAATATAGTTATATTGATGTAAATAAAATATATAATTTTTAAATATATTTTAGATATATATAAATATACATTTACACTTAATATACTTAATATATAAGATATTTTGTGAAAATGGATTATAAAAAAATTAAAAAAAATTATTTTTAATAATTTTCTAATTATTATGGAGTAGTAGTCATTTATTAACAATTATAAGATTAAAAAATAAAAAAAATTATAAAATATCCAAAATATGTTGAAAACACGTCTCACACTTCAAACGGCCATAACTTCAAACGGCCATAACTTCAAACGGCGATAACTTTTAATCGTGGAGAACCCATTCAATGGTCATTAGATACCACAAAAGGCCTAGAAGGCCTCCAAAACTGAATTTTTTAGTCAGGGTACCCCGATTTTGAAACATTTTGTGGATTTTCAGCCTCATTTAAGGGGGGTATTATTGGCTTTTTTGGTGGCGACTCAATTTATTCCAGGGTATTACATTCATATTGATATTATGTCTTTGAAATTTCATCGTTTATTATAATTCACTTCTATTTAAAATCAAATATATAACAATATATACATATTTTTTATATATTCGCCCATAAAAATTTAATTATAAATATAAATAATAAAATATATTTACATATAAAATATAATAGATTTATTTAAACAATAACTAATATCCATTTTATTTAAAATAAAAATATATGAATATTTATATACCTATATATTAATCTATCTATATATATATTAATCTAACTATATATATATATTAATATAACTACATATATATATTAATATTACTATAAATATATATAATAATATCACTATAAATATATATATTAATATCACTATATGTATATATATTAATATAACTATATATATATTAATATAAATATATATTACTATCTGAATAAATATAACTAAAAATATATATATAAATAGAGATATATATTAATATAATTATATATATATATTAATATGTCTATATATATTAATATAACTATATATATATATATATATATAAATATAAATATATATTACTATACAAATAAATATAACTATATATATATATATAAAAAGAGATATAGATTTATATATATATATATATATATATTAATATAAATATATAAATATATATTTTAATATAACTATATATATTAAAATATAACTTTATATTGATATACGAATAAATATAACTAAATTACTATATATATATACATTGAGATATCATGAATTTGAAAACAAATCAAAATAGAGGAGTGGTAAAGGCTTAGGCGCGCAGGGGGAGGTGTCAAGTTCAAATCCTAGTGGAGGCAGGGGCGCGCGTGCATGGGGGAATATGGGAGAAAGTACTGTTAAAGGGTGGAGGGAATGTGTGGGGTGTTGTAGGGGGGCATAAAAGTGATGTAAAACGGGGTGTTCAAGCACTATAAAATCCCCCCACAATTACCATTATTTGTTTAATTTTTTTAATTTTTTTAATTTTTTTACCTTTTATCAGTGCTTTTAAAAAAGCGCTGATAAAAGGGGTCCTTTATCAACGGTAAAATGAAAGCGTTGATAAAGGAAGCGCTCATAAATTAGTTTTTTATCAGTGCTAAAACAAAGCGCTGATAAACGACCCTTTTATCAGCACTTTGTTTTAGCGCTAATCAAAGACCACTTTTATCAGCGATTTTTTAAGCCCTAAAAAAGGGGGTCTTTATTAGCATTTTCTAGAGCGCTGATAGAGGGGACCCCCGCTTTATCTTCACTGGATTTAATAGCGCATTTCTCGCGCTGTTAAAGGCCATTTTAGTATTAATAAAAGCCGTATTTTTAGTAGTGGGGACAACCAGTTTATTACATTTTTTTAACATACGTTTTATCATATAGATAAAATTGATATTTTGAAGTTATTCGGTAACTATGTGATTAAATTTTGTTTAATTAAGTTCACTATACTATGAATAATATATGATTAGGGTAAATGAAAATATTTTTGGTTAAGATAATATTTCATTTATTTAATAAAAAATAAATTATCTTTCAAAGTCATATATGATATTGTTGTGTATTTATAGAGAATCATAAAATTTATTGAAATAATAAGTATATTTTTTAAATTATATTATTATGGAGCATACATTTTTGTTATGAGACATTATGTGTGATTATTTTGTTTGTAGAATAATTTTAAATTGATATCTAAAGAATACGTGTTCAAATAATTCTTATCATTTGGTTTGGTACATGTAATCACATCCTTGGATGATTTATTAGGTTGGTTATTTGTGGAATTATTTCTTTTGATATTTGGGTGTTATTATTGATTTTTTGGAACTTGATTCATTTCAAATATAATCGTAATTTGTTTTAAAGATTTTGGGTCTGTTAAATGTTTATAGAATAGAGGAATAACATGATAACCATTAATGGATAGAATTAATCATTAAAATTTAATTGTAATACTTTGGGAATGAAAAATTCACCATGAATATACATTTCATGGACTAATATATTATATATATGTGGAACATTATAGAATAAAAACTAATGAATAAAAGTTTTCTTATGAAATAGATTGAAATTTTGTATGTATATGTTCTCATGTTCCCTGTTAGGATGAAAAAATAACCCCTCAGCTATAGTTGAAAGATCCTATAATAAAAATGTTATCCTATTCACTTAATTTTCTAAATAATTTATGGTATCATTAATTCCTTAATGATTTATACTTTTGTATACACTCAATACTATTAATTTCAGGTAAAAAAAACTCATATTTAATTTACTCTTGTTTATTTCAACATGTGGTTGTTTCTGGTCATTTTTTATCTTGTATGTGTTTTCAAATATGTTCCGCACTGAGTTTATAATATTTGGGCATGAACACATAGAAACTGAATTCGTAGCTGGTCCACCATCCAGACGTTGGGATTCGATGTGGATACTCTAGTTTCTAGTGGCCATCATCCAATAGATGGGTCTTCGCCCACCTTTTGGGTTCTATTCGCTGGTTGGTAAGTGGCCACCAGGAAAATAGTGATACCAAATAGGTTATGAAAAGTAATCTTAATATCTTATTTTTTCACTAAAACCCATTTTTATTTATTCTCACTGCTTCCTCATGCTATTAAACCCTAAGGGATCTCATTATATGTTTTTTATCTAACAAAAATAAATCCTTTATAGAAACAAGTTCCAATTGAACATGTGACCCTATTTTGGTGATTATAACTCTGATTTGGTATCATATTGTATTTTTTTCCCCATATTCCACTTTTTTTACAATGGATAATCCTATAAAACCATGATAATTCATTAGATCTAGATTTTATAATTGTGAATTGTGAGTCTAAGGATCATTATATTGCATCTTCGAGTATTCCAACAATGACTCTTGAATTATTTATCACATATTAATTATAACATCTTCAAGATATGTTCTTAAATTAAATTTATTTATTCCATAATCCATGTTTTCTTTTGAATTTCATTTTGTAAAAATCGTTAAATGAATGACCAATGTTTCGATATAGTGTAGTGGTTTTTTGTTATATCTACGAAATAAATTTTCCCCCTATGGTGTTGTTAAGGAAAATGTATTTAAATAATGTTTTATAATGTTTACAAGGGTATCCTGTAGTATATATAAAATATTTAATTTGAATTCTTTAAGTATGTAATTTCCAATTTTAATAAATTATGAGGGAGGAGGCCATCCTCTAGGACGCTATCTTACCCCCACAGTCCTATTGTTCTAGAATAATTAACACTGTGTGGATTAATGTGATGTAGTAAGCCATGCATGGGAGTGAAATATTCTTCTCGATGACTGTTTTTTATTGTATTATGTGCATCATGTGGCATATTGATCACCATGATTTTAGATAGATCCCCACAAAACTAAATATAATGTTACCCCAAGTATTAGTTTTCTTGATGGTTATTATTTCAATTTTTTTTTTGAAACAATTTAGAAATATATTGTTGTTTGTGATTTACATGTTTATAAAATGGTGGTCTTCCATGATTCATATTGAAATAATTAAAATTTTATTTAATTACTATTTTTTAAATTAATAATTATTAGTTTACATTATATTGTTTTCATATAAAAAACATTCATGGATCCTATGTGGGTTTGTTTTCCACACCCATGATATACCTTTCAGTGTACTTAGACCATTTTTTTCTAACATATGAAATGGAATTTTTCTATTGGGTGGTGATGATGTTTTACTAATGTTTTTGGGAGTCCATTGGTGGAAATATGTCACATAGATTTGTGAGTTTTTTGTACTTGGGTTTATTGGTTACGTGTGTGGTTTTTCTCACCAGTATTTCCTTATTATTTTCCCATTTATAGTATTGAAATTTATTATAATACAATGTTATATTTATACATTTTTTCTATTTTATATTATTATCTAAAAAATCATTCATAAATGTATATATTGATTCCCATTCAGTTATTTCAATCCTATAAGGATCATGAACATTCTCAGTCATTATCAAAACTAGTTGATGTTTGAATTGTTGGGTATTATTAGTTAAAATGTAATAAATAATTAATAAATGGTGGAATTTTTGTTTTAATTAAAGGGTTAAATTTTATCATATTTTGGAAGACATGCGATGGAAATCTTGGGACATATGGGGTATATTGAGAGTGATTTCTTTAATAACTCTCATTATGATGAGCGTTAAGATACCCTAAGTGATATAGAGATGTATCATTTTGGATTCAAATTTGTTTAATCATAGTCATCATTTTCCCACCTCCCTTTATAATTCCATCTAGAATATATTATTTTAAGATATAATTGACCCTTTGATCTCACGTTCTTATGACTCTTTATCTATAGAAATGTAACAATATGCCCCCATAATATTTCCAGTGAATCCTTTCAAAAGTTATACTAATTAACCATGTTAAAAAAATTCTATATCTAATTAGAGTCTCCCCAAGGAATTTTTATATGTATTCTGAGCGATAGACCAGCGTGGGGAACATAACCCTAGTTAATATAGGGGCAGAATCATGAAAGGATGAATATAGGAATCGATCTTAATAGTTTAATCATTATAAACCACCATTGTTCTAGGGGTGAATGATCCTTAGTAAGTAAAAGATTATATAAAATATATTTAAGGATTCAGGGAATTTATGGAGTCCCATTATTATATCAAGGTGATGTTTGTTATCTTCAATAATAAAAGGCCCCATTACAAGGTGGATGGTTTCCATTTTTTTGTGAAAAAAGCATGTGTTCTTGGAGTGGAATCAATAAAGACTATATTCAATAAAAAATTATACACAAAGTATATAACCTTGATAAATTACATAGAGTTCCTCATCCTTGGGAATTAGTATAAAACATTTGAGGAATACTATAATTTCCTTCACTAAGCTCTTCCTTTTTCACATCCGGCTATATCTAATGATACATTAAAGGCATAGATGTTTTAGATTGGTCTCTGAAGAAATTTATTATCATAGGACTTCATGGTATTTATTTTAAACTACAATGACCTAGTTGATATAGTTTTTGTGGTGGTGATTGACTTGGCTAGTAAGTCAGGGACGATCAGAGTTCCTCTAACCTATGATGGTAGATTCAGGGTCTCCATTAAGGGGTAGGAGTGGAGAGACTTTCTTAGAGTAAACAATAGTTGTTCTTCATAGAATTATTGTTCAACACCATCATCAATGGTTATTGGCTTGAATTATTTCTAGTGTGGATATATGGGGAACAAAAAAAGATTTTTACCAATTCCATCATTGTCCTACAAACTCATCTTAACTTCATATTAACTTAAAGAAGTTCTATTTATATTTTTACTCTCTTAGATCCAACATAGTCTGATTATCACCTAAAAGATATGTCGTATAATAAGATGCTTCCTAAAAAATATGTCTATAATGACATACCTACACATAATAGTATTTACACATAGTGGATGTATAAGGCCCCAGCCTTAAACCTTACTTAATATTGATTATTACAAGATTACACATTGAGGATCTTTTCAGGTTTAGAGTTTTAGATAATTACAACATAATAATTTCATTACAATCCACATATAAACAAAGTGGTTACATAATGATAGTATTCATTTTTCCCATCAATGGAAACATATTAAAAATAAAACATGGATTCATTCTTGACTCTTCCTTGACACTATCATCATATCATGTACCTTTCCCTTGACCTATGAATAACATTTCAAAAAAACATGGGATGGGCATAAAAAGCTTAGTATGGGTTATAAAAATATGGAAAGGAAACATAAGTTCATATATACATAAGAATGAAATCATATTTACCCATAAAACATAAACACTTTAACATACCTCATCAAATCATGAATAAATCATAGAAATCGTAAGACATAAAAGGTAACTTGGGGCATTCATAACATTCTTACATAGGGAGTAACCCTCTTGGTTACGTTTGGAATACCCATCATAGTATATTCCCTAAATCTCTTCAGAGAAACCTTAACGTTTCACTCCTTCGCATTACCCAATGCATTGGAGAGCTATATCGGGCACACCGGCCCTTATTTTATCACGGAACCACCCATCTTCATAATAATGCCAAAGAACCTCAACATAATTGTATCACATAAAACATGCATAAAGGAAACATAACATTTCCACCTTTCAATCACAAGATATCAATACAAAACAATGATATAAAAACATTATGAAAACCATTTTCAATACCAAAATAAAAGAAAAGTAATACATGGTATTTATTTTTCTTTTTAAAAACGGTATGGCTTGTAGAGGAATCTAAAACTCAAATAATGGTCACGGCGGCGGAGAAGTCGTTGTCGCCGCATACGTACGACAAAAACATTCCCTTTAGTCGTTTAGTAAAATGCTTCTTATAAAAAAGATTCCTTTTGGATAAACATAAAAGTCAAAGGGGTTTATACACCATATAAACGAAGGTTTTGTATAAAACAAAATATGCCTCAATGAAAGGAGATTGAGACGAAGTCCCATACCTCGGGTCCGACTTGACTCGGTCGTTCTTTAATGTCATGAAAAATAAACTTGAGTTAATTTATACTTGTTTAAGAAACTTTTTCATGTTCATTATTCCTATTATATAACTTATTGCCATGTCATGAACACTATGTAATTATTTAAGTTAATAACGGTCGTTTTAACAATCATTGTTACTTGAGTCAAAAACAAACCCTTTATAATTACAAGTTGTTCATGTATCCATTATATCCATAATTATAATCACGATGTATATATCATATATATCATATATATCCAGTATATACGGGCATTTATAATATTACATAATCATTTAGAGGTAAGAAATGAAATGCACCGTTCATGGAGACGGTAAGCCGTACGTACGTATGAACGCTACTTTCATTTCTATTTCATATTTTATAGAATGAAATCATAATGATATAAAGGTATATTATAATTCCAGTGTATTATCATATATAATATCATAACTCCATCCTTTATACGTCCCACATATGGTATTTAACGAATCAAATCACTTTGAGGGGGCGGTAGTCCGCACATCCTTAAATGAAGATATCACGTTTACCCATAATGGAAACCATAAAGGTATGCCCAAAATGAAAAATACAGAAGCTTAAGGAAAACATAAACATATTATATATCATATATAAATATAGTGTAATCTTAATGGCCACCTTTGAAGGTGTTAAAAGTACACTACTAGAAAAACAGTAATTTGCGACGGGATCCCGTTGCAAATGGATTTTTGCGACGGGGGCCTGTCGCAAATGACCCGTTGCTGAAAACGGTGTCGCAACAACAATTTTTTGTGACGGGCCCGTCGCTAAAGACATTTTCCGCGACGGGGAGAATCCCTGTCGCAACTAGTACTCCGTATATTTGTAAAAAACTATTTGCGACGGGCCCCGTCACAAATACCTGTTGCGACAGGCCCGCCGCAAATAGTTGTTGCGACGGGACCCGTCGCAAAAACAATTTAAAAAAAAATAAAAAAAATAATACTATTTGCGACAGGAATAGTATCCCGTCGCAAATACTATAAAAAAATAAAAAAAATAAATTATTAATAAATTATTTTAATTAATATAATAATAATCCAATTATAATTCAAAAATAAAAAATAATAAAATATTAATAAATGATTTTAATTAATATAATAATAGAATTATAATTCACAAATAAAAATAATAAATTATTTTAATTAATATAATAATAATAGAGTTATAATTCAATAATAAAAAATAATAGAATATTAATAAATGATTTAATTAATATAATAATATTAGAATTATAATTCATAAATAAAAAAATATTAATAATTTATTTTAATTAATATAAAAATAATAGAATTATTTTACATTAAAATATTAAAATAATCCAAGTATAAAAAAAATATAAATAAATTATAATATTATAAAATTTTAATATATATATATATAATTTAATATTATAAAATATATGTAATATTATTATTCATATTAATTTTGTTATTTAAAAATATAATATTATGAATATTTTATAATGAGACAGAAATTACGAATAGAAAAAAAATCATATTTTGATTTCACAAATTTTATAACATAAATACAAACTCTAATCTGAAGGAGGGGGGAGGGGGGGGCCTGCAGATGGTGGTGGAGGAAACTTCATCCCTAAAGCATGAGTGAGTCGGCGCATGTACTTCATCTGCTCCAGATGCTGCTGCTACAACCGACTCGTCTGCTCCTCGTACAGCTGCTCCTGGCGTCGACGCTCCTCCTCATGCTGCTGACGCATCTGCTCCTACTCCTATCGGAGACTCTCTATCAGTGCATTCTGAGAACGCAACTGATCCTCATACTGTGTAGCAAAAGAAGATGCACGAGCTCCTCTCGAGCTGGACGCCGACATTACAGCACTGCCATAATAATCTCCGGGAGTCAGTCGAGAGCCGATACCAACTACCCAGCCCTTCTTGAAGGCATACTGGGTGGCCTGCATCCATGTCGTCTCATCAAACTGACGGCCAATGGTCTAATCTGATGACTCGGCCTGACTCTCAGGCCAGGCCTGTGACGCTGCGGCCTCATATGACTCCTGAAGTTGCAATTTAAAATTAAAATTTTGAATATATTATATGCAGTTAATTTTTAAACTTGAAAACAAATAATACTGACCACTATGTGATGCTGACGATCACCTATGAGCTCCCCAGTAGCAGGATCACTATACATCCTCCAATATACGTCGTACTCCGTAATATCAGGGTGCTCGACAGCCTATAAGAATAAAAAATAAACTGTTAATATTTATAGTTATATAAAATATTTATAAATAATGTACGTACCAGATGCTATCTATGAGTACTGAAAGAATGACTCCCAGCTCGATGAGTTACCTCCTGTCTCCCCCGATTCTGCCTCCCCACCGATGATCTCCTCTGAAAGGCACCACTCAACTAGTGCGCTAATAATCCATCCCATACATGGGATGAAATGTACTCTGGTCGGTGTGCTCTACATGACTCTTCAAAATCTAACACTCCTGCTTTCTTCATCGCAGCTTTTCTTAAATTGTGCAAAAACTGACGAAGGCGATCACGCATGGCCACCTCCCATGCCTCGTGGATGGCGTCACGCATGGTATCCTCGATCGGATACCATAAACCCTACAAATAAATCAAAATATCAAGTTAGAAATGAAATAATTTTCAAAATAAAAATTATTTATTAACGTACGTACCAACCAATGGCCGAACATGGCCTGATGCACATCAATGGGAATCTGCTCCCATGTGGTCCACGACTGAGAGAAATAGTTGTGCAAAATAGCACTGCCCTGTCCGACTGCTATATGTAGAAAACTGTAAAAATAATAAACATTTATTATGTGAATAGATTAATGAAATCTTAGTCAAATCCACAGGTTATCACACAGGTTATCACACCTCCGTGTGCGTGGATCAAACCCAAGACATGGACGTCGCTCGAGGACGGGGTCAGAAATCATCAATCGTGCAAGACCGCGCCCCCTCCGTGTACTCCCTGGAGCGCCTGTAGGCTGAGGGTCATCTGTCAGCAACTCATCTGCAACGAATGTCAGGTCAGCATCCGCCAACTCACGAAATGTGGTGTTGTCCATCTGAAACAGAAAATGTTAATGTTGTTAGAAAAGAAATGATAATTACTATTATATATACATATATACATATTATGATTGTATATAAATACCATGGAATTCTATTAGTGTTCATCTTCATCATCATCTTCATATATGTCAATGTCATCTTCATATTCCTCCTCAACATCATCGATATCCATTCGAGTTACAGTTTCTTCATCTCTTACCATTTCAAATTCATATGTGACATCATTAACATCATCGTCATCACCGACTCTTAAATGTTGGGTGTCACCATCGATACTCATGTCTCTTTGTAAAAAAGATTTATTTTGTGTACTCTCTTGAAAAACTTCAATTATTTTCATATCAGTGAAAGCACATTCACTTTGACTAAACCGATTGTCTCGAATTTTGATTTTTATTACACTCCACCAATCAATCAAGTCTATTGATGTAGCACAGTACTTTTCGTAATAAACTTGATATGCCTGTTGAGCCAATAAGAATGGTTCATTTACTGCGAGAACACTTTTACATTTAATATCGATGATTCCATGAGTCGGATGAACACACACGCCTCTCTCTGTATCCAACCATCGACATTTGAACATGTTTATGTAATGTTGTCCAAGATAACAGAGTTCAATGATTTCATCAAGTATGCCATAAAAGTCAACTTCATTTTCTCTATGATGAGATCCTCTCAAGCTAACTCCACTGTTCATTGTTTTTTTCGATTCCCCATATACATGTGTGTGGAATCGAAATCCATTCACCACATATGCATTATAAGTTTTAACAATTTTGGATGGTGGGTTACTCAATACACACAGCCGTTTGTAAATTTTATCAGCATGTCGAGACACCTGAAAATTTGTGAAATAATTATCAATATAGTAAACTATACATTGAATGAGTAGCTAAAAGATAAAGAATTTATGTTACTAGTTTTTGAAACCACTGAGATAAATTTTTCAGTCGACGTTCTTCGAGATCAGCTACTGTAATTTGTGGAATTTGTTTCTTGATATGATTATCATACAACCTATAAAAACCAAAGTTATTTACTATAACATAAATAATAGACTAAGTGATATAAACACTTACAGTACAACTGATTTCATCTATTCACAGTTGAGCAGAACATACGTATGAGCTCTATGATGTTCATCATCTGAAAGCCAGCGTTCATAAACTCCACCAAAACCAAGCTCTGACTAGTTGAAAACAGATAATTGATTGTAAATTTCATCAATATTCCTCTCGTTCCATCCCATTCGGTTGTGTTTTGAAGGATACACAGATTCAAAATAATGGGAGAAGAAAAAAGATATTTCCTCTTGCAAATAAGCTTCTGCAATAGATCCTTCAACATATGCTTTGTTACATACTTTTCTTTTCAATTTTTTCATGCATCTTTCAAATGGGTACATCCATTGAAACTGTACTGGACCTCCACATTTGGCTTCATATGGAAAATGTAACATCAAATGTTCCATTTATTCAAAGAAAGACGACGGAAATATTTTTTCCAGTTTACATATAATTACAACATCTTTTTCAAGTTTGCATAGAGCATCATAATCTGCTGTAGCCGCACAAATTTCCCGAAAAAAATGAGACATGTCTGTTATGGAATCCCAAATCACAGAATTCAACAGACCTCTTAATCCAATGGGTAGACGCCTTTCCATTATAACATGACAATCATGACTTTTTATTCCAGTAATATGACCATTCATTACACATCTACCCAAATTGGAAGCACAGCCATCTGGAAGTTTCAACTTTGCAATCCACTGACAAAATAATAAACAGTTTTCTTTAGACAGTGTATAAGCTGATTTTGGTTTCAGTAACGTTTCTGTTCTGACATTCTCAAATAGTCCCAATTCTGGACGCCTGCAAATTTGGGCAAGATCTAAACATGCATTTACATTGTCTTTGCTCTTTCCTGGCGTATCCAAAACTGTATGAAACAAATTATCAAAACAGTTCTTCTGAATATGCATGACATCTAACATGCGTCGGACCAACAAATCAGACCAATATGACAAATCTCAAAATATGCTACGTTTACTAATTATTACTAATTATTGGTAATTATTATTAATAATTACTAATTATTGGTAATTATTGGTAATTATTACTAATTATTGGTAATTATTGGTAATTATTACTAATTATTGGTAATTATTACTAATTATTACTAATTATTAATAATTATTACTAATTATTACTAATTATTACTAATTATTGGTAATTATTACTAATTATTACTAATTATTACTAATTATTGGTAATTATTGGTAATTATTACTAATTATTGGTAATTAATACTAATTATTGGTAATTATTATTAATTATTGGTAATTATTACTAATTATTGGTAATTATTATTAATTATTTATTATTATTACTAATTATTGGTAATTATTACTAATTATTGGTAATTATTTCTAATTATTACTAATTATTACTATTTACCGGTAATTATTGCTAATTATTGGTAATTATTGATAATTATTGGTAATTATTACTAATTATTGATAATTATTACTAATTATTGTTAATTATTACTAATTATTACTAATTATTACTAATTATTACTAATTATTACTAATTATTACTAATTATTACTAATTATTACTAATTATTACTAATTATTCCTAATTATTGGTAATTATTTGTAATTATTGGTAATTATTTCTAATTATTACTACTTAGTGGTAATTATGAGTAATTATTACTAATTATTACTAATTATTGATAATTATTAATAATTAATACTAATTATTGGTAATTTTTACTAATTATTGGTAAGTATTACTAATTATTGGGAAGTATTAATAATTATTGGTAATTATTACTAATTATTGGTAATTATTACTAATTATTGGTAATTATTACTAATTATTAATAATTATTAATAATTATTGATAATTATTGGTAATTGTTCCTAATTATTAGTAATTAAATGAATAATTACCAATAATTAGGAATAATTACCAATAATTAGGAATAATAACATTATTAGTATATTTTATTATTAATATTAAAATAATATAATTTTCTAATTTATATACAATTCTCCTTTCATCTGTGTGTTTTCTATCTCCACATACAAATAATACATGTGGAGACAACAAACACACAGATGAAAAGAGAATTGTATATATATAAAAAATTATATTATTTTAATATTAATAATAAAATATACTAATAATGTAAAAATGTTATTATTCCTAATTATTGGTATTTATTACTAATTATTAATATTTATTCTTAATTGTTAATTTTTTTTACTAATTATTCCTAATTACCATTAACTATGAACAATACTAATAATTTAAATTTATTAAGTAATAAAACAATGTAAACATAATTAAATTAGAACTAATTAAGAATAATTGAAACTAATAATAAATTATAAATAAATATTAAATTAAAATGAATATAAATACCTTAAAAATTGATCTGAGGTTGATCTCTGATCGTTCTTCAAAACATCAATATCAACTCCGGAGATAAAAATTAAACTTGAGAAAAACTGAATATTAGAAATAAAATTTTGAGGGAAGAAGAAGATGGAGTTTGAGAATGATTTGAAAAAAACGGATGGGGGTATTTATAGGTTAGATTATTTGCGACGGGTACCGTCACAAATACCTTAGCCATCATTTATTACGGTCAACGGTTAAATAGTTATTTGCGACGGGTCCCGTTGCAAATAACCACCTGCCGACATACTATTTACGACGGGGGAATATTCCTGTCGCAAATACCTTTTACCGCCGCCGGTTATTTGAGATGGGAATATTCCCCCGTCGCAAATATGTTTCCCGCGATTTGGCGTGCAAAGCGCGCCAGTCCGTTTGCGACGGGGAAAGCTATCTCGTCGCAAAAGTCTACTTATTTGCGACGGGAAAATACCCCCATCACAAATAATTTTTAAATAGGGCTATTTGCGACGAGAATAAATCTCATCGCAAATAACCCGTCGTAAATACCCATTTTTCCCGTAGTGGAATGTTGAACAATCATCGTTTCGGGAGGCCAAAATTTGCCATCCACAGAAACAGTATGTTCTTTAACCATTAGATGTAGGTGTGTGTAAGTGTAGCTCGAATCCTTCTTATAACAACATCCTAGTATATTGAAGATACTGTAGTTGTTACAAAATAAATGAAAAAATAGAGTTTAGGGGGTTGGAGAAGTAAAATAAAACAAAAGGACTCAAGTGAATACAGTACCTTAAAATCGGGTAACTCTCTTTGGTTTGAGCTCAAAGGCTTCCATGAAAAGACTTCTGCCCAAAGTGATGCTCCAAGGAGTAAGAGAGGGATGTAGAGAGACAAAATGGGCAGGGGTTGGCCGAGCCAAAGGCTTTGGAAGTGTGGGTAAGGAGGTAGAGGTGGGGGCCTTTTATAAGAGGAGAGGAGGGGCACTCTTGGAAAGTAAAGAAATGTTCCTTTATTTTAAAATGCGTTTCAGATTCAAAAGGTCCCAAATTGATATAATTCAAGGGTATGGTGATAATGGTTAGAAATACTCCCATAAAATAGGTTTTGGCATGTGTAGGTCATTGATTTTACATTATCATTTTATTTTATTTAAATCCTTTGTTAATGAGGTAATCACTGCATCATCATGATGTCATACATATTTTAATTTATTTAATGTCTAAAAATTATAAAACAAAATACTATGATGTAGTAAATCTTTTTATATATCTAATGACTATTTATAATCAAAAATATGACTTGTATAACCCCGTGTAAAAATTGTTTTAGTAAACTAACTCATGTTTGTGTCATTTTTACTTTAACATTAAATAAAAAGTTATTTATGTCATTTCCCAACCAAAGTAGCTCCATGGGGTCCCCAAGTTGACTCATGGATTTTCTTGGTCTGCCATGACACATCCAATGAGGGTAGGACATGTTTCAAGCTCATATCATATTATTAAAACATTATTTTTTCCTTAAACTACACTAATTACCTCTAATCGCGATTAAAACCATAAAAGTTACTATTCACAAAATAATTATTTTAATCCCATTTAACCACATTTTACTTATTAATGAGAACCATGTATGTCAGATTTCTGAAAATCAAATCACAGAAGTGGCAAAGTTTCATTTAAATGAAAAATCAGTTTCTTTAACTACCACTTAGTGGTTTCACTATTCATCAAAAATTGATGTTTTTCAGAAAAATACCAAAACTTCACCCTATGCTATATTTGATATTCTCAATTGAAAAATGATTTTTTTTTACAAAATTCAAAACATATAAGTTACATTAATTAATTTAATAATTAATTCCCGCTGTCATGATATATAGCGTGTTTTTATGAAACAATAAGTATCAAAAGATTGACTACAGTTTAAGTCCAATTTCAAAGTGAAATTGATTCCAATGACAACTACTGGATTAAATGGTAGAAATATATTCTAATTTCACTTTAAAACCAATTCAAAAGAAAATATAATCATATAAATAAATTAGATTAAAAATCAGTTTTGATGTAAAATGCAGTATTTTTCACTATTCATTAAAAAATGAACATTGTCAGAAAAATACCAAAAATTCACGAAAAGTAAATTTTGGTGTCCCAATAATAAAGAATAAGTTTATTTTGAAAAGAATAGCTTATAAATGTTTCAGAAGATATATTTAAAAATGGTTTTCCATCAAAAGGTAGTAAAACAATCTTTTTAAAGAAATTAGTGTATTCCATGCTTAAGATTGGATTCATTTAATTTTTAGCCTCTACAACACTATCTAAATCATTAATAGACATAGATAAAAATATCTATTATTCATTACTTATTTGGGATGTTACAGGATGAGTATCCAATTGATATTTTTGTGGGTCCTACAACTATGAAAGGTAACATTACATTTTTTTCATACATAGGGATTTATTAATTTAATATGAGTGCATATCACTAAATCTTGTCATAATGTGTTGTGTATATTTTAAAAACCCTAGTGGAATTTTATATATTCATTATGGAATTGGTGACTCCTCTTGGAAGGATAAATGAGATGGGTTTCTGATGACCATCATGATCATTTAGTATGCGTGAGAATGAGTGGGATTGAAATTTTTTGGTTCCCAACATGGAACTATTAAATTTTATTATAGGGATATATAGGCTGATTTCATGGAATTATCAAATTTATTTTTATAATCAGTAGGATTCCATTACTACCCCCCATTTAAAACTTATTTGTGTTCTTGATAATAGACCCAAGGAATAGTCAGGTAGGTCCTCTACTTCTAATGCATGGTAAGTCGATGTCTTTTCTATGACTGAACTAGGGTATAAATATTTTACGTTTTAGATTCATATTATTATAAATAAATTTCATAAAGTGTTTCGAGATTAAATATATAGTCTTCACCTAGAGAGGGAATTAGATTCCTTAATAGATTTATTTTTGGGGAAACATCTATATCACTTACAACAGACCATTTTTCTTGAGCTGAGTTAAATGTGAAGAAAATTTAGTGTGCTGATTTCATATCCAAAAACATTATATGCTCAACGGGGTCACTCTATGTTACACCTATTAACTTTTTAAGTTTTTAATTTTAACGTTCCAATTATTATTTTTTTATCACAATATTAATCGAGTAATGATCAAGAATAACTGTTTTTTATTGTATTCATGATTTTGTTTGATTAGTTAAAATGTGTAAAGTGATTTAAAAAATAGTGTTTTATCTTTTTATCACTGTTTATAAATCATGGAGTGGGATATTATGAAAACCATAATTCTGAGTAGGTATGAACAATTACAGTACCTTTTGAGGTTTTTCCGAATAACTAGACCTCTGGAAGTCTTTATGGGACTGAAGAACCAAATTTTCCACCATTATTTTAACTCTATTGTCATACTTTTCTTTTATGAAATTCTAATTTCAAAAATGAATAAATAAGATCATATTCATCACTTGATCCAATTTTTGAGAATCTTAGCGGAGCACTTCCTATATGAATAATTAGCAAAATTCGAATTCTATTGTTGGGATGCTCAGTTCATGGGACACGTGATCTCTAAACATGGTATCTCAAATGATCATGAAAATACAATTATTTTCATGTCATTGGAATAACTATATAATATATTTTAGATTTGAAACACTCTTGGATTGGAATGATATTTTTAGTGGTTTTTAGATGATTACATGAAAAATGAAGCGCCTTAGACTATATTTACTTTGAACATGTGATATTCTTATAGTGTTTGTAGTTTTCTGAATGCATTGATGAATTTACGTATACTTAACCTCAGTACTGATCCAGACTCCACCAATAGAAGGTCATGGATATGTGGTAAATAATTATTCTTCAGGTATAGGTTTTCTATGTCTCATTAAAAAAATGGATCATGTAGAGGAATAATTATTACATTTACAACTACCAAATGTGGAACATATCACACTCATTATTTGGTACTCATAATGGTTGGTAGTTCCCTTAGGAATTGTAAAAATAATCTTATCAAGGATAATTATTTTACCCTATCCAAATATCATTGGGCTATATATTCTCACAAAAAACATAGAATCTATAAAAAAAAAATATGTATGTGGAATACCTATATTCATATATATTCATAATTACAAACACTACATGAATGGATAATATAGTTTCTATCTCACATACCATGAAGTTTCATTTCTTTTTTGTGAATGAAAAAAATGTATAAATGCAACAAAATGGGATTGTATTCATAGCTTCACATGGGAGTCATGGAGAAAGAGACTTGTAATGTCTTGGATGGTGTTATTTATATATCCTTAATCATTTGGGTTATTATCCTTGATTAAAAACAGGATAATTAGTTATGAAATATTGGATTTTATTAATATTTTTGGGAGACTATCAACTAATGGTCTCAATCATTATAAGGTGTCATATTCTCACTGAATAAGTATATTATTGTTTCAACCACAAGATATAATATGTTGGATTACTATTTTAACTCATTGTGCATTTTCCACCCTAGAAATAAAAAATGTTTTTATGATATTATATTTTATTTCTTGAGTCATGTGATTATGTTCACATATATGAATTCATGTATTGATTCTACACATTCAAATTTACTATTGATGATTACGAAAAGGATTATGGAATTACTGATTCTATAGCCATTCCAACATGGATAAAGAATGAGATATCAATAAATTTCATTAATGAATTAACATAGACTACTCATGGAAAGAGTTATATTTTTTTGGTGATTTTCCATTTAATAAAGTCATATCATTTTTTTATCATTTTATGACACATCTAAATTTATTTCCAGATGGATGATTTCAATAAAATACGTCAAATGTTTTAATGAGAATCCAAAGTCCATTATCTCATGAAGAGATACTAATTTTTCCCCTCATATTTTTAATGGTCTCCATGAGGTAATGGAATCTCAAGTCATGTTGAGAAGATAATATTATCTATAAACATATGGGTAGATAAATTTTCCAAATAAAATTCTGGACAATATGCTCTATTACTATTTATTAAAATTAAGTGGTTCTTTGGATATCTATTTATTTATATGTGAATTTTCTTATAATAATAGTTACCTTTAATCCTTCAAGATTAAAATTTTTGATGCATTATATGGATGAGAGTACAACTCCTCTCAGTGTGAGTCTGATTTCGTGAAGCTTTATTGATTAGACGATGATTGGATCATGAAACAAATATTAATTTAGATGAATTTTTATCATTTTTTAATTTCCCCAACATGGTAAAAATATTAGGTGGATAATAATTATCATTTGGGGACCGACTATTCCTAAATTTTCACTCTGATCAAGTCACTGATATCTCAAAAAAAATGAAAACTAACTCCAGGATATGTGGAACTATTTCAGATTGTTGTTTAACATTGAAATTTAGAATATCTTTTGGATTTACAACCATATTTGTCTTCAATCCACAATATTTTCCATTTGTCTCAACTCAAGATGTATCGTCCAAAACCATCCCATTATTTGAATTTGGAATATCTTGATATAGATCCTTATATTCCTATTTATGAGAAACCATTAAAAATTGTTTATTTTCATGTAAATATTCTACATGGGAAGTATATAAAATTGGACCATGTTTGGTAGTGGCATGTTCCAGAACTCATGAAATGTTGGACTGGGAGTCTATGATGAGGGAGAAATGGTCATAACTCTTTGTTGATCATACATACATAACAAAGTGTTCTTATAGGGAAAATAATTATGGTGGGAATATTTTTCACACCCTAGGGTTAATTTTATGTATGATCACTCTACTGTTTAACACACCCTCTTTTCATTCCAATTTTTTTTCATAAAATTGTTTTCTATCATGGTCAAGGGATCAATGGTATTCTTGATGGTCTTGGTAAAGTGTGGACCAAAATATGTAGCTAAAAAAGTAATAGGTGGTCCACCAGCTCTTCATTGAGGGCTAATGAATGTCATATGGTCATGTAAATGGATGAAATATTAAATTATATTCTCTCGATTTATGGTTGGATTTTAAGTGTCTAAAAGACTTTTTATATAGTAATCAGACCATCAGTGGTCTATTAGCAAAGCTAGTGGGTGGCCATCATAGGGATGATACCAATGGGGTTGGGAAACTTAAGGGTAATATTAGACCTATACACTATTTTATTTCTTTTTCATCCTCCCTTGACCTAAAATTGACATATTCAAACCTACGTTCCCTCTTTGGAAAATTTTCTCTCCCCTAATAAGAATATTTGGCAGAACAAATTTTCAATCTAAATTGTGATCCACTATTGGGGATTCTATCACTAATTTGGTCATAGATATTCTTCAGAAATTTATTAATCTTGCTACTTACTAAGGATATTCCATGATAACCAATAGAATTTTCTGGATCAAAATTATCTAATTGGTATTGGTAAATATAGCAGTTTTCCCATGATTATTCGATCCATATCTCCCTAACATACGAATATCTTATTGTTGGTTAATTCCAAGAGTTTCATGGTAGTTTGATTAATGAAATGGATTTATTCAAAAATCATATATTTCATTATCCTTGAAATTAATTTTTAAAATATGATAATGACATTAAATTGTTTTTATTAAAATATAGTTCTTTTAGTTATTTTTATAAAATTTATTTCATCCTTAGTTTCTATTAATGAATATTGTTTTAATGGATGTTTTTTATTATTTTAATGGCAATGTTATTACCAATATATGAAATTACCATATAATGAATTTAATATAGTAAAAACATTGATCATATGGAGAGGTAGAGATCCATAAATGGGAACAAACTCTAACCCTAATATGCTTATAATTCTAGGGTATTGTGCACACTAGGTGGCATAATGTGTGGCAAAGAGACACTTTGAGTCATGAACTCTTACTGTTTCGGCATGTTGTTAAGGGGTCATGCACTACCAAATTAACCTTTTGATCCTAAGGATTCTGTAAGGATCCACACTATACAAGACACAATGTGTTTTAAAGAGTTATTTATCCTTATGGTTATTTTTTGAAATGTTCATTGGAAGTGTCTGTAATTTTTTTTAAAACTAGTTTATTACTAATGTTATACAGGTTGTGACATGGGTATTTTTTTATTATTCATTATTAAACTATGATAAATAGTATCTTATACATTTTTTGTATCTAATAGTATATAATTGATTTTTGTTCTAAATACTAATTATGTAACACCTAATGGTAACCTATCAATCTTTTCTATCACACACTATATACATATTTAAGAGTATATAGATCATGTTCTATTTGACATAAATAAAGGAAGCCACTATAAGGATTCATTAGGTTTTTTTGAATGTTTTTAAAAGGATTCTAGTTGTAATAACACATAATTTAGAGTTGTGTGTTCATTGTAATTATGTTTTTTGGTTTGGTTTTTGGATTTTGGCTTTTCTATTACCTTAAAACTGTCTCATTTCCAATATTGGATTTTATTTCCATATCACCATTAAATTTATTCATATATTTTTAATGTTATTTTTTGTAAAAATAATTTCCAATGGTATTTATTGACTCCTAGATGATTTTTGATAATACATGGGGATTAGGAATGTTCTTCAGGCTATGCCAGAACTAGCTTAGGTTCCATATAGTTGGTTATTCAAGATAAGTTAGTAATAATTTTTATCATCATATTTATCATGATCATGTTATATATCACTCTCAATTACTCTTTGTGAATTATCATTCTCCTCAATGTCTATATTATCACATTCCATTAATTTCATCCTTATCAAAAAGCCCAATTTTGTATTAATTTAGGTAACCTTTATATTTTTAACTTCCTATTTTCAAATACTTTTATTATTCATTATCAAGAAGTGTGTTTTGAAAAAAATTATTTTAATATATTTTATCATATATTTAAAAGAATAAAAAATATAGATGATTAATTTTTTTTAAAGTTGTATAATGTGTTATCCAAATGTTTTATTTTAATATAATAATAATATATATATGACTTTTAAAACACAAAATCTACCTTTAAGAGAACTACGATATACTATAAAAATAGCATTTTTGAAATGTGATCATTGAAACCTCACTTTTAAATTTAATGTATAATTAATAATAAAAAAATAACGGGGAATTTGTATAAAGGAGATATATAATACAAATTTATTTATTAATATATAACAAAGAAATATATAATTTTTTATAAAGTATTTTCATGATTCAAAAACTTGTCTTCTTAAAAATTGAAATCTATATAATTTTATATGAAATTTATATGATTTATATTTAACAAAATTTCTATATTTATGAAAATAATAATTTTGATATAATATTAAAGATTTTTTTTGATTTTTTAGAACAGAAATATTTTTAATGAATTGTGAAAATCCCTATTTTCAAAAAAATAAAATATTTTTATTAAATAATGTAACTTAAAATAAAAATTATGATTTATAATTAATTTTAATGTATAATATGTCTTCTTAAAATATAAATAATATAATTAATTACATCTTAATCATTTCCTTACATGAATTTTTGAATAAGATCATTTTTGGGAAAATTAATTTTTATTAAATCTAATTTTCATTTAATTATATGAAAATATATTAAAATTGATTTCATCCACTTTAAGAAAAATAATATATAAAAAATGTGTCCATATTTATAATCATGATTTTATAATTTTTAATATAGACACATTTTATTTTTTTTCATTCTAAATAGTTCCCATATTAATGATTTATCACATCGTTAAGAGAAAAACATGGAAAACTAAGTTAAAATTTTCGGTTAGGGCTTTAAAATATCTAAATTAATTGAATCTATCAAATTCTAGGTGTGCTGATAGACCAGACATATTTTTAGGAATTTATTTAATTTTTTTAAAACATTATTTTGAATAAGATAACCTGTTATTTATTTTTTTGAACATCGATATTATTTTATCCAAATTTAAAACTATTTTTTGGTGTATATTCATTAAATAATATGGTTTTAAGGATACATTCATTTTTTACTTGATCCAAAAGTAACAAAAAATTCAATTTGACCATAAAAATTCATGGAAATCATATTTATTGTTAAATTCAATATGAAATGTTTTTTTATCCTAAATCAATTATTTTCCTAAAAGAAATATTAATTTGTTTTTTGAATATAATTTAAATTTAATTTTTGAAATTTATATATTTTAAATATGATAAATTGTATTCCAAATTATTTTTCAACACTTCCAAAAAAATTAGAAGTTTTCTTTTATTTTTAACAATATAATTAATGAATCTTGGAAACAATATAATTTATTACAGTGAAGGATAGATATGGTTTAATGGGGAACTAACTTGGTGATAAGGATTACCACTCTCAGACATCAATTTTTATTGATAATGTTAAAAAGAGTCAAGTAGAAGGGAGATCAAGGGGGACAGAAATGATAGAGGCCTAGGGAATCCCCTATAATAATTCACCTATAGGACTGGGGTGATTTCTACCCTTTATCAATTAATATAATAATATGGGGTGATTTGAAGCCACATGGAATGATTATTTTATTTATTATATTTATATATTTTTATTAACTTCTAGTGTGAAATTTTCCTCTCATATGAAATAGAACAACTTATTATACTTTCTTCATAATGTATGGGTCCTCTATATCTTCAAATACTATTCTTAAATTCTTCCTCCATTCCGTTAAATTATCTTAAAATTATTTGATTCCCCTAAGACCATTGTATGTAGGATTAAGGTGCAAAACCAAAGGAGGATTCTTAATGAATGGGTAATTAGATTGTTGGAATCAACCAAAGATTATTTATTCTTATACTCCCTATAAATAAATTGTATACAAAATAGAATAATAAGTACAATAAATTAAATATAGATAAAATTATTTAGATTTTTTAAGGAAATACAACCATATCTCTTCTTTAGTTAATGATTTTTTTTCTTCCATATCCTTTTTTCGTTAAATTGTTTCATAAATAATCATTTTGACTATCTGATGATTACATAAGATAATTTTATCCATATTTTAATTTATTTTCATAGTTTAAAAAATTAATTTTAAAAATATTTTAAAAAATTGGATATTTATGACCTTTAAAAACAATATTACAGGAATATTTTTTTAAGGTTCACCACATGAAAGGATTTTTCCACTGTCATGACTATTATTCGATTTCAATTATACATTAAATTATTCCATTTTAATTTTCAAAGAATGGATATTTCTATATTCAAGGAACTTTTAGTTTCTAAAGGTTCATAATGAAGATGATATTTTCAATATTTTCAATGAAATTGGGAAATGATCTTTTAATGGTATTTTTCACTTATGTAAATGTTATTTAATGCTATTTTATACTATAGGAGGGATTTGGTCTAAATATAACCTTTAATTTAATTCTCAATGTGGATTATAATTATTTAGGTATGATTTTATGAAACCTATTTCCTTTCAAAGAGTAATGATATGATTGAAGGATGGAATGTTATTAAAATTGTGCCTTTTATAAGGTTTATGATATATTGAAATGATTTATTATTTATGAAAATGTATCCTTACCATGATTTATTATATGATTAACTCATGAATGTCTATGAAACCTACTTTCTTTCTTTGAGTTATCATATTATGAACGACTGAATGATTTATGATCTTCTAGTTTATGTATGTATAGTTTTAATTATCTATAGGGTGGGATAGAAATTATATATCCCTCAATTGAAATGGGTAAAGATGATATCTTATGATATAATAAATAATAGTATGTAGTGTAAACCCTGATCATCAAAGGAATATATCGTAATTGATTGTGTTTGAATTGAACATTGATTATGGAAATGATGGAATGGGGAGTAAATCCAATCAACTATAGTAGTATTGGCAGTAATACATGACCAAGAAAATGATATTCTATGCTTATGAGAATACAAAAAACCAATTCTTTATGCTTATGATATGTTTTAATGACTCTTGGAGGATTATTTATGATCCTACACTGTTATTAGTCATTTATTTTGTTATAAAAATCCGTATTATGTGATTCTAGATTAAATATCAATGATTTATTGGGTATGACATTATTATGTTATGATATTACTCCCCTAACCATATACTTATATTCAATTAAAATTTATTATTGATATCTTATTTGATTAAATTTACAGAGAATTTGAGGTCACTCATTAATATGTTTCTTTT
This sequence comes from Viscum album, assembly GCA_963277665.1. Lineage (NCBI taxonomy): Eukaryota > Viridiplantae > Streptophyta > Magnoliopsida > Santalales > Viscaceae > Viscum > Viscum album. The sequence goes on from OY728119.1 coordinate 512,404,957, forward strand.
TCCCTCTGTATGGATGAAAGATATTAAGTACATTATGCGTAGGAAGTGAAAATTGTGAGAGAAACATCATTGTAGGTGTTAAATATCTTTCCTGAAATAAGATTAATAAATATCAAGGCTCAAAAGGTAACAAACCTATATGGTTTGTGGCATGTTTTTATTGAGATGTATTGAATATATAACTATAATTATTTATTTATTTTTTATTTTATCCTTTGTTCAAAATTGTTTTTCAGATAAGTTAATTAAACATTACTCAAAATGGAATTAATATGTAGAAAAACATAATTTTAAATGTAATGATAAAAAAGACACATACATTTACACACAATTTCCATGAAGAACATAAAATACTTTTATAATATACATAACCATATTAAATAATTATTTTGTATAATTAATCATATCTATTGAATATTTTTAATCATCATTTATACACATTATGTACATATGAATTAGAAACTAATTTCTTATTTTAATGGTCTCATTTATCTAAATTTCTTATTTCATAAAAGTTTCATAATATTTTTTTCAACCCATATTTGATAATTATACGTTCATTATTCACATATTATTCAGGGATGGGGGGTCATTGTATTTCATTTTCTTATTCATTATGATGTTCATTTATTGGATGATATGGTTAGTATTTGATAATAGATGTTATAAAGTTCATGTTGCAGATAATATACTAATACTAATGTGTTACTTAATAGTGGAATTTAATTTTTTTTGTTTCCATTCTAGAATAATATTCTAAGACAAATTAATTTTTAATATCATATATTTCTAATATTAATGTCATTATATTGATAAATGATGAAAATGAGGTAATTATTATAATATTATAAATATAGTTGGTTGAAACGGCCCAAACAAGAACATGATATAGAAATTGATGAATATGCATAATGAGTTTTGTATTGGAAATATAATTTTCATATAAGAATGAATATTTTAATATAACATCATCATAGCAGATAAAGATATTCTTAAAGAGTTGAGAAGATATGATAGTTGATTTTTTTGAAGAACTACATACATTGAAAAATTCAGTGTTCTCGAAATGAGTTCATTTAGAAGGAATGAAATATACAAATTTATTAGATAAATAATATTACAAACATGAAATATTGAAATATTATTGATAATTGTATCAGGGATTAAACAATAAAAACAATGTTAAATTATATTTTTTCAGGGGTGTAATATGGATCCTTTTAAATATGAGTTTCTCGTGACATTTCCCCAAATACTCATTCCCTAAAGAGTGAGGTTGTAATTCTATATAGAATGTGGATCCAAAGGGGAAACATAATGGATATAACCCATTTAAATCATCATCCAAACAATTTAGATGTATTTTTTGTGAAATTTATGCCATTTTAACTTTATTAATCCCATTATTTATCCCTTGTATAAAATTTTACCTTTACTAAGATAACTCTACATTTACCTTGTTAATTTATTTTTTAGTTGATTAAAAATATTTATTCTACTAAGTATAATTAGATATATTAATAATAATACATTTAATATTAAATGAAAATATAAAATCGAATTAAAAACATTTTTTGTAAATAGTTTTCTAATTTTGATGTATTCTAAAACATATTTCATATCAATTACTTATTTAATGAGTTTCAATATATTTTTTAAACATTTAACTATCATTTTTTTAAATAATCCGTAAAATGATATAAATTTACTTTTTTGTGATAAAAATACACAATAATAATAATTAAATTTGTATTTTAAATAATCTTTTTTACATTAAATGATTTTAGTCTCATCCCATTAAAATTCATTTTTTTACCATCACTAATATATTTTGTGAATCTATTAATATTTTAATATTTTTTATTTTAGAAAAAAATAATATCAATATTTATTAATAATAATATTATTAAGATGTATTGAATAAAAAAATATTTTTATAATAAGGAATATTATATAATAATAACTTTTTTCTTTCTTTCTATAATTTTTTTTATATAATAATTATATTATTAATAATTATATAACAATAATTACACTACATCAATTTACCTATTGGATACAAGAATAAACATTTCCCCTTTTCTATTGACCACAAGTCCAATGACCATATTTGAAACAACCATTTCAACAATGATCATATATATAATAGTCATATTAAATTATATTATATATTATTTCAAACATATTTTAAATTAGTTATCCTATTATATAATTTTTTCAGGATATTTGTAAAATATAAATTGTGGTTTATTATATTTATTATTATAATTAACAGTGTGATGTTTATGGTAGATCATGATTGTGGGAACTTCAACCACCAGTATTGTTATTTTCTTTTTGTTTCATTAGATAATTAATTTTACTAGTCATTTATCATTTTTTCTGTTAGAGTATGATTATAAGAAGGGTGATTGCCGTGAAAAATTAAAATAATTAGTGAGTGATGAAAATCAAAAACTAAAACCATAATAAAAAATATAATAAAAATGTTTAAATTAAAAAATAAAGGAGAGCTTCAGGGAAATCAATCCTAGTTTATCAAATGAGAATATATCATGATTTGGTTGGGTATGAACTGATGAATAAATGTTATGAGCATCTCAATTTTGAATAATTATGTTAATCAAATATAAGAAACACTTAAAAAAATTAATCGATAACTTTTATAATATAAACAATCTGGTATAATAGCGGTTTATCGATTTACATCTATTGAAGTGTTGAGAATAAGAAAATTGATGTATAAATAACAAAATAATTGGGAGAGACAAATTTGATAAAGGGGTTTAGCAATAGCTTTATGTGATCTCTTACATCTCCTCCACTGAAGATGATAGGTTTTATCTAATTACTCCCTTTATTTTAATGAATATAAAGTATCCAATTCTCCCATGATTTTCTAGAGTTATAGATATAAGCCAACCTCCATTACTTCAATGGTAGTAAGAACCCATCAATGTTGATGTTTATCAACTATTGAATAAATCCCATTGAATATGGTAGGTGTGAATAAGTTATATTTTCAGTATAAAATTTAATTAAAATACAATTCCTATATTTAAAGGGGGATAGATACAAATTTATAGTAGGGATGGAGATTTATTAGTAAATAGATCCATTGGGATTGGGGTAATTAAAAGTTCTATTTTAATGATGGAATTTAGATTGTCACTTTGATTCATCATAGTCATGATGAAAACAAATTTATAAATCCATGGATAAACATCAGAACCCAAAGGCCACATTTTATAGCCTCCAACAGAGATTTGATGATTATGGATTTCATCAGATACATTAAATGATGGAAAAGAAATTTAGGAGCTACATAGTCCACCAAAATAATAAATTTTAACTTTCTAGATAGAAGACATCATTGTATGGATGATAAAAATTATTAGATATAGAGAAAAAATTGTTTTTCTTAACAGTGTCTCCTTCCACTAGTTGGACAGTGCTTCAACATAGATTAGTCGATGTGATCCAATTGTATATTGTGGTTCCTTCCACTTGCACTAATTTGACAGTGCCCCGCATCAGGTAGCCAGTGTTTTCTATAGTGATCCATCATTAAAAATTGTTCATTAGGATTCATTTAATTCCTTTTATTGATTCAATTAATTCATTCAACAAAATCAAGAATTCTACTAACACATCAAGGAATCATTAATATATCATTAATAACATTAATTAAATTATCAATGATAATACCATGTGATATAATTTTTTTATATCCATTAATCTCGTATTTTGGTTTCACATTAAATAAACTAAAATCACATAAATGACCACTTTAGATATATTATCTAATATTTTTTTCATTAAAACACCATTATATAAAAAGAGTGGAAAAAATATCCCTCATTTAGTTATCACAAACATAGAAATAAGAAGATAAAACGAGTGTAAATCAATAGTGTAATAAGTAATAAAATATAGTTCACAATATTTCAAACTAGGTATTTGATATTATCAAGAGATAAATATTACACATCTACAGAATAATTATATCCTACATTGTAAATTAAAGACAAAATTTTCTCCAGAAACATTATATATAAAAAAATATTCCAAAACCTAAACTTCTACCCCATAGAAAAACATTTTTTTCCCTTTTCTAAGAATCCCACCATTTTTTTTATTTTCTAAATCATAAAAACTATTGCAATCATAAGATTATATAATATGATTATTGAACATAGGGAAAAAAATAATGACATGAATTAATATCTCTTACTTAATTATTATCATAAACTATAATACATGAATATAAAGAAATGAAAAAAAACACATTAAGCATGAATGAAGAAAACTATAAGAGATAGACTATAGATATAACATTAAACCTCACCAAATATCAAACCGAAATTTAATGAAAAGATGAAGTTTAAAGTAAAGTATTAGAGTGAATTTCATGATTTTAAAAATATGGTATATTTTTTTTACAAAATTCAAAAATGATAAAAATAGAAAATTTTAAATATTTTTTTGAAATTAAAATTTGATCGGGAAAATATGAAATATTTTAAATGAAAATTTTAAAAATATTTTAAAAATAAATGATAAAAGATTTTAAAAAGATTACATTTTATCCTTTTATGAATAAGAAGTCATTACCATATGAGATAAAAAGAGATAATTAAATTAATTATAAAATGATAAATAAAACGTAAAATACTTAAAAATGTGTCTATATAAAATAATCATATAGGAAAGGAAAAAAGTAAGGCTCCCCCTAAATTAGTACATTTATTATGTAAGGATCATTAATTTAGACAATTAATTGCTTCATAGAAATATAATATATTAATAAATGTGAATGCATATTTTTTTTAATCTTTGATGTCCATTGAAACATACATTTAAATTATCAAAAAGAAAACAAAATTGGTACCCCTTTGGATTTGGACATAAACATATTAGCTAATAAAAATTTATAATTAAAAATAATATTTGGGCCACTAAAATTTGGCAATAAGTATTATTAATTCATACATGGTAAGAAATTTATTTTATATTAGGAATATGTGAAGAGATATTAATATATTATTTCCATGAAATCTAAATTTTTTTCTATCTCACTAGAAAATAAGATTCCAAATTTTAGACAATATTTGGATTTTTTTGGGATATCCCATTAAAAAATTATTTTTTGGAATGATTATTATAATTTGAAACTAAAATATCTTACTTTTCATTAGTATAATAGATATATCGCAAAATTATATCTATAATGTTTTTAACATATGTGAATTAAGCCATAGTATTTCTCATCTCTTTAATTTGAGATTCTAAATTCTCAATATTAAACGGATACATTAATTTCAAAAATTAAAAATGTTTTCTTTTGAAAGGAGACCATTATATTTAAGGGGTAATTTATATTCATTAATAAAAGGATAAATTTCTATTTATTATCATTATAAAATGATACTACTTTTCAATGGTATTTTTCAAGCACATTATTAGCCTATTCCATTTATTCATAATTTAATTTTAATTTGGTGAAATATGATTAGGAATAATAAGAAGAACTGTTAGTAGAAGATATTGTATATGATGGATAATGAAAAACATCATTTACCTCTAGATTTCTTGTGATCCATTTGAGACTTAAACCACATAATTCGGTTGTGGAGGTAGATTCCATGGAGTCATTGCTAGCACTTCATGTTTATAATTTAAGCTATCCTTCCATTATAATTCTCTTTAATATTGTTTTTATAAATAAGTAAAAAATATTTATGTGACACTGTTTATTAAATTTATATAATTCCACTCCTAGAAAATGGTTTTTATTTTCCATTTTCACGTTGAGTTGACATATTATTTTTCCTATTTTTGTTCAATTTCATTCCCAAATGCTCAAAATAGGTCTCACTATTGGATGATACATCATTCCAAATGGATTTAAAAGAAATAATTCTTCTGGTGTATTTTTTATAATATTTAAGTTCTTTTTCAAATTTATATTTTTTAGAGATTTCTTATGATATGAGGGATATAAATAGTTCTTTTTGTGGTATATTTTTTATATCATTAAATTATTATATAAGAATCTCCTTTGGTTCCCAGGATCTTGGTAAGACCATGATAATTTTCATTTGAAAAATTTTGTAGAAAAATAATATCTAAGAGATTATCATATATGGAAAATGTTGCTAATTGGAGTAACTAAGTTAGAAATAGATTAATTTTGATGCATATTAAAACCCTCAATATATTTTCAATATAGCTCATGGTTAGTATATTTTCCAACTTCAATCCATTCATGAATAATTTATAAAAATTTCAAAATATCATGAGCTTTTCTTATGTAGAAATTGTTGTGAATATTTCCCTAGTAAGAACGCAATTCAAGTATTTTATAGCTTCCCCATCTAATTCAAAATCATATATATATTGTGTTGTCCATTTATCAACTATTCATGATGTAGGGGTATAACCATGCACAATCATTTTACAAATATTGTATCTCATGATTTTAAGACAAATTGAAAAGTGAGCCTTCCAATAAGATTATTTTTTGGTATCAATGAAAGGAGTATTAGTATAAGTGGTTATCCCATCAAGAAATCTTAATTTGAAATTAGGAAATATTTTGAACATAAAAAAATTTGAAAACAAAATCGTGATAAATAATAAAGGCATGTTATTGAATAAAATGAACCCATTTTATACCAAATGTTAATGAGAGTAGGATTGAAATATGGTATAATTTCCATGAATAATTAAAATAGTAAATGTTTGATGGAAATAACAAAGTAAAACCATACTAAAAAATAAAAAAGATTTCATAGAGGAAAAAATATATACGAGAACTATAAAAAATAATTACTTATTAATCTAACTATGATTTATATTCATTTTATTTTTGTAGAGCATTGGAATAAATTTATCGGTATCAAAATTAAATTAATTAAGTTAAATAAATATAAAAACATCTTAATAAAATTAATCATTAACATTGATCATATTAAAATGATGATATTATAAAGGTTTATTGATGTAATTTTATTGAATAATTTTGAATATGAATGGAGATGTATAAATAAATAATGGAGTGAGTGTGTGTGTGATTTGAAAAAGGGGCTTCATAATAACTCATTATGATCCCATATGTCTCATCCCCTAAGTTTGAGAGGCTTATCTTATTACTCTGTTATTTTTAATGGAGATAAAGTAACAAATTATTAATTACTTTTCCATAGTTATAACAATAATCATGTCTCCCTTTGTTTAACATTAGTAAGAAAATTTTACCATTGTTGTCACCAATTTTAGTAATAGACTCATTATAGAAGAATTGGGATAATAGGAGATAATTTTCAACCCAAAACAATTAAAAACAATATAACTTATCTCAAATTAATGATTGATAAAAAATGAGAAGAGATATAGATAGGTAACATAGGAGATTGATTTTTTGATTTAATAAAATAAATTTATTCTTATAAGTTGGATTTATAGAAAATCACATTGATTCATCATTGGAACCATCAAAAAAATTGTTCAATCCCGGATGAAATTTCAACCCCTTTTGGACGAATATTTATTTCCTCCAAAAGAAATAGGATAGTTTGGAACTATTCAAAGACTTTGAGACAGATCAATGAAAATTTAAGAGTTGTGGGGTCCAAATAAATATTTATTTAAAATATATTATATTGATGTCATCGTCCTGTTGGATGATCCCACTAGCATGCAGTTGGACACTATAACGACCCACCTTTCCTTACATAAAATATTACGTTATTTTAGTGACAAAATATTAAAAAATGTCACAACTAGAATACTAACGTGTAGTGTCCAGGGAAAATTATCACCATAAATAACATTTAAAATATAAAACCTAAACTGCTATTTAATTCCTTGTTCAATATATTTTTATTTTCCCTCATATTCCACTTAATAAAAATTATCACCTGAGGACTAACACCTATGAAAGGGGTAAGATAAAAGCATAGTAACAGGATATATAAGAACATGAATCAAAATAACATGAGGTGAGAATAATTCTTATCATTATAACATAGTTAGTGGATCATAAGAATGAGAGGAAGCATTAAATAAAGTCCTTGAATAAGGCATTGCATTGAAATGAAACATCATGTCTTAGTGGTGAACTTCCACAAATAAATCAGTTTACGTCATGAGATAAATCAAATTACCCAATTAATTTGAGCACTATATAATTTAATTTGAAGCTATAATATCATATCATTCACATGCTCTATATATTTCCAGAAAATCTTTTCACATCAAAAAATTTCAATTATAATACACACCACATAAAATGTATCTCATCATCAGACATAAAATAACCAACGGAAATAAGTAGATTTCATTTTATAATGAATATGTGAATCAATAAACATTGGGTTTCCCAAATTAAAGTGGTGATAACATAAATTTCATAAGAATCAACAATTTTGAGAGAAGAATAAACAATCTTAGTAGAAGTTAAATATGTCTTTTGATGAAGAATAATTCTTTTTGAAAAATCATTGCATTTTTAATAAAAATTGATTAATAAAATTTATATCCCAAATATTATGAGATAACAATGAATGAAATATATTTATTGAACCTTAATGGGTTGTAAATACTAAAAATGGGGTGAAAGGGAAAATCTAAAGAGAGTTGGGTTTGATAATTTCACTTACATTATGTCTGAATTCTTTTATCACATTAATATAATATATAATAAAATTAAATTCATTAATTAACAAATAAATAAACATTTATATATTCATTTGATTCATTATAGTTTATTAAAAATTCATTTATGTTATTTTCTATGATTTATATAGTTTAATTTAATCGTTTGGGAGTGTTCCTTTTTTTACAGTTCATGATCAGTTTACTTAAATATGAGTAAAAATGTCTTTGTAGAATGGGTATAATTCCCAATATTTAAAAATATATGTTATTTATGAAAATTATTATGTTTTAAGGGTTATATATATATATAATTTTTTTAAATTTAATGACATATAATAAATAGATTTATAGTTAGTGATAATCGTTTGGGATAATTTTGGTGGTTTTTGATCACAACCAACTTGATTTGTTTTATCATTTGGTATCATGTAAATATTCTAGTCACAAAAATGAAAAATGGTTATAAAAAATATTTTACATTATATAAAAACCTATATATTTGTTTTATAAATATAATTTAAGGTGTTAAAGGAAATTTAAAATTAATTGTTCATAATGTTTTTAAATTGACACATCATAGGTGATGATTTCATTTTTAAAATAAAAGTGAGAATGAAAGGAGTTTGATGATTGATGTTCCATTAAAATGATATAATTAAATTATATAAAATACACTGTAGTTATCATGATCATTTGGATATATTTTGTGAGGATAGAATATGAAATGAAAAATAAATTAAGGGAAAATAAAGGAAAAGGAAGTGGATTTTACTTATTAAATCTCTCCTTCTTGCGAACCTCCGTAGGGAAACGGTTTTGATATTTTTTAGAAAAAAGGGTTCCTATATATGGGGGAGAGGATTGGGAATATACATTATCAGAATTTGGGCAATGAGAAAATCATGAGATGTGTGAGGAAAATAGTTGGGGAGGGGTTGTATATACAGGTGAAGAGAGGGCTGTTTTCTCATTATTATTTTCATTGGTCTACTATTTTTTCTAATGAAATTGAATAGTTTGAGAATTATCAATAATAATATTAAATTATTTATGTTAATTTTGTGATTATTGTTCTTATATCAGTAATCACTCAGGGAAAAGCGTATTTACATTATAATGTATATGTAGTGTAAATTATCGTCTTTGACTATTCAGAAAAATCATGTATTTTAGAAAAATTCCAAAAAATCACTATATTAATTTTTTGATGTGTAGAATTGAAAAATGAACTCCATTTAATGAAAAAAAATTTATAAAATTTTTAAATTTTATTTTTAATTATAATTTTCATTCACACAAATATACAGATTTTAAAATTAAAACTAATTTTATAACACTTTTAAAAATTAATTAAGGTCTCATAAAATTATATTATAATCATATAAAAACAAATTATTAATTTATCGATACATTTTATGAAAATATATTTTTTTATTTATTAAATTATTTATTAAATTTAAATTTAGTATTTATGACTTACAAAACTACAAACACCAATTCTTTCATTTTTAAAACATTTATTTACTTATAAAATAATATAAATATATTATATTTTAATTCCTAAGAAACAAGAGTTTTATTTTTACAAAAAAATGTTATGTTACTATTTTATTGGACAGATTTCTATTCCAAGGGTTATGTTAGTATTCCTAAGGTCATGTTACTATTCCATCAGTACAAGTTTCATTAATTTATATGAATACCCCATCTTTCATTCATTAATAATTTATAAAGTTTTAATTATTTTATCTATATGATTTTATGTGATTTATATTATATGACATTATTATAAGAATGATGAAATTCCTTTGATAAAAGTTTGGGATAGTAGGGACTCGGTTTTTTACCTTGTAAGACTTTGAAATATTTTTATATATATTTCCTGAGGTAGGGGCTAAAAGGATGTGTGATCTTGATGGATAGTGTTCCAAATATTAATTTTATAATAATATTAAGTATGTTTTGTAGTATGAACATTATGGAAGTGCGATAACTCTAAAACAGAAGATCAGATCCAAATCAAGGTTGAATTCTTTCCTATAATTTATGTAGGCTTGATTTGAATACATGAATTATAATTCATTCATTGTTGATTTCACCTATTGGAACATCAACATCAATTTCCAAACTAACACGAACATCGATCAATCTATCTTCTTTCTTCTATTCATTGAGTGTTCTTCATTGTAAATTTTTCAACACATTGAAACAAAAAAAGATCGTTAAGTGGAGCATAGATCTGTGTATATCTTTGTCCATGGATTCAAGATATCCATTCTTCTCAATTTTCATGAAATCAAAGGAAGCACGGTGATCCATGGAACAAACCCCTAGAGATGTGAAACATGGTGGGCAGCTGTGTGGATTAAGGAAGGGTACAAAATGCAGCAGCCAACTACATTGATAGGGCATGATCGTAGACGGGAGGGCTAGGTGGGCCACATTGAGGCTAACCTACTGTCAGATCCAGGTTTGACCTAGGGTGAAGCTTTGTCACAGGGCCAGTGACTGCTTCCAGTCCCATACGATCAACTGCAGAACCATTACATCCTGAGATTCCTTGGGTGTAGCGACCATGATGGGTCCCTAAAAGTAGATCGTAGCTTCTTTTCGGCAAGGGCAGTGAACATATCGATGTAGTTAGTACATGGAAATCCCCATTGTGGGTGGTTGACCACTGCGGTAGGCGAACCAATGTTGGAAGTTGGTCCACGGTCGATCAATCTTCGAGTTTGAGTTGGCCAGAAGGTAAGCCTCTGGGATATAACATCAAACCGTCATAACTCCAAAACAGAGAATACAAATGATATGCAGTCTATAGAAATGTGGTCCAATATTCAAGATGGGCCTTTTAGGAAATTTTAGGTAATTTATATTTTGGAATTTAGTTATGCTCCCCATGAGTTCATATTTAGTCCATATTTCATTGAAATCTCCCTTGTCACCGGTTCCCCTATTTTGGAATGCAAATAGACCATCCTATGTGTTTCTCTGCATAGAGCGTGTAGGTGATATCCGATGTTGCTTTCAAATTATGATGTGAGGTGTTCTGAGCACAACACTTATTATTGTGGTGTTCAGCGACTGAGTGATCAAGAATGGATATTAGATATTTCAGAGTTAGACCCCCTGTTTCACGAGGGTGGGGTCCCCAATGACATCAGAGTGGAAACCCCCATTATCATGGTCATGTGTCCACTACAATTACTTCTGAGTGGAACCCCCCTACCTGGTAGGGAGCGGATCCTCCATGACCTAGAGT